>SWKJ01000008.1:0-600000 GCA_019425465.1 Colletotrichum falcatum | reverse complement strand
CAGGTGGGGGAGGAGGGGGGGGGGGAGGCACAAGACAAGAGCAAGCAGGTTGAGAGAAGGGAAGGAAAGCTCTCACCTTCTGCTTCCGGCGCTTACAGGTATCACAGGCCTGGGCGGTCCGTTGACGTTTGTCCTCTGGGACCTTGGGTCTGGTCATTGTCGAAGACGATGATGCATCAGCCGACAGTCCATGGACCCCTGGCAATATCCACTATCCGATGAGGCGATGAGGTGGAGTTGGGGGTTGGAGCAGGCGTGTCGAGGGGGGCGGGAGAGGGCGGAAGAGGGCGGAGGTGGAGGCCGCGCCGAGGGTTCACGGATGACTGCACAAGGTACCTAGGTATGCCGGAGGGTGGACTGCAGAGTGGGTGGCGGGTAATAGTAGGCACCAGGTACAGATGCGCATGCTTTCCTCTCACTGCAGGGCGCGACGAGCGAGGGTTGCGGCAAGGAGACGATCGGGCGGATGCCGCAGCCGCAGAGAGTGTTCCGTGCTTTGATCCGAAGCGGGAAACTAGTAGGGATCGACTATTTGGGCAAGGTTTTCTGTCATGTTCCGGGGACGGGACAAGCAAACCGACCTGGCGATGGCGGGTGATGAGGATGACTGCAAGTGGGGAAGCTTGAGCTTCGGGTATGGGGTGGTTACTTTAAAGAGTAATTCAGGTACGCGAGAATGATATGTGACGTGGGGAGATCCAGGTTTGTGCAATGAGCGCGGAGCTGGTCTGCTGCTGCGGGCGAGCGAGAGGGATGGATGGGAGGGGGATGGGAGGGGAGGGTTGGGACAGGACAGGACAGGAGGACAGGATGGACCGCCGTTGCGGCAGCGGAGGTCGGCGAAGGCGGGGAACGGACGCGAGGGAGAGAGGTGAGGAGAAATGCCACGGAGATGAGTAAAAGATAGAGAAGAGCCTGGCCGGGAGAGGGAGGGAGGGAACAGCGAGACTTTGATCGTAAATGGAACAAGCGGCCAGGCCGGCCCACGCAGAAGTAAGAAGAGGCTCGCGATTGGGCGAGCATGCACTCGTCACGCCTTACGGCAGGCCAGGCAAGAGGTAAAGGGGGGAGGGGGCGACTTTGGGGGAGGGCCAATATTGACCAGGAGCCCACCCTCGGGCTCAGCAAAGTAAACTGCCGGTAGGCACGAATACTGATAGACAAGGCAGGGTCGTGGAGTCGAGCTCTCAGGGCGAACTCGAGTCGTGCAACCACGAGGGCATGCGATGCTAAGCGGGGCCACGAGTGTCAAGGATGCAGACCAGGGGGAGGGAATTGAGCAAGGGGGGGGGGGGGGGGGGGGGGGGGTGGACAAGGCAAGGCATTGAAGCTAGGACCGCATTGTACGATTTCGTACGATTGTAGGCAGGCAAGGCCGAGTCTGTCTGATATGGGCAATCAGCAATCCACCACCACCACCCCCTCATAGACTCATAGTATTAGTAGACTTTGAGCTGGGTTTGTAGCGGTCGGACTTTTGAGGAATTCGAGAAAGGGCTCGATTCAAGTCAAGGGTGGGGGGTGAGCCAAGCTTGACTCTCTTTAGTCTCTGGCCCCCAACCCTTTGGAATGTCCGTTCCAGCAGGTGACGGACAGATCAGACACAAGCCCAAGCAGGCCCAGGTCCATCCCGTTGGTTTTTTTTTTTGGTTTTTTTTTGGCGAGAGCAGGCTGCCGCATGCCATCATATGATACGCCTGCACGCGGTAGTTTATTGGTCTAGAAGGCGGCCGTGATGGCGCCACCGATTCTTTTATCTGGAGAGTGAACGGATACACAAGGAGGATGTCTCAATTACGCAATCGTCTATAGCCGCTCAAGTGTTTGAAATGCAAATGCCATGATGCCCGATAGACGAGAGAGAAAGAGCAAGCAATCGAGGACTGCTTTCCTGTCGCATCCCGTTCCATCGCATTCGTAGTTGTAGCCTTGGCTGAAAGTATGGTCGACCATGACCTGATGTATTCGCCTGCCGGGAATTCGACGTGAAGTGACAGGCACGTGGAGCAGAATGCTGTCTGTTAGAGCTGCGACTAGCAACCTGTAGCACAACCGTTGTATTTGAGGGCTTGCCACCTCCTTCAACAGGTTGCGGCTGGCAACGCAAAAAAAAAAAAAAAAAAAAAAGGCCCATGAACTGGCGCGCTAGCTTGTGCAAGGCATGGTTTGTGTGTGGGAAAAGAGGATCAGCGTGATGTGTACGTGCGTGCGACGTGATGAGGCGGTAATGGGTGACCATCTCCAATACTTTGTTTGATGGAGGGCGCAAGGGTAGCTTCACCTCGTACCGCTGACAGATTTCTGGCAGCCCGGGCTAAATCCACGGCGCCGATGGGAGAGCTCTGGAAAGCTCCAGAGAGCCTTAGCACCGCCTCGATCGTGCTGCTGAATCAAATGATTCTGCTAGCTTCCAAGCCACGGCGCTGCCGCTACCTTTGGAAAGAAAAGCAAGAATGCCCGTCCGAGACATCATCTGGCATATGGTGGCGTCTGTGTGCCCTCTTTCCCCTGCTAAAGCTGGGAGGGAGGGGTTGAGGAGGCAGAATGCCAGCCAGAGGTGTGGCGGCCACGCTTCGGCCGACCTCTTTGGCTAGACTCTACCATGTAGACTGGGGTGGAATCCGCTGGGCGCTTGGCGGGCGAGACCAAGCAAAACGTGAAGAAGTCCAGAACCCACCCCTGCGCTTGGCCATTGATCGGGAGTGTTTATTTCTCCTCGGGGTCGGCGGGTTCTCGATCTCATCGTGCATTTCAACTGAAACGTTTCCAACACAACGGTAAGCAAGGTATGCTGCTCGAGTTGGAGGCCGCGCCTGACAAGGCCCGGCCCGTTGGCAGCAAATCACCCCGCGAGGGCTGGACTCGGCCATGCATTTCCTCGAGGATCGGCGAAGGTGGTTTAAGAAGTCGACTTGCCGTGGTGTAAGGGCGTGGTTGGTCTATGGCATTGAAGTATTCATTGCCACTGTCGAGGTCAAGAGGACTCCATGCGTACTACCTATGTATAGATGCATAATGCAGGTGATGGTGATGCGCAGGGATGCATAGTAGTAATAGTAGTAGTAGTAGTAGTAGTAGTAGTAGTAGTAGTAGTAGTAGTAGTAGTAGTAGTAGTAGTAGTAGTAGTAGTAGTAGTAGTAGTAGTAGTAGTAGTAGTAGTAGTAGTAGTAGTAGTAGTAGTAGTAGTAGTAGTAGTAGTAGTAGTAGTAGTAGTAGTAGTAGTAGTAGTAGTAGTAGTAGTAGTAGTAGTTGTTGTAGCTGTCCAGAGCAAGATAACGAGGTTCAGAGCTGGCGAGAACGGCGACGTCTATGTTGTAGATAGCAAGAGTACCTACTAGGTAGGTATATATAATTAATGTAATCCACCCTCTTTTTAATCGTCTGTGGAAGGTGCTTGGAAAACTGATACCACGACTACCTTAAACAATGACTGGCGCCTGCCCTGTCTCCTAACTCGCGCTTTCCTCTTACTAACTCCTATAGTGCAGGCTGTGTTTCTTCTCCGAGAGCAGAGCCGGGTCGGAAGGAAGGCATGCATTGGATGGAGTACCAGAGCCAAGGCCGACCTTGAAGAAGTGCAACGCCGCAATGTACCTACCCCGGTTCCGATGCACTTGCGATTGGCTAACTTGCCAGTGTTGTTTCCGCCCCCCGCCGAGTACATCCGTGGAGGTACTTTTCTTTCAATCCTCGTAGCCGCCAATATGCATAAATGTTTGTCGTCGGATAGCGCACCGACTTAAGAAGTCATGGACCACAACGCACCAGACCGCGGCCACATTTATGTACGTGGACGATGCTGGCGGGAAACGACGTTTTGGAATCTTTCCCGTTGGTCAACCCAGCACATCATCCCAGTTACTATGTATGTATACCTATCTCGACGCTTTCTCCATGGCAGATGCTCGTGCATGCGGCACTGGCAGCGAGAGACTAGTTGAATCCCGATCCAACGTTAACCCTGCCATAACCACAAAAACACCCGCTCCATCCTTTAGCACAGTAACAGGAGGCTGCCATCGTTCAATACCCTCGTAGACGAGGGCTCTAGTTTCTTCTCCATTTTCCCCCTACCGCAAACAACGGCTGTCGGATTGGATGCTGCACTCGCTGACCTTCGTAGTCGGTTAACTGCCGCTTCCGGCGCTCTATGTTCGAACCCGGCACGCAAGACATTGCCCTTCTTTTCAGACATACAATGGCCAACATCAAGACGGCGGCAAATCGCCATCCGCCCAAAGACCATGACGGGGTTATGTCGTGGTCTTTGTGTTCCCGCTGTGTCCTTACCTAGGTAGTCAAGCCGGCTAAGAAACCCGCCTGGCTCTCGGCTCCGGGACGACCCTGGACAGGTAGGTGTTCCGCGTTCCCCTGACCTGCAGGTTCCGCATCCACGGTCCCAGATACCCAATCCCCTCTTTCTTCAATATGTGCCATCCCACCGGATCTCCTGGTCTGTCGACTACGACTGAAGTGCATCCGGGAGACTACATGTCTCTCGCACTCGATTCCCGATTCAACCCCACCCTAACATCCCAACAGGCAGGCTACTTAATGTACGGCGTTTGTTCGGTGTTCCATCGCTCTGCACTTGGTCGTGCAACTGGTCGGCCGATCATCTTATCGGGATCGCTAAGCTCCTCGTGGTAAGCATCTTCAAGATCGGCTATCGTATCTGCCCACCCTATGTTCGGACCACTTCCCCCGGCATGGCGATATCCCATTTTCTTGCGCGCCTTTTTCCCTGCCAAATATCTCGCCGCGGCCGTCCCTATTCGTAGCCACTAAGGATCCTTGCATCTCCCGGACTGGCTGCAAGGCCATCCTAGTACGGATGCCGTCAAACCGCAAGATACGTTTGATCCAACGTAGCCGACAGCCCCTCCCGTCCCTTTCACTCACCCTCGCGCTTCCACTGTCCCGCTCCCGAGTCTGTTTAGTCCGATTGAGTTGCTTGTCCCTAGCTCCACATCTTTCAAATCTCGTCTTGTCTTGGCGGAGAGATCAACATATAACAGCCGAGCGGTTCTTTAGATAGCCGGTCGGCTGTGCCCTCCGATGCATATATAATTTGGCAATGTATAGAACGTGGCTGTCGGAAACTCTGCCAGTCTTCGCTCTCCCCAACTTTATCACGACTTCGGACCGCCGCATCAGCGCCCTCGCCTGACAATGGTCCCCAAGAGGCGTGGCTCTCAAAGGGCTGCGACAAGCTATTCCGTCAAGGAAGGCTCCGAGAATGCGTTGGCTGCACTCATCGCCGCATGCCAACAACAACTCCCACCCGAGTTTGTCGGGCATTTGCGGAGCGTCACTTTCACCGCGCCACAGGGCGATGTCGCTTTCTTCCCATGCCCCCTGAAAGAACAGGAGGCGGCAGCCTCCATCAAAGCCCTCGAAGGCATGGCCGCCGCCGCCATGGCGGATTTTCGGCACAGTCCTCAGGCCCAGAGGCATATCGAGGTCGACTTGGCCCGTACGGCGTGCTTCTTGATGTCGGCCTACCTCACAACGGTCGACGGCATGGACAAAGCGCACCCCGACGTGAAATCCAAAATCCCGGGTACGTGAGACACGACTCGGACGACAGTGCCTGGCTTACATGTCGCAGATACCGACTTGAATCAGGCGCAGTCCATACTCTACAGGCGCCTCTCGGCAAATCTCTATGAAACCAAGGACACCGGCGAATACTATCACCTCCACGGGTCACTCGAGGCTTCCAGGGCTCTGAACATGATCGGCCTGCCCGCCTTCGACCCAGAGCTTCGGGGCTACCGTGAGTGCATCAAAACAATCGAGACCGCAATGACGCGTTTCTCCGTGAAAGAGCTGGAAGACATGAACCGAAGAGAAGGCCAGGCAGGGGTACCTGTGCTCAAGAAGGAACAGTTCTCGAACACGTCCCACGGTAAAGCGCTTGGGCAACTCCCTCCCCTGACCGTCAGGTCGATAGAGTCTACCACGCCACCGGCCGCCTTCGAGCCGCAGTACAACAGCTCGGGGGCCGGGCAGTGCCTCAACGGTATTCGAGTACTGGAGCTCTGCCGTGTCATTGCCGGTCCAACCATCGGCCGTTCCCTGGCGGCCCACGGCGCTTCCGTCCTCAAAGTGACCTCGCCAAACCTCCCCGACGTCCCCTTTTTCCAAGTGGATGTCAACACGGGCAAGCACACCACCTCCCTGAACCTCAAAGACCCGCAAGATCGCGCAACGTTCGAATCGCTCCTCGCCAGTGCGGACGTCATACTGGACGGCTATCGGCCGGGTGTCGTCGACCGCCTGGGCTATGGACCCGAGAAACTGGCCGCCATCGCCGCAAGCCGCGGCAAGGGTTTCGTCTACGTCGCAGAGGACTGCTTCGGCGGCTCAGAGCTGGGCGTGGCCGAGGCGGAGTGGGCAGGACGCCCGGGATGGCAACAGATCGCAGACTGCGTCACGGGCGTCGCCTGGGAACAGGGCCATTTTATGGGGCTGGACGCGCCCGTCGTGCCCCCATTCCCCATGTCCGACTATGGCACCGGCGCCCTGGGCGCCGTCGGGGCCATGGCCGGCCTGTACCGGCGCGCGACGGAGGGCGGCTCGTGGGTCTGCCGGACCAGCTTGTGCCAGTATGACGTGTTTCTCTTGTCGCTGGGCGCGTACCCGCCCGAAGTCCAGGCCCGCCTGCGCAAGACGCACAACCCAGCCTTCTTCGACCTGCGGCACCACGACTCCGTGGACGAAGTCGGTAAGCGGGCGCTGCGCAGCGTCAAGCGTCTCCACCCGGAACTCTTTGCGGAAGACATGATGCACAGGGCATGGAGCCCGGGGTTCGATGCGGAGGTGAGGTGGCCGAGGGAGGCCGTCAGGGTCGAGGGGTTGCGGGTCGGGCATAATCGGGCGTCGAGGCCCAATGGAGCCGACGCGCCCTCGTGGGAGGACTGGGAGGTGCAGGATGATATTGTCAGGGAATAATGGCTCCCCATGAGTAATGACGATTATACGGCCTGGTCTAGACACTGAAGCGATCATTGGGACATGAATAGAGATAGACCATAAACCAAAGACGCTCCGATGATAATTCTTCTCTATCGTCTACTCCAATACGAGAGAATTAAAAAAAAACAATCAAAAAAAAAAACCAGCCATCGACACCGTGTCAGCAAACTCACCATACGACCAAGCCGGGGACGGACATGGCCGGCGGCCAGAGAAGCATGCCACCAGATTCCTCCCGGCTCCCCTGCACTCTGCGCTGGGGTTGCCGGAGGCGTCTCCAGAGCCCCCTCACCTGGATGGCCGCGCGTGCTCCTCGACAGCGAATTCTTCGCCAAAAGGTATGGGCTTCAGGCATTGGACCGTACTTGGCCGTGGGGTCCTCGTCGCCGGCGAGTCTTGCTGCGAAACTCCCACGCGGACCGGAACCGGGGTGGCGGGTGAGGGGGCACGAGGCGAAGCGTGTCGGCGCAAGGGACTGTGGGCCTTGAGAAGAGACTACACGGCAGAGGAGCAGGTCTCGTATGGCGGGGGAATCGACATGGAGCGAGCATGGGCGTTCATTCCCTCCCGGGCGTCCCGACCTCGGAAGAACAAACAAACTGAATTTTGGGTGTGTTATATGACCTCTATTGTATCCGTCCACAACATACTACTAGTACATTTCCCGTGCGGAAGAAGAACGAGCCTTCTGTCCCCTCTGCTCCCTGCCGCGGCCTCTGGGTCGTCAACTCTCTCCCTATTACTTCTCCACTCACAAACACACACTCTCTCTCACTCTCACACGTGACTTCTCACGCGATTCACAGGACGAGCCTGCCGGGCTCCTCCTCCAGGATCAGCTTGACCCTCTCCAGGAACACCTGGGCGCGCTTTTCGTCGCCCTTGGGCACCGTGAGGGTGAAGAGGTTGCCGGTGGACGAGATGCCGGGGGCCTGGCGGGGGGCGGCAGGCTTGGGCGCGGCGACCTTCTTGGCGGGCGCGGCGAGGATGTCGATGGTGTCGGAGGGGGGCGACCGCGAGGCGGCGGGGCGGGGCGACAGGAGTGAGGCCTGGGGTAGGGCGGAGATCTGAGGCAGGTAGTGGCCGCGGGAGCCGCGGGGCGCGAGCTTGTCGAGGCCGAGGACCTGGTTGAAGAGCTCGTCGGCGGTGGGCTTGCGGGCGGAGGGGGGCAGGTCATCGTTGGCGACTTCGGCGGCGCGGGCGACGAAGGTGGAGACGGGCATGAAGACGCCGAGGGTCGACTGGATGCGCTCCTGGGCGGCGAGGACCTTGGACAGGGAGACGGGGAGGGCGACCTGGGCGTTGACGGGGGCTTCGGCGGCGGCCTTCTTACCGGCGGCCTTCTCGGGCGCGGCCTCCTTCTTGGGGGCGGCGACCTTGATGTTGCTGAGGTCGAGCTTGGACATCTTGACGGCGCGGGCCATGATCTGGCTGGGGGTCTCGGCGTTGATAGCGCCAAGGTGGGCGAGCACGTCGCCCTTGAGCAGGCGGCCGTTGGGGCCCGTGGGCTCGATCCTGCTGACGGCGTCCTTGTCGAGGCCGTGCTCGTTGACGAGGGACTGGACGGAGGGGAGGAGGGGGTATCTCTGCTCGCGGGCCTTGCCGCCCGAGGTCTTGGGGGCGCCTCCCTGCTGCTGGGCGCGGGCCTCGCCCTGGGGCGCCTCGCGGCGCTCGGCCGTATCGCTCTTGGGGGCCTCCTTCTCGGCCGGCTTGCTGGAGGAGGCGGAGGCTTGTTCGTCGGCGGGGACCTCGAGGGAGGAGAGGTCGTCGCCGGCCTCGGCGAGGACGGCGATACGGGTGCCGACCTGAACGGCCTTGGCACCGTCGCCGGTCATGATCTTGAACATGATGCCGTCGTCCTGGGCCTCGACGTCCATGGTGGCCTTATCGGTCTCGATCTCGAGGAGAACGTCGCCGGCCGAGAAGGAGTCGCCCTCCTTGACCTTCCAGCTGGCGATGTTGCCCTCCGTCATGGTGGGCGAGAGGGCGGGCATGGAGAAGTTCTGCGCGGCGAGACATCGTGCTGAGGTCCGGAAGCCTGTTGGTCGCCCAGTCGACGTGGTCAGCCCCGTGTCTTGTTTCTTGTCTGTTTGCTGTGGGGTTCCGGGGAGGGGGAGAGAGAGAAGGGAGGGTCTGAAGAGGGAAGCTTCTCCCGCTTCGTATCCTGCTTTCCCCTTCTTCTTCTGTTGCAGGTGCACGTTTTTCTTTCGGGAGGGGTTGATATCTACGGACCTCGAGCTGTGGACTCTGCGGGTATTCTCCGGCCAACAACCCTCGCAGAGAGACGAGCCGCCGTCGCAAGGGAAGCCATCTTGTCGGTTGTTTTTGGTGTTTTTCTTTTCTCGTTTGGCGGAACCGTCGACCCGGGGTGGAAAAGTATTGAGCCTCAATTGACTTTAGGTCGTCGGAAAGAGGGAGGGGGGAGGAGGGGGGGTGAGGTCGGTTTTCGTCGTCGTGATACCCTGTCGAAAAGGTTCGGAGGAAAAAGGGAACAAGCAGCGCAGGGTGGGTTGAGGTGTCGGGCGTGGTCGGCGGAGGTTCCAATTGACCTCCGGGAATCTTTTTTTTTTTTCCTTTCCTTCGCGGCGTGGAACCCAGCAGGGGGTGGGAAAATTGTCGAGCTCACCCCCAAAGCTCCCAGCAGCAACGCACGCCTTGTTGGGGGGGACCGGACCGTTGGCGCGGAGTGTGCTGGCTGGCTGGCTAACTGGCCCTGTGGCTTATCGCCGATCATTCGCGGTGCCGCACGGACCAGGGAAGAGAAAATCGGACTGACAGATGCGCGGGATTTTGTTGGCTTCACTGGTCGACAGTCTCGCATCTGATTGGCCACCTGGCTTTCCTCAATGCTCGTTACATTGGATGACATGACGGCGGCCGGTACGTACCCTACCTACCTCTAGATACCTAGGGAGGCACCTCGCTGCGCGGTTTTCCGCGGCTAAGCGCCATATCGTTGCGCCGCCCTCCGAAAGAACTTAAGAAGCCCCTGTTGCAGTGCGATTGGACGTCACATTTTCCGGACCCAGGACCCGCCCTCCGAGCCTCCCTCCCCGGCGCGCCGGGCGGGTGCTCCACTAAAACTTTTTGGACAGCTCCAGTTTCCCCCCAAAACCAAACTATCACTATTCCTTTGCGCCGCGTACGTGGTCTGACAAAACGTCCGCGGGCCAATTGAACCATTACCACCGCCGCGGGAACAGCATCTTGCTGCTCCTCTCTCTCATTCTCCTTGCGTGTATTCGAGCCGCATCTCGAAACTGCGGTACCTCCCCACCCAGCCATGGCCTCCTTCGCGAGAGGCCTCGGCCTCGGCCTCTCCCTCTCCCTCCTGGCCCCGAGAGCCGCCCCCCTCTGCGCGACACCGCAGCCCCTCCGGCCCTTCTCCCAACGCTTCTTCGGCTCCCTCGGCCCTCTCCGACACGCCGCGAAACCCCCTTCGAAGACTTCCTCCTCCTCCTCCTCCTCCTCCTCCCGTATAGCCGCAAGCGTGCCTCGCGCCGCGAGCGCCCCAAAGACCCTGACACCGAAACCGAAACCGAAACCGACCGCACCGGGCCCGACGAGACCCGTCTCCCCCGCCGCCCCGGTGTCGTTCGCCGGCTCAACCTACGCCCTGACGACGCAGCTCGCGCAGCGCAGCCAGCCAACGGTGCTGTACGAGGCCGGCTCGCACTTCTGGATGAAGCTCTCGGCCTGGGCCGCCATGCTCATGTTCTACTCGTACGCCGGCATCAACTACTACACCGTGCTCCTCCACCCGCCCGAGGACATCGCCGCCTGGGTCCCGCACGCCTTCGCCGTCATCTGCCTCGCCATGGCCGGCTTCGGCTCCTACTTCTTCTACAACACCCGCAACATCGTTCGCCTCGTCCGCGCCGTCCCCACCGCCCTCCTCGCGCCCAACGCCCGCGGCCTGGCCCCCGGCGCCGCCGCCGCCCTGAACCCCAAGACGACCCCGATCCACCTCGAGATCACCTGCAAGCGCATGCTGCCGGGCCGCGCCAAGGTCCTCGTCGTCCCGCCCCAACAGGTCTCCATGCCCGGCCGTATCGTCGCGCAAGCGGCGTCGCCGGCGCACGCGTCCCCGTCGCAGGAGCGCGCCGCGGCCCGGCGGGAGCAGGCCCGCGCCCGCGCCGAGTGGGAGTACGACAGGGACCACCTCATGACGGTGCCGTTCCGCCACGCCGGCAAGGGCTTCCGGGCCGCGTGGTACGGCGTCAGGAGGGCCGTCACTAGGGAGGGGTTCCTGCAGATGGAGGTCGGCGGCCAGAAGCTCAAACTCGACGTCGCGTCCGGGTGGGCTCTCGACGACGGGCGCGCCATCGACCGCCTGGTCAAGATCGGGGCCTGATGTGCCCATTGGGAGGAGGCGGGCTCTGTGGGAGAAGTTCGAGAAGTTCCCGCGCCGTGCTTCCTCGAGCGGTGAATGTAAAACTACTGTATCATGTCCTTGGATGTCTGCATAGATGCGTTCTCGAGCGTAATCGTAGAAGGGGGGGGGAGCAGGGGGCTAGCTTTACCACACCACGAGTACCCAAAGCTTTTGACAAGGGAACATGCGGAAGAGTCTCTTCCCAACATATAGGCCGAAGAGAGCCTGTTGTGGAATATGGGTAGAGTCACAGCCATCAAGATATCACAGATAAACGTAAACTTAGCAAGCGCTCTCGCGGTCTTTCAAACGAGGTACGGTTGCGAGATATCGTGCCAGAACCAAAGGGCCTTTCACTGTCCTCTGCTCGGGGAACCGTGAAAAGACAAGAGACCGCCTCCCGGCCAGACAGATCCCAGGCAGGATGGCCGCAGTCACCCGTCAGAACGGAGCGAGTCCAGCCAAGTCAGAGGCAAGGACTTACACATCAGCAAAGGACAGTCCCCAAGCACGGCAAGAAAGGCCTCGGCTGCCACTCCTCGATGAGGATCGAGACGTGTCCACGGCAGCCAGAGTCTGCACAACATACAGGCGCAAAACGCGGTCGACTCCACAAGCAGAGTCATCGACGGTATCGTCGATCCCCCGCAGCCATCGGGGCCCTATCGAGCCTGGGGCCGACGGACGTACCATCCAAGAGATGCAGCCCTAGAGACAGCCCGCCCCCTTCACGTTCCGCTTCCAAGGCCGCATAAGTGACGAAGAAAACCATGGCAGGAGCGACTTGAGTCCTTGGACAGCGCGGCGTGCGTGTCCGCCAGCCAGCCGGCCCGCCCATGCATCGTGAGGAGCTTATCGGACGATTCGGCATCCCTTCCCTGCCCAGACCGCTCCCGGACGGATTCCTCTTACAGCCGCAACAAGTAGCCGCATCTCTCGATAGTGAGGCCTTGAACCGATTTGGCTGAGGGGCAAGGTTCTGCAGAGATACCCAGGAAGCACAGATCGGCCTGGTGCCCCTGATCGGCTCTATGCGATCGGCTCTTGTCTCTGCGTGGCCCCCTGATCATCCATCGGTCACAGTGCTGTGTTGTGGACCGGGCAATGCTATGTTTGGCAGCCCGCGATTATCTCGCCTTGTCCTTGTCCGCCTACAATGGCGTGCGTCGAAGGGAGCGGCAAAGCCGAAAGTACACTTGACCAGTGCGCGCGCGCGGAGCCGACTCCGTCCCAGCCTCACTAGAAGCGGTGGAGGGGTAAGACCATGGCACTTCCCTGGTATCCCATGGGCCCAGAAGATGGGATTTTGTGGGAATGGAAGACGGGCGAGTCTCGTTTGATACGTGGACAAAGCATCAGCTAGCGATCTCGCATAGAGGTTTTCTTCAGCGGGTGCGAATCGAGCAAAGGCCTACGGGATCGGTCATGTTGGCGGCTGGAATCAAGGGAGGGGAGGGGAGAGGTAAGGGGGTGGGGAGGGGAGAATAAGGTCCTTGAAAAAAGCAAAAAAGTTGGATGGCCTAGGTAGGTAGCCGAGCACGCGTCCCACCTTGGCGGATGGAACACCCAGGTTGTTCTGGTTGAGAGGACGGTTGCTGGCGATCTGTGGCGGTCAGTCAGCCT
Source organism: Colletotrichum falcatum (assembly GCA_019425465.1). NCBI lineage: Eukaryota > Fungi > Ascomycota > Sordariomycetes > Glomerellales > Glomerellaceae > Colletotrichum > Colletotrichum falcatum. The sequence goes on along the minus strand of SWKJ01000008.1, from coordinate 587,021 downwards.
CGAGTTTTACGGCGCGTCGGGGACGAGGCGGCGAGGCTATCCCTGCCTGCCAGAATGCCACGTCGGAAACCCGTCAACGGGTGAAGGAACAGACGACTTCCCTCGGAGGCTGGGAGGGGGCGCAGGCATCAGGGAACAAGGAGGGGGCACCTGAAGAAAAATGCATGGCTTGCGAGTCTCGGGCAGCGTGGTGTGGCGCAGAATGGGAAGCTCGTCCTGTCCCAAACACGGAGCCGTCGATCGCCTCGTCTTGAGACGCGAGGGAGTGAGGGGCATGGTGCACATGCAAGGCGGGGAGGGGGTTTGGCCTTCAGGTGAGGCCATTCCCAAGGAAACCAGCAACCGGCTGGAAAACTTGGTTGAGAGGAAAAGGCGAACGCCGGGCGCTTGCTTGGCGGTGTGAGGGTGAAGCGCCCCCCCCCCCCCTTCACCGCGCGTGCGGGATTGGTCGTGAGGAATAATCCTCTGGAAAGCAGACAAAGGGAGAACAACGGTCGAACCCCGCTACCGTCCTGTTCTGGCAATTCTTGGTCCACCCCGCCTTTTCTATATTGAACGATGCCGTCATCGTCCCTCGGGCCAATTCGTCCAGCAGTCGGGATTGCCAGACAATAAGTTTCGGCCGATGTACCTACACTGTAGACCCCACTTAATTGAGTGGACCGCTCTACGCAAACTACCTACCACCTACCTACCTATCCGTACCTATTCGTCCCTTTGCGCCATGTTGGAATGCTACACTATTTCGAGATTTGGTATCTGTAGCACAGCTGCACAGGGTAGGTTCCGAGCCCCCCCAAAGCAAGCAACGGGGCCAGCGATTGTAAAGGGGACGTGCAGATAGGACTCGATCGCCTTCTCCACCCTCCGAGATGGCGGCTCCGGGCGCCGGCATCAAAGGTGGCCCGTTGAGGCTGTCTGATCTGGCCGACTGCATGTCCGCTTCCTCCCGGTCGAGGGCAGATGAGACAGAGAGCGCAAAGGTAGACCGGCACAACCCGACGTATCTGTACATAGTACATCGTTCCTCCGTACCGCACACCTACCTAGGAAGAGTGTGTCATGTGCGTCGGATGGGTTGCACCACCGTTGAAGCAGAGTCGTGCACCAACACTCGACGATGCGAGTCGCACTTGCGGTGTAGGGAATTGCGTGCGCGAGCACGATGAGGGGGAACAACACCGTTCCGCGAGTCTTCCTTCCGCTCATGTTCCCAAAAGTGTCGGGCGCAGTCGTGCGACTAAACACATGTCATCTATCAATGGGCGTGGCCCGCGAGCGTCCACTGCAACATGATGGCGCCTGTGTGAAGGTCCAGATAGACCATCAGCTCATGATGGTCTGAAGGGCCAATCCGTAGTGAACGATACCCGCAGAAAAGAAGCAAAGAACATGGCCGCGACTGGGTTTGTTGACGTGCGAAAGCGGAGATGGGCGAGTAGCGCAAGACAAGGTCCAGGGTCTGACATGAACCCTTGGGTATGTGGTGCAGAGCACCCGAGATGAAGTACATAGTGGGGGTGGACCCAATCGATTAGAGGCGGCCATAGCACGACCTTGGATAAGAAACTGGGAAAAGTCAAGTCAGCATCGCGAGCATCAGATCCAGTAGGCGCGGGGCTCAGATCTCGGCAGTGGCAGAAACGTCTCTTCCAAAGCGCACAGTAACACTGGCATGTTTGGCTAGCCCAATTCGACATGATGACCGACCCTCTTCGCACAACCGCCGCGAAAGTGTCTGTATGAGCAGAGTAGGTAGGTAGGCAGGTAGGTAGGTATCCTGACCAAGCTCAAGGAGAGAACTGGCGGCAGGGCTAGGATAGCCAGTGGGTGCCGCCCACCTTCGAGTTCGCGAAGGCGGACGAAGGTGAATGAAGCTGGATGGAAGGTGCCAGAGAAGGGCGACGACGATTCAAAACGCTTCTATTTGCGGGCGTATCGTGCGTACTTGGGCTGCGTGGTTGCAGGTGCAGGCGGGAAGGGCGTTTGGTTGGCCGCCGCCAACTGCCCTCGCCAAATTCCCCCACGAGATCGAGGGGCAGGTCCAGGGTCCAGATGCCCCTCCTTTTGCTATCTCGTTGCCGTTTGCTGATAGAAGCACGGACCATTACCGGAGTCAACACCACCTTACCTACGGATACAATGGTACCTAGATATCTGCCTCCTCCCACATTCCACTTTGGTGGTACGACTACCTACTCGAGGTACTTGAGTACGTACCCCATCTGGTTAACCGTCACCCTCTAGCCCATCACAGCCGACATTAGGTACTAGGACAACTCCATGATAGCGCCGCTCGCTCGACAAATAGAAGGACTGATCCAGAGATTGCTATGTGCAGTCTCGCCTGCATGAAGGGGGGAGAAAAAAAAAGGGAAAACTGACAAAAAAGAAAAGAAAAGAAAAGGTGTGCAAAAAGTCTGCAGGAGGAGCTAGGAAGGGAAAGGGGAAGAAGAGAAGGAAAAAAAAGATTTTCTCGCAACGGAGCGGTGAGCATTCAACAGGCGTATCGCTCCCCCGACCAACCATCCCTGTCAAGCGAAGCAGCCACTGAGACGACAAACGTCCAGTCTGTCCAACATTCCGCATTCCTCATGGTCCCAGAGTGGCCTGTGACACCCTACCGAGTATTGCCCAAGATTCCAACTCTCGGCGAAGTCGGTAGACGGTATTTCTCTTGATTTTCAGGGTTCAAACAGCCTTGTTCTTCTTCCTTTTTTTTTTCCTTTTTGGTGTGTGGGCCCTTTCCGTCCCCCACACTGGAAATGCCATTCTAAACCTTGTAGCGCGAGCTGCTTATGCCGTTGTCCGACTTTCCCGTCTCTTTACCAGGACGGGACATGGATAGAAGGCATGGATAGGAGGACGGTGTACGGATACGGTGTAGCTCACGCAGCGACACAAAGAAAAAGAGGGTCAGCCGGATACTGGATCTTCTTTGCGCCGACCCGACGACCGGCGACAACTCCATTCCGTCGTCTGCCATCCGGCGCCCCTCCCCCGATCGAACTGACAGGTTCGTCTCGTCCAACGTCAGCTCCAGCAAGACAAGGTCGTTTGCTCCCGTAGCGGCTACGAGAAACACTGGCGGAATGGAAGAGGCGCAGTAGTGTTGGCCGGCGTCGACGGTAAAGTACCTAGGTATATTTACGGTTATAGTCTCATCATGGTTTAATATGCAACCATGGCCCGCAAAGTTCGTCCCAACGGCTACATATCAGCATTGTGGTTGGCATGCCGGAAATACTAGCGACATGTCGTTCGCGCTTGTCGATGCGCCCCCTCCCCCCTTCCGCTAGTCTGACTGGTCGGGATTCCCATGGTAGTCGATATGCAAAGTTGCAAGTGTCGATGCCGCACTCCACTCGGCTCCGACCTACCTATCTAAACCACATAGTGCGTCCTCATCCTGCGGGATCGGCGGATGTACGGCAGCCACCGCTCGCTCACTCGACCGAGAAGCATTGAAAAGAGGACGACTTGAGCCCAAACGTGAATCGCACAGCTGGCTGATCTCTCTCGGCCAGCGAGTCAGCGGCCGCCCCAGTCTCCGGCCCTGACCTCCAGCCTCGCATGTCCGGCATCTCATTGGTGTGTCTGCTGTTGCACGCACCGAGCCATGTAGGGGGGGGGGGGTGGGAGGCTACATGCGCGCAGGAGCGCCGGTACTCACTGGTATGGCCTTGGCGGCGGAACTGGCTCGGAACCGCTGCGAGCTCGTTAGTTGGCCGTCGTCGTCTTCAATCGCCTCTGGGGTTCCCGTTGTTCGTCGTCTCGACGACGCACCGCCTCCCCCATTTCTGCCTCTTGTCTCGTCCGGGAGACATTTTTTGCCATCGACGGTCTGGCCCCCGGATGGCCTTTGCGGATGCAGATGCTAAATGCAGAGGAGTGCCTGAATGTCAAATGATTCCTGCGCCTGCAGGTCAGGTCAGGTCGCGCGACCGTGAACGCCGCATGCGCAGGCGGCCTAGTGAGGTTTGGCGCCTTGTCTCACTGTTAGGAGGGGTGGGCTGTTGTCGAATGAGGAAACGGCATCCTGCTAACCCGCACCCTCCATCACGTCCTTGGGCCCCGGAGATGGCTGTACCACCTACATCCTCCACCGCCTCCTTGCTAAACCCCCCCCTCCGGAGAAGAGCTATCCCTGAGACGAGCCTCAAGTACCTGATGATCACCTCTCGAGTACCTGGGTCGGCGCAGAAGACGTCTGCGACACCTGGGATTCCGGGGCTGACTCGCTACTTTTGCGATTACGCCTTCCGACCTCGCCCGCGTCCCGTCCAAAAAAGACATGACCGTCAGACGAACCGTCGTTCGTGTGCGACAGCGGGCAAGAGAGGAGGATGAGGAAGAAGAAGAAGAAGAATAGGGGATGGCCGTGAACCGACTCACCGTCGCTGCGTCGTGGCCAATGGTCCAGCGGCGTGCACATGACGAATGCTCGAGTCCCCCTCCCTCGCCCGGCTCCCGGACATGGCGCCGAAGCTGACCTGCCCAGGCGACTCGCTGCGATGGGGATGTTTCCACCTGAACACACAAGTCAGCGTCTGGCAACCACTACACGAGACACGGCGTCGCGATTCATTCTCGTCGCTGCCGTTTGTATGTTTGCCTCGCATCTCAACCCGGATCTAGGCCATTCCTCACGAACATCGGAGGAGCGGTGAGGGGCACACGGCGACACGAAGGCGCACATTTGCTGCCGATGCAAAACATCATAAATAAATAAAAAAAAGTGAGAGATTCATCGCGCGTGATGACAGGTAGCATACCACGGCACAGATCATGTAGATGAGGGGCAACGCCGACATCAAGCGCAGCCTGTAGGGCATAGGACGATAGGTCAGTCGGAGATGGCGGTAGACGGGTTTTAGTGGGAAGCCGTCGCCAATTCGCCGCCTACGGAGCGTGCACGCACGGTGTAGTGTATCCGTACCGGCACGCAACAGTCCAAGTTGGCATGTTACTATGTAGCGTCTACCTCGGAGAGACGTCTCTACGAGTAGCGACGTGCGCGCCAAGGTGTTGCAATCACCCACGCGAGATGGGCTGGCCGTGCACGCCGCCGGCTGACCGGCGTTTGCTCACTGGAAGATCACAAGCAGGGTCCGCAATACAAGGCGGGATATCAAGCCCAAGAGCCATATCGACTGGAAGACACCCAGGCAGGGACCGAACAAAGAGTAGCGACGACGTGACGAAGCGAGCGGATTATGGAAATGCGGGGAAGACGTGGCCATGAAGCGAAAGCGGCACATGGGTGCTGCTCCGCACTGACGGATACGCGCGGTGGTCGGGAGAGAGTCACAGATGCGGGCTAACCGCCCCGGCTCCCAGGAGTTCCAGGTAGACGCCGGGTGCATACAATACGTCAAGGGACAGTCGCGAATCTCACGATGCAGCTGTTAGCAGAGTGAGGCGGCCCACGGAGCCAAGAGCCCACAATGATGAATGCCGAGAGAAGGCAGGTTATGTGACGGCGCGCGTCAGTATCCCGGCCCCTTGGAGGCCAACGACAGCGAAGGGAAGCCAAAGAGCATGCTGCACGATGATGACGACGACGACGACGACGATGAGGAGGAGTGGGAGTAAGAGCGAGAGATAACAAGATGAAGCGCGGTCGTGGGGACATGGGAAAATAGGCCCGACGTATGGGCGGCCTGCCTTAGCTGGAGATGACCAGGGTGTTGAGAGTTTGGTGTTGTGTTGGCTGCACAAAGATGTTCCACGCGCGTCTGCCACCATCCAAAGTGTCATTTTCCCACGGGGACGGCGGCGTGATTGATGCGTCGATGCGCAGTGGAGGGTGTGAAGAGGGGGAGGGGTACTCATGATGGTGGTGAGCGTGAACAAGGTGTGGCCCCGAATGGGAATAGGCGTTAGGACAAGCCCGGGGGGATGAGATGCCATCCACAATTTTTGTCTTGTCTCCAAGATGGTAGCCTTCGAGACGAAAAGAGAAGCAAGGGAAAAAAAAAATCACTGCCTGTACAAAGTCAGTGTGGGGGTTAAAGAAGCTCGCGAGCAGAGAGAGGGCCGTCGTCGTGGTGTGGGGAGGGCCGCCCGGGCTGGTCTGGCAGGGATGGTGGTGAAGGGATGACATGCCACCGGCAGCGACAGAAGAGGATTCCAGCATCGCAGCCCCGTCTCCCCCAATCAGGAGGCATCGCAGGCCACGGGCTGGTGGAGGTATGACATAATTGTTGCCCATTGCACGTCCTGGGATGCAGCTTGCACTCCGCCTGCCCACCCCTGTCGGGATAGACTCCATACTGACGGGAGAACGCTGTTCGACGCCCAGTCTGCCGTCGCTGGATCCTGTATTCATCCGCTGTATGTGTGTGATGCGTCGACTCGTTGCATGCATGCGGCAGAAGGTGGGAGAAAACAAGGTGAGATGGTAGGAGAGGGGCTTTTTTTATATATATATTTTTTTAGCTTCTTCTCTTCCTTTGTGTGCTTGTCGCCGGTACAAGCATACAACCTGCGACAGTACAATACGTGGAATCGGAGGAGGAGGAGGAGGAGGTGCGTCAAAAAGGCCACGATCCATCGAACCGACGCCGTTGGACAGGAGCGGAAATGGGATCGGCGGGCGGAAACCGGCGGGCGGGGACGACAACCAAAAGTTTATGGTTTCTGCAACGGACGCGAGGCGGAGAATGAGGAAGATCTCTCGAGGTTCGGCGCAGTCCGGAGCAGCTGATGGGCAAAACAGGACTATCAAACGAACGACTAGCAGCGGTGCTAGCGCACCCCCCCCCCCCTCGACCCCCTCGACCCATATTGATGATATGGACAAGGAGAGGCGGTGCAATCTAGATGAGAGACGACGGCGGCGGCGGCGGCGGCGGCAGCGCGCACTCGTCACAGTCGTCGGGGGGCCGTTCTTGGAATAGCAGCTGCTGTCATGGCTTCCAAGTCGGGTCCGAAGGGGACTGGCCTCGCGGAGGGGGGTCCGTTGCAGCGGTAACGGTGATGCCGGGCGTAGGTAGCGTGGGTGGCTGGCGGGTTTGGGTTGTTTGTAAGGATGCTGCTACTATTTTGGAGCGGTGCCGGCCAAGTTTTGGGGTTTGAGCTCAAGCGCTGTCTATCTGAAATGGATCGGCATGGGGAATGTTTCTCAGCCCTCCTTCCTCTTCCTCTCTTCGTCTTCTTTCCCCAGGTTTCATCTGCCTGGTTGCTAAATGCGTAGTCGCTGTGGCAAACATTTAATCTAAACTACCTAGGTACATATAAGTGACACTCATGTAAACTACCCAACGTACTATGTGCGAACATTCGGAAACTGGAGAAGCGGATAGATGGACAAGGCGGGTGTGATGAACATTTTAAAGCCGCTTCCGAGTTGCCGCAGCGTCGTAGCTGTCAACTCATTTCCACGCATCGCCATTATACGCGTCGACACGCGCAAACGATGCTGACATCAAGGCAGAAAACGGCCTGACGTGCGCAGGAGAAGAGCTGATGAGGCTTCATGTACGTGATGTTGAACTGCAAGCGGCGATTGTCTGGGAGGGAAAGAAGGTCGAGGACGCGCGCGCATGATACGATGGGCGAGGGACCCCCGCTTTTTCCCACCCTCTCTCTACCTACGTGTACTGATGCGACGCGATATAGTGTCCCCTATATCCGTACGGGTCCCCCATCTCGATTGTCAGCGATGCCTAGCGATATCAGTGATAGCAGCCGTCGAATATGGCTTTTATGGGGATGCATTGTCGATTGTCGGAGAAGCTCCAGAACAATTGACAGTAATTGACAGGAACGAACAGGGTCCAACGCTCCTTCTGGCAAGTGCTGGCCGACGACTACATGGCTTCCCTGCGCAAAGTTCGTCTGGCGGTGCCAAAACTGACGAGCGCCGCGCACGGACATAGCAACCATGCCGGCCCGCTGAGGTTTCCCTTGAGCGTGGAGGCCAAGATGCAGATTTTCCTTTTGCCAAAGCCGCCATGTGTGTGTGTGTGTACGGAGTACCGAGTACGGATATCCAGTACTGAATACCACCGCCAAGCGGGAGCAAAGTTGGAGGGTCCTCTGGTGGGGTGGCTTGCAGGGTGCGAATTTGCCCGGGATCCCTTTAGCGCAAAAGACATGGGATGACCGTGCTGGGGGCCTCGAGTGGACCGACAGGCGGAGTAGGCGAGGAAAAGACGAGATTGAACTTCTCCGCCACGATCCAATGTCGTCGTGACAATCCATGCGCATTATTGGACGTGCTGAGCCGCTGCAATCTTACCGCGCTCTGCCTCTGCAGTTGCCGGCCGCGCACTATCGAATCCCCCGACAATGTCAATATCAACACCGACACCCACGCAATCAACCAACCTCGTTGCGCGTTGTCGCGTCCGAGTCGGAGAGGGCGGGGGGCGGGCGGGGGGAGCGCGTCAACAACACTAGCTGCCAGATGTTGGAATGGCATCATGCTTCAGCAGATCGCATTGTCGACGTGGAGCCCGGCCACTACTGAGTAGACAACATATCAGTCATCGCGATGGGCAACGGCATTGCGGTAATGTCCTTCGCATGACGAGCCGACACAATGGTCGCTGGAATGTGTTATCAACGGCCCGTTGTCTTGTTGGCCTTGGCCTCGAAGGACCCCTCCGCAGAGGGAACGGGACGGTGGGCAGATAGATGCCAGAGCAGAGAGGCGCCAGGCATGTTGCCGTAGGTATTTGGTAGATCTCGGCGGCGCAAGGGCGGCGAACCCGTCAACAAAAACAATGGTTGTCCCCGGTCCACGTACCGAGTAAACAAGGGGAACAATACCTACATAGTATCCAGTGCCTACGCTACACCACGGATACTACATACAGAAAATGAGATACGGAGGTACCATGGCAATTGGCGGTTGGACTGGCTCGCCGGCTCACTGGCTGTCCGAGATCCTTGATGCTAGTTCGCATGAATGAAATGAGGTGGAAATGCGCACCAGCCGGTCCCGAGGCCGAACCGGTCGGGGTAGCGAACTGGCCTTTGCTCAATGGTGCGCTGCTTGCATTCGCCCGCTCATCCCAATGCGCTGGATCCGGACGGAGTTGCAATGATGTGATTGTCTCGTGTGCTAGGAATGCGACAACTGCAGAATTCGGAGAGTCTGTGTGCGCCCCGTGCTGGCAATGTTGGTGACTCGACGAATTCCGGGGAGAAGCCGACCTGCGGAATCCAGGTGAGACTTGCCGACCGGTCGACTGTGGAAACGAGGCCGAACACGCCATGTCGTTCGGGGCACAGAGACATGTTTCTTTGCCCCCCCCCCCCCCCCTTGTGTCGTCGTCTACACTGCGACTACCTTCTGCTGATGCCGCTGGTCGCTTGTCATACGTTTACTACTAGAGAGCCAAGCGCAAGCCCCATCCGTAAGCCAGGATCACTGGTCGGTCGAACCCCTCCTTGCACCCCCCCCCCCCCCCCCCCCAAGGAACTCCGAAATCTCGGCGACAAACGGGCGACTACCTACCTTGGGTGGTCTTGGGGGGGCATGTACCAGAGTACAGCAGGTACCGTCGACTTTTCCCACCCTGCCGTACGTTGGCCGCCGGTCTCAGTGACCACCACCCAGCGAGTGGTGACGGACAGATTGCAGCGAACAATCGTCTGCTTTCGCAAATATTCCATTCCTTCTCATGGCGGCTCATGTCATCTGACTGCCCTCTGCCTCACGCCCGCTTGACGTCGCCACGGTCACCGATGGCGAGACAAACAACGGCGGAGGTGGCGGTAGACGAGGGGGATTGGGACAATGGTTGTTTTGACTCAATCAACGTTGCTGCCATGGAGAATTGAATACAACGGAAATGGGGCTGCTGCTAGGGGCTGATGGATCGAGTCGGCCGTGCGCCGGAGCGCTTGACGGATTGGACAGTAGTACGGATATAACCCATGAGTTTGAAGCCAGTGCGAACGAATACCTACCGAGAGGTATCTGCGGTGCCAATATCCGTACCCCAAATACACACAGCCGGCATACGGGAACACTCGTGCATGTCATCTTAGCCCATGTACGGATAGTTTACGTGGGTGGGAAATGCTACGTACGGATAGGGGAGAAGGAGGGAGGAGAACGGGGCTCTCGCGGGGGGTGGTTGGATATGGAGATGGAGATGGCGGCATCCATCCATGGCCGAGTCGAGACTGGGAAAGTCGAGTCGTGACCATCGTCTGTTCTCGAGGAACTGCATGCAGTACGAATGCGGATAGGCAGAGAGAGTGGAGGACTAGGTATCCGTAGTGTTAAAGGGACGGCAAGAACACGAAGAGGAAAAAAAAAATGACCAGGACAGGAGACCGGGGTCAAAGATCAAACGAAATCAGCCGTCAGATGCACCCTGTCGCCGCATGCTGCGCTTGCGATGCACGTCTTCAAACCAAAGGTGCAAGTCAAACAGATGTGCAGCAGAAGCGGCAGGGAAAAAAGATTGTGATGAACAACTGCCAAATGGGAAGAGGCAAAACAGAAACACACGGAGTCTGCAAGTGCAGGTGCAGGTGCAGGAAGACAAGCACCTCACATGCAGACCGCCCTCGCCGGCCATTATTGGCCGATGGCTGACGAGGCGAGTCACGATGAGGATGGGCGGGAAAGAGAGGAGGAAGGAGGCAGGAAGGAGGCAGGAAGGAGGCAGGAAGGAGGCAGGAAGGAGGCAGGAAGGAGGCAGGAGGCAGGAGCAACTAAACATCGTGAGTCCCCTCTTTCCTGCTTCGTCGGCACCATTTGAGGACAACACAAAGCGAAGGAGGGGGGGGGGAGGGAAAGAGAAGAGACCCCCCCCCCCCCCCCCCCAGCCCAGTTGCAGTCGAAATGGAAAGGTCCATCTCGCATATTCCTTAGTAGTAGATGCCTCTGGCTCTTTTCCCTCATGTACTCAATACTTGACACCTCCCAACCCACACAGCTACCTACTCTCTCGCTATGCTTTGAGCAAATGACCCGCCGCACAGAAAACAGGGATAACCCCAGTCTCTTAATCGCTGTGTGTATCTTCTCTGCGCCAGTGTCTGTCTACCCTTCGAGAGCGGACAAGCCACCGTCTCTCTCTCTCCTATTGCCCGCCGCCGCTGACAGCCAACAGTTCCTCTCTCTCTCTATCTCTCGGCCTAGGGATACCTGTCGCTCACTTCCATCACTGCTGCAGCTGGCGAACCCTCCTTGGCGCTTCGTAGAGGAAGCGTGCAGGGTCGACTAGGACATCCATCCATGGGCGCTAGGGTGTCAAAGGGCAGCTGGGGGCATGCTAGTCCAGGAGGGTCAGGGTGGTGCTTCTGTTGGACATCCACTCTTGAGTGGGCGATGGGGCCTGTCGATATCCAGTCCAGGGGTGTCTTGGTGCAGGGTCACCCGTCAGGGTAGGCTGGCTAGTGGTCTCTCTGTTCGCTGCATCTGTGGATGCAGGTGGTGTGGGTGCAGGTGGGTGCAGCATGGGTACGTACTGCGTATTCCAAGGACAGACACGAGCGAGAGAGAGCGAGAGAGAGAGAGAGCGAGAGAGAGAGAGAGAGAGAGAGAGAGAGAGAGGCAGAGCAAAAGGTGCGTGGGTTGGAACGGCAGGCAGTACTGGCTGGGTTCACTGGACCACCACCACTGGCACCACCAACCATCGGGGGGGGGGGGGCCGTAGGCGACCATTTGTTATTATTAAACCCGGACCCCGTCCGACCACCCCTTCCCTTCAAGAAAGACCCTTCTCGGTTTTTCCTCACACTCCTTTTCTCTGTGTTCAACAGAGTCGTCGTGAGGAGTTTGGAAATAGCTTCCTCGACCTCGAACCAACAACATCTCCCGCCTCTTCTCCTACATACTCCCCCCCCGACAGTCCCTTTCGACGCCTCTCTCTCGCCCGCTCGAGGAGCCCTGCGAAATACGATAACAAGAAAGAGTGTCACCGTCGCCGGTGAGCCATCTCTTATCTATCCCGCCCCAAAAGGTGAGTTCTCTCTGTTCGGCCGCGCCGTTCACGACAGCAACACGAGAAAACACAGGATCATGGTCCATCACTGCCGTCTTTTGCCTCTTGTCCAGCCTGTTTACCTCGCTTTTGTGACTCCTCACGACCTTGCCTGCTTATCACGTCGCCTCGTTTTTGAGGAAAGAGGCAAATTTCTGCCTCGCACCGCACCCGCACATCTGTTGTTTATCGTCGTCTGTCACATATCTTCTGTCTGCCCTGTGTTTGCCTGTACTGTTACTCCTCACCATTCTCGGCTGCCCTCGTTGTCCTCGGCGTCTTGTACTCATCCCCTCAAAAATTCCTGCCTTGTAAGACAAGACGGCTCCTGCGGCATCTGCAACGGGATACATCACTCGTGGCCCCTCTCACGAGCACGCTCACTCATCCTGGCTGTGCTGCCAAGCAAGGTGTCGCAACAGCGCTTCTCCCGCTTCCCAATAACCTTTCACCCCGACTTTCTGACTCTCACTTGCTTTCAATACCCCGGCCACGGACCAACGACATACTAACACCCCTTGTAGTACAGGCTGCCGTATAACCGGTCACGACTGAACCTCCGTCGTCCGACCTATCTGCGAAATCTGATACAAGATTCGAGAGCCGTTCTCGGACCATATTAGACGCCAATCCTCGCCATTCTCTCCTTTTCCCGACCCCTCTCCCAGATACACTATACCCTTGTTACTCCGTCTGCCCTCGATGCGTCCTTGATCATGGATTCGGAAGACGGGGAGTTGTTCATAAAGGTATGCCGATTCGCAAAGACGACTTTGTTCCTCTGCTGCTTGGCCTCGCCGCCTGGCCTCCCGCGCCGGCTGTGCTAACATGACCTCTGCAGCAACTGGCCAGCTTTGTGCGCACGCACGAAAAGGCTCTCGCCAACGCCTTGCAATTCAAAAGACAGGCTGCCTCTCGCCACGGCGCCTCTCAGAGCGTCAGCTCCATTAGCCCGATTCCCACGCCGCAGTCCCCGGTCGTCCCAGAACGGCCTTCGACTTCGGCCTCGACTTCGAGCGGCCTCGCATCCGCCCTTTCTCTCGGTACTTTGAACTTTACCTCGCACAATGTCAAGTCGGCGAAGCTGGCTCTGACGCCACACCATCTGTTTTACCTCCTTTCTCGATTTGAAGAACTCGCCATCCCCGTTGGCCCCATGAAAATCCGCCTCGAGAACCTACACGATAGCTCCACCGCCGCAAACTACGTCTCCTTCCTGAGCAACACCCAGCGATCCCGAAGCAGAGGTTCCGATGTCGGTTCAATACACTCTGTGTCTAGCGTCCGAAGCGTCATGTCGGGCATGTCGGCCCTCTGGACAAGTTTCGGTATCGGTGCCAGCATCTCGGCTGCGCGAACCGAGCGACAAAAGGCTGCTCTCCAAGCAGACCTGAAGTACCTTTACTCAGCCTTTACAAAGATTCCCTGCCTGCGACTCGCGCCTGACTGGCGCGCACGGCTGATTCGTGGTTACGAAGAATTTCCATTCGATTCGGCTGTCCCGCTTTACGTCTTTAAGAATTTGCAAGCCCTCGAAGTGAACAGCATCGACTTTAGACAGTTTTTTGGCTGGGACCGCTTGGCCGAGCAGCTGAGGTCGCTGACGCTCAAGCGTGCCGGCGTGGAGGACCCCGCGGATATCCTTATTGACATCGTGCTCGACGACATGGACAAGAGACGCAGGCGAACCTCGAAGCAACAATCCTCGCCCACTACGCCTTGGCCCGCGAGTTCCAGCCCTCGCAGGAGTCCCGTCATCCCGCACGCCGACCTTCACAAGTCGACCTCGGTGCCTTGCTCTCCCAACCCGCGCCACTCCATCGGTGACTTGGGTATCGCTTCTTTGAGCACACACGACCATGGCGTTGACGAGATCACCGGCGAAGGCAGGCGACCCTCCCTGGCTAGAACCGAAACGTTTGAAGCCATGTCTCCGCCCAAGGGATCAAGACCGCGCAGCAACTCGCCCACCCGCCCCGCCAGCTCCCGCAACCCCTCGCACATGAGGGGCGGGCACAAGGTTCGCCGCTCTGGCTCCGGTAGCTCACATTCCAGCCTCTCGGACTCGTGGCACCACAGCCGTACCGGAAGTTCTTCGAACCTCCTGAGCATGGGCGTTTTGCCAGCGTCCAAGTGGCGATTTCTGAAGCACCTCAGTTTAGCCGACAACTCGATGACTTCGATTCCTGCCACTAGCTTGGTGCCCCTTGCAAACACGCTTCACTCGCTGGACTTGTCCTCAAACCTGTTTACTCAGATTCCCGACAGTCTAGCCACACTTACCGCGCTTCGCGCACTTAATCTCTCACACTGCATGATTGACGGGCTCCACTCCCTGACGCGCAATCCTCTCCCGGCCATCTCGGCCCTCAACCTCCGAGCCAACCGATTGCAATCAATCGCAGGCGTGGAGAAGTTGTATCCCCTGGAGCGATTGGACCTCAGAGATAACCGCTTGTCGGATCCCTTGGAGCTGGCCAGGCTGACCGGGATCCCCGACATCCGGGAGATCTGGGTCGAGGGCAACCCCTTTACCCGCACTCACAAGGACTACCGCATCACCATCTTTAACCTCTTCCGCAAGACCCCGGGCTACACCGAGGACATTGTCATCGACAACAGCGGCCCCACCTACTCGGAGAGGAGATACTTGGTGGAGCGTACGCCGGTGCCCGCCGCGGTGCCCGTCGTCAAGCCTGCCTCCACTGTCATTCCTGCCGTTGATGTTAGCAAACCAGCCATCATCTACGACATCCCGAAGGAGTCCTCCGTCCTCCGCAAGGAGCGGCCAGTCCCGAAGGCTGTCACCAGCGAGGTCAACACCAGCTCCACTCGTCGCCGAAAGACACCCAAACGGCGAATCGTGGACCTGTCGACCGCAGATTCATCCGTTACTGTGACACCCGGTGTCATGCAGCCGCCCTCTGGGAACGTCAAGGTTCTCGCCGCCGATGCCGCGGCTACTGCAGCGGGTTCAGACAGCAACTACCGCATCTCCCTGGCTCCTGAAGTCCCTCCCTTGCCCTCAGCCGTGCTATCCGATAACCGGAATTCCAACTCCCAGCCCGAGGTGCCCCGCATAGACACCAGCGTGGTTCCCGAGCTCCCACCCATCTACACGACCCGCGAGGCCCCGCCAGACTCTCAGGACTGGGACGTCAGCGGGGAGATGTACCGCCGGAAGATCGAGGCATTGCGGGACAAGGTTGGAAATGGTTACCTCAGTGTGCTCAGTGAGGAGGGCTGGGATCCCTCCCGCCCGCCGACATACTCGGTACCAGACTTCAGCCCATCCTCGACTGTTCGCCCTAGTCCTACCACCCCTCGGACTACTTCACACCACCCTTCGGCCATTCATAGCGGCCGCACCCTTGGTTAAAATTTAAAAAAAAAAAAAAAAGCCGCCCTTTATACATGATACCCTTCATGATACCCACCCCCCTCTTGAGGTTCTATTCTACCGTTGGGCTACTTTTTCGAATTTTCCTTCTGCAGCATTGCATACCGCATTGCCTCAAACATGGACTTTCAATTCACGTCCTCACCCATTGTGTTATTGGTCATTTGTCCCCCATCATGGTAGAGCATAGCGTACGAGGCGTTCCGGTTTTTGGCGGCTACCTGGTTTCAGATTCCGCATTTTCCTTTACACAGACTGCACTGCCCGAGCCGGGTAGAAAGCCACAGTAGATCTTGTTGCTTCCCGTCTGTTCTGGTTTCTTGGCGCGGCCTCGACGAGGTCTCTCTTGGGCATCATGAGGATGGAAGGGGTAAAAAGCGAGTCAAAATTGGGCGTGCAGGCTTCTTTTCTTCTCCAGACTTGTCAATCTCTTTTTCTCCTTCTCGGCTGCGCATGTTGCGGATCCGGGTTTGGCTGGCGTTGGTGGAAACACATCTCGAGTGGCCTGTGTCGGCTTTTTAGTATCACGGGGCACGAAAAAAATTCCCGCATGAGTTTGTTTGCATTGTGGTTTGTTCGTGTTATGGTAGATGAGCGCTTGTCTTGTAGACAAGCTGGTGGGCGACTTCTAATACATGACGACACGCATACTTGATTGAAAAAAACTCTGTCCATTGTCCATTGTCCACTGTGCCCGGCAACGTTTGATGTAACAATGTTGGCTCCCTTCAACTCCGGCTTGCATAACCCTGGGCCTCGATTTCGTCGTGTTGTGACGGCGATACCGACGGAAGATCGGAGGAGTGACCTGTTCCTGCCTGATGGCAACTATCGGCGATATCTCTGGTCTGCTGGTTGGTTCTCGACTAGACCCAGTCCCGGTGTAGGCATATTCGACGCAGTGGCCGTCACGTTCTGTTTGCTTTGATGCATAGATACCGGGCTCATTCGCCCCCCCTTCCCCCTTCCCTCATTTCTCTTTTCTCCGTCTCCTTGGTATGCCAGGCCGTTGCACATCCGCCCCGGTCCGAAGTACCGAAGGAAGCCCTTGCTCGATCTGAGAACAGATGTAGGCGTTCCATGGACGCCGGTGAGGGGCTGTGCTCCGGCGCCGTTCTTTGCCGAGGGCTTTTATGCCTTTCGCTCTTTCGGCACCGAGGGCGCCGGACCGCACGCTCTTGTGTCCCCTTGATATCTGACTGACCAGCGTGAGTAGCAGCCACCCCCTCTCCCGGGGCAGAGCCTGATCCTGCAAATAAACACGCCGGCACCCTTGTGCGAGGAGCAACTCAAAAGCCAGCCACGAGCAAGGGACCACTTCGAATATGACACGTCAGTCGACCCACGAACCCTCCTATAGCGTGTCGATCTTGTTTCATTCTCTCTTTTTCTTGCGGGATACTGCTGATCGAGAATGGAAAACCGAGTCTGGATTCACAAGGGAGGGTTAGACGGCAAACGGCAGATCCATCGTTAATGTTTCGGGTGAGTATTCCACGGCACATCCATTTTATACGAGAACGACCGGCACGACAAATTGTCGATAAAGATGGTCCCTTGAGATACCTCGATGATGATGCGCTGTGCTCGTCAGCTACAGGGACATGCGTGATAAAAGCCCCTTCGCCTTTACTGCGGTGCGCACCGTCTGTCATACCGACCATCGCCCGAGGTCGCCCGTGTGCTGGTCTCGCGTGCAAGAGAGCAAGGGAACGACGACGGAAAGCAAAGGAAGGTCTTGAGGCACCATGAGAGAACCGGTATGTGACAGGTGTTGCAAGATGGGCGGTCTACTACACGAGGCGTGTTTTTTCCCCAGGATCGCCCAACGGACTTGGAAAGGATGTTTCCAAGCTGGGGAACGAGATGACCGCCTCTCCGTTAGAGAAAGCAGGTTATACCGTGGAGGTATGAGATACATATGGTGATATGAAGACATGGATTGCAGGGCTGCAGGCCCATCTCCCTACCCTGGTCTTGCAGGGGACGACATTGTGGTGTTATCATTTGCAACCCGGAGAGTCTAGGTAGTCCGATGCCATAATGCGCAAGAAGGCCGGGGTTTACCGCCGCACAGGGGCTGGCATAGAAAGCATGCCTACATGGGCAGAGATGATTAGAAATTGCAATTGCGCTTCCAAATCCAGTCGCAAACGCCAGATGTCAGGACCCGGGATAAACGACACAAGAAAAACAGCGGCATCTTCAAGCGGAACGGCCCATTGGCGTCGCTGTAAACTACACGGACGGTATCGCACCGGCCGGGTTGACAAAAAAGGTGTGGCGAAAGGACCGGCTTTCCTGGTGTCTGATCTCGCCCCGGATGAACGATGGATGCCATCGACCGGTGATTGGTAAGGATTTGGATTTCCACGCCAAGACGGGCGACTTGAACATGTGCTTCCGAATTCTGCAGAAGCCTCTGCGGTCAGGCAGAGTGGCGCGGCAGGACTGAAACGCGGGTGCTAATGGAACACTCCCCGACGTTACTCGGGGCTTTATAAGCTCGGAGATCCTGCCCGGAACACACCCGAGCATCTCTCTCATTTACGTGAGCAATGTTTTTGACACCCTTGGTGTGAGCCGCCCAGGGGACCTCCAAGACGGCCGACAAGGGGGGGGGGGGGGGGGCGCTGGACCAACTGGTTCCAAGTATTGCTCTGTCATCCATCGGGATACACTGGAAGGGTACAATACCAAAGAGCAGTTCCCCGGACTGGCCCCCGATTCCCATTCGACGTGTCCGTATCTGCAAAGCGGGTCGAGCAGCGTTCCGGGGCCGACCCCCAGCAAGAGCATAAGCTGTCTATTGACTCGCGCAGATTGTGCGGGCTGGCGTCATGCCTACTGGTCCCTTCATCGGTCGTTCCGTTGGCACTGGGAGAGACTGAACGCGATTCTTGACTATCCTGACGACCCGGCCCGATAGTATTCGTCCGAACCAGCGTGGCTTCATCCAGCTGATAGTCGAGAAAGGAAGCCGGGATCATCCCATGTAGGTGATGACATATCCCCGAGCCAGGTGCATGAATCCGACGCAACATCAAACCCGGGAAACAACAGTGAATGCGCATTAGCCGAATGTTTGGGCAAACCCGAGGCCGTATGGCGGCTTGAAACTTCTCTTCTGCGTCGACAATACCTGGCTACAGAGACGACTGACGTGTGTCACTAAGAAAACCAGGGATTGAGTTGTGGTTCGAGGCAACAAATGAAGATCTGTGATCCAGCGACTTGTGTGTTTTTCTGTTTGGTCACACGCTGGCTCGCAATACGAGATTTTTCATTTTTCAGGGCTTAGGTGAGACACCTGCTGAATGGGCTGTCGTTGGAACCGCGAGCAACGTTGGCTTTGGTCGTCAATATGCCTAATGAGAAAGTCGCAGTATGTAAGCAACCACCCGAAAGACTTGCAAATCCAGTGAGCACTGCACCATAAGAAAACAACTCTTCCATCGCAAGAGGCATGGGCTGGAGGATACCGTGCTCAAGGGCCATTCAATAGGAGATGATTGCTGAGGATGGTATAGTGTAGGTGAAATCAGCTCGAAGCAAGCGAAACCAGCGACACAGGTTGAAAGGCGAAAGTAGAAATTGAGAACAATGTCCGATGATGTGATTGAAGTTCCACACGTGCAAATCCCACTGCCGCCGAGGGCTTGTCAGATCGACCCGATGAAGCGGGCGATGACCATGGCTTCGCTCGCGCAGACTGGGTAGGTCAATGCGTTGGGTCTGTAATTGACATGTCCCGTGACCTCCGCAATTATGCGCGCAATTGTTTATAACGATCGCGCCAGAGGGGACAATCGTGTTTGGCAATCGCAAAGACGCACTGGCATGGAGCCTAAAGAAGATTGTGCTGCTCGGTTGAGGTGTTGTGGTTCCCACCGAGATCATCGTCAAAGGTGGATCGGGTGGTAGCTGGTCAAGGACGGACTCCGGAAAGCACATAAGGGTCGGCTCGTTGGAGGGAATTGAGCAGCTGATTAATAAGACGAGCGCATCGACCTCGGGGCCACTCGAACGACTAGATCGCCGGGGACCTTCGAAGCTTTTAGTTGCGGAGAATAATCCCGGTGTGGTGTGGACACTTGATCGGTCGGGATGGGTCAACGGAGAGGGGCGGCACAGTTCGCCCACAAAGGCATTCCCAGCAAAGGAACAAACGCTCCAAATGTCGTGCCTCGACAAGAACAGTGTGAAGCATGTGATGTTTGTGAGATGTCGGTATGGTATACATATTGCCAACGGCCGACAATGACTGAATGATGCCGTCAGGACGTCAAGGGGGGAAGGCTTGAGATGAAAAGGCCTCGCGAGCCGTGATCTCCGAAATGTGGCATGTCAGATCTTTGACCGCAAGTTATCCAGTTCATCGGAACCCTGATCAAAGACATGCTGGACAGGGTGGCCATGTGGTGGTGGATTGGCGGTGTCCGATCGAAGGAGGGGCGGCAAGGCACATTGGCCGCGACTTGGCCGCCTCGGGAAAGGGCCCGGAAATGTGGAGACACATCCGGGGTTGATCGCAATGGCATCAGTAACCGTCGCAGGCCTGGCAAGTGAGCATGTTCGAGAACAAGGCTCTCGACTGCGTTGGCGTGCGACGGGGCTCTGATTGGGCCGAGGAGGAGGGCCCAAGGATGCAAGAAATAACAGTCTTCAGCTGAAGCGACGAGTCTCAGCCATGGTGCACCATCAACGAACCCACTTCTCAGCTGAATTGACCAGGCCGCGTGTTCTTGTCTTGTCGCGAAAATCCAACAGAATCCGATCGAGTCCCAAATGACTCGGTACATCCAAACTTGTGGAGAGATGTGCGGTGGGTTACCTCCCATTGCTTGCATATTTTGTCGTGACGGGCCGATGCAGCCATCAAGCAGTCGGGTGGGTAAGGCAAATAATGCATGGCAGCGAGCAGACAACAAGTCGCACTGACGATATGAGCAGAGGGGCTAAGAAGTAAAGACATGATGATGGGATGGTCACCCCGAGGATAAACGACTTACAGACGAGGTAGCTGCCGGCAAGGAATGGCATTTCGATCTGATTAAAACCCAATGGGAAAAGGGAGCGTATCCAATCAACGTTCATAGGGAAGGTAGTGCGGAGGTGGATGCGGGTGCGGCTTCCCCCCCAAACCTGGAGCGAACCCCATTCAACCCTCCTCCCCCCCCTGCCTCACATCTGCAGATGACTAATAGCGCGTTGCCCCTGCGGCCAGCAATGGTACCCGGGTCCGTGCGTTTTCAACCTCACGCGTTCTCTGTTTTTCGCAGGAGTAACTCTGAGCCGCAAGTTTGACATCACCTCGTCTCCTGATGTCCTTTTCAACTCGTTTCCAGGCCAGCATTCTTTTCCATTTCACACTATAACCTTGCTGCGTGCCGGAGATACGTGCGCTGTACCGTTTCGCCAATGCCCCGCCCCTTCCTTCAGCCGCACTACGACTCCGCGCGCCACCTCCTCCCAACGCGGTGATTCCTGACACTACCCCCCCTTTAGCCCATCAAAAGAAGCATAATTCCAAGAGAAAACTATCGACAAACATGCCTTCGAAGCCTTCCACGCCGCGCCGACCTCCTACTGGTCGAAAACGGGGACGTCCCCCGGGGACCACGAATGCCGCTCGCATTGCGCGCGAGGTCGGCGATTCCCCCGCACCACCTTCCAGCCGGCCAGCGCGCGAGCACGCTACCCCCTCGGCCGCCCCTCAGACCGAACCACCGCCCAAGAGGAGGAGATATATACCCGGCGGCGCTGGCGGCGGTGGCCGCTTCATCGATGATGACGGAACCCACACTCCCATTACAGTGCGCAGACAGCCAAGGGAGCCGCGCACCGTATCTGCCGTAGTGCCGAGACGGGAAAGAAGCGCAAGACTACGAACCGCCGCCGACCGAGACGATATGGAGTTCAGCTCTGCTGCCGCGGTTGCCGCTGCCGTTGCCGAGAATGAAGGCTACAAGCCCAGAGAGGAGCGAGGCTGGGAGGAGTTCCACCCTAAGCTTGATATTGATGCCACATTCATGGTATTCCGCTCCGAAGAAGTTGACGGGATCTCTCTCCCAACTACCAAATCACCTCCCAGGACTCCGGCTGCGGTCCGGCCTTCGACGCCGATGAACGGTTCCAATACGCCGTTGAGGGAAATGAATCCGGCCTCGACCGGCAACACCCCTGTCCCGACAACAACCTCATACTTTGCGCTCCCCATTGTCGGAAACGAATCGCCACAAAAACGCCGGACAAGACCGCCGCGCGAATCAGTCTCTTTTCTCAACCGAGACCTGGCCCCGGCGTCGACGCCCCGAGTGCCCCAAGTCCTGCCGATTCGTAACCAAACACCAAAGGAGCGTCTCGATCTCAAGGCGCCATCTTACCGTCGCTCAGACCAGGTGGAGCAGTTTGAGAGCAAGAGCTTTGGCCAGGCGAGATACGTCGACAAGTCAATGATGAATGTCGGCTACCAGGAGACCGATCGCTACATTCGACCGGAAGGTAGGCTCATCAAGGCTGCGGAGCCGAACTTGGAAGACGACCTTGAACTGGCGGCTGCCAAGATGGACGGCGACGCGCATCCGACTTCTGGCACTAACGTGGGACGTGTCGAGTACGACATGGACGAGCAGGATGACCAGTGGCTGGAGGCTTATAACAAGGAGCAGCGCAAGGGCCACGAGCTCGAACCGATTACCCGAGAAGTGTTTGAGATTGCCATTACCAAGATCGAAAAGGAGTGGCATGCGTTGGAGAAGCGGATACCGAAGCCGAATCCCAAGCCCCCACAGACTCATCGACCACGATCGAGTTCGGCGGCGGCGGTCAATGGCGAGCCCCAGGTCGGAGAGGAACAAGACAGCAAGTGCGCTATTTGCGACGATGGTGACTGCGAAAACACCAACGCAATCGTGTTCTGCGATGGCTGCGATCTTGCCGTTCACCAGGAGTGTTATGGTGTCCCTTTTATCCCCGAGGGACAGTGGCTCTGTAGGAAGTGCCAGCTTATTGGGCGTGGCATACCAGTAAGCCCCTCCCCATTCTTTTGACGAGTCTCAACGGCATCTCTAACCTTGACCCTAGACATGCATCTTCTGCCCCAACACGGACGGAGCCTTCAAGCAGACCAATTCTTCGAAATGGGCCCATCTTCTCTGCGCCATGTGGATACCGGAAGTCTCCTTGGGAAACGCCACCTTCATGGAGCCGGTTATGGACGTGGAGAAGGTTCCCAAGACTCGCTGGAAACTGAGTTGCTACATATGCAATCAGAAAATGGGTGCCTGCATCCAATGCAGCAACAAGTCTTGTTACCAAGCTTTCCACGTGACCTGTGCGCGGCGGTCGCGGTTGTTCCTTAAGATGAAAAACAGCCATGGGGCCCTCGCAGTTCTGGATAGCAACATGGTTTTGAAGGCTTTCTGCGACAGGCACTGCCCGGCAGATTATGCCAAAGACAACGGGGTGGCCCAGGCAGCGCGGGAGGCTAAGAAGTTCTACAAGCGCGCAATGAAGGGCCGCATCTGGGCGGACAGCCAAGCAGCAGCCCATGCCTTGGCCGCCAACCATCGCCATGCGCTGACAGAGCACCCGCTCGATGAGAGCCAGATGACTGGAGCCAAATTCGCTTCCTTCGTGGGCGGCGACAAGAAGAAGGGGCAAGCTGGGAAGCAGATTTGGAAGTTGCCTTCGGGTGCTCCCATCATTCCCCAGGCTGTTTTTGAGATTGTCGAACAGGCACTATCTCGATTCCCGTTCCGCAAACGCAAGGACTTCGTCAGCGAGGCGTGCCGCTATTGGACGCTGAAGCGTGAGGCCCGTCGTGGCGCGGCGCTTCTCAAGCGCCTGCAGCTGCAAATGGAGACCTTCTCGTCGATGGAACTCACGAGGCGGAACTTTGCGCAAATGGGACCATCTGGAAAGGCTCGACTTGCGCGTCGTGTCGAATTTGCCGAGACGTTGCTCAAGGACCTCTGGGAACTAAAACTCCTGTCGGAAAGCGTCGTGCAGAGAGAACAGGAGAAACTCGATGCTGCAGAGCTCGAGCAAGAGTTTGTGGACACGTGCTATTTCCCGATTGCTAAGCTTTTTGTGCCGGTTGTCGAGAAGGCGATATTGTTAGTTCACCCACCCGCCCCGTCAACATGGTTTGCTGACCACGATCCCAGCCTCGACAAGAACATTTTCAAAGACGGCCTTTTGGAGCTGCAGGAGAAGCTCGAGCGCCGGTTCTACACCAACACCCTCGTCTTCACCCATGATCTCTGTGAAGTAATCAACGTCGGCATTAATACAGAGCCTCAACATACCGAGAGCACCTCCCAGGGCGGCGCTCTTTCACCTGTCAAGCAGAATTTCAACGACCCACGACAAAGAAAGGCGCTTGGGAAGCGAATACTGAAGGCCGTCCAACCCCAGCTTGAGACGGCTCTGAAGACGGAAGCCGAGATCACACACAAGCCCTACGACACTCTGGCCAAAGAGTTTGAGGGCATGCTCGAAGCTAGCATCGAGTTCCGGCAACCGTCGATCGTGGTCTCGCGTACGGAGGAGAGCACCGAGCCCAGCCAGGATACCATTATGGTGGACGCTGCCAACGAGCAGATCACTGTGGCCAACGATGATGATGATATACAGGCTGAAGAAGAACCGGCCGCTGCTAGGGATGAAATGGATGTGGATGCTGAAGGAGAGGATGACGATGAGGGCAACATAGAAGTCAACACGTCGACTCTCGGCAAACCCAACGACGTACACTCATCCAGCTCCTCGGTTGCGGGGCACGAGGGCAACGGCAAGGCAGCGGTGAAGACGGAGGGTCCACTAGCGTCTACCATGCAACCCTCAGACACACCGCCCGAAACCAACGGATATATCACCGTCAGCAGGCCGGCGCAACCGGCTCCACCGACGCCTCCGCAATCCAACGGCAGTTTGGGTAACGAGTCGACGGACCCGCTGTCCGAAGGAGGTGTGCCCTGGTACTTTTCAGAGTTCAAACCCAAGGGCACCACCGTCGTCGAGGAGCAGTGGACGGGTCGTGAGGCTCTCCGCAGTCTCAGCGAGGATCTCACCGACATGGACGACCAAGAGCTCGAGGGCCTCGCCTTCGACGTCGAAGACAGCACAATCACGGCGTCGCCCACCGTCAACGACGAGGTCGCCGCCGACACGATTGTCAGCAAGGCCAAGTCCAACAGCAAAGTGCGCAAACGCACGAGTGCCCGGGCATCAGCCAGGAGGAGATGAGCCGTCCCCATCGTAGAAGCGACTACACATGTGTGACGAACCTCTGTTTTTCTTGTCATTTTTCAAACGAAGTTGTATTTGTACGAAGGGTCCCCTCCGAGATACCTGTCCATTCTTATTCCTTGTTCCCCATTCCACAACCTCACCGCGTCACGATTCCTTCTTTGACTTACCTTACCAACCTCTTATTCTTATTCTTAACCTTTACCCATCACACGTCTGCTATAGCGACCATCCCTTACTTCTACTACTTTAAGCTCTTCTTTGCGATTTTGAATGGTCAAGACCAGGCGTTTACCAGGATCGATAGGGAGGGGGGGCCCACCCTAAATCATGGCTTTACGGGCGTTTCGGGAAACCCGGGGGTAGGGAGTGATTGTGGAAGGTATAACCAAACACAAAGGAGGTTATGTTCTAGTTAGTCAATTGGTACTCTATCTACGGCAACGAACGAGGACTGGTTTGCGTGTTTTCCTCTATTTTGGTTGCTCCCAAGAAAATATCTTCTTTTCTACTTGCATCTCCTGCGGCTTTCTACGCCCCTGTCATCTCGGAGCACGCGGAAAGAGGTTGCAAGCGTTTGTGCGACTGCAGCAAAGACGACGCAAAGAGTTCGAGCTCCAAACATGCGTGCGGGCACCCACAATATATGTAAAACATCCCAGGTGTCCCGTCTCTCGAGTAGAATTTTTGAGATGGCTTGGCCTTTGGGTGACGTCGAGTTGGAGGGTTGCGTGCCCTTGAGGCCCGCTGCCCATCCGCGGCTTGCCTCGACAACTCGACAACCCGCCGGCCTCTCGGGTGAGAATCACGCTTGTGTCCTCGCGTCTGGGAATAAAACGAACCGCATGGCCGCGTCGAGTCAGTCTGGCCGTGTGCATGCGTGTGTGTGTATGATAGAGAGAGAGAGAGAGAGACTGTTCATGTCAGCAGGCGACATTGAATTGGGAAAAGATGATAAAAAAATAAGCAACCACGATGACGACCGAGTAAGCAACCCCCCTTCTCTGAGGATATGCTGGAGGCCCCACCCCCTTCCCTGTGTGGCTCGTCGGCTTCAGCACTTTGGGGTGGGGCTTCGACGACGTCAAGAAATGAACAGCATCAATTGAAACTCGAGGCTGTCGAGCAACGGGTTTGCATGAACATATGAGTGGAAGAGAGAGAGAGAGAGAGAGGGCATGGTAAGGCTTCTGTGGAGGGTGTGTTCTGGCTTTCTGGCTGTGCACACTTCCCTTATGGAGGGCCACTAAAGATGCGCTGCCACGTCGCTCAGTCAATCGTGGGTGGGTTGATGGTGACCAGGGAGGGGGGGGGGGGGGGAGCGCCCTTGAGCCAATGGCCTCTGAAGACTTTGGGTATGGGACGGGACGTCGCGGGGCAGTCATGTGATGTGATGCCTCTCCCAAGAGACGGCAGGGGCACTGACGGGATGGAAAATGGGAATGTGAATGCCTTTTCGGTCAACAGCGTCTTATTGGAAGCTCGCCGGTCGGCTCTGGCAAATGTACGTATTCTATCGTAGGTATATACTCCAGTCGCCCGAGTGGGGGAGGGGGATTGGCTGGGGGCGGAAGGTCGGGGTTCCACCCGATCTACTTTGTACAGACATCGGCGCCAATTGGATCCGCGAGCACGCAATGACCCGATGTACATTTGTGTGTATCTACGCCACTTCTCCCTAGGGCCCATCCTTGTCGGCTGAGAGCGGCGCTGCCATGACGGTTTTCAGGTGGAAGAAGGGGGGAGGGGGCGCAACTCTGGCCTCAAAACTCTTCGGTGCCAGCCGAATGGGCATATCGGAGTGAAGAGTCGAAAGTCGAGCGGGCGAAGACGGAGAGAGAGAGAGAGAGAGAGAGAGAGAGAGAGAGAGAGAGAGAGAGAGAGAGAGAGAGAGAGAGAGAGAGAGAAGGCAGTACCAAGGAATTTGCGCTGCACGACATTACCCTGGCGCACTCTCCATACACACACACATGCTGTACGTCGTCCGTCGATGCAGGCTGACTGCCAGGCAGACACAGACACATGACTGACGTAATCGGCCTCGTTCTCCCCGTGGCCGTCCACTTCTGTTGCCGATTCTCCCGCAACTGGCCGTCTGCTCTGTCTGGCCCGTCCATTCGGTTCTCGGTTTTCCGAGCCGGTTGCGCGGAAGTCAGGGCTCGTCTTGCCCCTCCTTTTTTTTCTCCCTCCCACCCTGGCTGGAGGGGGAAAGGGAATGGGACGTTCCGAAAATTATAAAGGATCAGGTCAAAGTACCTTGGATTGCTGCGAGGCTATCTGTCCCCAACGTTGACTGGGCAGACGGAATTTGCTCTTTGGGCGATGCCCCCCCCCCCCCCCCCTCTGATCAGCATCAGCGGCCGTGCAAAGCCTCGCCCTGACCGCCCCAAGTCGCCGTCGTCGAAGCGTAGAGCGGATTGGCGGCTCCGATTCGAAGCCGCCGTCAGCCTTTGGTTGGCGACTAGGTGCCAAAGTATCTTCTCTGGACGAGGGGACGAATAGGCATCCAGCCGGCCAACAGGAAGGGGGTGGGCTGGCCCATCTTGGCACGTCGATAGTCCCCGTCTGATCAGAATCCTGATCGACTGGCTTTTCCTCATTGTCTGCTGGTACCGGTCTGATCAGGTTGCACGTCGAATTATTCTGTCTCGAGCCTGGTCTGGGTTGTTGCATCGAAGATGCTGAGCCGAACTCGTGGCATAGACTCTCTCGCCTGGAATTCGTTATTGATGGGCACCATGCCAAGTCTTGGCACCTGTGTGTGGCTATTAGTAGTGTATTTGGGCCGGCATCGCCTTTTTTTTTTGGCTTTGGTTTTTCCTTTCTTCTTTTTTTTCCTCACCTTGCCACTGAGTCTATCCACGAAGGCATGAGTAAGCCGTGGTATATTCTACGAGAGCTAGGCCCATCATCTAGCCGACCTGGAAGGTTTCTGAACCCCACTGAAGGTCGGAGTCGGACTTGAGACGTGAAATTTGCTAGCAAAAGGAACGGAATGTTCTTGCGTGGAAATGGCCTGTGGCCGTTCGGCTGATGTCAGTACCGGTGACCCACCCCCTTCCAAACTGGCCTTCGCAAGCGGGGAAGCTTGTGAGGAGACATCCGTTGTGTTGATTGGGCAGTGGAACACCAAAGAGTGAGGGAGGGTACGAGAGGGTGGCCGGGAGCGTGGACTGAGATGGTGTGTCCCCCATCGGCTAGAAACATGAGATGCGGATATGCCCGGGGTAGCAGGAACACGGCAGCGTGCGAGTCGTTGTCTTGGGCTGCCACGGTGATAGAGTTCTCCTGCGAGAAAGGCAGGACACATACACGCACGCGCACACAACCACAGGCGGGCGCTGGTGACTAGTCATTGTAGCTATATGAAGAGAGTGGCTTAGATGAATGCGGTGAAAGGTGGCCTCGGGGAATACTTTAATTTGGGACAGACCGAATGGACCGTCCGACATCCGCGAGGGTTGATCGCTGCTTTGCGTCGCCGTCGCCAAAGCTCTCCAGGTCAGCGACGCAGCGGCTGCAGCATGTATAACACGGCCGGTTGCCGCAGGGTGTGTTAAGTTAAGCTCGAGGTTGGTGTAAGCAGCTGCCCGCCCGGTGGGTTTGCCTACTAAGAAACCTGTTGCTCTTTCTCCCTCGTATGTCAAGAGGTGAAGCCGAGGGGGTTACCAACAACAAAGCGGCGGTGGAAGCCAGCAACAGATTGCTGATATAGGTACCTGCGAACAGGTAGGTACCTACCTAGGACAGAGTCAGGTTTGGCGAGGTCCCAAAAAGCCCGTGCCAAGATGTCAGGAGCGAAAAAGCTTAAGAAGCGACTATGCGAAGGCAGGAGAGAGAGAAACAGAGACCGACTGGTGTTGGACTGTGGGTGGAGCAATGTAATTGATTGCAGAGTGGCTTGTGGACAGGACGCATGCCCGCTTGCATAGGTAGGTAGGCAAAGTGAGATGGTGAGAAGGCAGCATCAGCAGCATAATCAAGTGACAAGAGTAGCATAGAAGTTATACCTACTGCAATGACGAGCGAAACACTGGCCAAGGATTTCACGGGCGCGTGGCTGCAAACACCCAGACTCGGTTTGAGGAGGTAATCTTATCTTTTCTCAGCCCAACGCTAACCCGCGAGGGCTGTACTGACGGGTTGTACCCGAAGCGAAATCTGGCTGCAAGGGGGGGTGGTGGTTTGCCAATCTTGAATAAACAAGAATACCGACGGCAACCGGGTGTGGGGATCCAGGCACGATCATGGTGAATCTCCCACAGCATGCGGAAGGGGGAGGCTGAGTCCTCGCGGTATGAACGGGAAGCCGTCGTGATACAAGTTTAGCAACAGCTCCAGCGGCGGGTCCCCCAGTGCTGCCACGCCCCCTGTGGCCCCGGTGGGTTTGTCATCTCTTGGAGATCCCGGAACGTGACATTTCCTACCCCAACCAGCCCGACGTCCACTTGAAGGTCCACGGCCCACGGCCCAATGGCCATACACTAGTGTAGGCAGTGTTACCTACTCGGTAGGTTGACTAGCTGACTACGGATAGGTAACTGAGAATCCCAAATTCCCAATTGAAAAGGAGCCTCAAGCCCTCAAGCCTTCAGGCTCGCCGAGGCCCCCTGTGGCCAACCCTTGTTGCTGGGTCATGGAACTTTTCCCAGTTATTCCACAGGTGGGCGTTGCCCCAGACTAGCACTGGCACTGGCACTGGCACTGGCATCTGAGTGTCGGAATTCCCATGCTGGATTTGCCATAGCATTTCCTTGAAAGCAAAGGGTCTTTTTGTTTTGTGGTGTGATCTTCCTCCCCCTGGTTCCGTTAGTTGGGGTAGGTAGGTAGCTGGCTGGCTGGCTACCCACTCATTTAGGCACTGTCTTTCCCTCCCGCCGTGCCCTCACCACCCAAACATAATTCCTAAGGTCCGATCTAGAGGTAGGTAGGTAGCCTGAATATCAGGCGTGCGTAGGTAAGGCAGGCAGGTTTCCTTCCTACCTAGGTAGGTACCCAAGGTACGGGGACAGGGCCCTTAGGCACGGTACCTACCTACAGGGCAGGACAGAACAGGGCATGGTGGAGAGGCAGGGAGGGCACGATGGTAAAAGTGAAGGGACTTTTACGAATACCTACGAATAGTAGTACGATATGTGCGGTTGACGGCAGGGTAGGCCACCCCCCTGTTGCCGCAGCTGCGCACGCCCAAGTCGCGCTTCCCATTCCTCCCGTTGCCGATAGAAACGTACCTGCCCAACCCGACGCTCCCGGACTGGTTGGCGGGCTGAATGGGTAGGTAGGTACTGACCTCACGTGCTGAGACGTGGGAAACAGGACGAAGCGCTTGATGCGATGCGCCCATACTACTTACGTACGTACCGAAACTACCTAGGTAGGTAGGTGCTACACTCGGCGCTACGCTCCGAGAAGACACCTAAGGGGGGTGTTTTGGGTGGGTTGGGTACTGGCATCGCCTCCAAGTAAAGAATGGGACCACCGCGCTCGCTTCCACGTTGGTTACCGACCCAGCAGCGTGTAGGTACCTACCTGCCTTGCTTTGCCTACCTGCCTCTGCCTGGTTATCATTTGCCCAAGGTACCGACCGATCTGCCTACCTGCCTACCTACCTACCTAGGTAGCAATCTGGACAGTCTTGACGAGACGCGGAAGAGCGCGCAGCGGAGCACGCGAAATAGGAAGGGAGAAAATCGAGACCGTTCCCTGACCGACCCCAGTTTTTGTTTTTCTGCGCATCTCTAGTTTTTTTTTTTGTCCTTTGGCCCTTCGGTGTCTCCTCGCCATCCCTGAACCAAGTACATACACGTCCTCGGCGTCACTCTCCCCCCTCTGCTGCCTCCAAGAAACAGGCAGGCACTCTCAATTTCTCTTTTTGAACCCCCTATTGTGCCAAAGAAAAACGAGGAAAAACCCTTCCTAGGGATTTCTACCTCTCGTGCATCTCGTTTCGCCTCCTGCGTTTTCGGTTCTCAGGGAGTATCTACACCACCTACACCCTTCAATGATCACTTAGTGCCCATAGCACTATCCCTCTTTAGCCTACCCCCTGTAGTACGAGCGTCCCCCCCCCCCCTCACGCCTCTTTCGCTCGCTCGCACACACACACCCACTCAAGCAGGCGCAGACGCAGAAGAGACCGATCCCTCCATCTCTCTTCCCAGACTGGACTGGCCTGGTTCTGCTGCTCCTCTCTTGCCTTTCCGACCAAGCAGCCCGCCGCCGCCCAACACAAAACACGAAAATCCTCCTCCCCTCAAACCCACCCTCACCTCTCCTCCCACCCAAAGCCTCTCCCCCCCCACGAGGCCATACCTGATCCCAACGGCGACGATACGTCTAATCAAGACGACAACGCGATCTAGAGATTTCTATTTCTCAAAAACATTCAAAACAACGACGATCAACCAGTCAAACGACCCACGCACCGCCATTTCCGGCTTTTGCGGCGACTGCTGAGGAGAAAAAAAACAAGGGAAAAAAAGAAAGAGAAAAAAAAACAGGCGAAGCTATCAACACAGCGAGACGGCCCATCTCAGCGGCGATTTCCACCCCATACAGGCGAATCCGATCCCGTACAGGGACGACGAAAATTTTCTCATCGACGACGCGAGACGCTACCACACAGTTTGGTCTGCGAACATTCCCAAACCGTCCATCTGTCGCCGCTTTCTCTCCTCCAGGAAGAAAGGCCTACAAGAGCTGAGATCACTTCGCCGTAAGTACCTTCGCTGCTCTGTCCCGCTTGCGCTCCCCCTCCTGCCTTCTCACCGCATCGCCAACTTGCCCGTTTGCCTCCAGACAAGCCTTCAACAATCATACCTGGCTGTGTTGCGCCGTGCTGATTACGCGTTGTTCGCTGCAGATCCGAGAAGTGCATCGTCCCCTAATCTGGGCATCCTTTGTCTCTGGCTGTTGCAAAGCTTACCCCCCTGGTACTTTTGCCTGCCGCAGTCGCGAACCACCCTTTCGGTATCAGCGGGCCACCTTTCTGGCTGGTGAGGATAAAAGATGGCGGACCAACATGAGGTCGACCTTGACTCGATAATCGACCGTCTCCTCGAGGTTCGAGGCAGCCGTCCCGGCAAACAAGTTCAGCTCCTCGAGGCTGAGATTCGCTACCTGTGCACCAAGGCTCGTGAGATCTTCATCTCTCAGCCCATCCTCCTCGAGCTCGAGGCCCGATCAAGGTGAGCACGCTTTTTTCTTCTTCTTCCTTGCCCCCCCTTCTTTTTGGCCAGTGTCTTGCCCTTGCCTCGCAACCCTTCTAGGTAGCACAGACCTGCTGACGCCGACTCCTCATTCAGATCTGCGGCGATATCCACGGACAATATTACGACCTGCTGCGTCTCTTCGAGTACGGCGGCTTCCCTCCTGAGGCCAACTACCTCTTCCTTGGTGACTACGTCGATCGTGGCAAGCAGTCCCTCGAAACCATCTGCCTGTTGCTCGCCTACAAGATCAAGTACCCCGAGAACTTCTTCATTCTCCGCGGCAACCACGAGTGTGCTTCCATCAACCGTATCTATGGTTTCTACGATGAGTGCAAGCGTCGCTACAACATCAAGCTATGGAAGACATTTACGGACTGCTTCAACTGCCTGCCCATCGCCGCCATCATTGACGAAAAAATCTTCACCATGCACGGTGGTCTCAGCCCTGATCTGAACTCTATGGAGCAGATTCGCCGCGTCATGCGACCCACTGACGTACGTTGTATCCTGTTTTCGTGGCCAAGCCTTGGCCTGGCTTGTCGTTCCTCTCGGAGTACTGATATATCGTTTCTGCAGATTCCTGACTGCGGCCTCCTCTGCGATCTCTTGTGGTCGGATCCCGACAAGGATATTACGGGCTGGAGCGAAAACGACAGAGGTGTTTCCTTTACCTTCGGTCCCGACGTTGTGTCCCGGTTCCTGCAGAAGCACGACATGGATCTGATCTGCCGCGCTCATCAAGTCGTGGAAGATGGCTACGAGTTCTTCTCCAAGCGTCAACTGGTCACTCTCTTCAGCGCACCAAACTACTGTGGAGAGTTCGACAATGCTGGAGCTATGATGAGCGTGGACGAGAGCTTGCTCTGTTCGTTCCAGGTGAGCCGCATGCGCTGGAAACCCCGGTCAATTTGGTCACATTGCTAACCTCTCTCGCCCTCACAGATCCTGAAACCCGCTGAGAAGAAACAAAAGTACGTTCCTGGTGTTCTCGGAGGCAACAGCCGACCAGTCACTTCTCCCCGAAAGTCCGCTTCCAAGTGATTCTGAAAGGTTTATACGAACATGCACGTCTTTCTAGGTTCGGCCGTCGCTAATTGCCTCCGCCCATCTCGACCGCACGACTTCATCGCCCATCGGCGCGGGTCTCCCGTCCCCGCCTCCGCCCTCCCGTATTCTGGAACCCTTATGGGTCACTCTTCCGTCAACTCTCCAACCTGTCCGATTCTTCTCAAGCCCATCAATCCGACCTCAAACCGCGCGAACTGTTCACGATCACGGCTTTCTGGTAGCTGAAGATAAACACACAAAAAAACTGGAATTTGCAATGGCTACCACAACGTTTCTCGTGTCTCTGTGCGAAACCCCGAGATGAGCATGAACTCGCCTGGGGGGTCTAATAATGAGTGATTTGCACGCAATAACGCAACCAGAGCAAAGCCAACGCGACAGTTCTGCCATGGCGAGTTTTGTCCTCACCGGCCACAATCATGAGCAGACACAGCCCCCAGACTGTTTCCCGGCCAGCCGGTTTTCGTGCCAACAACTGGCTGTGTATGGCGGTTACGGATACATGGGCGCAATGGCTGGCTATCCACTCTGTCTCAGCTCCAGATTCTCGTCTTTGTGTCTCAGACTGGGGACCGTTGCAATGCCATTGCTGAGGCCGTCATCCGGCTCCAGTGCAGTAGCACCTGTATGACTATAATTTCACTCGGAACGGGGAGGATCAAGCCAGGGATGGGATTGGCATTCTGCTCTCAGGAGACAGGATTCCGTCAGTCGGGCAGTCAGAACCCGCTCTTCTCACGGGGGGAATGGTTTCGGGCGGCTACTAGAACTTCTCCTTGTCTTTTTGCTTGTACTTTTTCACCAATTGTTTTCACTTTCTCTTTCTCGTCACGCTGGAGAGACATCTATCAGGTTGGTCCAACGGCGAAGGTGGGTACCGAGACATCAAATCCGGGGATCGTCATTTGGGATGATCCCGGGATGGAAGGGTCTGACGTCCTGGCCCAAGTCGGCGGTCTTTGTAAACTCGAGGCACGAAGCGTGGGTTTCTTGTTCGTTTTTCTTTTCCGACTAGGTCTGGTCGGGGTCCACGTTGGGTGCCGCGCAAAATGATGATACTACGGCTAGTGATGACAATGCAAAGCCTACACTTTCAATTATCCTGTGATGGACCTCTGTGCGCCCGATGTATGAATCTAGGGAATTTGATTTTGGGTCCAGCATTCGCCGACTGCTCAAGCCCGGCTGCCTTGCTTGGTTCGAGCCAAAGCCGCAGTCTCGACAAGGATCCGCGAGGCACGCATCTCCGGATGTCTGATTAGACCATTGGTGGCGTGGGCGTTCCGTCCGCCAACGCCGGCCGCACCCCACATTCCAGCCGTCTGCCGTATGGCGCCCCCCCCCCCCCCCCCCCAACCGAATGGCGGTCGCTGGACGAGAGGGCGAGGAATGCTCTGCGCAACGCCCCACCTTCCCAATGCCACTGCTTCTGGTCTCCTCGGATGGCACCCCCACGGGGCCGGCTGGCAGCGGTCTTTTGCGTAGCTCAGTCACAGTCCTCGCACTTCTTGCTGAGTTTGGCCGGCGACTCGTCATACCTCTGCCCCGGCAGCTGGCCCGCGGGCGAGATCTCGGCCTTTGCCTTCTGCCCCGTGTTGGCACGAGCGGCGCTGATAGCGTCGAGGGCCGCGTCTCCGAGGGTAGTGCTCTGCTCCTCTCCGCCAGCGGGGCCGGGGGCCTTATTTGCATTGGCGGGGTGCTTCTTTAGCTGGGAGACGACGTCCGAGGCGGACGGGGCGAAGGAGGAGGTCATTGTGGGCGCTGCTTCCGCCGCGTCCGAGGTTTGGGTGTCGGCAGCCGGCTTCGGGTGCTTACGGTCGACGTGGCCGAGGTCCCTGTCAGGCTGGATGATGTCGCGGAGGCGGCGCTTGAGCTCCTTGGTCTCCGGGAAGCCCCTTCGGTCTTGCGGTCCCAGAGGACCGTGGTCGAGGCTGTTTCGGCTCCGGAAGGGAGGTGGGTGAGGGTGACGGTAAAGGTACCGCCCGTCGAGGGCTGGAGAGCAACTTCGCCGATGGCGGTTGAGAATGTCGAGAGCAGCTCCTGAGCGAACTGGGAGTTGAAGGGGGTATGTTAGCGGAGTTGGGGCTCTGAGTCGATGTAGTAGAATTAGGAGAGCAAAGGGAGAGTGGAATGCTGATTTGGTTGGGAGATTTAGATCACGGGGACCGAAGGCTGGCAGGCCAAGAAGACGAGAGGTGGCTGAGAGGTGCCGTGGGATGAAGTCATCTGAAATCAACCTTCCACGCCTTAAGGTAAGGACTTGTGGCGCGTGTAGTGTGGCGGCAGTCAAGGAGTGGGGGCAGAAGGAATACAGAGCCAGCAGGTTGCTTTTAGGGCTGGACTTACATATGCCGCGCGGAGCATCCACTTACACTGAGTGCAAAACTGGATGGCGACGCGGGGCAGCAGCGCCGGTGTAGAGGCCGACGGCGGCTGCGCAGCGGCGGTAGTGGCCTCGGTCATTGTCAAGTACCTATCCAAGGAAGTGTGCTTCGCTCGGAAGGGGGCGTGGTCAGGAGAGTCAAGTCGGCGAGATACTGACTAGTCCCCTGGCGTCGGGTGGTTGCTGAATCACTCGCTCGAATGAACGAACCCGAACGTGTGCGCCCGTTGATGTAAGGGGTCGGCTTCGGAAAGGTCGAGTCAATCAGCAGAGAGAGAGAGAGTGCGCCAAGAGTCACTTCCGTAGTTGCTTATACCCAGAAAGAAACGACAAAAGATGCGGATAAGCTCATCGAGTAATGTTTGATGAGCCGGTTTCCTCGCGGGATCATCGACGCTCAAATGCCGTGCTGCGCGCTTACGACTGCGGAACAGGTCCAGGACGACGGCATGACGGTATGGAATGGGAGGGGTCGCGCCTCACATGGGTCGTGCTGCGTCATCGGCATCGTTGCTGGCGGGACGTGAGGGGTGGCGGGAGGTCGTCAGGTAAAGAGTGTAATGCGGCGGAGAGCTGACCAATCAGGAAGCAGAAGACAAGTACTCGGCTGACAAAGAAAACAACGCGTCGGCGGGGGAAAGACTGGAAACAGAGACCAAACATCGTTGAATGTGGTTGTGTTGCAGATTTTGCCAGCCGGCAGCTTCGTGTTACAGCTGGCAGTCCTGTCAGCCCGTTCCTCGGCCGGAAGCGTTCTCCCCCGGCAACCCCCCGTCAGGAGGAATGCAAGGAAAAAGATAAACGGGCCCGTAGAAAAACGACACCCCCGGCTCGGCGGTGGCAGCATATGGCTCCAACGCCCTGCAGCAATTCAGGTACGGGTGGAGCCACGGAAAAGACGTGAGAATGCAAGAACAAGGGGGGGGGGGGGGGGGGAGTACCTAGTTTATGGCCTAGTAGAGTCTGCCGCCATAATGATGGTACCTACGACGTTCGAAGTCAGAATACTGTTGTGCCGTCAGCGGAATGTACTCACTGCATGCTGCGCTCGCTCGCTCATTAGGTGGCGGAACAATCGCATCCATTGTCATGCTCATTCATCGCCAATCGAGGGCAGCTGGCCAAAAGGGGACGAATAGCGACCAAAGACGGACCCCCGTCCGAGCGACAACGTCGGACAGAGGAAAGGAGACTCGCGGTGTAGCTATGTAGCAGCGGGGAAGGTGGGGAAGGGGATGAACATGCTGTACTTCGTACGAGAAGGACAAGTCTGTTTGAAAGTGACTCTGCTCCTATGTGTCGCATCGAGTGCTTAGCGGCCCGGCGGAGTTGCAGTTGAGAAAGGGCAGGTAGCAAACAACGTAGCAAACAGCGAACCCGCAGCCCACCCGATGTACCCCTGGCGGAAATGAAATCGTCCTCTTTACGGGTTGAACGGTATCAATCCTAGCCACCCCCGGCATTCCCTCTTCCTCTCCTCTCCTCTCCTCTCCTCTCCTTATCCCCCCCCCCCCCCTCTCTTTCTCTGGCCCCCCAGTTAGGTTGAGGCAAATGAATCGGCCAAGACGAAGCACTGCGAAAGAAAAGAGAAGAAAAAAGATCGAAAGAAAACGGAGGCTGCAACTGACTCGGGTTTTTAAGAAATAAGACAGCCCCGAAGAAATATGCCACACTGGCCGATACCTACCTACCTACCTAGGTAGGTACCTATGCCGCAGAGTGAGATACTACGTAAAATACAAGCACAAATTGACTCGTAGGGCCCGTGGTCCCTGTTGACGTACCTCACCCCTTCTTTTTTCATTTCTTTTTCTTCGCTCTCATCCCCCCCAGCCTCCATGCCGCCACTCGATTAGCGATGGGCGGGTGTCTCTGATTTCTATGCTTCCTGTTCCCATGTGTCTGGTTTACCATTAGGTATGGCACTCGCCCTTGTGCCCAAACATGTTTACTCTGCCTGCCTGCCAAAACCCTCCAGACCCGCCAATGCGGCCATTGGCTGGCCGAAATGCCCTGTTATGGCTTGATGCAAGTGATTTCGTTGTTCCACGAGCGCATCGCGGACGTGACAGACCGTTTCCTTCTTTTTTTTTTGGGGGGGGGGGGGGGGGGGGTCTGTACTAGGAAATCCTGCTCTTCCAGCATTCAAGGGTACTTACCGCATGATGCATTGATCATCAATAATTGCCATCGTTGATGTTCTAACATAGATGCGATGTCCAATCAGCGCGAGGGACAATAAGCACATGTTCATTTTGGGGACACAATGTGATTGATGGGTTGAGGCTATTCACACATTGGGTGCAAAACATAGAGGGAAAAGAGGGAAGCAGATGAGACAGGCCCGAGAAAGAGAAAAAAATGAGTACAGGACATCAAAAGAATTATTACATGCTGAAGAGCTGCCCGCTAGAAAGCTCCGCCTCCCTCACAACCTCTTCCTCTCCATTGACAACAAAAAAAGAACAGCATGAGAAGCATTATCGTAGCGGGGACCGTTGCCTCTTCACTATCCGCTTCCTCCCCCTGGCTCCCTCTCTCATCCGCCCCATCTCCTCATCGAGCTTGTTCGTCTCGAAGTATTACTGACCCGCATGTCGCTGCTCGTGTCGTTTCGTCTTGATCCATCAAGAGGGGGAGAAAAAAAAGTTTCTTGGCTGGCAACATCGGTCCCTTTTCCTCCTTGCTCAATCGTTGGGGAACTTGTTGTGACCTTCCTCATGGACTCCGCGCTGGTCTAGGACTTTTGGATTCTGTCGGTTCCACGACCGAATAATAATAAAACACCGTCCTTTTCCCGTTCTGCGAGACGTTGGCTGCTCGCTGTTTCAGGAAGAGTTGCTGCGTCCCCGATGGCTCTCGGGGGTTTGGTATCCCATGCGATAAACAAAAATAAATGACAATGCGATCGAAGGGGCATCGGCTGTTCCGATACCGACGTCGCCAATCCTCGGCGACCGTTGCCCTACATCACCACACAGCATCCGCCGCTTTGTTGTGGCGCGTAAGGATCTTCGCCACGGGGAACGGCGCCCCAGACCGACGGAACCATGTAGTCCCTCGTACTGTTACAATAGGCAATGATGCTAGTACACGAATTAGTCACCGTCTCATTCGGTCGCGATCACGCATGAATTCAATTGACGACACATTGACACGATTTTGGTAGTTAGTGGCGGAGAAGAAGAAGAAATCCTACCTCTTAGAAGCATTGCTCACGGGAATACGTTCTCTTTCAAGGTCCTCGCGCAGGCGGTTATTGAGTTCCGTCAATCGCCTCAGCTTGAGATCGGCCATCGATTGCTTGTTCTTCTTAATCTGCGACGGGTCGCCAACATCGCGAGATGTGTATTGAGGCATTGTGGCCGTGGTTCTTAGGGCTGAAGACTTGGACGACGAGGGAATCGAGGACGACGCGGCGGCAACAGAAGCGTCGGCTGGTTGTCGTCGTGATTGCTTGTCGTCGGAGCGAGACTGATGGGCGGGATCCTGCCGCTGTTGAGAAGAGGAAGAAGAGGCTGCGGCGGCGGCAGCTGCGACGGAGGACTCGGCGGCGGTGGTGGTATTGAGGGAAGAAAGGTCCTGCTGAGAGAGCATATCGTGTCAGTTTGGTTAGAGTTTCCTCCTTGGACTCCGCTTTGGCGGTGGTTGCCGCGTTTTCCCACCACCCCATGGTACGAGCTCAATTCCAGGGCGGGAGATGGAGGGAATTAAATGGTCGGTCGAGGGGGCGGGAAAAAACTCACAGCTCTGAGACGGCGGCGGCGGGGATGGAGATAATGACCGAGGCCGGTTTCGATCGAAGCGAATCGACAAAGAAAAGAGCGTCGGGGCGGTGATTGGATTTGGGGGGGAAGGATTACCAGCGTCGAGATGTAGGTTGGTTGCTCGGATAATGGTTTTGGTTTTGGGAAAGCAAAGCAAAGGAGAGGACGGGACGGGCGGCAGGCGACGGGGAAGGAGGAGGGAAAGGTCAGGAGAGTGGTCCAGCAGTTGGGGACCAGGGACAGGACAGAGAGAGAGAGAGACGGAGAGACACAGAGAGAGGGACCGGGGACTAGGACCTACTTGGGTGCAAGAGCTGGGATTGGATTGGATTGCAGAGCCTGGGAAGGTTCCCCTAACGTGAACGGAAAAGGTCAGATGTCAATGGCAAGGTTACCTCTTCGCGCTAGGGCCACCAGGCGCGCCATGGTCCAAGGTAGGTAGGCAGGCAAGTAGGTACCTACATGGCGGCCCGCAGAGCACCTGCGCAGCACGCACGTACGAAGTAGCGAAGCGAAGCGAAGCGAGAGTCTGTGCCAGCTGTCTGTCGGCCGGCTGCTGGGACTGCCAAATCTCATCATGCATGGCTGCTGCTCTCGTCTACAGTGGCCTACCGGTACCTACCCCCACAGCAAAAGTAGGTAGGTAGGGTACCTAGGAAAGTACCTACCTAGGTAGGTATGCTGCAGTCAGTGTACCCGACAGCGTGCCGCTGGTGGAAGGTAGTGTATCCGTACATACCTCCAAGTTACCTGCTGTCACGGGTGGCCCGGCGGGGATGTTCGTTGTGGTTCCAATCACTTTCGAGAAGGTAATCTTGGGAGGCGATGTTCTGCACGGACCCGTCCAGCGTCGGCCAGCTTTGGCGGGATTGGCTGGAAACTTGCCGCGGCGGGCAATGTGCCAGAATTGCGTTTCCCTAGCCGCTTACACACCACGATACCCAAGATCTTGAGCAGAGTCGGGTTGCAAAATGTCGTTTTAAAGCCAAGCTTCAACAAACATTACGTATCTCGGGCATCATGAGCCGAACACCGCCAGCAACTTAAATTTTCTTCCAGAATGCCGTATCAGACCCTCCCTCTCGATCTGACTTTGAACTCTGCGCCCAAGCCACCATTGTGTGCGAAGAATCTACACCCTTCGTGCGACATCCTATACCCGGCTACTTTCGATACCGAGGCCAACGGACGCCCTGCGTAGACTGTTCCTGAGGGTTATCTGTACGATAAGCTATTAACGACGAGTTTTGGCATCGACACATGCCACGGAACTCGGAACTCTCAGCGCCTGCCCAGTGACGCATCC
The DNA here is from genome assembly GCA_019425465.1 of Colletotrichum falcatum. Classification (NCBI taxonomy): domain Eukaryota; kingdom Fungi; phylum Ascomycota; class Sordariomycetes; order Glomerellales; family Glomerellaceae; genus Colletotrichum; species Colletotrichum falcatum. Next base: position 546,677 of record SWKJ01000008.1, on the reverse strand, counting down.
GGCCAGGCTGACAAACCCCCCATCTCGGCCAGACAAAGAACACAGCGCTACCAGACCTGATTGAATGAAGAAGCCTAAGCCTGATACCTAGAACTGCTCATTACACGCCGGTACTCTCCTGACGGTTTGGTCCAGTCTGCGGATACGACCCTCGAGAGCAGTCCTGCCGTGAAGCACCAATCGGTCACGAATGTGTAGATGACCCCCTCAAATCAGGGCCAGAGTCCGGATCCAAACCGGCCTCCCTCCTCGACCTGCCATTCTTCCAAACAGTATGTGAAGTTGCAGACTGCCTCGGGCTCTGCAAGGAGTGGCACAGAAGGTACCGTAAGTAAGTTGGTAGAGTCTTTAGAACCTAGTAGGGCTGGCAAGTTGGGATACAGATCGTGGACGGGCCACCCCGCCGAACAGACCAAGGTTTTGGGACACGATGCGTCGCTTGAACGCAATGTATGCTCGATTTGGTTATCATCCCAAGAGACCAGTCGGCGACTAGTCGGCGACCACGTCAATGGCTCGGTCATCCAACCCCGATGCCAACACCAGTTTCTCTGTTGGTTTTGCTCATCTGTAGATTCACCCACACGGGGCCTGTCGCAGTGGACCCCGAAAGTTTGGGCCTGGAGGGGGGGGGGGGGATGGCCTATACCTAGGTATTCTCCCTCCGTCGGACCGTACCTACCTGTTTACTTCGTACCTACCTAGTAATTAGCAGCCTCGGCTGACATAATCACTCACATATCACGTGATATCCGTTTCGCACCATGCACGGACACTCGAGCCCCTCAGGACTCGCATAGCGGCCACACACGAAATTGAAAAATTCACTCGGCCGTGATCCGCCTCTATTCAGCAACGCCAAACGCACCTCGAGCGACAGCCAAGTCAATATTCCGCTCGCACCCAAAGGCTTGCGCTCGCAACTACTCACACCCGAGACCCTCTCGAGAATACTATTTTCCCGCAGAGGAGGTTGCCCATCATGGTGAGTTCTTCTACGGCCCCCCTCGGGTCCCCTCCCGACCTGGTGCCCAAGATTTCTCCGCCCGACTTTGACGCTACCCCTCTCTGAGCTGATTGCCACGAGGCGTCATATTTGCTTGCAATGGATGGAGACAAATAACAGTACTGACAACATACTATAGCCTCCTCCACCCCACCAAAAACCCGAAAATGTCTTGAAGCGCGCCCACGAGCTCATCGGCGTCAACCAGGTTCCGGCTGCACTGACCCTCCTTCACGAGCACATCACCTCGAAGAGAAGCCGAAATGTTCCCATTGCGTCGTTGGAGCCGGTGATGCTTCTGTTGGTAGAGCTCTCCGTCGAGCAGAAGAAGGGAAAGCTGGCCAAGGATGCCCTGTATCAATACAAGAACATCAGCCAGAACACCAACGTCGCCACCATCGAGGTAGGCCATTTGATCGCCGTGGATTTTGGTTAGGGCAAATGTCGCTAACAAGCCCACGTATAGCTGGTCCTCAAGAAGTTTATCGAGCTAGCCGCCGAGAAGGTTACTGCCGCCCAGGCTAAGGCCGACGAGGTCCAGTCCAGCATCGAGGCCAACACCTCCACTGCCAATATCGACGACCTGGAGGCTAGCGAGACCCCGGAGTCCATTCTCCTCGCCACCGTCTCCGGCGAGCAGTCCCGCGATCGTACCGACCGTGCCATCGTCACCCCGTGGCTCAAGTTTCTCTGGGAGGCCTACCGTACCGTTCTCGACATCCTCCGCAACAATGCCCGTCTCGAGGTCCTCTACCAGAGCACGGCCATGCAGGCCTTCGACTTCTGCTTGAAGTACACCAGAAAGACTGAGTTCCGCAGACTTTGCGAGCTGCTCCGCAACCACGTACAGACTGCCGCCAAGTACTCGGCCCAGATGCACGCCATCAACCTGAGCGACCCCGACACTCTGCAGCGTCACCTGGAGACTCGTTTCCAACAGCTCAACGTTGCCGTTGAGCTCGAGCTCTGGCAGGAGGCTTTCCGTTCCGTTGAGGACATCCACACCCTGCTCAACCTCAGCAAGCGTCCTCCCAAGAACATCATGATGGCCAACTACTACGAGAAGCTGACCCGCATCTTCCTCGTTGGCGAGAACTACCTTTTCCACGCCGCCGCTTGGTCCAGATACTACACCCTCCTACGTCAGTCCGCTGTCGTCGTCGCCAGCGGACAGGGTAAGAAGGCCGACAACCCGCCGGCTAGCGAGAACGACCTTCAGAAGGCCGCCTCGTTCGTGCTGCTGTCCGCTCTCGCTATTCCCGTCATCAGCACCACCCGCTCCCGCGGCGCCATGGTCGACTTCGATGAGTCGAGGAAGAACAAGAACGCTCGGCTTACCCACCTTCTCGGCATGAGCCAGGCTCCTACGCGTGCTGGCCTTTTCCGCGACGCTCTTGCTAAGCAGATGCTGAAGCGTGCTCGTCCCGAGATCCGCGACCTCTACAACATCCTTGAGGTCGACTTCCACCCCTCTCTATCTGCCAGAAGATTTCTCCCATTCTGACCAAGATCGGTGCCGACGCCGAGATGGAGAAGTACATCCTGCCTCTTCAGCAGGTCATCCTTACCAGACTCTTCCAGCAGTTGTCCCAGGTGTACGAGACCGTTGATCTGAGCTTCGTTGAGCGTCTGGCCCAGTTCCCCGAACCCTTCCAAGTCACTCGTGGCACCATTGAGAAGTTCATCATGAACGGTAACAAGAAGGGTGACCTTGCCATTCGCATGGACCACGCCACCGGCGTCCTCAGCTTCGACAATGACGTCTTCTCTTCCGCCAAGGCTGCTCATGCTGGGGCCGCCGCTGGTTCCGCCGAGGCCGACGGTGGCTCTGTCCAGCGTCTTCAGAGCACTCCTTCCGAGATTGTCCGCTCTCAGCTCACCCGTCTTGTCAAGTCCCTCCACACCACTTGCTTCTACATTGACCCCACTTACAACCAGTCTCTCGTGGCCGCTAGAGAAGCTGCCCTGGAGCGCGCTCGTGCTGGTGCCGAGCAGGAGCACCACGCTATTCTTGCCAGGAAGGACATTATCCAAAAGCGCAAGGAGGAGGCTTCCGAGGCCCAGGCCCGCAAGGAGAGAGAGAACGCCCGCCAGAAGCGACTCCGTGAGCAACTGCTTCAGGAGGCCGAGGACAAGCGCCTTGCTGCTGAGCAGAAGGAACGTGAGGAAAAGCGCATGAAGGCCGAACGTGACCGCGTCCGTAAGGAGGAGCTGAAGAAGCAGATTGCCGACCTCAAGATTGGTACGAAGACCATCGACCTGGACTTGGAGAACCTCGACAACCTTGACTCGGGCGCCATTCATGCGATCAAGCTGGAGCAGCTCAAGCGTGAGAAGAACGATGTCAACGAGAAGCTCCGCATCGTCTGGAAGCGTATTGACCACTTGGAGCGCGCGTTCAGGAAGGAGGAGGCCAAGAAACTTGGCGAGGACTACCAGAAGCAAATCGAGAAGGACCGCGCCACGTACGAGGCTGTCAAGGCCCAGACGCTGAAGGAGTCCGAGATCAAGCACAAGGAGAGCGTCGAGCTGAAGCACCGCCTTACCCGTCTCATGCCCGAGTACGAGTCCTTCCGTGCTAACCTCCACGAGCGTCGCCGCGACGAGTTCGAGAAGCGCCGCAGGGATGCCGAGAGAGAGCTTGAGAAGCAGATCGCCGCCCGCAAGAAGGAGTACCGCGAGCGCAAGCTCCGCGAGAAGCGTGAGCGTGAGGAGCAGGAGAGACTCCTGCGCGAGGCCGAGGAGCGTGCCGCCAGGGAGAAGGAGGAGCAGGAGCAGCGCGCCGAGGCCAAGCGCGCCGAGCTGCAGCGTCTCAAGGAGCAGCGCGAGAAGGAGCGCCAGGAAGGCCTGGAGAAGGCCGCCCTCCAGGCGAGACGCGAGGAGGAGGCTCTGGCCCGTCGCAAGGCCGAGAGAGAAGCCCAGCGGACGGCACCACTTTCACGCTTGCCCGATCGCAGCGCCGAGCCCTCCAGCTCCGAGGGTCGTCGCCCGCTCAACCTGCCCGGCGCCGGCAAGTGGCGTGAGCGCGAGGCCGCTGCCAAGTCTACCTCCCCCGCCAACGCAGACTCCGCGCCGCCCGCCCGCGCCCCCCCGGCCCGTGCCCCTCCTGTGGAGCGCACCGAGTCCGGCGACCGTGCCAGTGCCGGTGGCCCGCCCCGCCTCAACCTTGCCGGCAACAAGCCCAGCTGGCGTGAGCGTGAGGCCGCCAAGGCCGCCGGTGGTGGTGCTAGCGACAGCGCGCCCCCGCCCCGCACCGCCTCCGGCGGCGCTTCCCTCAACCGGGGGGGCTCCGGACGTGACGACCGCGAGAGCAGCCGCCCCGAGCGGACCGCCTCGCCTGCCACGCCGGCGGAGCCCCTCAAGCCGTCGGGCGCCCCTGGCAAGTGGGTTCCCCGTCACCTCCGCGACAAGGCTTAAATGTCTCGAGGGACGAAGTCTTTCATCATGGAAAATGGGAGAAGGAAGAGTGGTTACTTCAGTCTGCATCGGCGTTCTAGGTTAGGCAGGAAGTTGTTTTAAAAAGGATGTACTCTAGAGCCCCCCAACGAGGATGGTCTCCCTCCTTGCAGAGGGGGAGCTAGAATGGAAGTAACAGATGGCCGTTAATCGTCGATGAGGATGGGGGTGAAATGTGATACGACTTTTTAGCATAGCTTCTTGCTGGAATTGAAATTTTTCTTGCACTCGTATACAAAAAAAGATGGCAACGCGACCAGACCCCTTTGCCTATCAGAGGCCGGCTGAGAACGGGATTCCATTGTAGAGCTAGCCAAGGCTGCGGAAAACTCTAGGCACTCCGCTCGTGAGCTGGAAGGAGGCGTGTCCTATTGCTTTTGCAGCCAAGTATAATTTGGGGGGGGGGGGGGGGGGATAGGCTGGTTCTGGTTGCTCCCGGCTACCTCTAGACAAGCCAAGCACGGCGCTAGATGGTATACGTCGCCAAGGAGTGACAACCAAGTAGAGGGGGGGGGGGGGGGTGAGGGGATGGTGACCAAGAGTATTTCCGATAGCCTCGTCAGGGAAAGGTGATTCACATACGGGCGTTGCCCAAACTCCGATCCGAACATCATGAACGACCGCCTGAGTAGACGTGACACTGGATATCCGACTCAGGTATGCCAGGATGAACGTCGCCGGCCTGGCAGGTCCAGCTCCCCTGCCCCGCTTGCTCGGGCCTAACAAAAGACCGTCACATTGGCATGTTCGGATTAAGGTTAGGAGGAGGGACCTCGACAGGTGGGGAGGAGGGTTTGTCTGGTGGCTAGCCGAGTGTTGTTAAGCTTCATCAGCTTAGACTTCCGGTCGTGTAGGTATATACGAGGTCCGCTCGAACCATGTCAGCATAAGAGTGATGGTCTGTCTGGTTGTCGACAGCACCAGGGTGGACGCTCTGACGCGAGGCCGCCAAAGGTACCGTCGTAGTATCCGTACTCGGTACAGGTTTAAAATAAGCGTGAAGTTGAGTGGCTTGGGTGTTAGTGGATGAGCCGGGCCATTGGTCTGAACACCACCCACGAGTGCGGGTCCACTGACGGACTGCTTGGCTCTTTTGTAGAGCTAGCGTCGCTCAGTAACTGGCGGTCGGTCACGGCGACTCAATTCATTTTCATGGAAGAGGAGTCACTAGTGGCGTTTCCTCAGGTGTGAGAGGCCCAGTTGCACTGACTTGGGGTCGACGCTGTGGACGGGGATGGAGGCGCAGCGTTTTCTTTTGGTCGAGCGGTCGTTGGTAGCAACCGCGAGAGATTCGGCGAGCTTCTTCTTGTATGCACAAAGGGACCATTGTCACGAGGAAAGTGCCCTGCATGAGACGGCGGCGTTCGAGTGAGCATCGTCTGAAGGCTGAGCTGGCTCGGATGCATTGACTACTACGTAGGTACCTGATGTGACCCGTCACCAATGCAAACTTGTGCCGAGCCACACCGTCGGCCATGGGTGACGACGGATGCTTCAAATGGCGAGGAGCACCGTTGTGAATGTCTGGTGCTTTTGTGGGAGAATTCGGTCGCTTCCCGATCGTGGTTGGGGTTCAGAGGGCTGGCATACTGCGGTGCGGGATGCCAATAGTCGCATGGAACTGTGCAGTCGTGTGTCCTGGACAGTCGTTCTCGCCTGAAGCTGAAAGGCTAGCCTCTCGCTTGACGGGCCTGCTAGCGGTAAACAACCTGGCGAGGTAGCCGACCCCCCCTGGATACGGGAGGGCGCCCTTGTTCTAGGTCGGAGATTCTCATCGCCAGTCTCCAGAGCATCTCTCCGAGTCTTTTTTCGTCCGATGAAGCTATCCATGTGCCCATCTAATCGCTGGAGGCCTTGCATCGACGTCAAAATCCACCCGAGCGGGTACTACAGTACGAAGGTATGCGGAAAGAAACTAATACCTGTGCCCTGAGCGTCGTCTTGTCATTGACGGCAACGCCAAATGGCCCTGGTCGGAAACATGGGGTGGGAGTCAATATTGCGACTGCATTGCATTAAGCATAGTCATACGAATTGAGTCGGCCGGAGCTAGATGAACAAGCGATGCGATGTGATGCTGACAAGAAGCCGGCGTCGGGTTGGTTAAGAGAACCGGGGAGGAACGGGAACAGGCGAGGGTCCTGGACCGAGTCAGAGTACCTGCCAGCCAGTTTGCCAGTTTCCTCGATAAGGGCAAAACTAGGTAGACAAGTGAGGCTTCTGAGCTGGGCATTGTAGGCCGTTCCTCAAGTCCACATGACGGCTGCAGGTATTCCTTGGCACGGTGGTTTTGTTTGCCCCTGATTCGGATTCCAGCAAAGGAAAGCCATGATTTCAACCCAACGGTCGGCTTGGACTAGTGGCTTATGTCTAGACAATTGAATCCCCAAGATAGGAAGTCGAGGGCGAGATTAAGCCTACTGCAGGTACAAGCAGCCTCCCCCCCTGTCTTGTTCACCTACCCTGGTGGACGGACGGGATGAACTGAGCTTATCCTCAACGGCGCCAATAACACCGAGCGGCTTCTCCAAAGCGGGTACATTACTTCCCTGTTTGGGAAACACCCCTGACCGCCCGGGTTTGCTTGGTTTTGTTTCTTTTGTAGCAATCTTTCGCGATGTAGCTTACCCGTCCTCAATCCAAGGTAGGTATCCCACCGTGATCTGACAACTGCCGCCGACAAGAAAGATACCGGCTTGTTCCTTTTCCTCTTCTTTCCGCGCTCCGCTTGTTGTAGACGCTGCCTGCTCGGATCCATGGGCCTTGCTTGCCCTTGGCTGTTGGTGGGTGTTCCCATACATAGGTCACGCCTCTTGACCTGAAAGAGTATGGCCCTTGCCCACCAGTTCTGCAAGGCTTCCGCTGGTGCAGTTGCTACTACATCGGTTGCTGGCTACTATTGTTGTCCTAGCTTGTCTCCATCGTGCTCGCGCCGTGGCGTTTGACTGCTCCTTGCTAACTACATGGTACTGCATCTTTAGGTTTTCGATGCCTGCACCTGCACCAGCAGCGTGGCATACCATCGTTGCCATGTCATTAGTCCAAGGCGTTCAAACGGGTCGGCATGCAACATGCAATCTGGCTAGCGCTGAACCTCGTGCGTCTCAATCGACCCTTGGACTTGCCATTGGCACTCTAACCTTGAGGTTGGCCTGGCCGACCTGACACCACTCCATCAACCGCTTCTCGCCTCTCCCGCTGCCCCCCTGTCTGGTTGGGTTCGAGTTTAGCCGTTCATCATGAAGCTAACACGATGAGATTTTACTATATATGGAGCCCATCCATGCCTCGATCTCTGGTTCTCGCCTCATCTCACCATCACGCAGCCCAATCCGGGAAGACATTCGCTCATTCTTGTTCTCTCGCTTACATACAGGTTGGACACTCTTTCAAATCCTTCAACATCACAATCGTTCGTTTGCAATGGCCCCTCTCGTTCGAGCCCTCGCTGCTTTCGCAGCCGCAGCCTTCCTGACCCAGGTCACCGCGACCACCACCGAGCTGCCGCCATGCCTGGATGCTTTCCAGCCCTTCACCTACTCTGGCTGCTTCCAAGAAAAGGGCACCCAGGGAGAGCCGGCCCTCGACTTCCGCTCTTCATCCAACCAGGCCGAAAACACGGTTGAGAAGTGTGTCGCCGAGTGCAAGGGTGCGTTCTGCCGCCACGCCTGACCTGTTGATCGTACTGACACCTCGATAGGCAACAGCTACCGCTATGCCGGTCTGACATACTACGGTGTCTGCTACTGCAGTCAAACTGTCAACAGCCCCATCCTGCCCGAGGCAAGTTGCAACATGCCATGCTCGGCCAACAGCAGCCAGACATGTGGTGGCAACGGCGCCTTCTCCGTCTGGCAAGACCCCACCTTCCCTCCTTCCACTGGCGTCACCATCAACGATTTCGAGTCCATCGGCTGCTACACCGACGACACCAACCATGGCCGCACCATTGCCGAGCGCCAGGTCCAGGTTGCCTCTGACACCATGACTCCCTCCTCGTGCTTGCAGGCTTGCGCCGACGACGGCTACCCCTTTGCCGGTCTTGAGTACGGCGGCGAATGCTACTGCGGCGTGGTCATGGGCAACTACACAAAGTCGGCTGCCCAAGAGGAGTGCAACGTGCCCTGCAAAGGAGACAGCACCAAGATGTGCGGTGGAGCTGCCCGTGTCGAGGTCTTCGTCGCCAACAAGCTCAGGTCTCTTGAGCCCTGTGGATTCCAGCCCCCCGTGAACTCGGTCTCTTCTTCCGTCACCACCATCAGCACCAGCACCAGCTCTATCCCCTCCGCCAGCATCCCCAGCACCACCTCTACCACCATCACCAGCCAGGCTCCTGTCCCGACCACGACCCAACCTACCACCACCTCCAAGCCCGCCGAGACCACCACCACCGCTCCCGCCGTCTGCAGCACCACCATCGTGACCCCCCCTGTTTGCGAGTATGGTTGCGGCAACTGGTGCAACAAGAACCTGCCTGAATTTGACGATGCCGACAGCTGCACCAAGGCCTCCAACAGCTGCAAGCTCCAGGTCAGCGCCTGCTTGAGCTCCGGATGGCCCGGCTCTGGCGGCTGCATGGACTTCAAGGCCTGGTGCAACGACATCGGCAGCTACTGCGCCAGCAGCTGCAAGGGCAAGGGTTCCTGCTCCAAGAAGGACTGCTTCGCCAAGAAGGCCCCCAAGGGATACAAGCCCGGCACCACCTCCGTCTCTACCTTCCCGTGCCCCTCCAAGCCTACCTTGACGCCCCCCCCGACCACCACCACCGTCGTCCCTCCTCCTCCTACCGGTATCTGCAAGCAGCCCAGCAGCTGGTGGTACGGATACGGACCTGGCAACCCCGTCGGTGGCATCGAGATCCCCGTCGTCACCTGCAACGACGTCGCCGCCGACTTCAAGGCCGGAAACCAATTCAAGCTCTACACCAAGTCCGACTCTTTCTCGTGCAAGTCCTTTGGACGCAACAACGTCCCCAACGCTTGTCAGGAGGCCTGCAAGGAGCAGTACAGCCAGTGCCAGAACACTTACGCCGAGGGCTGCAAGGCCTACAACAACCGCCGCGGCCGCCGCGACGATGCTGCTGTGTACGCCCGCGCTCCCGAGTTCGCCAAGCGCTGGTTCTTCTCCGAATCTTGGAGTGTTGCCATCAACAAGTGCAAGATTCAGTACAACGACTGCCTTTCCGAGAACCGTGTCTCCTTTGCTGCCAACAAGTGCGGTTCCTTTGGCACCGGCTACTAAGTGGTGCGCTCTTATTTCCCGAAGAGACGATGTCTGCGCGTGAACACGATGGATGAGGAGTCACCCCTCCTCTCCAAAAAGCAAAAAAAAGCAATTGGGTGCGACTTAATAATTTCGAACAATCTTTAAGCATCACATGTACTTAATCAGTAGTTTTTAAATCCTAATTAGGCTACGGCCCACTACCTATACCCCATCCATCTCTGCTTTGTGTGACGTGACGTTGGTCTGAGGCTCCGGCGGCGGGCGGTTGAGTAGGAAACCTACATATTCCTCATTGCGCTGCCGCAGGTGCAAAGCACAACCGCCAGCATGGCCAAGTGGTAAGGCATCGCACTTGTAATGCGGGGATCCTGTGTTCGATCCACAGTGTTGGCACTCGAGGGTGTGACGGGTCCGTTCGGATCATACATTTTGCAATTTTTTTTTATCCCCTCCCTCGATTGGGCGGCGGCTTTTACATGAATAATGAGGCCTGGCAAGAGACATTTAGCGACGGGCTGTGTTTCGTTATGTTGGACGTTGATGCTATGTGTGGCTGGCCCGCCGCAGTAGATGCGCTCTCAATGTGGCCCGTGAGGGAGGCGGGTATCATCACGCTCTCTCTCTCTCTCTCTCTCTCTCTCTCTCTCTCTCTCTCCCACGGTGCGCGAGTGTCCCGCTGTTTCCACGACTCGTCCGGGTTCGCAAACGGCGACCGATTGACTTTGCCGACGCCAACTCTGCTCGTCCTTGGCAGGCGAAACTGCTTGCGGAGGGCCGGAGGTCGCTTCAAGCCATCAGGGTGGCTGGCTGGCTGGCCCCGCAGAGAGCTTCTTTGCACGAGCCTCGTTCGGGTGTAGGGTATACTCGTTCTCTTCTATCCGTACGGATACTTACCGCTTGCTCTTCGGTTTCCCAAAGGAATTCCCCGGCAGCGGCTAGGGCCGGTCCACGACGACTTGAACCGCAGCCGGGGGTCAGCAACACAAGTGCCAAGCACCCATTATCGTCGGCCAGGCATTATTACGAGACAGAGTACCTATCCGTAAGGCAAGTTCGAGAGCCGTCGTCTCAAAGAGACACTTTTCCCCAGCTTCGTATTGTGGGGCCTTTCTGTACTCGGATGACATTGGCCAGCATGCGTCTTGAACCCGGGGGAAACGGTGTGCTTCGACCAACGACTGGGTTTCAAGAGCTCAGCGGCCAGGGCAGAAAGGTGCACAGAGCTTCCTCGATCGCTCGCCCATGCAGGATCCTCTTCTCTCTCTCTCTCCCTCCCTCCCTATTGTGCACGGTTTAGGTTCCGTATGGAGCTGGGGCTACAACCGGCACGATATGGAAACGTGCCGAGGATCCCGCCCCTCCCTCTCGCATTACCCCTCGCAATCTGCGGGCGCTGGCCATGACGGCCACGACTACGACCGATCATGGCAACGGTTCTGTTATCGTCACTGTTTGGATTGAATTCGGAACCCAGTCAGGCGATGTCGGGGATTCGGCACCGGGGCTTTAGATTGACCGAGGTTGCCCAGCCGGCTTCGTCTTACTGCAAGGCGACCCAGAGTTTGACTGGTAAAAAAGGGAACCCCGTTAGCTTGATGGAAGAGGAGGAGGGGGGAGGGGGGGAGACAGGCAAGCGCGTCTAGAACCCTAAAAAGAAAAAAACAAGGCCGGGACAACACACAAAAAAAATGGTAAGCGAGCCCGCAACGCAGCGACGGCCCTCACGGAGGAGGAGGCCCCTACGGCACTCCTCCCTCAGCGCCTACCGCCGGTGCTGCGCCCAATGCTGGTCTGCAATTGGTGACAGAGCTGGTGTGCCCTTCCTGCCTGACCTAATTTGCTCGGTGCCTTTATTTTTATTTTGTTTTGTTTTCCCTGTCGCTTGCCTTTACAGTGCGTGCCGTGTGCTGGTATTGTGATTTGTCCCTATCCGGAGAACCCCCCCCCCTCCATTGCCCCATCACGCAGTTTCTTCATCCGTAGCATCGCCATAGCACCAGCACCAATTGGTCCATCCCCCCTCCCATTGAGCATCACCACCGCCGCCAGGTCATGGTGTTCTAACCTTGCCTTTTACCCCAATCATCATCCTAGACTAGGTCGCTATTGTACACCACAATCCAGGCGACAAGATGTCGGTCGCAAGCAAGGTAAGCCTCGCTCTTTTCCCTCTGTACTTGAATTTATTTCTTGGTCGTTGGTTTTCGACATCGTTGTTGTGTGGGCGGTGCGTCTTTGTGTGCGTGTGCGTTGACCTCGCCGTCGCCGTCGCCGCTCCCCGACCCTCCCTCACCCTCAATGTCATTCTCTTCCAGGATGCTCGCCGCGATGACCACGACTGACAATTGCCTCTGCAGAACCTGTTCGAGCTCCTCGGTATGAATTCCCTCGACTTAGCGATGCCCGACGAGTCCTCGATCTGAACCATGCCCTAACCAACCCACAACAGGCAACGATGCCGAGGATGACACTCCTCAGGCGCCCGTGAAGACGGTTGAAAAGACCACCATGCGTTCAACCAAGCGCGGCGTCGAGCCCGAAGCTCCCACCCGTGCCGCCGGTAACATCGGTGCCGCCCGCCGCACCAATGTCTCTGGCAACGAGGCCGGTAAGTCGACTCCATCATCGATTGCGGCCCTTGAAGGCGCAGACTCCGCTTTGTGCTTCGGCCCACTGACTCGGCCCCTTCTTCGACAGCCTTCCGCGACCGCGGTGCTGGCAGCGACCGCAACCGTGGCAAGAGCACCGAAGAGCCCGCTAGGGGTGGTCCTCGTGGTGGCTACGGTGCCCGCGCCCGTGGAGGTTCGTATCTTCCTGCCGCTCTCTCCTTGCTCCAAGACCGGATGCAGGGTGAATGAAGGTGTCCCCCTTATTGACAACAAAATTAGGTCGTGGTGGCCGCTTCCCTCGCGAGCGTGACGACCGTCAGCCTAAGAACATTGTCGGGTAAGTTCGACCCTGGCTTCGTTGGCAACCGCCAGGGTGCTAACTTTTTGCGCAGCGGCTCCGAGAAGCAGGCTGCCCAGTCTTGGGGCGCCACCGAGGGCGAGGCCGAGCGCAAGGACGAGGTTGCCGGTGAGGCCATCGCCCAGGCCGAGGCCAAGGATGCCGAGGCCGAGGCCGCTGCTCCCGTTGAGCCCGAGGAGCCTGAGGACAAGCACATCTCCTACGCCGATTACCTCGCTCAGCAGGCCGAGAAGAAGCTTGCTCTTGAGTCGGCCTCTGAGCTCCGCAAGGCCAACGAGGGCACCAAGCTCAAGAAGGAGTGGGCCAACGCCAAAGAGGTCAGCCGCGAAGACGATGAGACCTTCATGATCGGTACCGGCGGCAAGACCAAGCGCGAGCGTGAGCGCAAGACCAAGCAGCTTCTGGACATCGACCAGCGCTACGTCGAGCCTGAGCGTCCCCGCGGCGGCGACCGTGGTGGCCCCGTGGTGGCCCCCGTGGTGGTGCTCGCGGCGGTGCGCGCGGCGGTGAGCGCGGCGGTCGTGGCCGTGGCGATGGTCCCCGCGGCGGTGCTCCCCGCGCCGGCGGTGCCCCCGTGGCGGCCGTCGCGAGGGCGGTGCGCAGATCAACACCAAGGATGAGTCTGCGTTCCCCAGCCTCGGCGGCAAATAAATGCCCACACTATCCAGCACCTATATCCGCCCATATATAGGCAAGAAATGTGCTCCGACACATGATTCCGCTCTAGTCAACGTTAGAGAATGGAAGGGAAGGACCAGTTTTCGGGGGATCTGCAGAAGGATGGTTGCGTCATGGTTTCCGAGGACTGGGCCGGCTGATTTCTGGTCGTTGCACGATAAATGAAAGGCTTTTTTTCATCTAGGTACTCAAGGACGGTATCGTTCAAAAAAGTCAAAAAATGGTCTCTTTTGCATGGTTTCTAAAAGAAAAAAACAACACCTCGGTCTCTGGTCCGTTGTCGATTGCGTTGGTTTACGGGGGTGTCTGTGAGAAGGGGCTGGCTTTATGACTGCAAAGGAAAATGGTTTACTCAAAACAAGGCGACGCTCCCGAGGATAGCACCGGTCGTTTAGTTCATGATATTGTTAGGCTTTTCGATCCGAGTCCCCATTTCTGCTTTTGGTCAACCTCCTTGCCGCTCTACTGATCCATGTCCTTGTGACGGACACGAAGATGGAGGATGGGTTCGCAACTAATGGGTCTGTCGAACCCACACATTCTGTCACCAACAAGATGAGACGTAATCAGGCCACTCTCACGGGCTACTTGACCGCCCTCCCCAAACCCTTCATCAGTATACCTATCGACTGATGTACCCAATCAGTCATATGGGCATGAATTACATACAGCGTTGTCCCGAGCGAGCAGCCACGGAACGATTTACCCAAACGACCGCTGGGCCTCGCCATGGCCGTGAAAAGAAAAAAAACCCGCGAATCGGGGGGGGGGGTTATCACTTTCTGGACCTCTCAACCATCACTTCCGCCCTCGCTGGATGCACCTACTGTGGACAACAGGCCGGATCCAAGCCGCGTAATGGGTGTGCCGCGGTCGTTCACCTTTCGAGGTCCCCCGGTCGAATGGATCGTGGAGAGGCGGGGGTGAGTGTACGTGCAACAAACGGTGTCACTTGCCGATTGCAAGCCAACGGCAGCTGCCAGCGAGGCAGGAAAACATGCGTCTCGGTGGCGCAGGTGCGACTCTGCGGTTGCTCGGGGCGGCCCGCCACGTTGGCGACTCCCGGTCATCGCATTCCCTATTCTGCGTCGGAAGACAATCTCCGGGTTGGGAATTGTGCAAAATGCTCCTTTGGGCATCTGTCCATGTCCCGAGCTCGGGATCGTCGCCGCCGGCAAACGTGACCCGCTCCCGGGCCGGGAGACACGACAAGAGGGCAACCCACGGAGCCTTTTTTTTTCTTTTGTGTCTGTCTAAGGGCTCAGCAGCCTCTCAGCCCACCTATTGTAGAATAGTAAAATCGTAGAACCATTGTGGGCATATATATATTATCGCATTTGTAGAAGAGTGTGGCTGCGTGTTTGCTGCCCTTAGGATTCCTATATTGGGAACTAGACTGGATAACGCGGCTTGTCCCAGAACCTGGGTAGGTGGGAGTCCTTCCCCGGAAGTCCCTCAAAACGGCGAGCCACACACCCCGTAATCCCGCAGTTATCCCCAAAGGCTTGGCACTGGGGTTTTCTACGTACTGGCCACCGGCGCTGACGACCCGTCTCCGATGAGCCGGTCTCCAGACGCACTACTCTTCGTGTTGAAGCGAGAATACGGTGTGTTATAGACGGGAGACATTTCACGCCGGCTAAGCGGACGGCCCTGTTGCCGTTCCTATTGATGCCGCGGGTCATTGAACGCAACGTCTGAGCAATACTCTAAACTCTGTGTTGAATGGCTAAGTGTGCCCGTAAGCAGCATACGGCCGCGAGAAAGAGGGACTCGCACCGACAAAGTGAGACGAGTTCAGGGGTGTGCAAACCCAAGGCGCATTGCTGTCGTGGAACTCCTGGCAGCCCAGGAGGAGAGAGACATGGAGCCCCGACCCCTGGCAAAGCCTCATGAGGCAATTCGAGGGACCCCAAGGCCCTGGTCTCCAGAGAAGGTGTTTCGCTTGGATGCGGCTCAACCGCGGCCGCTGTAACCGATGAACCCATCCCATCAGCAAAACCCCCTCAAGAGAAGGACAGCGGCCTTACCACCTAGAAACATGGCCTCGGCCAATGCTTGACACCTCCCTCGTTCTCCCCTCGCCAGTTTCGCCAACACTGCCGCGGCGAACAGCCAGTTCTCGTGCAACATCCTCAAAGGAGACCAGGTCGCCAGGCATTCGACATCCGACAGAAGACCAAAGCACCACAAAGCGCGAACCGGTTAACCCCCACAAAGGACTTGACCATGAGGCCCTCCCCCCGGTCCCTTTTCTAGCGAGCAACAAAACGCCGTTGAATTTCGCAGCAATGGGATTGTTCGCGCGCCCTTTGTGGCACTGGCGGGAGGCCGAGGGCCACGGCGGCTGCACGTCGACGGACGGCTTGGTGAGCGGCGGTCGATGACATATAAGGAGACCGGAAGATCTCTTGCTTTGCCGACGATGCTAGAGCAGCACAGCTGTCACAGAACACAGTAACAGAACACGCTCGACACAGCCCAGACACCCCGGCATCTTGACGGCAGGCCCCATCGAATACCGACATCTCTCCCCGGGAACCATGCCTCACATCGTCGCCTGGAACCCCGGCGCCCAATCAGGCCCGTGGACAGCGACGATGCCCTGTCCTGTCTGCTGCGAAGCCCGCAGAGCCAGAGAGCGCCCCGGCGCCCTCCGGCGGCTCCTCGGCACTCCCCGCCGACCCGGGCCCGCGTCCCCTCCCTCTGTATGCTCCGAGTGCGGCAGCGCCGGGAGCGAGACGATGACCTTCAGCGAGCCCGACTGGAGCCCGGAACGCCGTGCTGGCCGCCGCGTGGAGGAGCCCGTGGGGCCCGCCAACGAGACCCGGGCAGACGACGTCTTTGGCCCGCCGACGCTCCCCGGCAGGCCGGCGAGAGAGTGGGCGGGGCCGAGGCCGCCGGAGGACCACCTGTGCTGCGCCGTCCCCGACGCCCGCGAGCTGACCTGGGCCAAGGCCCCCATACAGGCGCAGAAGCCCGAGCGGGCCGCTTCAGACGCGTGGAGGGTGCTGCGGGGGGTGGCGGGCCGTCTCGTGCCGTTTCGCCGGCCGATGCTGCCCCCAACGTACTACGAGGATCGTCGTTCGGGATCGCAAGAACGGTGGAACCAGGCCAAGGAGTTGAGATGGGCGAGGGACGGATCCCGGTCCCAGTCCCGGTCCACGTCACCACTGATACTGCCGCAAAGAGCACTCGAGTCCATCCCGGAATGGGACGAGCCGGAGGACGAAAGCCGGACGCAGCAGGCTCGCTGCAGATGAGGGATGTAAGCAAGCCACCCGAAGGTGGACAGGAGAAAAGAAAGGTACCGCGGATGGATAATGCTTGCGGGAGGCTGCTGTTGAGTTCGGCGAGTGCCGCCGTGCTTGGGATGAGTAGACTGTCGGGGATGGGCTCATTGGATATGGTCTTGTGTGTCAAACCACGTTGGTACTGGTTACGGAGAGACAGGTGACCACGGAGCCTTCATGAATGTCGAGTGAGTCACATATGAATAACGATGAATGAATAATAGAAACGGCTGTTCCTCTTATTACTTCTGACTTTTCACTGCTTGTCTCTATAAAAACGACCAGCGTCAATGCCCAGACTGGCCAAGAAGAGGATGGCGTTGAAGGACGCCATCATGTAGAAGGGCGCGCCGTGCGACACGGCATCGAACATGAAGCCGCCCAGTTTTGTGAGCAGTAGAATTGCAGCCCCACCGAACCAGGAGTACATGCCCGCAATCGAGCCCTTGAGCCGCACTCGCGACACGGCATCGGCACTTGCATTGTGGTGCAACAACGGTGCAGACTCGGTAGGGGTCTCCATGGCCTCGGTTGAATCCTCAAACGTGTCAATGATCTGCGATTTGGGGATATCTGCGGCTAGAACGCCGCGGCCGAGGAAACCCAGACTGCAGACAATTGCACCGATCTGGCTAATTCCGACTAGAATCACGATGAAGAAGATGGCCGGGCTGCCCCCTCGGCCATCAACGTTCTTGTATTCCGGGCTTTGCAGCTGGGGAAGAGCAATGTAGCCGACGATTCCGGATGCAGTTGCGATAAGGATAGGGTAGTTGACGCGACCGCGCCTCCTATTAAAGTAGCCGAACAAGGGTGCAGCGAACAGCCCGAACAGCTGGGCCACGCCAGTCAGAATGGATGAAAGAAGGTAGGCTGCCCGACACTCCTTCTTCAGCTCAGGCGAAGGGTCATGTGGCGATCCTTGGCAGAACCCATTGCTGATATAGTATGTGTTGATATAGAGAGGGATGAAAAGCGAGATGGCGACGGTGGAGGCTCGGGCGACGAAGCCGCCCAAGTAGCCGAGGGCGATCTGGGAGTCTGTGAAGCCCAGCGTGACAGAGTCTCGCAGCAAACGAAAGTATGGTAGAACCTTCTGCGATCTGTGAGTACGTTTTCCTAATCCTGCGAGGACGCCACTTACCGGCCGTGTCGGGTGGTCTGAATCATTCTCGTCAACGTCGTCCTCCGAGCCCGAGTTTATCTTGAGACCCAGGAGGACGCTCCAACCCTTGCCCTCCTCACCCTTCAGATCTCTCAGCCCGAAGAAGACGAGAGCTGACACGACAAATGCCACAATGCCTACGACGTAGAAGCTATCGGCGACGGCATCGGCCGATGTGACACCGTCAATCTCGCCGAACCGAGCTGGGAGTGGGAGGAACAACGAGAGCGCAACCAGTGCGCCGCATCCCGTAAAGAGTCCCACATAGCCTGCCAATGCCGAGGGCTTGCCGGCCTTGGCCTCTTCCCTTTCGCTCGCTGTCGTAGCCTGAATAGTTTCGTCAATGCCGCGGAATCTCGCCGGGGTAATGGTCATATCGGACTCGAGGGACATGGCCACGCTGAGTCGGGGGTTGTAGTTGGGCTTGTTCGCAGCGTCGGCGGATGTGTTGGACTTGTCGTCGTCATCCGTCAGAGAAGGCAAGATGGCCGTTACCATGGTGGCGCTAAAGTGAGGAACATCAGCCACGCAGCAGTTCAGGACTTTGGTTGTAATTGCTTACGCAGCAGTTGCGCCAATGGCGAAGAAAATGCGCGCCAGAAGCAGTTGCGGATACACATTCTTCGCCTGTACAAACAGTATGAGGGCGGCGCCAATGACGGCGTATCCGATAACTGCGACCCATCTCACACCGAGCCGATCTGAGATCAATCCCCAAACCGGACATGCGATGAGCGCAACGAGCTCGTCCACGAAGCCGAGGGTACCGACGATGTCGCCGACGCCATCCTTGACGCCGATTAGATCGGTAATCACAAAGGAGATGCTGCTGTTGAGGAAGACGAGAAAGGAAATGGAGAAGAGAGAGATGCCGAGGAGATATGTCACCGCTTGCAGTGTTGTGGTCGCCTCGGAGAAGGGCAGGTAGCGGGATAGAATCGCCATGGTGAAGGTATCTGACGCAGTACGTTGTGCCGAGCAGTTTAGGTGATTCTCGTGTTGTTTTTTGCCGGAGACCACCTTCCGGTCCTACTCTCACATCTCGCGACAAACGGAGAAAACGCTGGGAGAAGTGGGCGGTTTTGTTTGTTGTTGTGTTGTTGATCACGAGGGAGAAAGTATATCAAAGTGGGTAGCTGCGGTAGCGTGCCGGTGCGCGGGACATAGCAACAGCAAGCCCGAGAGTCCGTTCCGCTTACATCAGCGCCGCCGCACCAACGGTCTACCTCACCATTACGCACACGACTAGACACCCCCCCGCCACATTCGGACCCCGATGTGCCGATCGCGACTGTTGGGGGAGTAAATACGCGTGAGAGGTCTGGGCCTTTTGTTTTTTCGGTTCTATTTTTTTTAGGATCGCTATACAGACTTGTCCTGTATTGGCCTAGCTACATATTGCAAGAAGTTTCGGTTGACCCCTGAATTAAAAGAGGTATCAGCATGACGCCCAACGCCAGTGGCCAGGCAATTCTAACGACTTCGCCTCCAAAAATGACACTTTCTGAGTAGCCACGTTGATTCCCCGACTCCGTTGCTTTCCCAAACCGTGATTTTCTTGCCGGTATTTTGATTTGTCGTCCGTCATCATACAGCCTACCATGACCAGAGCACCTTGTGGTGCAGCACCCGAGCGCCCAGTCGCTCGAACTCGAATGGCGTGATCCACGAATCATTGGCCGGCAGTTTGGCAAAGACACTAGCCCCCTTCCATGTCACGACCTGCTCGTCCATGTCCCTCGCGCTTCTGCTGACGAGAATGCGGTCAAATAGGTCGGGCCGCCTGGCCTTGAGTTTCTCCTCCAGAACGACAGTGAACTGTGGAGTCTTGGATCCGCCACCGACCACCATGATGCTGCCCAGGTAATCGCGCAGCTTTTTGTCATCCCCCTTGGCGGCGTTGTAAATGCTAGTAAGTATAGCAAGATCCAATGGTGCGGTAGGCAGAACACCGTCGCGTTCGATCGCAATTGCCTTGGCGCTGCGCGCAGAGGCATCAACAAACATGCCAGAAGGCGGATGTGCCGGTGCCGCGCCGTTCGGTCCCGGCGTGCCGCCATTCCCTGCAGGAGGAGCCGGGCTGCCTCCGTTGGCGCCATCTTTGTTTCCGCCAAAAACAAACGGCGCAGGAACCGGCGTGCTGACGCCCTCCGGCGCCGGCGACGGAGCATTGGATCCCAACGGAGTGCCATTGACACCGTTCTCGCCCCGTTTGAGAAAGTCAAATGGCTGCAGCCTTTCCTTGACTGGCGTAGACACATCGTTCTGCGACTGTGCAAAGCCGTTCGCAGGAGCAGCATTCAATGAAGGCTTGACGAGGGCCAGGATACCAAACTGGGCCGCTGAAGTCGGGTCATCAGGGATGTCCACGTCGTAGGCGTTATAAGACCGTTCGATCAACTTCCTTCGGCCTTGAAGCTTGGTGCTGTTGTCGAAGATACTCGGGTCGTAGAAGCCCATAGGGGCGAGGATAACCTCGTCGTAGGTCTTGAACTGGTACTTGTGCGTCGGCTGATTCGGAGCCCGCAGATGGAACTGGTACAACTGAACAGAAATATCTGCTTGAGACAACGTACAATGCTTCATCTTGAGCTCCTCTGCCAACAAAAAGTCGTGGCGCTTACGGAGGTTGATCTCCTGGTAGGGAAAGTTGTCGTAAAGCAGCATCTTGATAAAGGTCTCCGTCACGTCGTAACCACCGTATTTCAGGTTGATCCGAGAGTCTTCGACGCAAAGGCCATCCTCGACGCAAGTGATGGAGGTCTTTTGGGCACCAACATCAACGACGCAGGCCTGAGTGTATCCTGCACCAAACGTAGCAGCCATGCTCTCTTGAATGAAGCATATCCGGTTGAACTCGAACCATGTCATGCAAGATCTGAGGACCTGTTCGACGTACTTTTTGTCGTAGAGATCAGGAATGACGAAGACGCAGCTGTACTGTCTCCACGTACTGTTCTTGGTGAGACCCAGCTCCTGTCTAATTGCTTTATCGAGCAGGGTCTCGAAATCGTCAAAAAGGTGTTCGGCGTTCAGGTAATCGTCCTCGTTGAATACTCCATGCTGGATTGGCCACCAAAGCTTAAACTTTGGCTGAGAATCATCAGGTACTCGTTGTGCTTGGTGACCGATGAAGCAGGAGGCGGATGATTTAGGATCGTCTAGGCTGTTGACGTCGGTCCACTCGATTTGCAAAGGGTCGTTGTGCGTTTGGATGATCTCGGGCTCAGTCCGGCGGTTGTAGTTCAGTACTAGTTCCTTGGAGTTGGGCAGCACCTTGCGCTTGTTTGCGCGCATGTCCAATTTGAGATCGCTGCACATCTTGTTATACTTCTTCGACCACTCCTCGCCATATTGCTGCTCTTGCGTCTTCGCCTCAAACTGCCGGCGGGGAAGTGCTTCGTGCATCTCGGCCTCAGTCTGCGGGAATTTTGACGCAAGTGTCATCGGAATCGATTTGGGAAGCGCGTCGCTGGCGAAGCCAATCCGGAGGTTCTGACTACCAGGGTGGATGACAATAACCTTGGATGGGTCGAGACCTGCGGCGGCATCGGCAGGCGCTTCATCGGATTGAAGTTCGGGAATAACGAGGGGACTTCAGCGCGGCCACTCTGTGCTAGAGCACGATCTCTGTCCTTAGCAGCTTGAACGATTCGGTCGCGGGTGGCGTCGCCTTGGAGTCGCAAAGCGAGAATCTGGTCATCCCGCTTCATGTAATCCCTGAAGAGGACGGCGTCAGTATCAAGACAAAAAGTCGTAGAAAACAGTCTGTCCCAGAGCGCTTACGTGTAGTAGTTCTTCTGGTTGATCGGTGTGACATCCGGCCAGCTGGTTTGTTTCATGCCATTGTCGGTTCTCTCCAGGCCTGGGATTCGCGATCAGCACTTGGGCATCACAGCAGACAGTTACGCGTTGACTTACCCTCCCTCAGGAGAACCCTCTCACTAACTTTGCCTACCATTGTGTCGACTTGCTCCTGATAATTGGAGCCAGAGGGCAAGCTGGCGTTGGTGTCATGGATTTCCAATAGGAAAACAGATCGACAGCGACAGCCTCAAGATCGGATTACCCTCAGCCTCCTCGTGAGCAACGAATCATCGTCTTCTGTAGCCTGTTGATCTGTGCACGTATCTGTGGCTGGAGCCCCAGTAGCCGTGGCTTGTACTAGCAGCGGGATAACACTTTCCCGAAGTCATGCATCATGTAATCAGTACGTACAACGATCATTGCTACCAGGAACATTGGACCTTCTCGCTCGGTGAAGGTCAAACGGGCCAAACTTCAACAACGCCATTGACGTGTCGCATGTCACGTCTCGAACCTGACCTCACGACAACAAGAACACTTTCTTGGCACGACACAAGGTGTTCTGATGGAATTAGTTTCACTCGCTATGGCAGCCGTCTGTCCAACAGGTGATCCCTGTGGGATCGCTGCATTGCGTGCACAGCTGGGCAACTAAGGTCAAGTCGTCGACAACGTGATTCTGCTTCCTCCCCCCATCCACTGAAGCTTGGATTCGCGACTCTACGCGGTCCGAGCACTTCAGGTAGTAGACCTTCTTGCGGCTCCAGTGAGCATCAAATCCAACAGCAAACCATTGGTCATGAGTTTCGTTGCTCGGACTCGGTCTAGGATGTTTGGTCGCTTCATGCCTCGGAGCCTAACGGTCGCTTGTTTTGCATAAGCGAGAGCTGAGTGGATGAACTTGACACGTCAGTTTGCGCCAGATCAAAGACCAAACAGACGACGCGAGTCCAGCTTCTCCGGGGACTTCGGTGAAGGCTCTATAACACTAAGTTTTCAGGGCGTGGCGGCATTTCCTCTCGGAAAGTACCGCCAGGCAAGCGATGCTACCGGTGCTGGCTTAGACAATGGCCAGGTTGCTTCCTCAGTCACGGCGCCCCATGCCCGCTGCTACTGTTGCTCGCATTTCCGTCGTTTGCATTAACCATAAAGACATCTATCTCTCGGAACGACGCCGTTCCCTATGAAGTAGTAGGGACGAACATGGGAGCAAAGGACGGAAACATGTACCATTCGAGGTCCGGGCTGCTGCTGCCTTCACCGGCCACACACCTCGAGTCACCTGACAGCGCCCCAACCACCAGGCAATGACGTCGTCACGTAAGGTTCCGCCTGCCACGGAGGAAACCATACAGCGTGCCACGTCTGCTTCATAACTTCGAGCCGATTTCAGACAAGCCTCTCGAAAGACGCTCGCCATCTCGTTTAATCCAACTCAGGCCATCCTACAGCATAGACATCCCGCAGCATTACACACGTTGCAACCCCGCATTTCAGTTCATCTCTCACTCCAAGGCAAGAAGTTCGACATCAAGCCATGCCCGCCATTCCCATCTTCAAAGACACCCCGATCAGCGCCTCCAAGGCGTCGGGGGCTACCTCGCAAACCGAGGAGTCACAGTCCAGCGCCAGTTCCAAAAACGCCCCCGAACCATCGCACTGTCAAGCCGGCGCACCCGCACCCGCACCCGCACCCGCACTCGCACCATCATCCACCCACCACCACCAGCCATACCCGCCGGCACAGCCTGGTGCCGCCCCGTCTCTCCCTGTCCAGACAGCTTCCGCGCAAGCATATCCTGCGCCGCGGCCAACCCCAACTCAAAAGACGGGTGATGTCAGCCCTCCGCCGCCCCAGCCAGGCGCTGCCCCGGTGCCCGTGACAGGGATTTCGACGCTGCCTCCGCCTCCGAAGGCGGGCGAGGCCAACCAGCCCCAGCACCAACGCCTGCCACCCTTCCTTACCCTCCACAGATGGGTATTCCTCCCCCAACCATGTCTCATTCGGCGTTGCGAGGTTCTTCCACGTCTATTGCCACCGGAGCTCAGATGACTGGCTCACGAGCCATCCCGCTAGGAGGCGATCCTGCACTTAGCCTTGAACACCCTCCGGGTTACCAACAGGATGTTGGTGCGTCTGAATTCAGCAGCCACCAGAGGGCAGCTCATCATGCTGCGGTGGCGTCGTCTGCTGAGAGGGGATTCCAAGCTCACCCCGAAGAAGGGGTTTGGGACACGGCAAAAAAGTGGGCGCAAGCTGCCGGTGGCACGCTAGCCGCAGCCGAACAGGAAGTATGGAAAAGGATCAACAAAGACTAGAACTGCCTTGAGGGCCTTGTGCCAAAATACCAAGCCATATTTCACTGTCAAGGCCCAGTTGTCCAGTGGGAACTCTAGATCGAACTGGGAGGCCGCCTTGAACATTAAGAAGGATCGGTTTGACGGGCAGCAATCGGTTAGTTGATTAGTTTCTTCTGGGACGGTTACGGCTGGTGATGTCTTATCAGAATCCAACTTCAAGCATCAAGGACCCAGCTTCTGCCTCCCCTACCCCTGCCCAGTTTCCGTCCAGGTTCACCCATTGTACGGCCTCGCACCACTGCACTGATCTAGCGCGGGCGTGTTCGGCTTCGTGATTCAGAGTCTAGCCCACACAAATGGTCGTCCTGTCGGGGTTGTTTTCTTTTCGACAACCCGAGGGCTGTCCGGGCCACGAACTGGCGAAGGTTTGTCCAAGAGCGAGGGCGTGGGGAGTCTATGGCACTTGGGCCATTCTATTTGCGGTGCTGCCGTACCTCGAGATCGACTTGCACCCGAGAAAGGCACATCCAGCCGGAGCTAATGCCTTGTCAAGCCCATCATTTCCTGGCCGCCCCATAAGAGAGCTGGACTAGCTCCAGCTATGGTAAACATCAAACGCATCGATAAGACTGATAAAACGCCAACCAACATAGCGCACTACGGAGAGTTCATCGCTACCTTGCCCGTCTCCTTTCCCCTTGCGGCTGCAGATGGGATCTTGTCAGCCTCCCAATAATCTGCCTGATGCCCAGTGTCCAGTTGAGCCGTGTGGACAAGCAATCGATGGCGGGGTAAAGTCGCGTCATCATTGGCCCCGTGATCTCCATAAGAGCCGTGCTATAGCCAGCGGCAATAGCTGGAGAGTTGGTGTAATTTCCCAAAGCGTCCGAGGTTGTCATGCAAGCAAGACAGCCGGCCCATGTCGGCGGACAGTCCGGAGGATCCACAGAACAACTCATCGAAGGCACGGCAGAAGCTAGCCAGCGAAGACTGGAGACTCTGGGAGGCCAACGGCGAGAGACGGGCGATGCATCCATCGCACAGACGAAGGGGTCAAAGACGGGCCACCTGAGCGGCTTTCGAAATGCACATCTGATCTAAGGGGAGTGTCAATTCCTACTTGCCTTGCGGTGCGGCGTCCGTGGCGTGTGATGGCGGCAAAAGACGAGTGTCCGCGAACGTTACTCTACTAAGGAAGCCCACGCTAAGTTTTACCACCAGAGACACAACCTATAGGACCGGACGACAGAGTTTTTGGCTGGCGATGTACGTCGTTAGCGTCATGTCAGTATTATCAAGTGGGCGGGCTGTCACCAACGGATTCGCACAACAAGCTTCAACATCACACGGGTTCCGTGCTGGCGACGAATGATGGGGGTTTTTTTTTTTCTTTTTGAGAGAGAGAAGGGGGGCACCTTACGCGTGTACACTCCATTCCGGATGGTGATCCCCAGGTCTCAAGTCGCGGGCGCAATCTGTACCTATTACGATGACGGGACTCGGGAGTAGGCGACCATCATAGGGATGAAATTATCAAGGAAGCCCATGGACGATTAAGCTATAGCAGATGTCTATTATTGTGTGTGTACGAGTCTTCTCTCCACCGCGTAACAAAACAAAACGTAAGACTCTACCTATAGGCTCGAGAGGCATTAACGTGACACGGATTGTTGCCGCCAAGCGACAGTTGAGTCGTCCAGCGATTGGTCTTCTACGGGCAATCCTGAAATTATTTCCAAGAACAACACCTTTCTTTTCTTATCGATATCAGCCTTCAGCCAGCCTTGGACCGGATACTCTGCTGCAACCTACTAGAATTGTGGCTCTGAAGCCGTGGTCTAGATCAGCTCATTGTGGCACATCACGGAGGTATTCGTACATAGGTACATCCACCACAACGGATGGCGGAACGAATCGCAGGCTATCCGAGACGAGGTGGGTGCGGCTCGTTAAGGGGCGCGTCAAGGGATGATGGCGTGGGGAGGGCAGCGGCGAGGAGGCAGGAGGGGGGGGGGGGGGGGTGAGGGGCAGCCAGTCGCAAGGCCAGATCTGTTGGATCGCCAGCATGAGTGAACCTTCTTGGCGCAAGAGCCAGACGGAAACCGTCTTTATAGGTAGGTTGATTTTCAGAGGTCGGTCAAGGTTACGGCACCCCGTAATGTTTGAGTAAGCAGGCAAGGAGTGGCAGGCAAGGAGTGAGTGATAGGCGCGGATGTAGTAGGCAGGTAGTACTTCGTAGAGCCACTTTAGCCAGAGGATCCGGATGTGTTGTGAGTTTCGTCCAGACTTGGCCAGTTCTTGACAAGTCTCACGTCTCATACAAGAGCCCAAACGCCGGCATCTGTGCGGCAAGAGTATTTGATATAATTCGATCTTGGACTTGGTTTCCGTGGCAGCCGGACATGTCTGGCAGACCAGTCACAAGGGGGTAGACCGTTTGGATGGGGATGAACCCCACGGACGGCAACGCGCAAGGACGACTTGGGACCAAAGGAACGGTAGAAAGAGTTGTGTGCCGGAGCGGCTGCCGTCATGGGAAAGGGGAAGGGGGGGAAAACATGCAAACGAGAGCGAAGCGGTGCGGTGCGAAATGTGGTGCGTATCATGTATTCCGTACCTAGAGATGTAATTGATGGCAGCTGAGGTGCGGTACGCCACGGCGGAACGAAGACAGGACAGGGTCGGTGATTGATTGCAGGGCAGAGGATATGCGGGTGAGGGAAAGCGAAGCTCAGTGATGTACAAGATGCAGTCACGTCGAGGACTGTCAGAGATTATTCCATCGCGGCAGCACTCTTGGCAGGCACGCGGAATGGGGTGGTGTTTCTTTTGTGCAAAGTGACTGGACTGCGGTTGACGGACGGCACGTGAGAGATGGCTTGTGAACGCCACGACTGAGACTAGTACTAAGACACGACAGCGGCACGGAGAGACTGGAGGACGGTGAGAACGAGGGGTTCGCGTGCCAAGTGAGAGTCACAAAGAGGGACTGCGGTCAACGGTCAACCTAGTCGAGGGGGCCAAAGCGAGACAAGGGTGTGTCGTTCTGTGACAGATCTGAGACGGGTCGTATCCCTGCAAAACCCCTGGCACAGCCCCCACGTTCCCAGTGAATTTGGAGTCGACAAGACCCAAATCCAGCAAGCCACGACGGCGAGTCAGTAGTTGGTGGATGGCATTCGACACGCTGTAGCGTAGCGTGTACAGCACTACACTGGGTACACTGCCTGACTGACTACCTAGGTGCCTACCTGAGGTAGGTAGGTAGGTAGGTAGGTAGGTAGGTATACGAATACTACGCCACGGCTTCCGTACCATGGCTCTCAGCATTTCAACGTGGCCTCTACAGCACCTACGAAAGCAAGCGAGGCGGGGGATCGCATAGGAGTGGCCAGAGGTGTGTGAAGGGAGGGAGAACTGGCCAGAAAACAAGGTTTTGACAGGAGGGGGCATTTAACGGATAAGACGACAAAAGGTCGAGGGCCGGGGACGGACAAGCCGTTCGGCACCGAGTCGAGTCGAGGATGGAGAGTGGAAACCACGTAAACTACCGGTACCTACGTAGTAAAGACGTACGACAGGGATCGGATGAAGAGTAGGAAAGGAAGGGGGGACAAGGAAACAAACGATGTTGCGTTAACTGTCGCTCAAGCTGGCAAAGTAAGGACGGACGGGGACACGTCCAGCAGTAATAGATGGATGGATGGACGGACAAATGTCATCAGGCAGGCAGATTGCGAGATTCTGTGTGGTACCTGCACTTTGCAAAAGCATCGTATAGTACCTATCTACGGATATACCTGCACACACACGAACAGACACACACTTACTTGATTGGTGTTGACGGGCAGACGGGCAGGGGAGTACAATGTGGGTACGTACCTTTCTCTCCCGCTAGGTGCCTACCACTACCCAGTACGGGAACGGCGAGACATCAGGAACCCAAGGCCAGGGCAGGGCCAACCCGCTTACCACACCCCTCTCCGCCCCCCCTAGCACACCTCCCTTCTCTTCAAGCCTCATCCCTGCATGTGCTTACCTCAGCGACAAATCATATCGCGCCGCTGGCCAGCTCAAAGTCAACTTCAAACGTACTTGCTCCGTGCCGACAGCACCAGCACCAGCACCACCATGTCAGGCCGACCAACGATGTCAAAGAGGCCGACACCGTCCCGGCTCCATCATGGCGCTCCATACTACTACTATACCCTCCATCACCAGTGCTAAGTGGCACGATCTTTTTCATCAGTTCTTTTTGCTCTGATCTCCCGATTCAACACCATGCTACCTATCCTATCCGTAGCAGTCTGTGTACGAACACTTCTCTTCCCCCTTTTCGCCCCCCAGCCTACCTAGTAGGTATACCCGGGCGGAGATTGGTCCCGACATTACCTTTGCTCCCCGTCCGCAAGGTTTCTGTACTCCATCACGTCGTCCCTTTCCCTCTCTCTCTCTCTCTCTTTCTCTCACTCTCTCACTTTCTTTCCCCTTTTGGACATTTTCGGAGACGTGCGATGCCTGTCGCGTGGGCACTCGCCCCGTTCGGCTTGTGTCGTCGGGCAGCGGAGCGACCT
Source organism: Colletotrichum falcatum (assembly GCA_019425465.1). Classification (NCBI taxonomy): domain Eukaryota; kingdom Fungi; phylum Ascomycota; class Sordariomycetes; order Glomerellales; family Glomerellaceae; genus Colletotrichum; species Colletotrichum falcatum. The sequence continues at coordinate 518,204 of SWKJ01000008.1, read as the reverse complement.
GACTTGACTCCTCTTCCCTCTTGACCATGCCCAAACGTTCGAACCCACTTGCTAGCCTGTTGGCACAAAGCCAAAGATTCCAATTATTTGGCGAATCGCATCAGGGCCCATGTGGGCTGGCCTGGAAACAACTGCAACTGGACCTGGAACTGGAACCGGAAACTGGAACTCGAACCATGGCCTGCGACTGGGATCTCTTCGTCTGACTGACCCCCTCGCCCACATGGTTCCGAGGCTGCCTCCTCTCGGCAATACTCCGCTGGTAAATGTGTTCCTGCAGCCTTTCCCGGGACACAGCCAACCAGCCAGCCAGTCAGACAGACAGACAGGATGGAAGGAGATGGATAGCCCAACTGTCATCCACTCACATCGACCCTAGGCGCATCTTCTCCGATCTCCAGCCGTGTGTGCTTTGCATATGCTGCAGCGGTCAGCTAAGCTCAGCTTAAGCTCAGCTAGCTCGACGAGCTGCGATCTGAAAGCAGCCTCTTGGCTCCGCTGCCGCCGGCGCAGACCTATCGATCTATCTGAAGACTGGTACCTATTTCTTGTCGCTCGCATCAACCCAAAAGCACATCATGGCTGCATCCGTGCTTGTTCATGCCTGCCGCGGCCTTGCTTGTCATTGGCACAACGACCGAACGAACAAGAAAAAGAAGCCCGAGAGCGGATCTGCTGGAAAGGATAGGATGCCAGGTTCATTATGTGGGGAGCCAGGGATTTGACAAAACAGCGACAGGGACCCCCCTGCAAAATGCTCGCTGCCAAAACAAGAGCCCGACGTCAGGATCCTCTTGCTTCTCTTGCCAAACACTCTCTTTTCATGATCTTCGTAGCCGAGCCTGATTGGCCCCAGGAAGGCCGCCCACAGAATCCCAAGTGTGCCCACACTCGGCTGCTACACAGACGCTGCCCGAGACTGAGGTACATGGCTCCCATGCCCTTTCCTCACCCCTCCATTAGCCTGGGACAGGATCAGGACTGGACCTAGCACCGCGGCGGATTTACCTTGCAGATTTGCCGTACGGACTTGACCTACTGACACTCCAGACAAGTCGCATCGTATCATTCCGATACTGGACTGAGGTTCGTCCGTGACCCCTGCCTCTTGCTTGGTTTCCGCCGCGAAAAAGGTTGTATCCTGGCGCAAAACCTGTCCGCGGAAGGACACGACAATAAGGACAGTGAAAATAAAATAAAAATAAAAAACACGAACAACCAAGGCGCGCATCAGACCAGTCCCAGTTTAAGCTAGTTTCGGCTCCGTCTTCACTCCCAACTCATCCGCCATATTGCTAAACTGAGTACAACGCAGCAACAGATGAAGTCCAACATGCTGGCCACGAGCCACTAATCATGATTCATCCCGATGCCTCGCCTCCAGTCCCCCGGCCCCTCCTCCTCCTCCTCCTCCTCCTCCTCCTCCCCTTCCTCTTCTCTCTCTTTCTCACCGGCCTCTGGGGCCATGTTGCAACATGTGGGTGTATGGGATGAGACAAGCCACCTCCTCGGGAACTATTTCCTTTGAACCGCTAGGGTCCTCGCCAAATCTCAGCCTTGATGGCCTTGGCCGGAGACCACCGACGGAGTGCACCTTCGCCGTGTCCGGTTATCTGAGATACGAGGCGATCTAGCGGGTGATCCGTCATCCAAGTTTGGTACTATATTTCGTCACGACGAATATCTCTGCTACAAATCCACACCTGCACCGCCGCTGTGGGCGCACACTATGACGAGGCCACGGGGATGAGGGAAAGAAAAGGGGGTTCAGAAGGCCTAGAAGCGGGAGGGTGTCGTGACAAGGTTCTATAGGTGTATCCGTATAACAGGATGGATAGGCTCTTTTCAAGGAGATAATCGCCATGGTACTTACTGTACGGGCTACGGTAAGCGTACCTAGGTGAACGAACGTCCGTCCGGTGAGCCATTCGCTCCTCATTCCTCTCTTCACTATTTTCATCCCATCACTTGCTTTTCCCTGTCTGTTCTCGTCATGGGCATTTCTTTCACTTTTTTTTTTGACTCTCGACCTTCATCTAGGTATCTCGCTCCTTCACACGCCCCCCCCCCCCCCCCCCCCTCGCCCCCCAAATTTGGCTCTCAGTCCCTCGGATTCCCCACACCACCGTCAGCCCTTTTCCTCTCAGTCCTTCTTCCACTCTCCATCCGGACCTCTCTCTGTCTCTTCCTCAACTAGATTTCACTGTCCCCGTTCCCATCACACTTTTTTTCCCTCTTCCATTGCAGTGCCGAGTTCGTGCCATATACATAGTTTATGAACATACATTCACAACCTGGGTATAGCCCTGTTGGCTTGTTTGATCCTTGTCCTCGATTTCCAAAAACAGGTGGGAGTCAGGCCGCTCCCTGGCTCATCGGCATCTCGCTCCCACACATCCACATCGACGAACAGATGTGACCTTGTCCATCAATAGAAATACATCCCTGCAACTCTCGCCCTTGCGTCTCTTTTTTTACTGAGCCAGGCCAAGTACCATTCTTGCACGCACCTTTGCCTCTGCCGCCGCCCCTCCCCCAGGTTCACAGACAGGAAGAGGGTTGTACCAGGGAATCCGGCTTAGCTCCAACCGACGTTCCGAACCTGACCGTGCAGACCTATTGGCTTGTTCATGGATGATGCTTCTTTTTCCCACACTACTTCTTTTATACCTCCAGGATCCGTCTGCACCGCCCCTCGACCTGTCTTCTTCTTGCTCTCCTTTTGCGTCCCACTTACCAAGGTCTCATTGCTCTTGATTCCCATTGCTAGTCACTCCTTTTTTCCTCGACTCAGAGAGACAGAGAGAGCGAGAGAGAGAGTTTGTGTGTGTGAGAGAGAGAGAGAGGGCCTTGTAACTATAATATTATTGTTTCTTTTTTTTTTCCTGAGGGGGGTACTGCCTCTTCTCGTCTATAATACTTACTCTCCGGGAGCTGGCTCTCTTCACCCTGCCAGGAACCCAGACGATCACCGCTCTATTATTTTCGTCACCAATTCATCAAACGAGGTTGCCGGTAACCGCAAACTCACCACACTCTTTTTACCTTGCTGCCTTGAGCATCGTACGAATTCATACATTACTCTTATATACCCCGGCACACAATTGCACGCTACCACCTACCTTTCACACCACGTTGTTTATCCAAGGACGGGAACCCCGACCGCCTCTCACTACCTCATCGCAAGGACCCGCTGTTCCTAACGCTCATTATCAACCCGGCCCGGCCTGCAACACCTAGAAGTGGACGAAAACAGATCCAGAGAGTCGTCGTCAAGGAAGAACGGATAGGCCAAAATAGGAAAGGGGAGAGAGAAAATCTACGCGTTCCCCTGCTTGCAACAAGCTGCAATCACTCACGCCCGCCCGCCCATTACTCGCCTGGCCCGGAGATTATTTGTCTCCCTCCGCTTAAGTTGGCCACTGCGCCAGACTCTTCCAAGTAAGTTCCTGGAAGCGCTTCGTCGTCGACGCCCTGTCGGGGTCACGCTCGTCGCTACGTGGGCACTGTGGGACCCCCCTCCCCCTCTGCGACTGCCGTCACATACAACTGCCACCCTTGGTGTCCCTCGTCCGAGGATCAATGCTAACAGCCCACCGTCCCCGTTCAGCATCGACCCAATAATTGATTAACCGCACGCTCCCTTGTCATCCTCCTGTCTAAGCACCATGGATTCTGCTCAGGCACAGCTGTAGGCCCCCATCTCGTTCCTGCAGCCTCCGGCATACATGACTTACAAGTACCATTTAGTCGGCACCAAATACAGACACCTTCCTTCACTTTCAACCCCAACAACAAGTTCAGAAGAGACGTTCCGCCTCGCACAACGCCCATCATCAACATGAACGGTAATGACATGCCTGTCAAACAAGAGGGCGTAGGAGCACCCACTGGAGTCTGGACGACCCCGACGTCCCAAGGCATGCGGCCTCGACCCGCCACCATCCACGAGGGTTTCTCCTACACCTTGGGCGACGACTACGGCGCTCTGCCCTCGTGGGACTCATCGCCCCTCCCGATGCAACAGACGCCCAGCGACGCCATGTCCCGCCCCGTCTCGGTTCACCAGCAAGACTTCTACCCCGTAACCACAATGGAGAATAGTGAGTCGACCTCGCCACAGGCTGCCTCGCGTGCTAACAGCCCTGCCAGACTGGAACCAGAAGCCTTGCGAGGAGACTTTTGAATTCCCCAGCCTCGATACCGATATGATTGGCCAAGCGTACACCACGGACGAGGCCATACCCGTTCTTGACTTGAGATACCAGCAACAAGACGGCGAGGCCTTCAACTTCGACTGCGGCCCCAACCCGAGGCGCATGTCGGGCTCATCCTTCACCATGTCGACATCCGGTGCTCTATCCGACATGCCATCCTACGAAGACTTCTCTGCAGCTCTGTCAGAAGCGCCATCATTCAGTTCAGACTACCCCCGCCGTCCAACCGCAATTCGTTGATGTCCTCGACGCAGTTGTCGCCCGTGGCGTCCCCTCGGATGACCCCTCAAAGCCGATCTGAACTCGTCAGGACCCAGAGCCGTGGCCGCGCCTCTCCGTCGCCCCGTCCGGGAATGCGATCTGCCCCGTACAGCGTTGAGCGCGGAACGACAAAGAGATGGTCGACGGGATCGTATGGAACCCAGCAGACCCGGCGTCAGACACCGTTCGTGTTCCATCCCGGTCACGATGCCTTTGGTGCCCACCAGCGCATGTCTTCCAGACACTCGTCGCCCACGATCCAGCACCAGCCGGTCCCTCTGAACTTCACCAATCTCCAAGCCGCCCAGCAGCACCACCCGTTCATGATGGCAGCACAGCCGCAGTACCAGAGGAACAGCATGAACAGCATGCTCTTGCCGTCCCAGTTACCGTCCAATGGCTTCCACCCCGATGCCCATCACTTCGAGGCCCCGCCGCCGCTTCTGTCCCATGGCCTCTTCCGTATGCTCCAGAGCAATGCCGACCCCCATTCTCTTCACAGCCACTACACGGACCTGTCAGACCCACCCGACCTCTACGCCTCGTTGCACGAGGAACAGATCCCGCCCCCGCCCGAAGACATGAACCCGTCCGACCCCGATCTCGTCCCGCACGAGCAAGAACTGCGGTTCGAGGGCGACTTGTATACTCCCAGATGGGTGAGGGGCCACGGCAACAAGCGTGAGGGTTGGTGCGGAATTTGCAAGCCCGGCCGTTGGTTGGTCCTCAAGAACTCGGCATTCTGGTACGACAAGTCCTTTACCCACGGCATCAGCGCTGCCACCGGCAACCCGTTCCAGGAGCCCCAGGAGACGCGCCGTATGGATGGAAACCCGGACGTCTGGGAAGGGTTGTGCGGCAGCTGCAACGATTGGATTGCACTCGTCAGCAGCAAGAAGAAGGGCACCACGTGGTTCAGACACGCCTACAAGGTATGTAACTCGGCACACGGCTGTGACAAGACCGCCATGCATCACAGCAGCGACTAACTCGCCTCTTTTCTAGTGCCACACCCACCCCAAGATCAAGGACGCACCAAAGCGCCGACGGGAGAGCAACCAGAACCGCAACCTGGCGGCGTCCCAGATGGCCAAGCCAAAGGTTGAGCCGCAACAACAATCGGCTACCTCCATGTCACAGCAGGCCCCTATCACGCCCCCGTCAGCAGCAGCCGGCACAAGCACGCCGACGCCCTCTCAGATGCAACAGCAGCATCATCATCAACAGCTCCAACATCAACACCTTCAACAGGTGCCGCCACCTATGCCTCAAATGACCCATGCGCAAATGGGACAGAACCACGGCCAGCCGGGGAATATCATCAACCCTATGGAGGGCATGCCTGGCATGATTTGATGGCAATTCCCGCCGCTGCCGCCACCCATTTTTCGTCTTGAGATTCTTTGGTTGCAAAACCGCATACCCCCCTAAAAAAAAAAGATTGCACACGACTGATACCACTTCTTTCTTGTTGTTGCCTTGTCTTTTTTATTATCTTTCCTACGTCATACAATTTGACCTCCGCCGCAGCGCGTGCCTGTGGTACAAAAACGCCGATCTGAAACGTCGTCATGAAAAACAACGAAGCCTTTTTCCTTGACCTTACCTTTTATAGACACGGGCATCACGAGGAAAATGGCAGAAGGGAAACGGGAGAGTTGTGGGAGAGGTGCTCGAGGGTTGTTGGACTTGTTTATTTGTTTGGGGGGCGGGGGGGGGGGGGAGGTAATGGGCATGGAGACAGAACGCCGCCGATCTGACCGCCCAACTTTCCCACCCGCCTTATCCAAAGAAGAGGAGGAAGGGCAAGAGAAGGAGAAGAGAAAAAAAGAGAAGAACTGTGTCATGGACGATTTTCCAAAATATCTACTACCTTACCCTACCACCGGCTCGACCATCACGATTGATCTACTTTCTCCCTCTTTTACTTTTTCCCCTTCCTTCTTTTCTTTGGGCTCTCGCCAGCCGCTGTCTACTGGATTGACGTACGAGCAAAGCGCGACTGCACTTTTTCATGCCCTGTTCAAGAGGAGGAATGGCCCGAGGTTTCTATTTGTTTTCGATGTTACGCCCGCCCCCCCGCCCGACATACGAACAATCCAAAGTTCAGGATTCGATAACGGCCAGCCACACACAGACACACACACAAACACAATGAATGCCGCGGGGAGCGGGATCGGTTGCCGGCCTATTTCGACAGAGGGCCGTTTGGTATCATTTTTTCTGCTTCTTGATCGCTCCTTCTCGAATCGCAAGTTTTTTTTTTCGGTCATCTTTTTACTCATTTTTCTCCCCCCTTCTTCGTCTCGGATTTTGTCCAGGACAAGCCTAATCGTAGATAGCTAAATAGTGTGCCTAGACGGCCTGTGGGAGCCGTGGGCCATGCAAGTGTTCCTTGTTTCGTTTTTCTGATTTCTTTTCTATTTGCCATCCCCGTTTCTTGTTTCGTGTTTGAGGAGGACATACCAATGATATCAAGGGGAGGAAAAGGTGGAAATACATGGGAGTTTTTGGTTTTACTATTATTACTTTTTACTCTTTCTCTCTCATGCGGGAACTGGGGGGGCAAAAATAGGGGAAAACGAGGTGAACCATCAACTTGAGGGGGGAGGCACGTAAAAAAGGGATGGGAAGGATTCACTCTGTTTTGAAAGTCACTGGACAAAGAAGGACGGACGAAGCCATCATTCATCATATGGTGTGGAATGGAAAGGGAAAGGGAATCTTATTATCGCTGGACAAAATTCCTCGTGGCAAAGCAGTAGTACTCAGTTAGAATTCGTTATTTCTCTCTCTCTCTCTCTCTCTCTCCCCTTCGATCAACCAATACTGCGCAGAATAAAGAATCGCACCGAACACGGTGATTTCATAACGAAAGACGGGCTCCAGTGGGATTCGCGAGACATTGTGTGTCCCTCCTCGCGCGCGCTCTCCCCCTGCTGCGCCAGATAACCGACAGTGGACGGCGGACTGAGCCAGGCACATGTCAAGGAGAGGGCCTGCCAGGGTCGTTCGGGCTGGTGACATGCGAGTTCCCCGAAGAGAAGAAAGAGGGAGAGCGGTAACGAAGCCGAAGAGGCCACCCGGCGTGGGGCTTCTGGTCGCTGTTCCAAGCCGAAACCCGCGCACAACCCTTCTCTTTTACTGATGTTGCATCCCCCACATGACTCCCTCGGGCGACCACCCCGGCTCTTATCTGCCGCATGTAAAACTGAACACTCGCCGTGAATAAAACCCCGGAGATCGCGAAACTGTCGGGGGAAGAACATGGAATGGTTCGAGAAGAGGGAAAGTGGAGGGGGGGGGGGCGGGAGGCCTGGCCCTTTCTGCCTTCACCCCCTCCCGGTCCAACAAACGCAGCGGGTTTAGAGTCACGGTTTCCTTCCTCTAGCGACCGGGGTGAGGGGGGTGGAAGGTGAGAAGAGGGCGTGGCATGCGTTAACTCGAGATCCATGTATTCCAAGCTGGCGGGCCATCCAGACTCGCAACCTTTGCGGGATCCCGGAAAATGAATAGAAAGGCAAACAGGAGGAGAAGAAGAAGAAGAAGAAGAAGAAGATATAACCGCCCCAATGTCGATTACGAGGGGGAGATCGGTGGAGGAGGCGAGAAGGAGGTAGGCAGGTACACCGTACACCGAGCGAAGGGGCCTGCCCTGCGATCTGCGTCTCCGAAAGGGCATGGTCCAGGGACGACCAAGTGCCGACTGGGGCTGACGCGGCTAGGCCGCGAGGTTTTTGTCTGTTGGCTCAGCTTACTGGTTTCGCACCCCCGCCTTCACACGGCCAGATGGCTGCTCCACAGCAGCCGTCGGGATCCAGGGTCCGGGGAAAAAGAACATCAGACCAGGAACCAGACAGGCCGGTGGTGGGACGGATGGGCCAGAACCCGGAGTGACCGGCGAGGAGGGAACCTTCCGTGCGGTGGACGCTGTCGGGGAGACCACCACCGCCTGGTTCGCTTCGCATGCCCGTTGCTGACGGTGACCGAAGGCGGGGTGGGGAAAGTATGACTGCGTGCCCGACCATCATGTGGATATGCAGTCTGTTGAGAAGAGGGGGGGAGGGGAGGGATCACCGTTCTTCGTACTCTGCTCGAGAAAGGGACCGGGCAGTATGTTGCGCGCGTTTGGTGGTTTATCTTCTCGCAAGACACATGCGTGATCGACGGGGGTCTCTCTCTATGCAGCGCCCCCCACCGGAAACAAACGACAACGGACGGCACCTTCGCCGTGTAAAGTTGGGGTGATGGCGGCTGTTGCTGGGACGAAGAGTTTGGACGATTCAGGGGCCATTCGGCTCGTGTGCCTGACGAGGGCCCGGCCGAGGAATTCTCGAGACGATTGACTGACTTGACTGGGGAGGCGGAAGGCTGCAACAAGCTCTCGTTTCGATATACGACGGCACCCCCTCCCCCCCGGGAACGCGGATGGGCGAGGGAAACTCGGCGCCGGAGACCCTCCCAGCACATATCACGGGGAAGGCCCGTTTGGCGATCCCTGGGTTTCTTCCAGAAAGCCACTCTGCTAAACTTTCCTCCCCCCACGCCCCCCCCTTCCCTGGTGCGCCTCTCCGTCTTTCTTTTCTAAAGATGGTTGTTTCGATCCGACGGGTATCCCGGAAGACGATCCATTTAGGTAGACAAGATGGCCAAGAATGGTTTCTGTTCGCGATGGCGGCGGGCGATGCCAGAGGCGAGCAGGTTCTCGCCAATTTCCCAAATTCATGCGTCTCGACTGGGAGGCCCCGCCATTTTGTATCCGAGTGGTCGGCGCACAGGCTCCCCCCCCCCTCCACGTAGTATTGTACTACTATGTATTCATATAGCGGGCAGAAAAAAAGGCTCTAGGCGGACGATCGTGCTTATTCTTGCCCTACGGGCGTACCGCTGAGCGGAACGGGGTGACGCAACAGCCGGTTCCAAGGCCGCGGTATTCGTATTTGCTGTGCGTGCCTTCCTTAGTCCGTCGGCAGTCCATCGGCAGCCCGTCGGCAGCCCGTCGGCAGCCCGTCGGCCGTCCATCTTCACCCACCCTTCTCTGCTCTGTGCGCTGGTGATACGAAGTGGTATCTGGGCCTTTCGTCGGGCCCCGTTGGTCGTGCGCGGACGGGATGGGCTAGGAACAAAAAGGGGTAATCCTTTTAGGTCGGGACGACTGGCGAGGGAGTCAACGCCGACGCCGTGCCCCGGTCCCTGAACAGAAACTCGAGGGTTCCCACATGCCACTGTTAATTGTCTTGGATGATGCCGCGGCGGTCTCGCGAATAAGAGGGGTTTCGGGTAGGCAGGGACTCGACTGCTAGTGAAAAGGGCACCTTCCCTTCTAATACCTACCTACCTAAGTCTGCTCTGCTTCAGCATGCTAAACGTTAGCGCAATACTTGTATCGGGTACCTTATATCGCCGATTGCCGCTTGTACTGCGCTAACATTCAGCCCACTACTTACTATCCGTACCCGGGTCTGCCAGGTACGCGGCCACTCAGCGGCATCCAAATGCAACCACTTAGAACCCCTTGCAGATGCAGTGACAATGAACCAATGATAGGCCAGCAACAGCACCTTCTTGCTCAGCTCTTCTCCACCAAACATAGGGCAGCCGTCATGAAGTGGTGGCAGCCAATCAATCCATCTGATGTTTTTTCCTCCATTCCATGCTTTCCTCGCTCCCTGGATGGTTTTGATGGGGCTTCGTTTTTCGAGCCGGGCTGCTATCCTCAACTGCCTAAACTGGCTTGGATGACTCCGCATATGTGGCACCAAGGTGAGGGGCTCGGTTTGGTTTGGTTTATCGGCGTCTGGTCAACATCACTTCATGCCTAACGTCGGAGAGGCAATGATGATGGCATTAAGTGACTTTTGGGTATTGATAGAACATGGGGCCAACGGACCGCCAATCGTAGCAGTGCCGAAAAAAAAAACCAATTGACTCCATGATGACGATCGGTTGCTGATGGTGTACGCACCGGACCGTCCGATGCCCTCCTTGCCCCGTTCAGCTAAACACTATTTCGTCTGATGCTTGCCCTTTGCGCTTCATCGGCTGGTGATTGCGACCAAGTTCTGCACTGAGGTGCCGCTTATGTACGTGGTGCGTGTGTACCTACCAGTGTGCTCTCGCCATGAGAGTTTGTCTGATGGGTGCTTTGGTGGATTCTGACATTCTGCAACAACCAAACCAGCAGTCAGTATTACGTGCATAGCCTTTTAACAGCAAAGCATATTGGTCTCTGGGGTTGCGCAACTTGAGTCCGGGACATGGCCGTCGGCTGCAGTCCCATCATACCACACCGCGAAGAGTGTTGAGCAGCATAACTCGGCCGCAGAAAATAGCACTGGATCTCAGCGCAAGTTCGTTTGTTAGGCCAAGTCCGCGCTCATGGCTCTGACACGAGTGGTGAGAGGTGACAGGTGGCCCCGACCGCCTTTTGCAGCCATCGTGTTGGCATCGAGATACCGTTTCCCCCTCCCTTTGGTTTTGCTGGTGAGTTTCACTGTTAGCAACCGTAGCGAAGACTGAGCGAAGGCTGACCATTTGTCGATTTCCTCGATTCTAGAAAAGCGAGAGCTGAGCATGATACTACCTACTCTTGGCAATGTCATGGACTAAGAGAGGTGAGAGGGCACAGTACCCGGATGCCGCCCGCATCACGAATCATCCGAGCAGAGCCCTCGCATTTCTCGTACGTTCCGTGGTTCATACAAGACAAGCCGGCTGTATTTGAACGCTCGAACCCCCCGGCTGGTGTTGGAGACCTTGTGAACCAAATTGGTAGAGAATGTCGACACGCCCACTGCGGATCGGTGTCCTGCAGAAGCAGTCAAGGGGTGCATGGAGATGCGAAGCCAGTTGCTGAAATGAAGTCGAAGTCGTAAACAAAGGGCAAGAGGTCAGCTACGGAATACACAAGCAGTTGATGCTCGAGCGACCGGCAAAGTGTCTCATTCTGCCCCATCGGTCGACATGTTCAGCAGACGCACGCTCGAGTCCCCCTCTCAGACGCCCGGCGGCCGTGGGAAAGGAGAAAAGAGTTCAAAAGCGGCTCTTCGTCCGACTACAAACGCAAACGCCTCGGCGATGCATTCATATCTGACTGAAGACCTCATTACCTGTGTTGTCCCTCCAACCGATGCAAGGTTTCAGTGCGGTGGTAGAGGAGAAGCCCTTGGCTAGACACAGCTGAAGCTTACTTGCAGCCGGCTCCGACAGACTAGGGGGACCATTTCGACTAATGACGGCCTTTGGCTTGGTCCAATTCTGCCATACCGAGGACGACAGAGGGGCCATCGTCCTTGCCAAGTGGTATCACCACGAGGGGCCTGTCGAGTGACACGATAGCGGGGTGATGTGCAGCGTGTTCGTTGCGAGAGAGCACGACGGACGAGGCTAGTATCGGTAGTGCAGCGCGCCGCGTTGACTCGCACATGCCACGTGCATGCTGCGGTGGTCTTGGTGGCAAGTCCGGCAAAGAGGCATTTGGGAGAGTTCTGGGGGTTGCCGGGTCGGTCGTCTCTCGAGGCTGTGGAATGCACCGCAAGTGATCGCGAGGAAGTGTACGGGTGGATTGTTGTACAGACAGTTACAGCGGGAGTCACTTGATAGTTGTCGAGTGGGGATGATTATCCAAATGTTCGTCCTGCTGCAACTGCTGCTGATGGCCGTCATCACTCCTCGCGCGGCCTATCATCGGCTGTCTAGGTATAAATTCCTGGCTGCACACCAAGTAAGTAGGAAAGTAGGTAAGTACCTTCGTAGCAGGATCACAGCTTCGTTGAGGATGGCGCTCTGCAGGTTGTGTGGTTGTGCCTGCCTCTCCCTGTGCAAGAGAGAGTCCTCCCCTCCTAAGTTCCTAGGTACCTTCCTAGGTACACTAGGTAGGTAGGTCGGTAGGTACCTAGGCAGGTGGGTACCTATACGAGAAGTATCTCGCAGTTGCGAGAGATATGATGTGGCTGCCTGCCTCTGACGAAGTACCTTGCATGATTCGGCAGACGATCCCTCTTCCCATCACATTTGGGCATTTCGCTTGTTCCACAGCCGAGCTGTTGCAACTTGCAACCAGCAACCGGCTCAGCAACTGATGTTCGGCCGAGTACACGTTGGGGCCGCTGGCCGAGATGCCGCCTTGGATGGACAGCAAAGCCAGTGATGGTCGACCGGCAGCATGCCACCGACCAGACACTGGTTGGTCGAATTGGCAACCCGTCAGAACAGAAATCGGGTCAGGACAATTTCCATTTGACTAGGCGGATACTGATTTCTGCATGTCTTGGCCGCAGGCCACTGCAAGTCGCACCAAGAACAAGCCCATTCCACGCAGGAACATCCTTGGAGCAAGCCCTTTCTTCAGCCCCTAGAGTTCATCGCATTTCCCTGCCTTCGGCCGTCTCCCTACCGCCGCAACGCCAGCAGTAACAGGCGGTACTTGTGAGCTACCCGCCGCGTCGTCCGAGTCGAAGCATCATATCTTTGGCTAGGCCCGTCTCTCTGCTGCGGATTGCGCCATTAATAGTCGGTTGCCCTTGGTTGCGTACCTATGTTGGCTGGCTGAAAACCGATCGATTGCCATATACCTATCTATCCATTCGTACGTACATGCCACTCGTGATCCGATCATTGCAAACCTTGAAACCCCGGGCATACACGCTGCTGTTTCCTTCAGGAGGAGCACCTTGACGTGCCGTCACTGCACCGCAGCGTCATCATCTGTGCGAGAGCCGGTCGTGAATCTGACACCTTGCTGTCAGCGCCAGTGCGTTCATGGTGATTCGGACATCAGAGTTAGAGCCGGGGGCTCGGCCTCCAGAGGTCCCAAAGCGTGGTTTGGAACACCCTTCCTTCCCACTACCTAACCACCTAGGTGCCTAGGTACCTACTCACTCCCTCTCTCCCTGTCTGCTCGGGCCACCTGTGGCCCCGGACAGCCTCTAACTGCATCGGGGGGTCTAGAAGCAGCCAGCACCGTTAAGGGGCGTCATGGCGGATGCTGTCATGTGCTGGGTAACGATCTAGGCTCCGACGCAGGCAGCTTCAAAGTCGAATAAAGAGGGAAACAACGGACGAGAGGCAAACGTCGTTTCGTTTAATCAACTGAACCTTCAATCTAATGAGCAACCGCCGTTGCCCAGGAAGCCCCTAGCAGAGGGACGAGTCTGTAGTGGGGGGGGGGGTACCTAATCCAGTCACACCAAGTGCGCTGTGCTCCGCTGGACAGTGCTCCTGTCCCGTCCTTCTCCGCCAATAGAAGGCACCAGTCATCAAGCAGGTGCCACCGGTTGCCTTAACACGAAGTACCTCACCTCATGTACCCGTGCCTTCCTTACCTATCAAAAAATTTACCAAGCATCAACAAGTCTCCAACGAAGGGGAAGGGAGAAAAAAAACCCTCGTCTCTACTTACTTCTTTGCCTCTCGACGTACCATTCGTTGTGCGTCTTCCGTCCTGAGGTTACCTATAGCCTACAGCCTACCTACGCACCTCTTCACAGCGAGGTGCCGCTGCTGTCTGTCTATCTGTGTGTCTTCACTGCTATTCTACTCCTGTAACTGCCTGGGACTTTCTGTGGCTACCTAGGTACCATTCGTTCTTCTTGTTCTTCTTCTGCTCACAGTCAATCATTGGCTCCCTTCCTCTCGTGCTGCGGCAACCTCCGATCCTGCGCTGTGCATGCCTAGTATTACGGCCAAGGTTGTTGCTCTGCTGTCTCACGACTCCTGACGATTAGATGTCATTTTGCTTCTGTATCCTCTTTTCCACTGGTGCGCTTGCGCTTGCCGTCTCTCCTCGCCTCACGGACCTCCCTGTCTACAAACCGCAAACCGCCCCTCGATTCCCAGCCACCACCCTACCTTGGATTACTTGGATACGCTCCTCTTCACACGAGTCCTTTCTTCGTCCCTCGCTGCAATTCCCTGTTGATGAGTCTACCGTCTTCGACCTCCCTGTAATGATCAATGATACACGACCCTGAACAGCCCCCACATATCTACTACATTCACGAGCCGATCCACCGACTTCACGCCGTCCTGCCTCTGCGAGCCTCGAATCCGCCCATTGCGACCCGTGGACGTTTTCCAGCCTTGTCCAGAACCCCTCTGCATCCTCGAATCACGACAATTACGTTTGGTGACGGTGGTTTATGTTATGTCGAGTTAGGGTTGTGTGAACTACAGTAGAACTGCTATGAGTGGGGATCAGTTGGCGTCCAGGCAAGATTTCAACCAGCCTACCCCGTTCACGTTGGTCTTCTGCCTCCCAACAGGCCGCGGGATCAACAGGCCGGCTTTCCTGACAGAACCTGCTTGGCTAACCTATCTCATATCATTTGTAGCTTTGGAAACCCAAACGCTCAATCGCCCGCACCCAAACAGACTCCCACCTCCGCCGCATTCCCGAGTCCCATCTTCGAGACCCCCAAACAACGACAAGGCCACTTCGACGACGCTGGCGGCTCGACGCCTCGCTTTGCAGAGGAATACACCGTCTTCAATACAACTCCCGGCAACCTTCGAGCTTCTCCGGGTTCCTTCCCTGACTTCTCCACCACCACATCTCCCCTTTCGCCCGTCCTGAAGAGGCCCTTGCCCGCCGAGAACCTTGCTGCACAGATAGCAACACATGCCAGCCATTTCTCGACTAGTCCCAGCCTACCCTTGCCGCTAGTTGCTGCCGCTCAACAACTGCCTTCCTCTCCCAAGCCCCCGAACGAAGAATCCGAGTTTCCTGGCCAAGAGGGCGGACCGCCGAATCCCGAGACCGCATCGCAAGGCATCGTGTCAGAAAAGTCCAAGGGCAGGGAGAGCGTTGCGGACCTGAACGGGCAAACGGCCACTCCTCCTCCGTCTTCCCACAAAGGTGGCCGGAAACTGGTTTCAAAGCTTCAGGCCGACAATATGCAAAATGATCACGGCTACGGCCAGCCAGATTTTTCCGGGACCCCACAGCACCCCAATATGGCAGCGGCCTTTGTGAACGCCACCGATATGTTCGGGTTCCCCTTGTCTGCTGCGGTTAACGGCTCTACAGGCTTTTGGGATCCGAGTGCGGACATGTCAGGAATGGACATTGACTTTTCCTTCGGCTCCAATGCATTTCAGCCCTCGGGCCACCGCCACATGCCGTCGTTCGATGCCTCGCAGATGTTCCAGGAGGCAAGTGCCCTGCCGCTCCAAAGTAGTCAGGAGAGCTCTCAGTCTACAAAGCGGACTCGACCCTTGGCCCCTAAGCCTGCCATGCATGCTATTCAGTCTGCCTCTGCAGACATGTCGATGGCATCGGCCTCGTTCTCGACATCGCTGGATGACCCCTTTGGTATCCGGAGCCCGGGCGGAGTTGATCCGGGTCTACTGTTTGGCCGACCGTTGTCTTCTAGCATGAACACCAACATTCCCGTGACGCAAGGCTCGGCCCAGTTCGCCTTGGCGGCTGCTGCGGAATCCCAGTCCAGGGCGCCAATGCACAACGACATTCGGCGTTCTCTCAGTACGAAAGAGCTGGGACCCGGCAGAGCAACCGGCAATCCATCCGTGAATTCTTCTGCCAAGACACACGGCCGATCAAACGGTCTGCAGCGTAGCGTGAGCGAGAATCGAGGGCGCCGCGGGTTGGCAAAGGCGGCGTTGCCCAAACTCGCCCCAGCCATACAACCAAGACCGCATGCCACCAACGGACCGGCAGCTAGCTCGGCCCGGCCACTGAGCCGTCCCTCCGGCAGGACATCCCCTCTCAAGCAGCTGCATTCTCGTCCTTCTGGCCTGACCTCGATACCCGAGGCTACCCCCTCGCGCACGCGGACCGCTGTCAAGTTCACTATTGACTCAAAAGGCAGAGCAAGGGCGGAGGCCACCATGGTAGTGGACGACCCAACAGCCGGCAACCCGCAGAGAAGACCGGTAACCCGGGATATGCCGCGGAGGGAGAAGAGCTGGGAATCAGACGATGACGACGACTCTTCAACAGACGACGAGCCAATCATCATTCCCAGCCGGAATACCTCATTCGCGCTACCCGACCCTCGAAGGCCATCTTCCGCTTCTGTTTTTCACTCGTCGAGAAGAAGTGTTAGCGAACACAGCTCGAGCAGCCTCGGAGCGTCAACCTCGCAGCATGATGCCGAGAGTGAAGCAGAAACCGTTATGCACGAGCCGCAAGGGAAGGGTGGCGACGCAGTAAGCGAACTACGGAAGCTGGTCGAGAACCGACAGAGGCGAGGGCCGCAACAGGCACCGTTCAGCCAACCGTCACAGCTATTTGCTCCCGGGAGCTTTCAAGATAGCCATGGGGGCTTGCTGTCGCCGACAGCGTTCACTGAAGTCAGTCTGCCGTCGCCAACAAAGGCGACCTACAACATTCGGTGCGTTTGTCGGAACGGTGCGGATAAGCAAGGAGAGTACATGGTCCAATGGTATGTTGCCCGGTCCATTCTAGCCGACCTCTGCGACACGTCTTCACTTTGACCAAGACTGACAGTCGGACAGCGAATCTTGCGAAATGTGGCTTCATGGTTCGTGTATCAACATCTCCAGGCGGACACTCCCAACTGTATATATCTGTGCTTTCTGTTCCAACACGCCCAATATGCGAGGCGGTCGGCTGCGCGGCAATGGCCCAGCGCTGGGTCCATCACGGGCAAGCCCTTTGGCCCGTAAATCATTCCGGTAACCCATGGCTGCAGTCGAGCTGAGCGATAATGCCCAGATCCATCGATAGTACGCAAGAGAAAGGGGGGGTGGGGGCTAGAAAGAGAACGGGGCGATTCGCCATCAAATCATTCGATATTGATGAGTACATACGATACCCGAGTATAAACTTGCGGCTTAATGATAAATAACAAATGAGGCGATGCTAAGAATTCACTCCGAGGCGTTCCGAGGTAAACTGATGATACCCAGCTTGTGTCAGATGGGCAAGAGGAGCTGTGATGAGACCAATGTTGAGTAGACGTGCCCCATCCGAGGACGGAAAACAAATCTGAGTAATACCACCGGTAGGTCGTCAACTTAGCTTGTGTCGATGGTCGTCGGATGAAGTGGACGGAAGAAGAGGAATTTGTGGAAACCAGGACAAACCGGGTGCCGACAGAAGCCGAATTGAGCTCCGAAGCTTTGCGGGGGTGTTTGGGGCTGCGGGGCGTGGGCTGAGCGCTCACGGCTCCCTGGGCCTCCGACTTCGGAAGGCGGGGTTGAGGCCGGGCCTGCACTTTTCAAATCTTGTGTGGGATGCGGGGCAGCAGCTCACCTGTTTAACGGCGCGAGGCGTTCGCTGTGTACACTTTCCTTCCTAAACTTCCCTTCTCCCAATTGTGCAGATACCCCTTATTGTTTAGTGGCTTCCCCCGAAAACCCCCATTCTCTTCCAAATCACATTCAACATGGCGACGCACAACATTGTCGTCTTTGCTGGTGACCACTGTGGTCCCGAGGTGAGCCTCATTCGCCCGACAGGAGCTTCGCTCGGCAGATGCCGGTGAGGAGATGAGGGGGCAGCAAAGCTAACCAAACCTTATTTTAGGTCGTCGCGGAGGCTGTGAAGGTAAGGCCGATGGATTCGATCGTCGGCGGAAAGGTATGCAATCATGGGACTGACCATTTCACGTCCTTTGTAGGTGCTCAAGACGATCGAGACCAACAGCCCTTCGGCCGGCAAGTTCAACTTGCAGGATCACCTCCTCGGCGGTGTAAGTCCCAAGCAGCCCACCCGACCGCGCCCGACAGACGAGCCAGTTGATGAACGCACACTGACGACAGCACACTTACATAGGCCTCTATCGACGCCACCGGATCCCCTCTCACCGACGAGGCCCTCGCCGCCGCCAATGGAGCCGATGCCGTTCTTCTCGGCGCGATCGGCGGCCCGAAATGGGGTACCGGCGCCGTCCGTCCGGAGCAGGGCCTTCTCAAGCTTCGCAAGGAGATGGGCACCTACGGTAACCTGCGCCCCTGCAGCTTCGCCTCCGAGGCCCTTGTCGACTTTTCCCCCCTCAAGGCCGAGGTCTGCCGCGGAACCGACATGGTCATCGTCCGGGAGTTGACGGGCGGCATCTACTTTGGCGAGCGCAAGGAGGACACTGGCGACGGCAAGGCGTGTGACACGGAGCCGTACTCGCGCGAAGAGGTCGAGCGGATCGGCCGCCTAGCGGGCTTCCTCGCCATTGCCCGCGGCGAGAAGACGGTGTGGAGCTTGGACAAGGCCAACGTGCTGGCGACGAGTAGGCTGTGGCGCAAGGTCATCACGGAGCTGTTCGAGCGGGAGTTCCCCCAGCTCAAGATCGAGCACCAGCTCATCGACTCCGCCGCCATGCTTCTCGTCAAGAGCCCCCGCGCGCTGAACGGTGTTGTTGTTACAAGCAACCTGTTTGGTGACATCATCTCCGACGAGGCGAGTGTCATCCCCGGCAGCATCGGTCTGCTGCCCAGCGCCAGCCTGAGCGGCATCCCCGATGGCAAGGGAAAGTGCAACGGTATCTACGAGCCCATCCACGGTACGTCGGCCCTCAACTCTCTCGTCGTCTCGTCCCGTGTGTGCTGACGACATACAGGCTCCGCCCCTGACATCTCCGGCCAGGGCATCGTCAACCCCATCGGCACAATCCTCTCTGTCGCCATGATGCTGCGCTACTCCCTCAACCTGCCCAAGGAGGCCAAGGCGGTCGAGGATGCCGTCAAGGCCGTCATCGACAACGGTGTAAGGACAAAGGACCTCGGTGGTAACGCTGGCACCAAGGAGGTTGGCGATGCCATCGTTGTGGAGCTGGCCAAGATCCTCAAGGCATGAGGAATTGAACGCCTTGATATAAGAATCATGATTTGCGAGGGAGGATTGGGAGCCGAAATTTAAAGAATGTAAAAAGCACCGAGGCCGGTTTGGTGCGTGGAGGTACTGCATAGCTCGCCGGACGTGGTCCGAGTTTATTGAGGCAGAGATGAGAGACTCAATTGGATTCCCCTTAGGATGACCCTTCACGTGGTTCGGTCGTTATGATCTTGTTGTTTGACGGCGGGCCCCTGCGAACGCCTTACTTGAGGCTGTGGTCCTCCACGCTTTCCAAGCTCTGGGCGTGTTGCTCTAGCTCTCATTTGGCCCGCTCTTTTTGCCTTCTTGCGAACTCCAGTCTTCGTACCAGTCGGCTGGAGGGTTCGGGTATGGATCCATGCCGGGCTTTCTGCAGGTACACTACGTGGGTTCCAGCTTTTCTGATTCCAATGGCTGGGTACCCTGACCTCGCGAGACTCTTGTGTGTTGGTGTCGGTTACGCGACCAAAAAGGTTGCTAGGCCCAGAGGGGAGCGAAAAACCAACTGGGAGCTTCCCTTCGGCGCCCGCGCGGGTACAGTGCGTGGCGCCGGAAACCGAGGGCGACTTGGTTCCTCCACCCGCTCCATGAGCTCGGAATAGAAGTGCATTCAAGAGGCTAATAAAAAGAGACGATCAACGTTGAATGTGTCAGAAGTTTCACATAGTAATCGTCTGAGGTAGGGTGGGTTAGGATTCCAGCGTAGCATTGGCCCAGGCCAGGAACTTATGTAGGTAGTATTCTCGGTAGTAGCGAGGGGGTGGGGGGGGGGGGGTCCTGATTAGCTTATGTGTAGGCAGTCTCGTTTCACGGCGCATCTTTCCCGAGTCCTGACTCAGTGAGTTGACGCCCTCATTTAGTGTTAGTTGTAGCTGCGTGTGCTAGAGTAGAGAAAACTTTAATCTATATGCATCGGATGAACCGATGGACTTTGCGAGGGGCCTTCCACCACGTGCCACATCTGTCCCAGTAAGCTGGGTTTTTGAATAACCACACGGTCGAGGATCCGCACCAGGTGGCCATTAAGACGGCCCTTGACGAGTGTATTCGCAACGTGTCTTGGAAGCAGGCTCCGCAGGTCTGACAGCAACCAAGGTACTTTTCAGAGGAGGTTTCTCCTAGGGTCGCACAGTTGCGCAATGTTGACTGTAAAAACACAGTAATGATGGTATCAATATGCCCGAGGCCATTACGAATCGCTCTATCCAGATGATTCCGAGGTATGGAGCAGTAGTGATGTTGGTGCATGTTTTCGCCAGCGGACTTTTATCTTCGTAACTGAAAAAAGTCACAGTACGGCCGGCAATGTTTCTCTTGTCGTCCGGGTCAATCACGATGCAGGCGGTAATTGACCACCGTTAACAGTGATGTTATTGAAGGGGTGGCTTAATTGAAAGGTTTAACTAATTAGCAGGCAGGCCAAGTGTGAATTTATATGTGTAATGATGAGTGGTTCTCCTATCCACATGGCCTCTTGTTACTTTTGCATACATACCAATAAACTCCCAAGATATCCATCCATTTCCCCCTCTTTCTTCAATGCTGACTTCTACACACCTCCGCAGAGCTACTCCATCCTCTACTCTAACAAACCTCTCTTTCATCAGCATATTCAACTGCAGCCTGCGTGCAGATCAGCGGAACCCGCAATAGCCTGCCGTCCCTCCCAAGTCTCCGCAGCTGCCGAGCATCCCGTCGTATCCGTCGACAGCCAAGAGGCGTCTCACTCTTGTCCAAGCTAGATATACCCGCAGTCAAAGACTATGACGAGCTCCTTGCTGGAGATGAAGACTTTACGTAGTAGTTCCCTAAAAACAAGGCTATAGAGCTCCAGTCTATAACTATCAAGCGTTGGCTAGTGACTCTGCTTCAGCTCCGGTCCCAGGTCGGAATCCACGAACCGAACCTTGTACAGGTTGGCATGTGCATTCATCTGAGACATGGCGTCCGCTCCTCTTAGCTGCCCCCTGGACTGCGTATCAAGCCCATGTGCCAACCCTGCCAATGAGCTGCCTCTCCAAGCAGGAAGACCTAGCCGTTTCGTTTCGGCTATGCAGAGCAGACAGAACAAGCACCCTCCCAAAAGTGCCGCAAACGGCAGCGCCAGGAATCCCCACTCAACCCGAATAAACACTACCCAATTTTGGGTCTCGCCTTCGTTAGGCTCTGTTTCCAGTGAGAGGTCACGAATGTACTTGGACATGCTCGCTGCGACCGTCTCAAACGTGGCCGTCAGGTTCTTGGACGTACCCAGGCTGTCCACCACATTGAGTTGACTACTTCCTCTCCAGGGGTAGATGAGTTGCTTCGTTTCCAACGGGCTTGCCCGGCGTGCGAACCCATCCATGAATAAGGCTGTAATAGACCCGGCGGAATTCTGCGTGATGTTGAATTGCAAATTCTGTTTGGCCTCTAGACCCGTGGCAGTACGGAAGTCTTCCTCGGATATGAGGAGCTCCAAATCGGTTCGGTTCATATCCATGTCGTTGTAGTTCAAGCTGTAGCTGGTGTTTGTGTTGTACCATTTCGATTCGGTTGTCTTTTCAGGATCTATAGTAACGAAGGAGTCGAGGTTTCGATGCGTGTAGGTTCCAAGAATAGTCTCTCGCAAGCTGCCTTGGACGATGTCGGACTGGTAAATGTTGGTGCAAAAGTACAAAGCGCACTCTTGCGCAGAAACACTGCTGTCTTCCCAACGCTGCCCGTTTTCGCGGAATTCCTTGCTTGCTTCCATGATGGCAAAAGAGACGATGAGGGCCCTGGAGTCCTGGAAAGAAAGCGTTTCCAGCGGTTGAGATGTGGCTTTAGCTACGAGCTCTGTGTTTGTGAAGCCTAAACCTTTGCGACGTATGGCCTCCAAGCCTGCCGAGTCAATGTTGGAGATGTTCATCTTTAGCTCTCTGATGTCGTATCTGGTGTAGGTCGTGTTTATATCCGGTACCACGATCGGGTAATAGGGCGCGAGGTAGCCGACCACGGTCAGGGTGTCGTCTTCTGTTTGCAAACTCACGTTGGTTTCCCCACTTGACTTGACTAAATGCTTGGATATGTCATTGCAAGCGCTGCAAACCGAGAGAGATGCGTACGGTGTCCAAGTGCAGTTGCCGGAGGAGCACTTGAAGGACGGTATCTGCGCATCCGCCGAGCTCAGTCTCGAGAAGCCTGACCATATTGAGGCAAAAATGCCAACGTCGTAGTCTGAACTCATTGTGAAGCTCGGTAGCAACCCATCCGATGTTGGAATACCAACCAGAGCCCCTGAGATGGCGTAAAAAGACCCTATGTCTAGTTTTCTGGACTTGCCAATCGTTGCCTTCGTAGTAGGGTCCGCCATTGATACTTCTTTGCCCTCAAAGGAAATGATGGCCTGAAGGAAAGGCTCAAAGCCCACCATGACTACAGTTGCTAGAGCCCCGAGTGCTATCCAGTGCCTGTTACGGCACCCCGTTAATTGAGAATGGACAGGCGAAGGCATAATACTTTCCTCAGTCTTGACCACCAAAGTAGTCTCATACCGCCCCACGGCCCCTTGCTTGCCTCTTCGAAACGATCGAAAACCATGAGAGTGGCATCCCTCCTGCGAAACCAGTTCCATTTTCCTTGACTTATGCAAGCACTAACTGCGAATGCGAGACTTGCTTTCGATGTTGCCCCAAGGATGGAGACGACTGTGTTTAGGGAATACCTGAATGTCCATGTCGACAATGGCTTGTTGTTGTAAAGAGGCAGTAGAACAGCAATTGCCGCTAGCGCCATGATACTCAAGGCGGCGGCGCAGATTTCGAGGACCCAATGATGCTGGCTGTTTGGCAATGCTGTGCTTGCCTTCTGCAAGAGGCCTTGTTTCGAAGCTGAGCTTCCATTTTCTATGCCCCGGCCGTCTTCACCTAGCTCGGACGATACCAATGAGATAAGTGGCGAAACAGGCTTTCTATCCAATTGGTGCGGCAGACCTGATGAGTCGTGTGTGTTGTATATCATGTCGGAGCGCGAAGCATACGGTTGCCCAAGAAGCGAAGGATGCGTGGTGGGAGTGTGGCGCATCTCATACGACTGCGTCGAAGGGTCGTGAAAGGGGTCTCTCGGTGTTTTCGACATCGTCAGCTGGCCAACAAGGATCGATCATCAAATATAGTGAAAGAGCATGGTGTTGGGGAGGGGGTTTGATTATTATAAAGGGCCACTGCAGCGCTTATAGCCATTCCTGTAAGATTTTAGGTCCCAACGTTACACGATGCCAGCACTGCATCTCTATCCTTGCGCCGTTATATCACCATAAGTTAAACGTGGGACAAGAACGGCTTATTTCCTAGTCTTTACATGCTCTTCCTATTGGTCAAGTGCGAATGGTTGCCTGGGTTGATCGCCATCAAGCGTCTCGGCAGACCAGTCAGAGTTATATTATAAGCTGCGGCTTTAAACCCCTCTGCGTCGTATTCCTGCAAATCATTTGCTTACGTGGGATAAACCAGCCAATGAGTTTCAGCAATCTGCCATTGGCCCGCATATGTAACGGGATAAAGAATCCATCTAGTGACTTCATTGGCCAAACCATGTGTTGGAAGATGAGTGCCCTGTCTGTACATTGTGGACATTGATTTGGGCATTTCCGTGAAGCAAAGAGCACATGTAAAAGCGCCTTTTATAGACACGTCGTTTATCAAGTGGCGGCATGGCTCAACAAGACTGGAGCCAATAAATGGTGACTTTACTTCCCCGTCTTCTTCTATTCAAGTATGTCTCCTTGTTACTATAAGAGTCTTTACTTTAAGGAAAAGCAAAAGAAAGGGTGGATTGAATTGCAGCGTTGGGACCTTTTATACTGAATTACAACATCAAGAACTGACTGTGTGCTACGGTCTTTGGTCTCTTAGCCTCCTCCTTTGTACTCTGTCCTTGTGATTTCACTTTTGTACAACCAACGCATCCCATGTAAACACAACACACAGAGTGGATAGAGCATGGAGATGAAATCGCAGATTGCGCGACCATAGTTCTATGTCCTGCCCTTTTCTTTTCTTTTCTCGCTGTTCATCAAGCTATGCTATTTGCAGAGCCCTATCAAGAGAGTGGTCCTGAGTCTCCGGGAATTTGGACACTACAGGCCATGTCCTCATTGTATATACATTGTCTGATCTACAAGACTGCCGAAGAACATCATTCCTTCTCCTCTTGCTACTTCTTGCTTTCAACCTTCTGGCCGTAGACGACATGGTAATTCAGGTGAGCGTGGAAATCGCCCGACTTCAACTCCTTGCGGACCTTGGCGAGCAGTACCTGGACCTCCTCGGTCGTCCACCCCAGGACCCCACAGAACGGCCTCAGCGTGAACGCCTCCAGACCATCCATGAGCTGCATCAGGTTCAGCATCCCGAGGTCTTTGAGTTGGGGGTCTTTAGGCCAAGGCCCTATCGGAATTTTATAGTGCTTGTGGGTGACGTTGCAGAAGCCGGCCTCTTTGACCCAATTGTGTAGTTTGGGGCCTGGGCTAAAGTCGCGGCCGATCTGGTCGGCAATCTTATTCCCCATCTTTTCCCATTTCATAGTTTCGTGGTCGTCTGTGAGGGAGCCGTCGTCTGAGTCGAATAGGAGACTGTAGTCTTGGAACTCTGCCCACCCGTTGTCGTTCAAGTTTGTATAAATGTTGCTTACAAGCCTTGGCCAGTCGGCGATAGATAAGGCGAGGTACCTTGAGAAGATAAAGTCGTACTTTGGACCAAACCATGCGCTCTCAGCATCGTCAACCTCAAATTTGACGTTTGGCGGGACAAACCCCGGTTGAATAGCGCTCAAGTCAATACCAACAACCTCTGCGTTGGGGAACTTGTCGCCAACCTCGATTGCCCAAATACCCGTGCCGGTGCCCACGTCCAGGATGCGATGGGTCTTATCCTTGTCGACAGGGGCCAGAAAGAGGTCACCAGTCGTCTTCACCACCATGGAGTGGCTGAGGTCAAGCCTGTCCATTTCCCTCTCGTCATTAGGGAATTGGTACGAGCCGGACCGGTATGCATGGTATCGGCGGCCGTATTCCTCCGGGTAGTCGATTATACTGGAGGTCAAGGACGCAGTATACGACGAGAGTCGGTCGTCGATGGCAGAGGCATCGTCGACCAGGATTGCCTCATCCACCTCAATGAAGGAGGGAGTGTCTTGGGCAGTGGCCGTGTTTGGTGACGACACGGGTGGGTTTGTTGCAGAAATCGCATTGGGCTCAGACATGATGTGAGCAGAAGCCTGACAGGAGATGTCTCGGAGAAGAGTTGTCGGAAATCCTGTGTCAAAAAGCCTGGGCTTTTATTGACAATTAGACAGCTTCCTGTTTGGATCTACCCCTCACCTTGGCGACCCATGTTGCTTGCATTGTCGGTACTGTTGGTGCGGTTGGACCGTTGGTTGAAGTTGGACGGGTTGGCCCCGCCGTGCAGGTACCTTATCAACCAAGTTTGAAACCCTGCGTAGACACGAATAGCTGCAACTCAGCTAGTGCTATCGGGTTGTGAGTTGTGAAGCATTCGATCCTACTTTCATAGTTGTTAGTGTATATCTATTCTCCATTCTTTCACCCTACCTTGCCCGATGTGAGATAGGTCTATCCGGCGAAAAAAGGCGATGCGACTACCTACCTATACACTGGGGATTGTCGGGGGGCCTAGACTAGCCTCCGTGCAATAGCATCGGGGTCAATATGCTGGGCGACGGTGTACGGCCCCGTCGGAGACCGGACAGAACGCCGTAAAACAATGGGTCCATCGACGTCTGTGCCACCAAAATCCGGGAATGTGGGGGCCGGTTGTGAGACATCCCCCTCCGCCTCTCGTCCCGGCCGAGCGGGAGATGCGAGTGAACAACAAGAACGGGAGGACCATGACTGTCGTTGAGGAGTCACCAAAGACCTCAAGTGGAGAGGTGGAAACACCGACTTTCCCACAGCTGCTTCCAAAGGCAGCCGAACCGCGGGTCCGCGGTAGACTGAGCCCCAGGTCAACCCGTCAATATAGCTAATAAACATCGCAGAAAACTGCCACACACAGCCATGCCCATTTGAAAACCCAGAATCCCGTCCGGTCTCCCATAGATCAGCCAATGAAGAGCAGGATAACCACTGACTTGGCAAGTAAAACGGTGCCCGGATGCGTCATTGCCCGGACAAGGGTCTTAGGCGAAGCATGGTGTGATAGATATCATAGTGTTATCAACCCTGTTGTCAAGATTTGTTGGTCATGGCTACTACTAGACCCCTCCAGAGCCTCAGCGGTTAACAAGGCATAACATCTTACATCCCTGCCCTTTAGGACGTGGCCATTAAGGTAGGTTATCGACTCAACTTACACGTGCTGACGCTTGGCATTGCTTACGAATGCGGGTTTTACTAGATACGTTGACCCATAATATACTCTGGATGGTTAGAGTAATTGCATTCCTGTCAGCGCTATAACACTCTCATCAAAGAGGATCAGATGGAGTGTATGCTTAGCAATCGTGTCTCATGGTCGATTGATTTCCGACTCCTTTGGCCTTCCTCGTTTGTATAGTCTAAGTCAACTACGTGAGCGAGTGAAATAGGTGCTTGTTATTGAAGGATGCATGAATGATGACGAGCTGCCTGCTTGGGAGTAGTGATTATCAATCAAGTGAGAATGAAAATGATCTCAAGAAAGGCTGGGACATATAAAAACATTGTTAGATACCATCCAGGAGAGATTGCTTGATTCAGACAGCATCACTGCACTTATTCGCTTGAGTGGATTTTCAAAACATTTCTTGAATACACGATGCTCTATTCGACACTCTGCGCGACAGCGCTCCTTACCGTGGTACAAGCCGGCAATGAGCCCATTCCATACGAGATATCCGTCGACCCGAAGCTCATCGAGCAGGCCGCTATGAAAGCTGGATTTTATAGGCCATCTCTAGGCTTGGAAGATGGCACCAGCGACACTTGGAGAGAAGGTCCGCCGGCCGAAAATATGACGGCCCTTGCACGCTATTGGGCGAATGACTACGACTGGCCCGAGGTTCAGAAAGAACTAAACGCCAACGGCCACCACTACATCGTGAACGTCTCGGCGGGGCACGGGTACAACCAATCCTTGCCTCTACACTTTGTGCACGAGCAGTCTGAGAGATCCGATGCGATCCCCCTCTTGATGCTCCATGGGTGGCCATCTACGCACACCGAGTGGAATGAGATCCGAAAGCCCCTCACGTCGCCCGAGGACGCAGACGCTCCCGCCTTTCACATGGTGGCTCCCGACATGCCAGGCTTCGGATTTAGCCCTGCGCCAACACACGGAGGATTCGGTCCCCGTCAAGCCGGCAGCGCCTTTGCCAATCTCATGAAGACATTGGGATATGGCAAGTACGGCATCATCTCCACCGACGCCGGCTGGTGGGTTGCCATGTTTATGGCCGACGACGACAAGGAACACCTCGTCGGCCACTTTACCGACTTTTATTCCGCTCAACCCACCCCGGCCGACACTGAGCGCTTCAGCAAGAACCAGACTGACCAAATCGAGTCAGAGTACATTTCCGGGGTTCTGGCATACAGTAGTGGTTTCATCGCGTATGCGACGATCCAAAGCCAGGGCCCTCTGAAGCTTGGCCAAGCCCTCAATGATAGCCCCGTCGGGTATGCGGGATGGATCTGGCATCTGATTCACGCCCTCAGCGACGGGTACCCCTTTACCCTGAAGCAAATTGTGACGAGAACCTTGTTGGAATGGATACCCGGTGCCTATGGAAATATTAGGACTTACTTGGAATGGCTCAAGGTATGTGACGTACGAAATTTCAAAAGTAAATCAGTCAACTAACGACACAACCAAGCCTGAGAACATGAACTTCTCCCCATCAGAGGTGCCGACGGGCGTGGCTCAGTGGGGCAACGTGAACGGCCCGTTTAAGGAACTGGCCAAAAGTGCTTTGGCGGTGAGTTTGTATCCCGATCATGTTTGTGACACCTGTGCATCTTTTGCTGACAATGAAACCCACGGGACAGCCCCCAAGTTGGATCGAAAGAGTTAGCAACCTGACTTTCCTTGTTACCCGCGACTTTGGTGGCCACTTCCCCGCTGAGCACTATCCGGAGCTCTATGTAAGAGATGTGCAAGAGTTCTTTGGTCAGTTAAAGGCATAGGTTGCTTGTCGCATGCAAAAGTGGATGCACACTTGTGAAGCTGTAGTTCCGGCTTATGTCATCTTTTGATATTACTATAATACAGGCAGTATCTTGGAATTATATGATATGAAATGTAGACTGCTTGGAACACATAAGCTGGCATTTGTACGACAAGTTCGCAGTGCTATTCGCCTGCTAGACAGCATGCAGATAACAAGCGATATAGAGGATGGCATGAGTGAAAGCTTTTGTATAAAATGCATCACCTTTGGCTTATTATTATTCTTCATTGGCATCATCTTCTTCACGTTGTTGATGACGTCCATATGGAATCCGCGTACCACCGCCGTGGACCCTTTTTTGGGTTTCTGGTTTCTTCCTGATCTTCTTGTGATATATGGACATTGTTGATCGCTGGCAACTGGAACAGAGGAGGCCACGAGACTTGGGCGTCGCTTCGTCTCTTCTGAACCAGGTTGTTGGGATCGCAGAGTCTCCATGGACTAGCCTTTCGGCAGGGTGAAGCAGCAGTCTCTTGTTGATGTCTACTGTTGCCTAAAGAGGGGAAAGGAAGGAGGAACATGGGGTTATTCTGTTGCCGGGTGGAAATAAAACGGTTAGCGGCATTCCAGTTGTTCCGCTTTAGTCCTGCTTATTGTCTTCGTTTCTGTCTAGTCATACTTGGAGAGTGTATTATACGGGTTGGGCGGGCTATGAGACCGGTATCATCGTTGTTGGCGACCGTATCCAGGCGCATTAGACGACAAATACTGGGGGAGGCGTCTTGGATTGATACCGGGTGAACTATACTCTCGTTCTTTGGAGACGGGCCCTTGCAAACGCCTTAATCGGGGCGGTCGTCCACGCTTTCCTAGGTCCTGTGTTGCTCTGTTCTCGTTTGGCTTGCTCTTACAATATTGAAACCTCCAACTCCTCCCCCATCTTCGCTTTAGGAGTCCTCATAATCGTCTGAAGGAATCAGTCATGGATCTATGCTGAGCTTTCTGAAGGTATGGTAAATAGGCAGTTGCCGCTTTTCTGAATCCAGCACATTGAGTATTCTGACTGCACCATGCAAGACACGTACCGCAAGCTCGCCGAGCTATTCCTATCCAACGCTGCCAGTCGCATACGACCATGCTTTTCTTGCGGGAATGCAGTGAGCTATTATTATCATCCCCCTATATGAGTGCCTGCCACGAGCGCCCCCTGCGTCAGGGCCAATTTAAAATGCCTATGTACATGAAAACAATAAGGTCTACTATCAGCTTTTGATCTTACTCTCAGTGACGACCATCTCAGAACCTCCGTCAGAACCGAATGAACCATACCCTTTTCGCCTAGATTATCGTTATCCAAAAGTTTGCCCCGCCTTGTCCGCCCGGGCGTTCCTTATTTTCCAGTTGTTCGTCAGGGAGTGTGTTTGTGTATAGTATATTCATGGTCGTAGGTACGAGCTTGTCATAGAGTCATGCGGACAAAGTCCATACGTCGAAGCCGGGCGCTCTCGCTACCATGCCAAAGAGAAGAAATATAGACGAGGTCCGGTGAGATTCCAAGGTATAGAGATCGTAGGAGACGAAAAACAAACGACCAGTAGCTTGGAATTCGAATGCTTAGAGGAGAGCAACGGCACCGATGATGCCGGCCAAGACAGCAGCGGCCGGCGCCTTGCGGGCGTCCGCAGCATTGGGCGGGACGACCACGGGAGCGGTGCTTGCGGCGGCGGTGGTCGACACGGTGATGACGGGTACCGTCAACGCGCTCGTCGTGGGCAGGACGACGGTGCTGGGCGCTCTCGTTTGTGTGGCGTAAACTGTGCCAGAAACGGTCACGAAGACCAAGGACTTATGGGTCACGACGTCCTCGCCACTGATGGTTACCGCCTGGGTGACCTCGATGTGCTTCGTCTTGGTCTCGACCAGGACTTCAGTGATGGTGTGCACCTTCTCAACGGTGACGGTCTTGGTTCCGGTGGCCGTCACCCAGTGAGTCTCGCCATGCTCGATCGTCTGGTACGTGGTGGTCGGCTTCGTGACGGTCTCGTATACCTCTGTGGAGAGGTATTGGGTGGTCTTAACCGTAGTGTATACGTCGACCTGGGTGGGAACCTGTGTCACTATGGTCGACGTGGAGATCCACGTGACGACGACGGTCTCTCCGCCCACAGTCTTCGTCTCGGTGATAGGACAGAGACTAGTCAGAGTTGTGTACTCGACATCCTTCTCAGTCTTGGTAATGTCGGGAAGCTTGACGGTCTCCCAGACTTTGGTTGGCACCTTTGTGATCACGGTCTGAGTTTCGGTGTATGTGTGAGTGATGGTGTGGCCCTCCTGGGTCAAAGTCTTGGTCTATGAAGAGTGTCAGAGGACTGCAAAGGGGCCCGAATCGTGCCTTGGCTTACATGAGGGATGAGCTTTGTGATAGTCGTGTACTCGACCTCCTTGGTCTTCTCAGTCACCGTTGGGCCCGGGACAGTCTCCCAGACCTTGGTGGGAACCTTCTCGACGATCGTGCTAATCATTGTGTAGGTCTTGGTGTAGGTATGGCCATTGCCGGTCACAGTCTCCGTCTGTAAGGCTGTTAGTCTTGTTTGTGGCAGCTTTTATTGGCTTCTGGATCAATTCTTACGATAGGGCACAGGCTCGTGTACGTGGTGTATTCGACGTCAGTCTTGGTGACGTAGTCGGTATGTCCTGGGAGAGTCTCGTAAACGGTGGTCGGAACCTTTTCGACTACCGTGGAGGTCGTGGTGACGATCTCGTAGTTGGTGGTACCGTGGCCGGGCTTGGTGACGGTGACTGGGCAAACGGTGGTGTAGGTGGTCAAGACTTCTGTTACGATGGTCTTGGTCTTGTCCTTGCCGTCTTCATGATCCTCTGTAGCGAAGGCGGTGGCGGCAAGAGCCAAAAGGGCAGTGATGAACTTCATGCCTGCGGGTGGATAATTATCCAGCGAAATCAATGAAAGATACTCTTAGAAACGACGAGTGGAGTAAACAAGGGCTCTCAGAGGGCTTGAGCAAGAACCTTTTAAATAACCTTAACGAACGAGTTCTGATGTCACAGGGCCACAAGAGAGTGATTGGATGGGTGGTAGAGAGAGGTTGGGATAAGCTGCAAGAGGATGAGGAACAAGAGAGGATGTTCGAAGAAGACGGGATGGCTGGTGAGCTTATATCCCGAGTCCTCGGACAGACGGTCGACCTGCCCGACCTGCCTACACCTGAGCAGACGAGGAAACAAGAACGCAAAAAGCGGATGTTGCGATGACATCCTACCGGTGAAAACAACAGAGCTCAGCGAGCTCCACAACGGGCTTGCAGTAGTCTCTGGCCAAGTGGACGTTGGACAGGCCGCTGTTTGGCCATTCAAATGCTGTATGCAAGGGTGGGGAGACTGGAGAGACCAGGAAGAGAACGCCAAGAGGTGATACGAGAAACGATGGTTCTTGGAGATGCACCGCAGCAGATGGAAGAGCCGTGGGCTTCACGGATGGCTGGAGGATGTATCAGCCGGGATGGTCAGTGTCGCTGTTGTTGGACAAGCTCATGGCGTGAGTAGATGAAAGGCTAGTCTCTGCTGCATGACCGCACTGTAACAAGATTCATTGCTTGGGTTAAGCCTCAATGTGAGTCAGACGCAATCCAGTGTGCGTAGTGCTGCGGCTAAGAGACGAGGTTGGAGGGTGACATCAAAGCCGCACAAGGTCCAGAGCTGCAGCTTAGATGAGGACAGAGGCGAATTAGAATGCGAGCACAGGCTGACTGAAAAGAGATGGCATTGCAGTTTTCTGAAATACAGACATCCCGTCCCCCTCTGGTCAGTGATGTCGCCGGGTAAGGTCTTGACGTCGACGGAATGGTTGTCAACGGAGGTGCTGATGGTTGGGCGATCTGTTGTCAGGCACGGTCGAACCTGATGATGACGCTATATAACGTCTTGGTCAATATATGCGGAGGCTCTTATGTGTTGAGCCCCGGGTTCTCTAGGCGCTTGAGAAGCGGGCAAGGCAGCACTGCAGCCCGCGGGGTGACAACGGTATTCGCTGGCGATCAAGGACCCCCTTGTTGTGGTATTTTGCGCCACAGCCGTGGACATCGAGCAGGCCGTGTCTTCATCACGAATGGAACAGAGGGGAGTCGGAACAAAGTCAAACACCAATAAGCCGCGACGGCTTCGTGTTGCTGATAGTGGGAGGGCTCAAGCTGTCAGTTGTGCCCTCACCGCATCTGCGTTGGCTGAGCTTCGGCAGGCTGGAAGCAGGCGTTCTCAATGGGCGCACAAGTTCCTCATTGTTGTACAAAGGTTGTGTGTTCGTTATGCACCCGGGATGGCTCGTGTACAGGTCGTGGCACAAGGTACCAGGATCTACGGCTCGCAGGAAAGGTCCAACCAAGACAAGACATGCGCCGGGTTTGCAGTCTAGGCTCTTGGTGTACAGGAAGGTATCCAACCAGGCCCCGAGGCCAGCCCCAAGCGAGGCACAAAACTTGTTTGTGGCGGGGGCCGCCGAGTTGAAGAGAGAGGCGGCTGTGGTAACCAAGTCGGTGCCGGGCAAGCCCAAGAAAATAGCGTTGGAACAACCCGACCGTGGAGAAATGCCTCGTACAGCTCTACGGCCGGGTCGAAACTCGATTGCGGGGGGTATACCGAAGGATGCAGCCGGTTGTAGCAACCAAGCTAGTGCTCCCAACTGCCCGAAATATCCAAGGAAGTGTGCCTCGTGTTGTCGGCGAGTCTAACACGTTGGTGGGTGAAGACAGAGGCTCGGCAAAGATCAGAAGTGCCGCCATTGCCAGCCCTTATCAACCGATCGACAAAGTGAACCACTGTTTCCCCGCGGAGCATCCCCTCACTGAGGTAGCTATCCAAGCCACCGTGAAGTTGTTGTCCCAAGGCGGCGGCTTTGAAGTGGGCAGATGACATTCAAGTGACGGCTCTCCGGACGGGACATGGAGAAGCCGAAGCGACGACTAAAGTATCAGACGTTACATGCAGCAAAGCATGAAGTCTCTTGGTAGGGGGGTGGTGCAAAATAAGCTGCGTCGTAGTGGCGCCATAGGAGTTGGATGAAAGCTGACAGTCAGCAAGGGAAGGGCGACTAACACCTCAACGTGGTCGGATCGATCATCCCGATGTTCATCCCCGAGACGAGATGGTACCGAGTTTCCCTCTGGACCAGGCACTGACTGCAAGACGTATGCAGAGGAGTCGCATCCGATGCTTGTCGGTGGGTTGGCGGGAGACGGTTGTACGGGGAGGATGGCGAAGGAGCAAACCTACCCAGGTGATAAGTGACGAAACGGGACGGGAAGAATACGATGGCCGGGAGATGTTGTACTGGAGAATGAATGAACGCCTTGGTCAGAAGTACACGTACGTGTACCCAGATACCTAGCTACCTACCTAGGTAGGGAAGGAAAGGTCAGGATGAGCTGGCGGTTGCCCTCTCAACGGTGCATGCACCCCGAGGCTGCCTTGCTCCTTCCCACAACGTTTCTTGCCCCAATTCATGCAGCGAAGGTACTGCCTGTATATCCAGGTAGGACAAGATACTTGACTTACAAGCACTGAGTTGTCTACCGAGGTAGGTAGGTAGACCAACTATCTAGGTATCAAACTACAGGTACCCAAGGTAGATAAGTATGAGCAGATTAATGCAGCCACATGCGAGCCAACTCAAGTATACGCAGACTCCTAGGCATGCGTCTTGCATAATGCATGCTCAAATTGCTTATACGACCCTCGATCAAGAGCACACACAACAACGCACATGCACGTATACGGTGAGTTGTAAGGCGATGAGCATTGCGGGGTAATTGCCTAGCGTAGGGCCATAATGTGAGTGACGGATATCCCCCCATCCCTCTCCAAGTACCGGCCGCCCCGGCTTATTGGCGCCTTCCAGCAAGAAAATGCATGCTCAGGTTCCCGCACCTACCTGCCGTTCCTCATTGTCGATTCTTCCGTTGTTTCTCAAAGTCCAACTTTCGCCCGTGCGTCGGCGCACCTACCTCACCTTACCCTTACCTGGTGTCCGTGCGTTATTGCGGCACACACTGTGTGTCTTGCGTGTTCCCCCTGCGGAACCTCATCCCGTTCTCGTCTGGCATTCATCCAGTCCCAAAGCACGAAGGAATTGAGGTCTGCGTCCCTGTCACCAAAGACGAGACGTCGCATTGGGCCGGTGTTAGGACGAACTCCCAAAGGTGATCGGCAGGCATGCGGACGCCTGTTATTTTCACTGTGTGTTTCTCTCCTGTGGCAGGTTTGAGACCGTTTGGTGAGAATACTTGGCTGAGGAAGTTGACATGCCCATTGCTTTTACACGGCCATGTTCTTGTACGTAAAGTGCTGATAGCCACTATTAGATTCAAGACAGATAGTAAAACTATACCGAATATCAAAGGTTTAATCCCCATCATCTCGATGAGGTCCTCGTCCGACGGGCCACCCACTCCATCCATCGCACTGACGCCGACACCTCTGAATCCAGGTCTCGGACGCTTGACGGCGTCAAGCACGCAACTGCTCAACACAGGACTGTAAATTCGAAGTCTCGGCATCATTCAACGGTAAAAAGGCGCCATACACCCCCTCGTCCCCCTCTCCGCCCCTAGGGGAGGGCCATGGCCACGGCCAGAGAGGAGAAAACCAGACTCCACAGCGGGCCCGCCGCCCTCGCGGAGCTGGCCACCAGAGCCTCGTCCTCGACGGCGTATTTTTCGCTGAACGAGGTCCCGCTGGGCGCGGTCGCGTTCGGCGGGTGAAGCGTGGCCGCGAAGTAATAGTCCTTGCCGGCGGAGAGC
This sequence comes from Colletotrichum falcatum, assembly GCA_019425465.1. Classification (NCBI taxonomy): domain Eukaryota; kingdom Fungi; phylum Ascomycota; class Sordariomycetes; order Glomerellales; family Glomerellaceae; genus Colletotrichum; species Colletotrichum falcatum. The sequence continues at coordinate 483,000 of SWKJ01000008.1, read as the reverse complement.
TTGCCGGCGTTGACGGCCAGCGCCGTCCGGACCGATGCTGGATCCCACTCGTACCGCCCGCCGGCCTCCGACACGGACATGTTCGCCTCGAGTTCGTACCCGAATACGGTGCCGCTGACGAAACCACCGTGCCACCAGAGGTCGAGCTCCGTCCAGGCGGCCTCGGTCCCTCCCCCCCTTTCGTGCTCCCACGTGATTGTGATGGGCGCCGACAGGTTAAGCTTCGTGTCGACGTCGGGCCCCGTGAAGCGCAGGCCCTGGACGGCGGCCGCCAGGAGCGGGAGCAATACCATGACGCTTATTGCTACCATGGCTTTGGTTCTATTGGGCTTTTCCCCCTTTTCGCTTGGCTGGTGCGACGGATGAGGTCGGGAGGCGTGCTGTCGATGAGACGTTCCTAAATTCAAGTGATAAACAAGTCGTTTGCAATATACAATCCACGGGGGACGGTGGTCAATAGTATTTTTTTTCCTGGTGCGCCGACATCTTGGGTTAAGTACGTCATTCCAAGGCCTAGCCAGCCAGGTTTTCTCCGCCGAGGGGAGACCAAGCCTCACTCACCATCGCTATGTAGCCGGGCGTAAGTGAATCGACCCCTCCCAACTCGCACTCACACCGCCACGCCGATTCGCTTTGTTAGTCCGACTTTTCTCGCAGAGGTCTCGGAGCATCGTCTGTTTGGGCTAGGCCGGTAGGGTAGGACCGATCCGATCCATTCAACACCTGCTCGCTTATGGCAGGGACCCCAGAAAACTCCAAGATGGGGGTAATCGTCTTTGGCTCATGGGAGTCGCTCAGTCGCTAAAAAGAACAACAGTCGACGACCCATGGTTTTAAACTCTGGTTCTTTTCAAGTCGATCAGAGTTGGTTCACATTAGCTTCCAGCTGGGTCGGGCCGCACAACGCTTCTACCACGACGTTGGGGCGATCCCATCCCGGCCTCCTGTCATACCCACCCGTAGCTCCAAGGCCTGACATACCAAAACGCTCGAGAAACCACGATGCCCATCAAGCCTTGAAACAACTCGTCGCCGACCGCCAGAACTTCCTCAACAACCTCCGCTTCCCACCCTTCTCCATCATCACCGTCGCCTCCTCCTCCTCCTCCTCTTCCGGTTCACCGCTGCCCCCGAGTCCGAGCCCCCCTTCCCCAAACAGCCAGACCCTCAGCCTCTGCATATCCCACCAGTCCCTCTGCCCGTCCACGACCCTCTCCAGCGCGCCGTCGTCGAACGCGATGCCCCGCCACAGCAGCACCCCGAGGACCTGCGCCAGCCGCGCCCGGCGTATGACCTCCTCGTCGCCCACGACCCGGCCGACCTCGTCCCAGAAGAGGCTCCGGAGGGCGCCCGCCTCCGGGTAGTACTCGAACCTCGTCGCGTCCGCTCCGCCGTTGGTGCCGTGGCCGTCGTCCTCCACCAGCACGTCTTCCCCCAGTACCTCCTCGAGGCCGTACATGCCTACCCCGAACGGCAGCCACTCCGCCTCGGCCCAGTCAATCAGCCCGACCAGCCCGCCCGCCCTCTCCCGCATCTCCTTCCGCCGCCTCCCGCCCGCGCCGTCGCCCTCTTCCCACGGCAGAGGGTGGACCAGGATGTTGTCCGGTACCAGGTCCCCGTGCGTGACGACCCACGGCAGCGACTCCTCCACCTCCGCCAGCTCCTCCATCGCCCGCCTCGCGACCGCCCGGAGCTCCCCCGTGAGGCCCTCCACCAAGACCTCCAGCCTCCACCGCAGGCTCCCGCCGACCTTCCCCTTGACAACGTCTCGCCCCCCTCGCCGGCCCCGCCAGGCGTCCGCGAACACGACGGCCAGGTCTGCCACGATCCGCCTCCTGCACGCCCGCGGGTCCGTCCCCGACGCCGCCGACGAACCCCGGAACCGCGTCAGCGAGACGCCGCCGGCCCGTTCCAACGCATACGCGCACAGCGCATCGTCGCTGTCCCCCGTCCGCGTGCCCGCCGTTTCTAGCCCCGTGAGCACGCCCAGGTCTTCGACGCCGGGCACGATCCCGCCGCCGAGCACGTCCCTCGCTTCGGCGCACATCCCGGCGTCGATGGCGTGCCGCCTCGGCCGAAACTGCACCAGCAGGTTGCCCCCCTTCTCGGCGCCAGCTGCAACGCCCCTTTTGCCGCTAGTGTCCGAGCTTTCGCTGCCGCCGCTGCCGACCCCGTCGCCGGCGTCAACCCCGCTGTCCCTCCGTCTCCCGCAGGATGTCTGCGGCAGGAGGAGCAGTGTGTACGAGCAGTACCCCTGGAACGGCGCGGGCGCGACCTCGCACCCCGGGAATCTGGTCCTCGCGAAGTCGTGCGCCGCGGCGACTGCCGAGGTCCCGAGCCCGCACCGCGTCAGGAACGCCGCCACTTTGTCGTCGTTGCCCCCGCCGCCCGCTTCCGAGCCCGGGGATATGTCGGGGCCGGGCTGCGAGCCGGTGCCGGTGCTGGTGTATGTCACCTCGTCGTCGTCGGCACCCATGCCCAGGCCACCCTCTGTCTCTCCGCCGAGGTTGTTCGTGCCGACGGTCATCGTTGATTCAGGGCCGTATTCCAATATGCCATGGTGAGGAGGAGCGATTCGATCCGACTCTCGTCCGGGACGCGGGCGAGGGGAGAAGAGAGATAGAGATTAAAGTTGTCGGTCCCTTATCAGCCCCAGCCTGCGTGAAGAAATAAGCCGGGCGGCCCGTTTTAGGTTCACATGACGGCGCCATCAGCAGGCCTTGCATCCAGGCCGGTCAGCAGCGTGGGTAGCTGCAGCAGGTCGGTCGGGGAAGGCAGGTGAGGGGAAACAACCGCCCTACCCCGGCCGACTACACCACACCACCGCCACGGGATGCGCCCGCGTGGGATGGTGTCTTGCAGATGACTAGTCTTAATACGTCGCCCAGTTGATGATGGCCACGCCGGGCGCCTGAAGCGGCTACGATGGCTAGGTGCGGGAAATACTACAAATGGGCAGGTCTGTAAATCGCGGAAGCAGGAAGAATAAACCGGCTGGCTTGTACTGTAAATATATTATTATCACCACGCCTCCTTCCGTCATCAAATCAAAAGACAAATGGGGGCTATGGACGACGAGTGAAGCTTTCCCAGACAATTGAGAAAGAAGAAGAAAAAGACAAATAAAAAAACAAGTAAAAGTCCCATGTTTTATGCCCGTTTCCGTTACTCCATGCCAAGGGTATAAAATCGACGCGCAACCCTTTGGTAGCGCATGCATGCTTTGTGAAATTCCCATCTTTACACGCGGCGCCATCTCGAACTGAAGGAAGGCGGCACGACGGCCGAAAAACATGGCCGCGTAGGCGGCAAACGGCCTGGCTCGGTTTCCACCGCTCCTGCCTAGCTTATCCAATTGCCAGCTGCCCTCGCCGCCAGTCTGTGGCTTTATGACTAGAAGTCCCCCGCATTCCCGTTGTTGATCAACCAGACGCCACGTACCCTTGCAAGCCCTCACGGGCTGGCCCAGATCTGTCTGGGACCGGTTCTATGTTATTCGGCCGTTACTGATATTCGTTACATGCGCATTGGTGCGCAACTCGCCAGTCGATGTGAGCCGTTCATTTGCGAGATCTGCGATCGAGCTCAACCTTGCTGTACCACGCCGCACCGATCATGGTGAGGATCATGCCAGAGCCGTTGAACAGGTGGACCTCGACACCGAAGGCAACGATTCCAAGTCCAACAGTGAGGCACTGCTTCATGTTGCCACAAATGCTCATAGTAAGAGCACCGGCGACCTTGTTCGTCTGGAATGAGGCAACGTTGAGGGCGAAGGCGAGAATACCGTTGCCAAGAAGGGCGATGACGGTGGCAAGGCTGATGTTGCCCTCCGCCCGCATGGTGTTGAGGTTTCCGAGCTCGCCGGCGGCGATGGCGCAGGCCAAGGACTGCATGGCGGCAAAGGGCGACATGCGCAGCAGAACCTCCATCGCAGGGAGGGCGAGAGGGCCAGTCATGATGCGGTTCGTGGCGACCGTCTGTTGGTGTGTTGGTCAGCATCTTCACAGACACGGGACGAGGGTTGCTGGACGGGTTTCGAGAGCGGAGCCACATGAACCCAATCGGATGGTCGGCACCGCTTCCCGCAACTCAAATATGCCATTTCGGATGATGGACGGGAGACGCGACAGGAGCGTAACAGTTACGTACCTTGACTGCGGCAAGCACCACACCCGCAAAGGTGAGCAGGAAGCCCAGGTCGGTGAAAGTGTACTCGCCAATAGTCGTCAGGGCAGCGCCAATCATGATGGGCACGAGCGTCAGGTATGTCATGTTCTCATAGGTACGGCCGAAGACGATACGGTAGATAAGAACGGTGAAGACGGGCACGGTTGTTCGCAGGACCTGGTAGAACGGCACGGAGACCATGGCGCTGTGCGGTGGGTTAGCGTCTGATTGTTCAGGTGAGTCTCGTCCCGTCTTATTCCGTGACGGAGTCATGGGCGGGATTCTACCACGAGAGCGGCGTTGGATATTCCAAAAGTGCGAGGAGGTTGGCTGCTTACAGTGACAGATTGGAGACGGCGATGTTGGTGGTGAAGAGCAGACTGAAGGCAAGGAGAATAAGGTTCTCGCGGCGGCCTAAATGAGACATAGTGAAGTAACCGCATTGCAGCAGCATGTAGCAGCCTAGGCTCGCGCAGGTGGCGTGAAGCGAGGTGAGGAGCCACGGGAAAGGGAACTGAAGAGAGGTATTAGCGATTGCTCTTTGGAGATAGCAAGTCATCACCCTGCCGCTATGAAGCCCTGGAAACTGGTCCGGGACTTGGGGATGGCAGCTCGGGGAGGCAGGGCAGACAACATACAGCTCCAAGGATCAGCTTGTTGTAGAGGGTCAACACTAAGCTGAACATGAAGTAGGCGCTCAACCAGCCAAACTTGACTTGGGGCGAGATGGTGTATTCGACGGGGTTGCGGTTCCTTTCAGCGTCGCTCTGGGGTCCGTTGGCAGGGCTGACGTTGGCCTCGAGATCGTAGCTCTCTTCGATGCGCTTCTCATCGCCGTTGAGGAGACCGTGGCCCTCCTCGCTCCGTCGAGCCTCGTTTTTGAAGATGCTGGATTCGGCCATGTCTTCGAGTGGTGAAGGTGCTGGGTTGACTGGGGAGTGTTGCTCTTTTCTTTTTCTCTTCTTTCCTCGGTGATTCCCACCGTTGGTTGCAGAGATTGGGCTTCTTAGCGTATTTGTTTATAGGCCGCGTGTTCGTGTTCGCCCGCAGATACCCTGTCGTCGCTTACCTAGGGGCCGAAAGAGCTGACGACTGTCCTAGTTTCACGACGCAGATCGGTCCCGAGCGTGGGGATTCGGGAAGAAGGGCGTGCGCAAGACGGTCGAGCTTAAAATAAAGTAACAATCGGATCGGGGTAGGACGAATGGCAGATATTGCTGCTTGCAATGGGAGGAGATGTAAAGGAGATAAAGAGGCACGAACGAGAGGCAGGGCAATGGAAGAATTGTATGCCGTGGAGTGGATGGGAAGGAGTCAGTAGAGAAGGGAACCCCGGCTGAGGTGGTGGTGCGTGTGTAGAAAGTTCTTGGCAGGTAAATAGCGCTTGTATAGTGGAACCGGCGTGAAAAGAACCCTGTGCGAATTGATGACTTTGCAAGGCGCCAGCTAAATGCGATGCACCAATCGTCTGCCAGTGTCGAATGGTAAAAGAATAATGAGGTCCGGGAACAGGGGGTGAAGGCGTAGGCGTGAAGTGGGAAAGGGACAAGAAAGGGAACGACAGGAATAGGAAGCGAACGGGAGAAAAAACGTGGAGAGGAAGAGACTGAGTACCTATTGGGGTATGTGCGTGTACGTAGGTAGTATATGGTTGATGATGGAAGACATGGAAATGGTGGCGGCAGTGCCGAAGAAAGAGTGGGAATAGGAGGGAAGTAAGGAGTAACATCTGGGAGAGTGCAAGCTGGGTGGACAACTAAAAAGGGGGTCCGGAACGGGGGCGGAGGGGCGGGAAGGGGGGGGGGGGGGGGGGGGCGAGAGAGTACGATTAGGAACCAAAGGATGCCGAGATACTCAAACAGGCACCTTTCTCGCTTCCGCACTTGGCGGCAATGACGTTTCGGCTGGTGGCATTGGCATTGCTACAAAGTATCGCCGTTGCCCTTTTGGCCTCCGTAGCATCTGCTCTCTCTCTCTCTGTTGGTGTGCGTCTCCGTCCCGGCCGCGGCAGCTAGCGCAGGGCCGAAACCACACGTACCCGACCTGCCAGGGCATGTCTGTCTCCTCCCTATCCGGCTATCCGTTAGGGTCGCAGTGTGTATCCGTACAGGGCAGGCAAGGGGCTCTTCCGGTCTGTCTGGATTTCCGGATCTATTGAACGAAATGGATCATTGCTCTTCTGATACATGTTTCCTTGGGAAATAGGCCTGCGCGGTAAGGGAGAGAGCGCGAGTCTGAGATCGGTACAGTCCAAACGTGGAGACCAGTTGGGACACAAACAAGCCGCCAAGGCACATCACACACGCTGTGAAGAGAGGATTGCGCCGGAAACTTTGGACGGCTCGCCGTTCCAGCATTGTTGCGTCTTCATGGTCTACGCCAGCGGCTGGGTGCGTGACGTACCTACTGGACATTGGCCGTTGCGGCGTTGCCCATCTGCTCAAATAACCTACTCCACACATCCGTAAAGCAGAGCGGGATGGCTGGCTCTAATTACCTAGGCCTCTCCGCCAACTAAGATACCTACCCAGGCAAGCCAGGTTTACTAGGTATGTTTAGCTAAGCGGGCCGTGGGGAAAAGCGACACCTCACAGCATTCGGTGGGAGGCAGGATTCGATGGAGTGAGTAGTAGCTCTTCGCTCAAAAAAGCATCTGCGATTAATGCCACTGGCATCATCGTCCCACCCATTTTGATTTCTGTCAGTCTATCGACAGCTGAGAAGGCCTCTAGGTACACGACATAGGTAGGCAGGCAGGGAAGGTTTGGTGGCGAGACGACCTTCTCTCTTCCGGCCCCGGTTTGCTCCGCGTCTGAAGTGAGCTTGTCTTGGGGTCTTGGGTCCTGCGAGCACTCCCTTGGCAGCCGCGTAAGCCTGGGCCCTGATTCATCGTGGTGCGACCGGATGGCAGGGACGTGGCTTGGAGCGAAACGGGGTCGGTTAATCAAAAGGCATAGTCGGGCGATCGACATCTGTGGTGGGCCAGGGTGCCACTTTATAAGTGGATGATGAAGAAACCTGGAAGGAAAAAGGAAGGCGGAGTCTCTGGCACTGGCACTGGCAAAAGTGAATAGCTAATATCGTACCTACCTACCTAGGTACCTACCTAGGTAGGTAGGTAGGCACCGGTAGGTTGGTAGATAGGGCAAGTTTGATTGGTGACAGGAGGCAGCAGCCAATCATGCATCTTGTATCTTGTCTCTTTCTGGAAGTTCTACATCATTCCAGCACGTTAGATACCTACCTAAGTATCCAAGTGCTCCTAATTGGAACGGTTCCTCCAAGGATGTCTACTAATTACCTCCATAGAGGCTATTTCATACATAGTACATTACGTAGTACATTGCAGAGTGTGGATAGTGTACAATGCATACCAAGAAAACCTGGCAGGCGGAGAAGTGGCCCAGCCAACATACCTGGCGCGTGGATAAGAGTGCCATTCCGACAGGCCCATCTCATTTAACAGCGGCTTGGCAGCGAAAAAAATAGAGTCAAGTTAATACATGTTTGTTTTCATAGTTTTATTCTTCTTGTTTTCGGAAAATAGGGACGATCCAGGTCTAGTCGGACGCTCGCTGCTGATTGACACCTAGGTAGATCGGGGGTTGTTTCTTGTCTGCGGCTGCTCACATTCCAGGTGTATTGCCTGGCAGGTCTCAACTTGTCAGGTAAGGTAGGGCAAGCGGAGACACGCATGGCGATGCCTGTCTGTCTTGCGTTTGTCTATAAGCTACAGCCGCACGGAGGAACACCAAAAGCACTCAGCCGGCGAACCCCAAGTGTCGCAATGCCGAGACTTGTCTTTGAAGGTAAGCACCGCGGCGACAGCACGCTACGGGGTTGGCTCCCTCCCTTGGCCTTGGCTCCTGTAGAGGAAAGGAAGGAGGAGGAGCGGAATCGTCGGTGGAAGCGAGGAGGTGGAGAGGAACAACAGGCAGCGAATAGGGAGGGCGGAAGCCAAGATCAGGAGTGAGGGGGGGGGAAAACCAAGAATCAACATTGAAGACATGGGACGCGCGACTGGCCCAGAGACACAGGGTGGAAATGATGACAAGAAATCATGTCGCACGACGGGTGTCACACGGTGCTGGAGTCTGCACCTACGCAGTACGTATTAGTATCTATCCCCTGACAGGAATCAGGAGTGCTGGAGGAACCGTGAAAGCTGCGCCGTAGGAGTGGCACCGACGGGACAGGGACGGGACACGGTGGAGAAGAATCCAACAGCGGGGAGTACGAAGTACCTACAGTAGTAAGTTACGCTGTTGAGTACCTGGGTACGTACAGACTTCCATGAGCATCTTATCTACATCCAATCTGCCCTGCCATGAAGATTTACCCCGAACACAACCAGCCCTTTATGGAGGAGATGTTAGCGTCGCTCGCAATCAGCGCAACACTCCATCTATTTCTTACGGGATCAATTTCCGTTCGTCCACGAGCATACGGGCACAGTGTAAATGTAACGTTGAGGTGCGGACCATGTATGAAGTCGCGAAATGGGTGAGACGCATCGCAACACCAGCCAGAAGGGAGAGAGAGCATCCACTAGCGGATCGAGGTGCCTGGCGCAACGGTCGGCACCTTAGCCCATGTCATGTCTCAAACCTTCAGCCACTTAACAGACAACGGCCGCAATGCGAGCTTAATGGGGTACGTGTTCCAACGGCTCTCGGCAACACCGCCCACGACGAACGACAGCGCGTCTGCTGGATAAATAATGCAAGGAAAAGGCCACTTGGCAGGGAAATTGAGAGCAGCAGGGCAGAAACAGCGATGCGCAAACACAACACACAGGTGGGAAACAATACCTACATAGTACACATGCCGGGACACTGTGGTTGCAAGACAACACACAGGCACAGGCAGGGGCTCTTCTGGGCGAGCCTATTAAGGTCTCACCAAGGCGGCGGTACCAAGCCTCCAAGCCGGACGACACGGCATCTTGAATTTCTTGGGCTCACCACACGTCCACACCACGGCCGCCCGACCCCACCTGGGACGCGGCCGGCCAATGCCAAAGAGTCCACGTCAGCAACCCCCGTTTGCTTGCCGATGCTTCCAAGACCCTTGGAATACGAGCCTGCCACTGCCCAGTGCCTTCGAGTTTCGCTGGACCCAGTAGGCTATTTCCCCCCTTCTTTCTTTGTACGTGCAAATACGTTATGCTCACGCGCGTACCTTGTTGCAAATCGAAACCCCAGGAGGCTTTTCAGGGACCCGGTTTGCTGGTCCCTTTCATCCCATCACTTGTCGAGGGTTTGCGCAGACGTTTGTGAACGCTGAGCAATCGAGGTAGGTATACGGTTGGGTGTACGGGTACATTACGGATACGTGACGAATCGCTGATGAATGATGCTTGCGTTTGGATCATGCTTCCGTCCTTTCCGCCAGTCTTGAGCACCGCAACGCCACGCCACGCCGCCGCATTGTCCGTTCCCTACCACGCAGGTTCCAAAATACACCAACGGTCACTACAGCAAACTTGGGCAAGGTGTCTCTGAGAAACCGGTGGTGTTTTTTGGAACCCGCGTGCCCACCTACTTACCTACCTACCTACCTAGTTAGGTACAGTCCGCCGGGGTTCTAAATGTTAGTTTATTACAAGCCCCACGTACATATACTGTATGAATAGGCACACTTAATTGCTACTAAATACCTAGTAAGAGTAAGTACTTTTACATGTTGATCACGTTAATCAAGAGATGTACCTAGGAGGGTAGGGAACTCTATAGAGGTATCCTCCTACTGCATTCATAGGGAAGGTAACCTTTTTGTGGTTTTCTGGGTCATTTCATCACGCTAACATTTAGAACCCGGCGGACTGTAGATAGGTATGTTAGTACTCAAGGCAGGTAGGCAGGCACCTGAAGTTGCTCGCGCTGTCTCTGTACCTTCGCCAAACCCCTAGCGCCTAACCGACCTCTCCTTTCGACGCTGAACGCACTACCTACCATCGCTCACACATTGGCAACGTAGCTATGCCGCGTCCTCCTATTTTTATTTGATCTTTATTTCCCTCCTCGCCCAACGTGGACCCTCGCTCCCTTTGCTCCGTGCACTGCATTATGTAATTAACCATAATCCGTCTGTTCGCTAATAATGACATAATACATGCCCCGATTTCCTTGCACCTCCTTCCCCAGACTCTGCAGGACTGCCGGTCCTCATTCAAATCACCAGATGCGGCTCAAGTGTACACTCCGTACCTACCTACCTAGGTACCCTCCATACAGCCTGAAGTGAAGCTCACACCGGTCGAGCTGCGTGTCTCCTCCGCCCACGCTTACACCTGCACGCCCACGCACGACTGTCTTTACCGCGAAGAGAGCAGCAGTCCAAGACAGACTAGACGCTTTCGAGATAAGAAGGGAGCAAGGAATTAACTTCGTGCTCGAGAGGAACAGGACATTTCTCGAACCCCACATCCCGCCCGCCCTTTTGATCGCTGCTGGAGACGTAGACACTGGTATCGGCCTTGGCACACATGCGCTTCTCTTCTTGCCGCTGTCACTTCTTTTAACTTGGTTTTCTCCCCATCTTTTTTCTTCCCGCCCGCCCCTCCTTACCTAACGACGACGGTTCTCGACTGCGAGTATCGCTTCGCTTCTTTTTTCCTTTTCTTAATTTCGTTACGGTATATCACTCTTTCTTGCTTCGCTACGGTCTTTTATAATACCCAACGTTTACACCTTTCGACCACCAACTCTCGTCATCGGCAGCGTCTTATCCTCGCCCCTGAAGGCGCCCACCCCTTGGCTGGCTTGCGTGCCTGCCCTTCAACACTTCTGAAATCGCCTACCGTGGATCTCAAGCCGAGCCGGCAGCTAAATGACACCCGCCTCGCACCCATGCTAATGGCACTGAAAGGCCGCAGGTTCGCACTGCTGGCCGCCTTCGTCCTTGTTTCGGGCCTATTGATCTTTTCGCAATCGCTCTACCCAGAGAAGCTGAGCTGGGTGAGTTTTCCGTCGTTACTTCGGGGTTCTTGTCGTTATTTGATCGCCGTCGCAAACCACTCCATCAGCCGGGGCCTCCCGCCCCCTCTCCTTCTTTCTTCCTTTTCTTCTCCCTGCCCGGAGAGGAATGCGCACACGTGCCGATCTTAGCTGAAACATCAACGGAACACTTCGCGAGGATGGCCCTGAGACAACCCTCATAATCGATACTGACGTGCCTTCTTCCACAGTCCGAAATCTCAGCTTCTCTTCCTACGGGAAGCAAATCCTCCGCGCCATCTGCCAAGAGCAGCAAAACCGGCTCCGCGGGCGTCGGTCGCCTCCACTTCCTCATCGCCGCCAGTGCTCCGAACTTGCAGTTCTGTCGCGCCCTTGTTTCGTCGACCGTCAACCGCTTTGGCGCGCCCGTTATCGCAGGATGGAACGCCACCGGGGAGAACGATGCTGCTCTCTCCCACCTGGCCAAGATCCGCGTCGTCACTAAATACCTCGAGGAGCTGCCCACATCCAGCAATGACGACCTGTTCCTTATGATCGACGGCTATGATGTTCTCCTCCAGTTCGGTCCCGACGTCTTGATCGACCGCTACTTCAAGGCTTCCGAACAAGAGGATGAGCGCATCATCCAACAACTCGGGCCCCAAAAGGCCGAGTCCCTGGCCGGGCCCCTTGGCCGACATATCTTTTTCGGTGCCGACAAGGTTTGCTGGCCCGTCGACCCCCGGCGCCCGGCATGCTGGGCTGTCCCTCCGGTTCCCAATATGGACGACCGAGAGTTCGGCCCTCTCACGAACACGGAGGACATGGCCTTCAATCACCCGAGATGGCTCAACAGCGGTACCATCATGGGCCCTGTCAAGGAGGCCCGCGAGATGTTCCGAGCGACCCTCGACCTGATCAACCAAGTGTACGATCCCGACTTCGAGTTCAAAGAAAGCGACCAGTTCTACATGAGCGATGTTTGGGGTCTCCAGGAGCTGGAGAGGATCCAGATGCAAAAAGATGACAATCCCGAGGCCGTTGTTATGCTACCCCCTCAGGGCGGCTTTGTTCCTAGTCTGGAACCCGCTTTCAGCTACAACTTCCATATCGCCCTGGACTACTGGAGTCTGATGTTTCAAACATGGGCTGGCTACAGTGAGTGGGTGGACTGGCGCAAGTTTGTCGGCCCCCGTTACTCGGTCGAGATTACCCAAAACTACCGTAACAACTCGGAGTTTGTCCCTTGGCACCTGCACATGCAGGTTGACGGTATGAGGTCGCTGAAGCGCATCTTCAACACGACGTCAGATGAGACCATGGGCGCGACGGTGGATGAGCTGATCCGCAAGTCCGAGTTCGGGGCCAACATTGTCACCAAGCAGACGTTTCCCTTGCTGCACGTAACAGGAGAGAAGGGCGCTCTGGATGTCTTCTGGCCTCGCCTGTGGTTCTACCCCTACGGGCGATCGCTGGTCCGGTCCGCCATCAAGTGGTTCCGGACCGAGGAGCACTATGCGCCTGAACCGATCAACAGCAGGGTGTGGTACCCCGCGCACCCTTATCCCAAGCAGATCAGGGAGAGCGATGCTGGCGCCTGGTCAGACGCCAGCAACGACAACGCAACCGTCTATTGGCTGGGCTTTGACGAGCTCTGCGCAGAGCATCACGGCATTCTTTTTGGGGAGAAGTAACCCTTCCGGGTTCGGAGTCTACTACCATCCGATTGAGCAACTTTGAGCGCCTTTGTATTACAAGCTTGATCTGGAGAAACATGGCGCAGATTCAACGCGAATCAGACGCATTAAACCAATAGCAGCAGAAAGGCTGTTAAAGAACAGGGACGACAGTAACAGTGGCCCATACTTTACACAATACGATACGTCACGGCTGGCATCGCACATTTGACATGCAGCATGCACAGATGTAATACACATGTGTTTGTGCGCGGTCTCCTTTGTATAACGCAGCGTTGTATAGCACTTGGGGTTAAAACATGGCGACGAGAAAATACAATAGACAATACAGCCATTAGAGGCGACAATTTTTCAAGACACGAGGCTTTTTTACCAGCTGAGCTATCAACCGCAGGGCGGACTGGACGCACAGTATCTGGGGAGCACGTGTGTCTTGGCATGGTCGAGTGAGGTTGAGTTTGACTCTCCCTGGTGCTGTCGGGAAAGATAGCGGCGGTCCATGCCGATTGCTGTAGGGCTGGGCAGACTGGATGTTGACCCAACCCCACTATGTAACGATCTCTTCAATTTGCTTGAGCTTTGTTCTATTTCTTTTTTCTCCCCCCCCCCCTCTCACCCCAAAAAGGTTTGGCCATGCCCTGCAGTAGCTGAGCCGGGTCAGGCCAGGCAGCAGTAGCCACATTTGCGGGAAAGCAAACTTTCCGAATTAGGATGCATCTCGGTGTCGACTCTTGGCGTGATTGGTCCCGAGACCTCTGCCGAGCATTAAGAGGCGTCGATGACTAGGCCGCCAAGACCGGCGGTGGCGTAGCTTACCCTTGGGTGCCTAGGTCTGCTTGGTTTCTGTACATTTCATAGAAAGGGAGAGACAGAGACAGAGACAGAGACGAAGGCCCGAGGTGATGGCAATGAACCATGATCTGAAATGTGTCTGGTTTATGGGCGGCGGTGCAGGTCTCGGCGACGCTGCTTTTTCCATTTTTCCAATGTCATCGCGGCACGCGAGGTGGGAAGGGAGGGTAAACACAATCAGGTTCACGTGATTTGATCCTGGCCTTGCCCCCAAGGCCGGAGGGAGTGAGGGTGAGTCAATTGGAATGGATTGGGGAGGACGGGGGACCTCTCTGCGAACTGATGAGTTGTAGCTTGTCTGAGTTCAGCTGATGTTCCCCGCGGCTTCGGCGTGCGTCCCGTCCCATTTCTCGGACGAACCAAAGCCGTCGTAAGCACGGGAGAGCGCCATCAAAATAGTTTAAAGCTGATGGTAGATATAACTACGGAGTACGACGAAAACCATACAACACAGTCCTGGACGTTCGTGAGACGGGATGTTCGGACTGAGCGGCGGCATTCCGCGTCCCCTTGGCCGGGCGACAGGCCAGAGTTCCAGCTGAAAGAAGAAGAAGAAGAAGAAGAAAATATGAAGAAGAAAAGAGTGGGTGTGTTGCTCTCAACAGGCAGTTGTCATATCAAGGTACCGCACATTTCCTTCCATGGATTTCCGTAGACTATTGTATGCAATGGCTCAATAAGGAGCATTTGTCGTCGGTATTGGACTTGCCCAGGATTCTCGCCATCAGCCAATCCCCCAACCGGAACAGAACATTTTATTGCTAGGGTGACGATCCGCCTCCCATTTTTTTTATGAACGTCCTGGCCACCTGCCCCAAAGGGAAAGAGCAAGTCCTTCCCCCCTTTCGGTAGGTACTTTAGAAACAGGCCAGCACGGCTCAGCGGTCAACGAGATGCAAGCGACGAGGGGCTGCCCGCCCATTTGTCTTGAGTTGTTTTCGTTCGTCGACTGCGTCCGCCTACGTACCGCTGGCAGTGCAATGTCATTTGAGGTAGAAGCAGAAGAGGGGGGGGGGGGGTTCGTCAGATTGCGGAATGCAATTTGGTCAAATTATACCCTTTCCGGTTTACTCGGTCGATCTGGCGCCTTTTCCCCTCGCACAACCGTACACCAAAGCCGCCAGAAAAACACAATAGTCTCTCATTAGGTCCGTACATTGGTTACACCTCCTTCCTGCCTTGCCAAGCACAACACGACACTATCCCCCATGCAGCCGACCCCACGATCCACCCGCAATGATAGAAGCCACCCCCAAGAAGCGTCTCTCTTCGCCGCCGGGCTTACTTGTTCTGCACGGGCGGGCGTCGCAAAGCGGCCAATAGAGGTGTTAGTGCCCTGTACGGCTTGGATAAACTCTGGGGCCTGTTTGCTCATTACGGATGCCCAAATACAGCTGCCTGGCCAAAGCCAGTCACTCCTCGTCCGCAACGCCTGTCTGTTCTGCATGACCCTTCGGACAGTGGACTACAGCCTCGCTCTTGGCCTCGACAGGGAACAGTAGAAGGAAGCAAGCAGGGCGCGCACGCGCGCACCACCCATACAACCGCGTTCCTGCCCACGCTGCCCGTGCCCGGCTTTCCTCTTTCGACGTGAAGGCTGACCGACGGGATTTGCTTTCCTCTGGAATGACCCATTCTGCCTCATTATGGGCTCCCCCTCCCCCCCTTTCTTCACATAGGGCAGCCTTACGGAGCTAGTCTGGTTTTCTGTTTCCTCCCCGTCTCGCACAGAGGAATCCCCTTCGACCGCCCCCTTGTCGATATAAAGGAAGAGAGCTGCCGCGTCCCGCTTCATATGGGCTCCCCCGGGAAGGCGTGCATTGAAAGTGGCAGACATACACAAACGGGCAACTCAATTTCATGCCAGTCCGTCTGATCGTGCATTCGATCATCAATTTAATCTTTACGTCTGTCCTTGTTTAGGCACTGCCCCTATCTACCTCTCTTGATAAAACTCTACCTCTTCTCGCCCTCGATTCGTATAGGCCAAGCTGCCCATTATGACGGCCCCGCCTGGCCCTATTAGCTACTCTCCGAAGAGACTGATTGTGTGCTGTGATGGTACCTGGATGAACTCGTAAGTGCTACAGTTTCTGTGTTCCGTCTCAGTTTTGGTCACCCCAAGGTGCTAACCTGTTATACAGGGAGAGCGGATACGTCAAGCCTTCACTCTGGAAGCGTAAGGGCTCCCTCCAGATCCCGTCCAACGTGACTCGCATCTCGAGATGTTTCAGCCGTAAGTGCAGCGACGGTCGGGTTCAAGTCATTGAGTACGAGTCGGGCGTCGGCACGGGGAGCAACACCCTCGATACGCTTACGGGGGGCGCGTTTGGCCTCGGTCTCGGCGAGGTAAGCATCTCCTTCTCGACTCAGCTACATGCAGTACAGTACTTACGCGCCAGACAGAGGGTTCGCAACATATACAGTTTTCTCTGCGCCAACTACTGCGATGGCGACGAAATCATCCTCGTCGGTTACTCGCGCGGTGCCTATATTGTCCGTTGCGTCGCCGGCATGATCACCGATCTGGGCCTCCTCACCCGTGAAGGTGTCGAACACTTTTGGCCCATCTTCAAGGACATGGAGAACTGGAACAACCACCAATACCGCGACGAGTTCCCCTCGATGCCGTTTGACAACAAGCCCAAGGGCGAGGGCGCTGCGGATGTCTACCGGTCCAAGTTAGAAAAGGTTCGTTTGTTACCCTCCGCAACAGAACGTCATGACTGACGAATCCTAGCTCGGCATGACCCGCGTTCGGCAGGAAGAAGGCAATGGCGAGCTCATCAAGGTCAAAGCCGTTGGTAAGTACAACGACCCCATCTTCCATGCAGCAATAGCATCTCCCCTACTACCTCTGATCCACCTTTCATCCAAACGAGAAACCCGGCTAATTGAGAACAGCCGTGTGGGATACCGTCGGTAGCCTCGGCATTCCTCAAGTTTCCTGGCTCAACAAGATCGGCATCTACGCATCGAATCGAGAGTTCAGATTTTGGGACACAAGCCTTTCTGACAAAATTGAGCACGCCTTTCACGCTCTTGCCCTTGACGAGACACGTTACTCTTTTCAGCCAGCAGTGTGGGAGCGCCTAGAGGCTAATCGGCTTTCGACTGATCTCCGTCAGGTCTGGTTCCCTGGCAACCATGGGAACTGCGGCGGAGGCTGGAACGACCAAGGCATGTCCAATATCACGCTTGCTTGGATGATGGACCAGCTAGCCTCGATTGGCGTCGAGTTCAACCACAGGGTCCTTGAGCGTTACGTGCAACAGTCCAATTCTTTCTATCAATCTCAGGCCGAAACAAATAACAGCGCTATGCCGTGGGCCATGGAACCCATCTATGGCCAAAACCACCCTCTCCGACCTTGGGGTCTGGGTGCCATCCAGAATACATCCAGCCTTCTCTACTCCTTGGCTGGCAAGATGATCCGCTCGCCCGGTCTATACAAGCAGGTCAACGCTGAAACTGAGGCCCCAAGTGCTCATTTTCTTCAGGATACCAATGAGCGAATTCACTCTTCGGTGCGGATTCGCCTGGCCTGCAAAGGCCTCGGTCTCAACGATGTTGGCGCATGGGACAACCCTGCCATGAAGAAGGACTGGAAGCTCGTCCGGACAAAGGCCCAATACGAAGATCCGGTGCCGAACCACCCGGATTGGGAGCCAGAGGAGAACAAAAAGGGATGTATCAAGCACCCTTCCGAGTGCGAGGACGGCCGCTGGGTTTGGGAGTACTGTGGACCTAAGAAGAACGCCCCCACTAACCCTGAGGCGAGGATCATGGTTGAGGAGCCTCTCGGACCGTTCGAGCGTTACTTATTGGAGTTGACCAGTGGCACCCCCAATGTATACCGGTACGCCCATGAAAACGCCCGGTGATCCTGGTCGATGTTTGTTTGTTTCTTCCGCATGGATGGGCGTCTAGATACCTTTGTTCTTGTCAGCCTGGCTTTGGCGTTTTGCATGGCATGGTTTCAACATATAGAACATGGATTAACCAAGTAGTATTACAACTTGAAGTCCCGCCATGCTAGAAGGCGATATTTCGCCTAGCCAAGGGTTTCTTCACGTATGCTTGACGTAGTCCTTGAAAGGCTAGGGTCCTATTAAAGCCCACAGTCCTGGGGGCATCCCCCGGAGTTTCCCAAAACATCCCATCAGCTATTCTTCTGATGTCAACTGCACACCGAGAACGGGAGTATCTAAAGAATTACCGACCAGACGACCAAATAGCATGATATATCGTTCAAAGACTACATGCGCCACCATCGAGCCTAAGCAGGTGAGTGTCGGCGATGTTGACTTTGGCGTTTTTCTCGAATCAAATAACATCATCCATCTCTCTCTCTCTCTCTAGTATATATGGGTAGATACATATATGATAACATACAAGGCTACAAAAGACGCCTGTACGAGCCGCTCTCTCTTAAGTATCAAGCCCCTTTCCACATCTTCTACGGGAAAACAAGAGCTATAGCAATGATGTGACTATCAACGGCTACCCAGATCTAGAGGATTGATGATAGAGGTGCTCTATTCACCCGCGAGGCACTTGCGAGCACCCTGTTCACCACGATGAGACGGCCGCATGGGACTACGACTTCATGCCCATGAGTATTCGCAGACCGAACGCACCCACATCGCTCCACAAACAACTCTCGCACCGGCGAGGGGTCGCAGCCGAGAAAGGGGGACGAAGGCGCCCGTTGGGACGGCCTGTGACATCGCTCAGTGTACGGATTCAGCGTCAGTGGTCTCCAGCACCTGGCATCCACGCAGAGGGCGATGGTTTCGTAAACATTGAACAGGCTTCGACGTGTGCAGGAGAGCCAGCCCCTGTAAAGGTCCGAGCATGAATCGAGAGTAGAGAGAGAGAAGGGGGACGAGGGCGGGCGGGCTGCGAAGGGTTGGTTGCGCGGTAAGGGACACTGGTGCGATGGACGCCGGAAGGTGGTCGAGGCAAAGAGCGTTGGAGAGCTTGCGTGCTTTGCGGAGATGGATCCGAGAAAAAGGCCGAGGGGCGTCCTTTATACACAGGTCGACGAGCACCCCAGCCAGGCGACCAACCAGCGGCCGCCCTGTAGCAGATTCTAAGCAAAAGGCAACTCCCCAACAATCTCACATTTCACAGCATTCCAAAGCCCCCCAGAGGTCTTTCTCCAGACAGACGGTCCCGCCTCCCGATTTGGAGGAGACCGTTGTTCTCTACCGTGTTCAGGCTGTTACAGCTTCACATCTGCCATGTTGTTTACACCCCCTCCTTTCTGAGCACTGTAGACGTGTACTACGATGGGTGATATAGAAGACCTCTGCTTTACCAGCCAGCCACGTCTTGACCACTATTCATTTACCCGGCTACTAGGCACTGGCTTTGTCATTGGGAGGGGGGGGGGTGATGGTGTTGGTTTGACGCCAGGCGGACCAAGGCCAAGGCTGCCGGCGACGCTGCTGCGCCTCGCCGTTGTTGAGGACGCCTTACGAAAAAAAAAAGGGGGGGGGGGGGTGCGTCCGGTCGCCTCACCTAGGGCGGGAGGGATGCGGCGCGCTGATCCCTCGGGTTTTCGTGCATGCTCGTCGAGTAAAAAAAGCCGCGTCATGTAGTAACCCACGCCGCTAGGCATCTGCCGACGAAGCCATTCTCGACCTGGCTTGTTGGCCGCCACAGACCCGCCGAACTTGACGAGCCAAGGGCCCATGGATACGAAGTCGTCGTCCCATGGTAAAACGCGCAGCCGTGAGTTATGCTGGCCAATGCTGTCAAAACGAGGTGCTTCAGACCAAGAGCAGCTATGATGAAAGCAATAACGGGTCCGGTCAATAGATGATCCGACTGCCGTACCAACACCTCTCGAGGCACTGTACAGCGCATATCCCTCCTCGGACCAACCACACCACCTGGCAGTGCGCGTCCACCAAGGCCTCGCCATGGCCTCCCTCACACTCGTCACCGAGGCCCTTTCGGCCTTCACGCCCGCCCAATGGTGTCAGATATTCTTCGGAATCTCCTCGGCGTCCGTTCTGGCTATACAGATGGTCCCCAAGGCCGCCCAGCACCTGCTCCTCGATTACGGCGCTCGCTCCCCAGTCAATACCGGTGACCAGGCGAAGGAGTCAGCTGGATCCAAAGAATCGAATGTTTTCATCGATGTGGTTAGGGCGGTGGCCTCGGCCGGCCAGATCCCCCACTCGTGGTTTATGCACTTCTACGTGGCGTCCATCGCGAGCTCGGCTTTCTGGGCATGGCAGCACCTCCAGGGGGGCTCGGTCATCACATCTCTCACAGCGCAGCAGGCAGCCTCCGGAACCCCGTCTGTGAGCTTCGAGCAGACGGTGCTTGTCTGGGCGCTTATGGCGCTACAAGGTGGTAGGAGACTCTATGAATGTCTGTTTGTGATGAAGCCGGGGTCTTCCAAGATGTGGTTCGTCCATTGGCTGCTGGGGTTGGGGTTTTACCTCTGCATGGGCGTATCCGTCTGGGTCGACGGTTCGGGCGAGTCTCTCCGAGCTAGCACCACCTCGGGTTCTCACTGACCTTTCCTAGTTTCCCTACGAGAGACAACCAAGCCGGACTTTGGAAATCTGCTGTCGCCTGCTGCCATCGTGGGAACGGTTACATACTTGTACGGTTGGATCAATCAACACCTGTGCCACAAACATCTGGCCAGCCTCAAGAAGTACTCGTTGCCAGACCGTGGCCTTTTCCGATATCTCGTCTGCCCCCACTACACGTGCGAATGCCTCATCTATCTGGGCCTTGCCATCACGGCCGCTCCAGAGGGCCTGATCGTCAACCGCACTCTCCTATGTGCTGTGTGGTTCATCGTTGCCAACCTTGGCACAACAGCTGACGGAACGAAGCAATGGTATGCGCAGAAGTTTGGGCCCGAAAAAGTGGCCGGTAAATGGAGAATGGTTCCCTTCATCTTCTAGGTGCACTTGAGCCTCAACATCATTTCTTGCCAAACAACCCAAACTTGGCCCCGAGCTTCGAAACCTGCATCACGTCGCGATATGTGAGGCTTGTCCTGGTTGCACGGACGTTTCGGCCGGCTGCGAAATCGGATCTCGATCGCAGGAGGTCCCAGTTGGCAATAGTCTCGGCCGAAAGTTCAATGTCCTCCTCGATGTCAGCAATCCCATGTAGGAAGTCGCTGTAGAGGTCGTCGGTCGTGACAAGGAGGCTTCTAGGTTCCTGGAGAATGCGGCCCACAGGCTCCGGATCCAGCCCGCCGTCCTCTTTGCTTTGGTAAAGGTTCAGGCACAGGCTTGCCCCAAGGCTGACAGTGCACACGACTGGATGATATGCAGACCCGTCCTATAGCTAGTATGAGATTCAGAAGCTCCTCACATCGACCTACCGTGTACTCAACTTATGCGGCATAATTCCAACTCCAGGAGGATACTCGTTAATCAATACATGGTTCGGCCGTTTGTGAGGGCTGTTGGCGAAGAGATTGGACGAGTCGGGGCCGGCGACAAGAGGCAAGGAAAGAATTCGCGAGACCACGGGCTCTTGGAGCCACTGTGGCAAGGAGGCGTCAATCAGCTTGTTATTGACGAGATCGGACGGCCACGTTTGGAGACGTCGATGAGTCAGATGTTTCCATCGAGGTTTCGGCGCATCAGCTATCTGTTGCGTGACAGGGACGACTGATTAGCCGCAATTGCGAATGACGAAGGTTTTTTTTTCCTCCCTCAGGGAGGGGGGTGGGGGAGGCAACAGAGGCTTCGAACCTTTTGCAACAGGAATTGTTCCTCCTCCTCTGATATGAAGTCTGCGATGTAAAAGGACGACGACGGTAGCTTCTTGACCCTGACGTCGTCAAGGGAGGCGGGCAAGTTCACAGGTCTCGAATCCATAATGGCGGGCTTCGCCCCACGTCTGATGTGGATGGCGAGGACGAGGAGATCAGGTACGGCGGCGAAGCTTGAACGAGGGGTGCCGCGTCACTCGTGTGAGCTCAAGCTCCGACTGGAACGTAGGTGTGGGGGGAACCAGCAAGCAGTAGGCATCCGCAGCCAAACGCCAAACGGCTCTGGGTTAAGCTGTCCAGGCAAGTGGATGACAAGACGAGAGCGGAAAGGTCATGTGGGGAATCGACTAAAGGAGCTGGAAGCGGCGGAAGAAGACGTGATATGCGTCGAGAGGTGCCTCCCCTCCCGAGTCCCGTCGAGTCGCGCTCTTGCAGGCCGCAGACGAGGGACGAGGGTGTGTTGCGTGGCGTCGGAACAAAGGAGGCAAGAACGGACGCTTGCTTCAAGGGGCACTAGAGGAAAGCAAGCGACGGCAGGTTTGTTAGCCACGGCAGATAGGATTGCATGACCGTCAGGCGTCCGTTCCCAGTCACACCGGTGCTGCGCTGCCCAGGCTGCCAGATGTTGAGAGCTCTCTGCTTTCAGGGTCGGCTATGATTCGCTGTTTGAATTCAAGATGCGACGAGGGGGGGAGGGGAAAGGAGGAGCCTGCTACGACGCTGGGCTCTGAGAGAGGTTGGGATTGGCCGAGGTTGGGGGCATTGGGATTCTGGGAAATCGAACGCTTCGGTACGTAACTTCCGGGTAGCACCAGAAGTCAGACCTGCAGCAAACCGGGATGCTAGGTAGGCAGGTGTACCTTGGTATTCGTAGGTATGAGGTAGCACACCCAGAGGTACCTATCGAGATAGCGAACGAGGTAGTAGGTAATTTATGAGGCAAGGCAAGGCAAGGCCAGCAATACATACTAGGGGACGGCTGGGCCAGAGTGGTTTTGAATTGAGATCTCGAGGCCAATTTCCGACGGCTGGCCGTCTAGGGTCAGGTGGTTCATCATGCCCCCGGCGATACGGAGCACAGCTTCTGCAGAACCAAAGGCGAAAAAAAGGAAAAGACAGGTTAGCGCCGCTATCTCTCAACCTATACATACTACACTACCTACCTCGTACTATAGGTACTTCGTACAAATTCAATCCCGTACCCAGGTGCCCAGGTGGTTTATCTTTCTGGAGCAAGGTGGGTGCCGGGGGCTAATTCCAGGTTGTATCCTCACCCATACCCATACTTGTTTGGGGTCTCTGCTAGTGCGTATATCGACGGTACCTGTCGTCTCTGCAAACAGCCGCCTTTCGCCCGAGTACCTCGAAATGCAGTTCTGCACTAATCATGTACCTAGGTATGTATCTACACTACCTTCCTACCTTCCTACCTCCCTAGGTTGTTCTGACTGCATGTGTGAGCGTCGAGGTGTCCACCTCAATCGTCAGGCTGCCACTGCGACACTACCGACTGACACCGCCGCCGCTACTACCAGGTCGACTCACTCACACTGCCTGCTTGCCTGCTGTCGGTGCTCCTGTCCCGTGTCCAAAGCCCAAATGCCCCCGTCGGGTCCAATCAAAGAGGTGGCGATCAGACTTTTGACTCCGACGACCTCTTGAGGCCCCATTTTCTCTACCTTCAGCCATACCGAAGCGTCGAGCGTCACCATCAGAGCCCTTTTTTTTTCCGCATTACCTACCCACGCCGCGTCCATCGAGCCCATACGCATTATTCCCACCCGGTCAGGCGCTTTCTTTGTTTTGGCCTTTTTTTTCCTTCTCCCTTTTCTTTCATCGTCGACTTGATCCAGTCTCTACATCCGACTCTACCATTCGCCATCGACAATCAACGCCTGCGCTTCGCGCGAACCCCCCGGTGACTGACCTGTCCATTTTCTGTTAGGGGGTGCCGTTCCACCGACTGAGGAATCCTCCACCGACAACAATCAATTCAACCCTCGCTCTCAACCCTCTTTCTTTTGGCCGACCTTTGGCCAGGATGGTGCTGGCCAGTTTTTCGACCTCTAGATAAATGATATGGATGCGCAGAATGCTGCCGGGTCCGACAAGCCGAAGCCCGTCGCTGCTGCGGAGAAGCGACCGGGCAGTCACCAGCCTGACGAGTCCAAAGAGTCAACCGAGTCCAACAGCAAGCCTGCAAGGGCTGCGGACGAGTCCATCAAATCTCCGCCTCATCTGCACAAGGACATCAAGTCCAGCGTAATCGTATCGCGCGCTCCCCCCGCCGTCGCCGATGACGCTCCTGCCGACCGAGACTCGGATGCCGAAACCATCGTGCTGCCTGGCAAGGACGGTCACTCGCCCTCCAAGGTGAGAAAGGTAAAGCACGAGGACCGCAGCGACGGAGAGCCCCCGGCCCCCCCGCTCCTCCGCAAAATCCGTGATGCCAGCGCCAGCAGAGACGGCGACAAGGAGAAGATGGCCAATCCTCCCCGCCTGTCCGACACGGCCTCCTCACTCGGATTGAAGAAGAAACGCATCCACGACCAATCCGTGAGGAGCAAGGACGGCTCCAGTGGCCTCAGCTCGGCTCCAACCTCGCCTCCCCACCACATGCGTCGATCTGGTGGGCACTCCGATACCGACACGGGTGTTGACCGTAGGAAATCCCCCAAGCTGTCCATGAAAGACCGGGCCAAGTCCACCGATAGGACGATACCCCACAAACGCAAAGCTCCCAGGGCAGACTCGGATGACGAGGCCGAAAACCCAAAGGCCAGACGGCAACGCATCATCACCGATCACAACACCAGCATCGAATCTCGCGCCAACCGCCTGTCCAAGGAGCCAAAGTCCTCGTCTTCGTCCAAGAGGGAACACGACGGCCACTCAAGCTCACGCACCAGATCCGTATCTCCCCACCAGCCACGTGCCCACCGGCGGAGTGTTTCGACGCAGCTGCCTGCAAACTCTTCCAATGGCCTGAGCTACAAGAAAAAGCGCTTGCCCCCCCCTCTGCAATCGACTGATTATCATTCGGACGAGTCCTCTGCCAGCGGCAGCCCTCATCCTCGAAGCTCCAAACTTCGCAACCTCTCCACGCCCGCCACCGCTGAATCAAACATGTCGCCCGCCAAGATTGCGCCGCACAAGAAACATCTCGATGCACACGGCCAAACGTTCCTCGCCAGAGCATGTGCCAGAGGCGAATACGACCTTGCTAAGCAGAGACTGGGCGAGCGACCCGAAGACCTCAACGTTGCCGACTACGCTGGCAACACGCCGCTGCAGATCGCTGCGATTAATGGTTACGAGGACATCGTGAAGCTTCTCATCGACGCCGGCTGCAATTTGGACTGTGTGAACTATGACAAGGACACACCATTGTTGGATGCCGTCGACAATGGTCATTTGGGAGTAGTGAAAATGCTCCTCAACGCGGGTGTCAATCCACGGAAGGCAAACTTGAGCGGCGAGGAACCTTTGGACCGAGTAAGCGATGATCTAGAGAATGCGGAAGAGTTCAGGGCCGCACTCGTCGAAGCAAAGTCCAGGCAGGGCGACAGGAGACGCACGTCCGAGGACCACCATCAGACCGACCACCTGGACAGTCGATCCTCTCACGGGCCAGACAGCCCTCGACGATCACCGGCACCCTCGGCGTCTCACGCGAGCGGCCGTCGGGCCGGTACCGTGAGGGCAAACAAAACGAGCAACCACTTATTGTATATGTCACTGGACGACAAGACGCTTCGACAAGCTGCTGGCAAGGGGGACGAGGAGACTGTGACGCGGATTCTGCAGGTCAAGGACGGCTGCGACGATTCGGAAGCCATGGTTGCGGCTGCTCGGGGTGGCCACGAGGTAGTTATCCAGCTCCTGCTCGCCTTGGGCGGCGCAAACCCTGATCCTGCTCCCGTCTCGAGCATGCCGTCCGAGTTTGCAACACCCATGCTGGCCGCGATTGGTCAAGAAAACATCAAGGTCGTCAGACTACTCTTGGATCAGGGAAACTTTGACCCGACTAGGCGGTTCAAAGGCGAGACCTACTACGAGATTGCCCGACGCCGACAAGGAACGAACTGGAAAGACGAGGAGCACATGCTCAAGGAAGCTTACGATGCGTACAGGAAATCGCATCGCGACATCGCCAAGACAAAATCCCCGAGCAGGCGCGACCGCGAAAAAGAGCGCGAAAGGGATCGCGACAGGGAACAAGACCGTGAGACCAAGCGCCAGGGCCGCAACGAACTCAAGGACGACGCCCGGCCCCACAAGCGCAACCTTTCTAGCCCCCCACGCGATCCCGAGAAAAGGAAAAAGCTTTCCACTCGAAACGTCACCAGTCCGAAAGAAAGGCGACGGGCTGATTCGTTTCACGACGACCAGGCTTCACCGAAGCGTGGTCCTGGCAGACCTAGAAAAGAGGAACGACTGCCAACCATTGCCGTATCAGACCGAGAGGCATCTCCTGCACTATCGCAGAAACAGTCAGTCAAATCGGTGAAACGGGCAGAATCCGACGTTGCCGCCATGTCGTCGGAAGGAGAGGCTGCCAAACCTCGTCGGAAGTTGGTTTCCAAGGGGGAACTCCGCGGTGAGAGGGAGAAGAATCGACGCGCTAGTATGGTGTCCACCACTTCGTCTATCAAGGATCCTGCGAGCCCTCGCGATCCCAAGCACGACGACCATTCCGAAAAGCCAAAGGGTGAGCCCTTGTCAGAAAAGTACCACGATCGCACCAAGGCTCTTAAGAGGGACGAGTCCAGAGACCGGCTTTCTGTCTCGGGTGACAACTCTTCCAAGAGGCACCGGTCCAGCGTCACTCCACCTCATTCTAGCACGGGCGAGAAAGACGAAGGTGAGGCTCCCGTGAAGCGAAGGCGGCTCGACATCGAAGGCAAGGAGCGACGACCAAAGTCGACAGCATCTCCCGACGACCCCCACCGAGCTTCTCGCGACGGCCCCGTGCGATCCAAGTCGAGCTTAAGGGATCAGGAGGACATCGATCGTAGACCGTCCAAACCCAAGGCCGACCCTGACGGCCACAGAAGGGAGTCCGGCAAGTCCAGTAACAGCGAAAAGTCTAGCATCCACGTCAAATCTGAGGACGTGGACACCGAGATGCCCGATGCGTCAGAAGTGAAAGACACGATTGAGGCTGATTCACGCCTGAAGAAAGACCGTGAAGACGAGAAGAGACGCCTGGAGGAGAAGGAGAGACGACGGGAGGAGAAGCGTCAGGAGGAGAGGAAGCGTCGTGAGGCCGAGGCCGAGGAAGCCCGCAAGAAAGAAGAAGAACGCCGGCATCGGGAGGCGGAAGAGAAGAAACGAGAAGCCGAACAGAAGAAGCGCGAAGCCGAGCAAAAGCAACGTGAGGCTGAGGAGAAGCGACTGAGAGAGGAAGAGGAAGCCAAGCAACGCGAGGAGCAGGAGCGCAAGCGCAAGATCGAGCTGGAAAAGAAGCGGCAGGAAGAGGAACTGCGGCAGCGGCGCGAGGCCGAAGAAAAGAAAAGACGCGAAGAGGAGGAAAAACGGCTTCGCGAGGAAGAGGAAAGGAAGCGGCGCGAGGAGGAGTTAAAGAGAAAGGAGGAGGAAGCCCGGAAGCAGCGGGAGGAAGAGGAGAGGCTTCGTAAAGAACAGCTCGAGCGCGAGGCTGCTGAAGAAGCGCGTCGTCTCCGAGAAGAGGAGGAGCGCAAGGAGCGTGAACGAAAGGAACGTCTCCATCGCGAGGAGATGGAGCGCAAGCGGCTTGCCAGAGAAGCCGAGCAGCGCCGAATCCTCGAAGAACAAGAGCGTCTACGCTTGGCAAAGCTACCTCCTCTGTTGCGCTGGCTGGACAGTTGCCCTAACCCCAAGACTCCCGAACTTGCGGCCAAGTTCAAGCACATGCAGGGGGTGCGGTACGACACCATACGCCCGCAAGCCACCGGTACGGCCGACGGCAGAGAGCAGTGGGTGCTCAACACTCATGTTGCGCTGCTTCTTGGGGAGAAGGACCTCGCCTTATCAAGATGTAAGTGCTCCTATCGCGCGACAAAGTCAGCATGGCACTGACAACAATCCAGACACGGGTTGGGAACATGTCCCCGTCTCAGATCTCGCCAAAAAGGTTATCTGGAGACTCGAGTCGGACCGGTATGCCCTGACCAATGAGGGCCTCTACGAGCTCGGAGCCGGTCTATCAGATTACTATGGCGAAGGCCAAGACCCCTTCAAGATGAGCTACCGCACGAAGGAAAGGCTCCGCGGTGAAGCGAGGGAGAAGTTCCTGAAGTTGGACATGTTCTTTATCAAAGTAAGTACCACGGTCTGTCGGCCCTTTGCAAATGGGATGGCGACTAACGCGTCTTCAGGTATCGGACTTGATGTTCGTTGTTCCAAGCATCCCTCATCTCCGGAGTCTCAAAATGAGCGTCGAGTATCGCGAACTCCCCGACAATGAAGGCCAGCTGTACGGGTGGAAAGCCCCAGAAAAGTGGAAGGAAGATCCGGACGCCGACCGATTTCACGGATTCGCTCCGAGGAACAAATATTACATCAACGGTGTCATGGTCGAGGAGCAGAAGCCCGGAATGTCTGCCATAAGCAACACCCCCTTTCCCGAAAAACGGGCCCCCCGAAAGGGACTGCAGCAGGTTTTCCCATCCGACCCCGACTATGCCCGCGTTTGCAAAGAACAAGGGCTAGAGCACCTCTTGAACGGCACGAAACCCTCGGCGGCGCTGCCTAACGGCGGGCATTTGTCACCAAGAAGCCAGTCGAATGCTACGGAGTCATCGGTTGAGCCGTCGAATGGCCCCCAAGCTCTTGCTTCTGGCCCGGTGCCCGCTTCCGCGCCGGCTCCTGTACCGGCATCGACTGAGCCGAAGCTTCTACCGAACGGAGTTAACGGCGTCTCAGTTTTGGGTTCCAACTGAGTTGAGTCGATTCACGAATTAGATCACACGAGTCACACTATTTAATATACAACAATGCGCATGCCTTGCAGGAACGCCCGAAAACGATACATGACTGACCATTGGAGCCATCAGAAGTTTCCGAATCGCGGTTGGGCGTCGGGTCTAGCTGCCCTCTCTCTGCTCCTAGTGGCCACGATTCGAGGAATCGATTGACATTCGGGTTCGAGACGTCGCCAGGCTGCCGCATTAGCTCCAACGGTTTTGGATGACGGAGCACTGTATTATGAGACAGCCGTTTACAGTATTTGTAAAGATGAAGAGATAAGACGTGCCTCCCTGTAGGTAAATGATGGACGAAAGACGGTGACGGCTTGAAAATGTTGGAAGCGGACTGGGTCGTCTGGGATGGGATTTCCAGGCGCAAAACGTAGATGATGAAAACAAACCGTTCAAAAACGCGCTATTCGCCCTCTATTGATAAGTGTGCGAGACGTTTTGGCGTCTCACAAACGCTGTTGGATGATTTGCTGGGACGCAGCTGAGATCACAAAAGGCTTGTTTTTTTAAAGGGTTGGAATGAATCAGGCTCTGACATCACCAACGAGGACCCAGGCAGCCTGACCAATGGGAGCCTCTGAGGCTGCAAAAAAGATGGACGGCCCCCCGCCAAAATTTTATATGTGCCTTTCTGGCATTTCGCACCGCCGCGGCTCCCCGTCATTTGCCCCCCGAAAAACCCGCCACCAACCACAAAGCCACCACCAGCTTGCCGACGACGTTATCACCAACCGTTTCCTCTCTTTTGTCTGCCGATTGCGCCTGGAGTATTTGCGCATACTTGAGAAAGAAAAGAAACAGAAAAGAACACCCACCCCCTTGCACCAGAACGAATCACGAACACGTCTACGACGAGAGGCCTTCTTTTCTCTTCTTTTCGGTCTGACTCTTTGCTCCGTGATACCCCACCCCCCTCTGCTGAGCTTGCGCTACGACAGAGTCGGCATTCGACGTGCACGCCAGACAGACCAGGACAGTTTTCGGTCCCAAACTAGTCCTTCCATCAAGTAGCAGCGTCTTCGAGACGAGGAAACCGCAATCATGGCGACCACGGTGGACAAGGTATGTTTGGCCTCATGGCGGTCTGCTCCCTTGGGTTCTCGTGCCCCGCCATGTTTGGCACGGCTTGCTAACCTGTGAATCGCGTACAGATCAAGGACATCGAGGCCGAAGTACGTCCCCCCCTCCCCTCTCCTCTATCATCATTCTCCTTCTCCTCCTCTCGGCTCCTCCCACGATCGCATGTCGTCGACGACGTCAAACGGTTCCCTCGAACTCCCATCAGCAGATCCGGCGAGGGCTATTTCACCCCCCAATTCTGCGGCATTGTCGACAGCACCCCTCTCCAATAATCAGCACCTCGAACCCCCTTCAGGTCACACGCATGGACCGCGCGAAGAAACAAGGAAACCAGAGCTTCAGAAACCGGGGCTGACCATGAAACCTCTTCACACAACAGATGGCCAAGACCCAAAAGAACAAGGCCACGTCCTTCCATTTGGGTCAACTCAAGGCCAAGCTTGCCAAGCTCAAGCGTGAGCTGCTGACGCCCTCGGGTGGTGGCGGCGGCGGCGGTGCCGGCTTCGACGTCGCGCGCACGGGTGTCGCGAGTATTGGCTTCATTGGCTTCCCGTCCGTGGGGAAGAGTACGCTCATGAGCAAGCTGACGGGCCAGCACTCCGAGGCCGCCGCCTACGAGTTCACGACCCTGACGTCCGTCCCCGGCCAGGTCACCTACAACGGTACGAGATCCCTGTCCTTCGTGGGCGTGAGCAGAGCGAGACAATCGTGGGAAAGAATGAGGAGACTGACCGAGCGTGTTCAGGTGCGCCGCTGCAAATCATCGACTTGCCCGGTATCATCGAAGGAGCCAAGGACGGCCGCGGCCGTGGTCGGCAGGTCATCGCCGTGGCCAAGACGTGCCATCTCATCTTCATCGTGCTCGACGTCAACAAGCCCCTGACGGACAAGCGCGTCATCGA
The DNA here is from genome assembly GCA_019425465.1 of Colletotrichum falcatum. NCBI lineage: Eukaryota > Fungi > Ascomycota > Sordariomycetes > Glomerellales > Glomerellaceae > Colletotrichum > Colletotrichum falcatum. The sequence goes on along the minus strand of SWKJ01000008.1, from coordinate 452,640 downwards.
GACAGAGCTTGAGGGCTTTGGCATCCGCATCAACAAGAGCCCGCCAAACATTACGTTCAAGAAGAAGGAGAAGGGCGGCCTCAACATCACGAGCACCGTGCCGCTGACGCACATCGATCACGACGAGATCAAGGCCGTCATGAACGAGTATCGCATCAACTCGGCCGACATCGCCATCCGCTGCGACGCCACCATCGACGATCTCATTGACGTTCTCGAGGCCAAGAGTCGCAACTACATCCCCGTCATCTACGTCCTCAACAAGATCGACGCCATCAGTATCGAGGAGCTCGACCTGCTCTACCGCATCCCTAATGCCGTGCCCATCAGCTCCGAGCAGGGTTGGAACATTGACGAACTGATGGAGGCTATGTAAGAGCTTTTTTTTAACCCCCACCCTTCTTTGACCCGTCAAGGTCCCCCGTCCGGATGTTCACCCCGGGAGCGGCAGCACAGCCGAGACAATACCAGGGGTCATCATCGGATAATCGGATTCGGGAACAATATTGGACTTGCAAGAACCCAAGAAGCTGACAATCGCTCCTTGCTGGCGCGTAGGTGGGACAAGCTACAACTCGTCCGTGTCTACACCAAGCCCAAGGGCAAGCTGCCAGACTACTCACAGCCCGTGGTGCTCCGTGCGAACCGATGCACGGTTGAAGACTTTGTGAGTACTGGCCTCGTCTTCTCAGACGCCGCCTCCGACAGACAGCCGCCTCGACCAGCGCGGCGCGAGCATCCTTTCCCATCTGAGACGAGGGTTGCGTTGCATTGCTCGGTCGTTTGCTTTAACCATATGCTGACTGAAACGTTTCCTCCTCATAGTGTAACCAAATTCACCGGAGCATTCTTGAACAGTTCAAGACTGCCATTGTGTACGGCAAATCTGTAAAGCATCAGCCTCAGCGCGTCGGACTCGCCCACGAGCTAGCCGACGAGGATATCGGTGAGACTCTTTCCTCTGCCCCGTGACACCCCCCTCCCCTCCGTTTCAAGAGCTCTGACTCCTGGGCCCTTATTCGGGCATTTGACCCGGTCGAGGAAAAGAAAACGGGCCAGAAGAGGGAGGGAGGGAAGGAGAGAGAGCGAGAGAGATCAAACTGTGACTAACATGTGGTGATTTTAGTAACAATCGTCAAGCGCTGACGAACGCGGCGACAAGCTAGTTTGCGTATGGCGGCCGCGTTGTCGTCATGCCCACGTCTGGCTGGACAAGGCGCCGGGCGAAACCCCCTTGGGTGGGGAGAAAGTAAAAAAGAACAAGCTGTTTGCCTCTTTCCTCATCTCCCTTCCGCTCGAGGTCTTTCCCCCCCCTGTCTTGCTCGCCGCGACCTCACTTGACACCAGTCCTACGGCGCCGCGTGCAATATCCAAACAGTTTTGAGCAATTTGAAGTGACAGGTACAGTACGCGCACACACACGTGCGTAGCCGGTGAGTCCGAGCCAGATGCTGCCAACTGCAACTCGGAGACTGCCGCCACATGCGGGACAGGGGTGAGTTGTGGTGACGGCGGCGCCACTGCGTGGGCGCGCGGCTGCAAGCTGTCCGGAGAGCGGCATCGGGTCACCTACCTACTTTTTTTTTTTTTTTTTTTTGCCGTCTAGAGGAGATGGGCACGAGAGGGCGGCGTTGGATCAGTCAAGCAGCGTTTTCGTTCTATCATTATAGAAAAAAAGGAAGAGATGCGAAGTCAAAATGGGAGAAGAAAGAAAAAGGGGGGACCGAGGAGGAGAACCTGGCTTGCGGAGTGTTGGCTTAATCCAAGCGGCTTCTGGCAGACTACGTCTCCATAGTTCTTTTTTTTCCCCTTCCCTCTTCTCCCTCCCCCTCCTGCCCTTCATTTCGCCCCCCCCCTCCCCTCCGAGAGGAGCGCCGTATGTGTGATGTTCTGGCTCCGGGCTGGCTGCGTTTTTGTCAGAATTGTAAGGTCATGGTCGTCGGGCATGAAGCTGCCCGGCGGGAGAAGGTGCCTGACTTGTGTAAGCTTCTATCTCGGTGTCGTATCTGTGTAGGGATGGTGCTAGGTCCAGAACCTCGCGAAACGCCCAAGAGTGGTCGTTCCCCGTCGTCGCTCTCTGCGTGCCGTTATCATTGTAACCAGCGTGGTGACCGATGGAGGGGGGGCGGACTGGCCGTCATTCAATGGGCCATCTCACCCCACACATGCCACCATCTAGCGTGTGGTCGGTCAGCAAGCGGCATGAAGCAAAGATCATGGACGGCCTGCATAGCCGAGGGTCTCTGTTTCTGCGGCCGTACTTTTCCCAGCAGAAGCGCAGGATGCATATCTTTGTCTGCAAGAAGAACCACATGCCCGCGCGGCGGTGCTCGGGGGGGGAGTGCTCTGCAATGCCTCCGCAGCGGGACAAGAGGGTGGTGGGTGGTAGAGGCATGCAGCTTCAACGCGCACATCCTGTTCCTGGTGCATGGGTTGACAAGAGCGGGCAGATGTTTGGGCGAGCCGGACGGGGGACCCCCCTGGAACGAGGGCAACGTCGGCGCTTAAAGCAGAGCCAAGACGACAGACACCCTCCCCCCCCCCCTTCTCTGTGCTGCCACGCTCATGAATCTGCGTCGAGATGGGATCCGACACCGCTTGTGCCAATGCCTTTCACTGCAAATCCCGACACTAGCAGTCCTAGTGCTGGATCGTGACAAGAGGGGAGCTTTGGGATCAGGCAGACGCAAGCCCTCCCCATGCCCACCTTTCACAAGGCCTGCTTTACCGCCCGTGTCAAGCATATTTGTCCTGGCGCAGTCCCGGTTTTCTTCGTTTGCGCCCAGCGGGTGTGCCAGTTGATCGTGGGCCCACCGCGCCGGCTACCCCCTTCCTCAGCGAGCTGTGATCTCATAATCTCATTTTGATCTCATCCGAGGAGGACGGCTTGAAGAAGCACCGGGCCCGCGATATGTGACGAAGGCAAAAGAGGGCGATTGCGGAGTATGGTAGCAGCGAAAGGTCGTGGACCGATCTTGGCTCCTTGTCTCGACTCCGACTCAAGATTACCCACGGGCAGGCGAATGAATCCGTGCCTTGCAGCAGATACATACAGATGAGGCGAACGATGGGTGATAGGACACAGACCACGGGAGAACGGCTGCAGGGAAGGGAAGACACGCGCGCAGGGGCAACACAGACCGACGGACGGCGGCGGATGCTGCGCTGCAATGTTGCTCACGCTGACTAGGTCCCCTGCTTGCTCCGGGGCGACATGAATCAACCAGCGCGGGCATGAGGAGGGGGGGCTCGGGAATAAGTAAGCTGCGCTGGCGCAACTATTATCCCCTCGAGAGGCTTGATCGCGAGGGCTAACTGAGAATTGAACCTGCCGTGTGTGCATACACAGGATGGTAAGCATGCAGCTTTGGTCCGGGGGTTAGTGCGTCACCGAAAGCCCTTATGGTAGGGCAGCCGTCTTGAGGTGCGTGGCCGGCTCGCAGGCAGGCCGTAGGACTCGAAAGAGAACGTCTCCGCGGTCACGTTAGAATGTTGGTATCCGTATTTCAACGTCGATTGTCGCGACCATGGTTTCTCGAGGACGGATCCTGGGGAATGATGCGCGGCTGAAATTGGCCATTCGGCGTTGAAAGTCACTAGCATGGGCCTTCCCTCCCCAGCTATGTCCTGAACAACCGGGGGGTTAAATCGAGATAAAGCCTCCATTCGCTGCAGCTGCTTCTAATATCTCGCTGACGAGTACCGTAATTCATCTAGAACGTCAGTAATACGACGCGTGGATGGGTCTTTGAAATGAGACCCTTCTTTACTCTCTTTGAGTTTTCCCTTCCGACGTGCCCATCAATCGTGTACGCAGATTGCTTGGTACCGTCGTAAGATGAGCGTCTCGTTCTCATGACCGATGCGAACTCAATGTTGAGCGATCAGATACTGATTCGGGCAACGGTCGAGTCGGTATAGTCTAATGTTCCGCCAGCCTAGGCTAGGATGTCGCCGGAAGGGCCCGCTTCATATTAAGAACGGCGCACGTTGCGGGCCAACGCGGGTGGGTGCTGGTCGACCCTTGGCTATGCCCCAATCGCAATAGCATGTACATACACCTCAGCCAAGCGCCCGAGCTCTCCAGGACGAGAACATGCTCCCGATTTGGGGAGATCCTTTCTCTGAAAAAAAAGATCCCTGGTTGACAAACAGGGCCCAAGTGGTTACCTGGATGATTCAAAGGATTCTTACATTCGACAATCTGACCAAAGGAAAACCAGTTGGCTTTGCGCTTCAAGCGCGAATAATGCCGCCTGGCCAATGGTGAGTGCGGTAAAGTCTGATGAACCCAAGAATTTGGTCCAATTAGAATGCCGCAAACGATTTGAGCATTTCTGTCGGTCAGCAATAACCCTCCAGACTCTTGGGCTTCAAGCCCGAGAGGTACATGCGCTTCTGTCTTCTGGCATGGGCAAGGGAATCAATCCGGTGACCTTGTGGGGATATACGTAGTAGCTCTCCAGAGGTGACGATGGTGCTGCAGAGCGGCGCTAGAGACATCGGGGTTCCACGGTGTGCACAAGTGGACCGTTGCTGGAGCCTGGCGAGAATACCCTAATAATTTCTCATTTGGCTAGGGAAGTCGGGACATGCCTGTCTCGAGGCCCGTTCCATGACGAGCTAGCCAGATCTGTCAAACTGCATCGAAGCCGTTCGTTCTCCAACCGCGCATGACCACAGCAGGACCGAGGTGAGTGGACCGGCCACACGAAACTGACCACATGGGCCGGCATTATACTGCTAAGCGGCCGCAAGTTACGTTCAAGATGGAATGCAGCTATTCAATCACGGTCCACGATGAATGCGACGGAGTGCATGTCAGTTCCATGGATGAGGTTAAAGCCTCGTAACGAGACCATGTAGAAAACGGAGCGCCGGTACGGTAGCTTAGTGGGTGCGTCAGAATGCTTCAGATGGGCCTGCAGTCCAGTATCGGGTAGCATCAAGGCTTCATGAATTGTCATTCTCGGCACTCCGTAGACATTCGCGCATCAAACTCGGGATGTGAGATCAAAGCGTTTGATTTGAAGGCTTACGGCGACGAGTCGTGGGATTCCACCACACTGGGGAAGCCCCTCCCTGGCCGAATGCATTGATCGCCATAGCCTGCCGCGAGGGTTTATGCTGGCAGCTCTGCCAGTTAAGTCGACTTGACTTGGCTGAGGCTGACAAAATGGTATGCTATTTCGATTATTGCTTACAAGTTGCAAGGAGCTGAAGGTTGCTTGCCGCAGCCGAGAGCGATACCAGTCCGTGGGGAATTGACCGGGTATCCGTCTGCGAGAGGTGTTCTAAGGCTATGAAGCCACACCCCCTCCCTCCTCAATGCTCAATGGTTGCCGTCGGACATCCAAGAGGAGTGTGGGACATCGGGGTTGCCCCTCCGCCCCTGGCAGCCGAGCAGGGCAAGGATGGGTTCAGGTCGCTGGCAGACCATCCTAGAAGTCTCAATCGCTGGCTGGCAGCTTCGATGAACGGGGAAATGAGGTAGAGACGGGGTGATGTATCAACGTCGTGTGTTGGAGATGGGAACCGGAAAAGGGCGTACCAGCCGAAGGGCAGTTTCGTAGCCAGTGCTGAGTTATGCGCACATGGTTTCGATGCAGAAGGGGGTGGTGGTGAGGTGAGGAGTCAATATTTGACAGAGCTGGCTGGGGCTTTGCTGGAAACGGAACCTGATCAGAGATTCATGTGGTACAACAGGCGCTCTTCTGTTACATTATTCGCGCAGTGGTTTGGGCTCGTATTCTTCGAAGGAGACTATGTAGCGAATCGAGGCTATGACGAATTGTCGGTCAGGGTCAGAACGGTATCCGTAGCAGAAGCGTCAGATGATGAAGTCGTTGAGTGGATGTGGTTCCAAAAGATCCTCCAAGAGATCAAAGAAGGGGCGTAATTAGAGATGGCTACTGCGTATTCGTAGGTAAGCTGAGTCGGAGACGTGGAGGTAGGTGTTCGGAGGGGGTCGAATAGAATTGTACCAAGCCGAGCAGCTAACGTGGCTGGAAGGCAAGAAAGTTGGAGCTCCGACCCAGTCAGAGTCTGTAAGTCAGACGTAAGCCTCCTACTGGTTCTTCTCGCAACCCCCGGCGACAATAACCTTTGACCAGAGCATGCTTGCAAGTCATTCGGAGCGTAGAAGAGGGGAGCGGTGGCTACTGAGTAGAGTGAGCTGGAGGAGCTGGAGCTTCATGAGTCGCAACGGTGGAAGGATCATGGGCATCGGTGGCCCTATGGAGGAGAAGAGAAGCAGAGGATAACCCCTCATGGACCGGGGGTATCGGTCAGGCCCTGTCTTTTTTTTCCCGTCGTAATTTTCCCTCTCTTGGGGGTTTTTTTTTTTGCCTTCCTTTTTTCCGTCTTCCCCCTCCCCACACACCTACCTACCTCTCTTTCCTTTCTTTGCTCCTTCCCTCTCTTGGGTAGGTACTCTTATCCTCATCCTCCCGGGGTTTGATGCCGTCCTGCTCTAACCTCGTTCGTTCTGGGAAGGTACAGACCATGGCGGTACAAAATGGGTCCGATATACGATACGTACTCTGTGCAAGGGTGGGGCGGGCCATCTTTTGAAGTTTAGAGCTATGAGAGGCCCACCAGTCCAGTTCAGCCAGCCAGTCAGTGGTGTGTTGCTCAAAGTACGATGTACACACCTTTTCTCCCTAGGTATCCGTACCCTGCCCATTTATCCTTGGCCATAGATACGTACCTTGGAGTCTTGATGGGGCAAGGGAAGGACGGGTGAGCCACTGGACGCTCGGCCGCCGGCCCACTGCCCAAGATGGGACGACGTTGTTTCCTTCCTTAGGTAGGTACTCTTTGGCGTTCCGTATCCGATGTGGTGTGCGGTTTCCTGTCATATTGCCCGCCTGGTCATGACTGCCTCACTACTTTCCTCCTCGGCAAGCAGCTACCTCGGGGCACGACTCACTTGTGGAAGTGACGCAAGCAGGAGGCAGCATTGATACATTCGTGTCACTCTTCCAGCCGGCCCGGCCAGCCCTGAGGAAGTTACCACACAAGTAGGGAAAGGCACGGCCACATTTTATCACACGTCGTCATGTTTGTCAACTCCACGTCTCGTCATCGTCTCGTCCTACAAAGGCACTATGGTATAATACTCGTCGCTTACACTGGCAACAGTCGATCCATCATCCGGCTTCTCGCCCGAGTCTTGTACCTTGGTGATAGGTATGTATGCCCGCGCATACGCAAGTTCAACCGCACAATTTGCCCATGTCTGCTCAGCTCAATCAAACCCCTTGCTAGGGCGTTCGCAAGTGCGGGTGATGAAAGAGGAGTCTCCTTGTATTGCTGCTCGCAAGGCCACGCCTGTCTGACTTGGGTTACTGACCTTAGCTGCCCGCATCCCAATTTTATCCGTCTTCACACACCAGCCCAACAAGGGTGCCAGCACTTCATTCAGCATTGGGATATATCTTTCCGTCTCCGACCACGGCTCCAGTGAGCATGTCGCCTAATCCGTGGTCGCCCGTGTGTCGTGTGGGTGGTAATCTCAGTGCAAAGCAGGTCCTGATGTCAGCTCATTGGCGCGCAATTCTTGTTTTCAAAGCCCTACTCAGCCTCTCCTGATTATCGAGCGTCCAAGCAACCGTTTCTGTAACATTTCGTTTTTGGTCTTTCTTTTCCCACGTCCATCTATTCCATGCTCGCAGGCCCATCGTCACGTTTCCTAGGTGATACAGAATCGAGGTGTCCTACAGAATCTCACTACCCGCACCGCCGGGCCACCCACTCATTGTCGTCTTGCAGCAGGAAGCTGTCAGAATCAGCTCTGGCACACCTCAATCCAAAAACAGGGCGGGGCATGGACGCCGAAGCATTGGTTGCTGCGACTGATTAGTGGCCGTTCGTCTGCCTACCAGCACAGCACCGAGCGGGCGAGACATGAGAGAAGGCGAGGCGAGGCTGGGTCTAGACGGCGCACTACAGGACGAGACGAGACGAGACGAGACGGAACCGAATCAGTACCTAACTAGTGCCTGCGTGTGGCTTGCTCCATTCCCGTCAAGACCGTCTTCCAGATGGACCGGCGTTTCTCAACCCATGCGACAACGGAGACAAAACGGAGCCAGTGGCTTCTTCTAGCTCCTCCCCATATCCCTAGCGTGGCGGTTGTCAAGGCCTAGGCGTCAATCGTTGCTAGACTATGATGTCTTTGGTCGATGAAAACACTCACGCCAACCCCCATCATCGGGGGAGATGCGCAGCCTTGTCACCATGAACAACCATTGCCCAGGAATCAATCTCATACCTCCGTTTCGTCGCAGTTCCATTTTTACTTTGTCTTTGGCATTCTGCTCGCGCCGGCTACGAGGGTTGAATCATAATCAATCGCTTCATCACCCCTGCCAATATCATGACGCTTCGCGCATAAAACTACCGTCGTTATGTTTCCTTGGACGGGCTTGTTACGCGTCAAGCCTATCAGGGCTGCGGTTGCTGCCGAGCGCTTTTTTTCCCCGACGGATAACTCGACCATGGGAACCTGTAGCTAGCTACCTACCTGGTTCTCTCCATTCTTGTCCCATCAACCAAAGTCCAAGACAGTCTACGAACCTGTTGCTCCTTCTCGTCTGTCCCGAGCAATTACTTACGCACCGGTGTTAGTACTGCTCAAACCCCCATGCCACTCTTTGCCAGGTCTGTCTGTTACTACACCCACACAATGACAACCCCCAGTCCGACTTAGATTCGACCATGCCCACCACACGCCCCCAGCAGCAGACGGAACACCCCCCTTCCCCCCCCCCCCCCCCCCCAAATATCCTTGCCGGTACTTACATAGCACCCGCCGCCTTTGCCTGCAGCTTTTACATATGTACCTACACTACGGCCCACCACCACCCACACAACCCTCACCCTTCCGTGCGCTTGGTTGTATTACTATCTGAGAAGCCCGCCTACCCCAAACCCGACCTGCCAGTTCTGTCTTCAAGCCTTGCCTCGTGCACCGCGGCGTCTGACCTCGTAGCGTACTACTATCTGCTCTTCTCATCCTACTGGTCCAATTCGACTCTTCGGTCCTGTCAGGCTCTGTCTTCCTCCGCCCTTCACTGGTCATCAGAACAAACACAAGCCTTTCTGTCCGGCATCAGGATACCGGGGTTTTGATGAAGCAAACTTCGTCTCTCTTTCCTCATACACCCTCAAAACCTCTCCTTAAAGGTTGATCCATCGTCGAAACGGATTGCCAAAGAAACTCTGCCGCCGATTGTCCCGGTGCCGATTAACATCACAAGACAGGCACCTGGGTCTAGAGGTTGACGAGTCGGGTTGCTTTGATACAGCAGAGGATCAACTGCGTGGCTACTCGCTGAGGGGACTGTTGCACCGGCAGTTTTTTAGCACGCCCTCAGAACCGAACCCCAGAACCTGTGCCCAGGCCCGGCTCTTCTCGTCTAACGGACCTGCGGAAAGAGATACGACTACTATTACTAGGCGATTCGATTCAAAGACGACATCCCCCCCCCCCCCTCCCCTAGTTCCCCCGACGCTCTTCTGCAGCCTGCAACGCACTTCCGTTCAAGTCACCCCAAGCTCCAGGGCTTGTTAACCTACAGAGCAGACCGCCTGTACGCCGCGCCTTCAGACCAATTGGCACCTTCTATCATGCATGCCGTTTCTCGTTCATGAAACCAAACCTGACCAATATCTGCCGGGAACAGGAATCCCCACACTTGACCTGTGGTGTCGTCCATCCTATCAGTCAAGGCAGACTTGCCGGCACGATCCCCTCCTCGCCATCACCAATCTGGGACCTGGTTTCGACGACGGGTCAGCCAGAAATTGCCGCCTGCAGACCTACCCGCTTGGCTTACTGGGCTCCTATTCAAGCCAAAGAGAGTGATATAAAACAATGAACCACTCCATCGTGGGCACGGCCACCATGGACCAGAACAACCATCTAGCCCAGGACGAAGACAGCCACATGGCTCACAACCACGCATCCTTCGGTAACGAGGGCTGGGGCGACATGAGCCCGTATGGCCATCAGAATAGCCTGTCCGATTATGGGGGTTTCGCTTTCATGCCGACAGTCACTCATGGCTTGCCGTCCGAATCAATCGGCAGGATGCCTCCTCCGCCGGCTCCAGTCCAGCCGATGCAGTCACACCAACAACAGTCCCATGCGCAACTCCCGATGCTCATGATACCTTCTCAGCCAACATGGCCCAGTATGCTGACAAACCCCAACAGCTACTCGGCACCGCCCTTGGGGATGGCACCGGTAGCTGCTCCGGCGCCCGCCAGATCGACACGCCTATCCAACGGCCCACAGCCTCAGCAACGTAGGGTTTTAACCGACGACGACCGAAAGAAGATGTGCCAGTATGCTGCTGAGCATCCCAATGTAAAGCAGACGGACATCGGATCCATGTTCGGCGTCGAAAGAAGGTAGGCTTGTGCAATGACATGATGGGGGCAGTGGTTCTCTAACATTGGCGTCCCAGCACCGTATCCAAAGTCCTACGGAACAAGGAGAAGTATCTTAACCCAGAAGCAGACAGGAGCCAGTCTCCTGCTGGGAGGCGGCACAACAAGGGCAAGTTCCCGGACATTGACCGAGCTGTTGCCGCGTGGGTCAGGAGGCAGCAGCAACTTGGGTTGACTCCGAGTGACGACGAGATTCTTGATCAAGCGAAGCACTTTTCCCGCACTACCAACGGCGCTGAGGCCAGCCAGATGAAGTCCATCAACACCACTTGGCTCGAGCGGTTCAAGCAGAGGAACATTTTGGTTTCAGGAAAGCTCTTGCGCCGAGCGTCGGAGACGAACATCACAGACCACGCGAAGCTCTCCGGCTCTCCGTCCCTTGGGGCATCCGCCATGTCACCTACATCCCCGACAGGACACCCGTCCCCGCTGTCGGCCGATCGAAGCGACGAGGACGCCGTGCACGGGCTTGGGTTTGTCGGTTACGGGGAAGGCAACCCGTACAAACACGCCAACTCGCAAAGCACGACATCTCTCAACAGTGCCTTGACAGACGCAGGCAACTCATCCTTCTCCGGGAGCGCCCTGAGCCCGACGGCAACCTTCACATTCTCTCCTGACCCCAACACTGGGCAATTTCTCCCCAACGACCAATCCCGTCAACTACACGAAGGAGGAGCCGCTTCGAACTTCCAGAGACCGAGGAGCCAGACTTTCCCAACTCTCGACATCGAGTACATGAACCAGACTGGGGCAACAGAGCCCATGACTCCGAAGTACCATCCTGCGTCCACGGCACCGTCTTCCGCGTTGGAATCTCCTGTTCATGAAATGCCAGTGCCGCATTTTGGTTTGGATACCGCCATTACCTCTTCGCCCCATTTGCATCACAGCAGCAGTAACGGCAGCATGGCTGGGCGATCAGCTACAACCCCTGCGGGCTCCTCTCCGACGTCGCCTACTCAGGAGGATGCTCGGAAGGCAGCGGATACTCTACTGAGCTACATTCAAAACAACAGCGGAGGGGCGCTGTTGGATCAGACCGAGTACATGATGATGATACGGCTGACGGAAAAGCTTCGACTACAGCAGCACCAGCTCGTCAAGGCTGGCGCGTCCCAGCCGTTGGGTGTTTTGGATCGAATCCCGGAGGGGGATACCGAGATGTCGCCGCAGCATCCTCCCCCGATGTCTCTAGAAATCAAATCCGAGCCGGTCCGGACGTAGTGATCACAACTCAACCGCTTTCCCGGGTGGCCCTCCCTACATAGGCAAGCCCATGTCGGATCGGCCATCGGTTTGCCCATTTTTCCTCGCACGGAAACATCTTTTTTTGCTTTATCAAGGCGTTTGCTTGCTTTCATTTCGGACTGGATCTGGGAACAGCCACTTCGCGCATGCGTTTGTGGGCATTGACAACAGGACGACGAATCATCCATCATCTTGGTCTCACCAATTCTCTAGACTCGGCGAGAGAGTTCTGCGAAGAACGCGACCAGCTTGCCGTGATCGGGTTTCGGTTTCGGAGGGGAAAACAAAACATCATCAGCGGTACCTCTCGCAAGGTATCGAAAGGCCCCAGGCATACACGGTTTCAGTCTCACGACAACTCCCAGGCCTCTCTCGATGTATCTCGAGGCCCCTCTTTTCTTTTGGAACTCCACGGTGACGAGTTCGAGCGCCTCATCCCCCACCCCGGTTCCCAGTCTCACGACACTGGAATATGGCAAAATATATAACTTATCATTAAAGAACCGGGGAGGGGAGTGTACTAAACAACATCTGCGCGGCCGACATTTTCTCTTTTTTTCTTTCTTTTTTTGTCATTTATTTCCCCGCTCGGAACAACGCACGCTTGCCATACTCGACAACGCAATCATCATTCATATACCCAAATCACACGACCCCCCCTCAGGGGAAGAACTTTCCGCTCACGCGAAAACCGAAATTCCCCATTGCGCTACTTCTCCAGCCCCGACTCTCTTGTTTCTCGAAGCCATTTCGATAGCTTCCATTGACGATGACTTTTTTTTGCGAGTTTTCCATCGCTTGTTCATGTTTGAGCTTTCATTCCGACTTCTCACTGTACTATCTTTCTTTCACGCTCTCTGCATTGGAAGATGGGGTTTCAATACGCTTCTCGTTATACTTGTATTTCCATTTCTTTCTTCATTTTTTGCCCTCTCTCTTGACTAGGAGCTGGCCAGCAAGGCGCGGGTGGTTATGGGCAAGACTCGGAAGCAGTGGTGCTCCGGTGATGGTCTTTGTCACGGGCAGGCATGGGCATGGGGTTATCATAATCGATCAGCGCCTCAGAGCAGTGTCGGGATGGGGGGCAGGGGCAGGACGGCGAGAAGCACGGCATCACGTTTATGGGTTGGGAAAGGCCCGAGGATGATGGGGATACGATGTTAAAACAAAGAGGGGCGAGAGGCATCTCGCCCTCCGAGTCGCAGTCGGGACGGCAAGGGGGACCTACCGACCTCCTTTGCCTCCGCTCGGCCGATGCGGACAGACTCGCGTTGCCCCGGCCAGAGAACGCGCGGGAGACCAAGGAAAAACCGGGCGGCCCCTTTATTGCATTTGATTTTCCAGGGGATTAGCAGCCCCCCTTTCCTCTCTTTTCCCATATCCCCGACTGGTCCGCAAAGCACACGAACGAAGTAAACACGCTGTTTCTCTCTCTTCCCATCGTCTCATTATGTACGCACTAAATCACATGAAGAATCATAAGAGTGAGAAAGAAAACTGCACTACAGGCGTCTCCGACAGAAAGGGTATCTAAAACACGAGAAAGGGATGATTGTAGAAAAGGACAGCGGAGGGAGGGGGGGCACGAGGTCGTGAGAATCCATCAAAGGCTTAGACGTTCCTCCCAGAGCTCGGCGACACCCTTTTCTGCAAGCTCCGGCATCAGCCTCACCAGGATCAGCTCCAAGATGCCGTATACGAGGTGCTTGTTGCAGTACTCGTCTGAAAAAACATCGAGAATCCCCTCCTCGATTTCGGAGAGCATCTGCTGCTGGCCCCCGTTCTCGCCACTCCCATTACAGGCCTTGTCGTCGTCACTGTTGGCAATGGCGTCGGCCTCGTTCTCGCTCGAAGCAGTCTTTGAGGCCGGACCGGACTGCCACCGGAGGCCAAGGCCTCGCCCTCCTAGGTACAGGTTGGCCAACCATGGCGGAATTTTGGCCAGGATGGCACTAGCGCACCTGCGGCGTAGAGCACGCAGCTCCTCATCAGAGGAGGGGGCACCATTGTCGAGACGCCCGGGGCGTTGTTAGGGAAGAGGGCAGCGCGGATGGAACGGAGGAGGGCCGGCAGGTATGCAGCGTCGAGGCGTTGATGAATGGTGTGCGAAACGAGCCTGTATTTCGACGCGGCAAGCGCTCTATGTCAGTCCCGGGTATACTTCCGACTTGGAGTCACAACGCTTAGTGTGTGGGGGTTGCAGGGTCTTCCGTGTGTGGACTGACAGAGGGGAAGCAACGATCTGCGGGAGGGGAAATGAACAAAAGGGGGCTAGGAAGCAAGAGACAGGACGACACAGGAAAGGAATGGGTATGTATGGCTAGGCAATGGTGACACGAGAGGCGGGACAAGGGTTAGCCACCGCCGATAATGGGCTTGCGGCAAGTCTCTTGCAGAGCCGGTCGGGATGTTGCCTCCAGGTTTGCTAAACGTAGACACAAGGCGAAGCACTTGCAACCCAGGTAGAAGGGGAAGCCTCGGCATCTCGTAGTCGTTCTTGAAGACGGCTTGTTGTCGAAAAGTCTGTGCGGATTGTGCGTGCGGTTAACTGTTTTTGCGAGAGGAGATGGCGTGTACGACGGCATGCCGCCTGATGCGTAAATGCTCGACATTCCAACCCGGGGCGCACCTTGTTCTCTAGAAACGAGCCCACCCAAGCTTCGCATCGGACCATGGGGGCCAGCCAGGTAGTTAGCCGCTGGGGAGGGCAACCTATCAGCCCGGGTTTTTCGGGATCGGTCGAGTTACGGTTTGTGATCGGGACCGTTCCGCCGCATCGATCAAAGGCATCGACAGGCGGTCAGGAACGAGAGCCCTTGACAAGCCGCTCCATGAGCTGGATCCTGACTGTGGTCTTGGAAGTAGAACTCTGTGAACCGGACATGAGTGCCCAATTCCATACCCGGGTTGGGATGGCAGTGGGGCGAAGCGAGGCAGAGACCGACGGTTATGGTGCCCGGGATGCGTCTACGCAGGCGAGCGCGGGTGAAGAGATGACGGTGATGAGAGGAATCCCTGCAAAGTGATGCTCTTTCCTGGACCTGGGCGCGTAAATGAGGCTTGCTGGTGGATGGGAGCGCGGCCCCGCGAGACCTACCAAGCAAATCGGAGGCGAGCAGCGTCGAAACATGCTGTGATTGGCTGGAGGCCACGAGGTCCTTGGGATGCAACTGCATGTTTGGAGGAATCGGGAAAAGAGGTCAAGTCAGGGTTGGGTCGCAGAATGGGCCGGGTGGGAGTGTGTCGCACAGCATATCTCGGCCTTTTTCGCGCGGTCCTGCAAGACTCGACCACTTTGCTAGGCGCACCCCGAGCCGTGCCGTCGGAAGCCGTGTCAACCCCCATCAACAAATCCACTCAATACGCAGCCCACTAGACCATCATGAGAGCGGATGTCCTGTCTCACGCACTTGCCTGACGAGATGCTTCTGGCCGCCCACTGGAGCTGGCC
This sequence comes from Colletotrichum falcatum, assembly GCA_019425465.1. Taxonomy (NCBI): domain Eukaryota; kingdom Fungi; phylum Ascomycota; class Sordariomycetes; order Glomerellales; family Glomerellaceae; genus Colletotrichum; species Colletotrichum falcatum. The sequence continues at coordinate 437,480 of SWKJ01000008.1, read as the reverse complement.
TGAGGTCCAGTGACTCGAACCTCATGCGGCGTATCGCGGTTGTTCCAAAAAGGGGAGGGACCAAGTGGAGGAACAAAGTGAAGGGCGGTTGCCTACCTATCGATGGCTCCGTTGAGACCAGCAACACGGCCTGGGCCTTCCATGGCTCCGAGCTGCAACATTGACAGCATTCCGCTCAACCAAGGCATGCGGGTGTCCAATTCGATCAAGTCCGATATGCAGGTCCACAGCTTGAAGGCGGCGATAGGCGTCTTGACTGGTCGCGCCTCGCTCGAGCTAGTGACAGGATTCGACGTTTTCGAATTCGATATTTGACCAGTCACCTCGTGTTTCTCATTGAGGTCGCCGCCCGACCGTGGAGGCAAGGATGAAGACATGGCGATAGTAGTGATGAGCAGACGGACAGATGTGAAGGCGAGGAATGACCATTGCACAAGCGACCAGAACGCCCCCTGGATGGACCAGCTGCGGCGGACCGGTCTAGGCGCCGCGGATGTTGACCCGGCCGGGACAGACCCGGCAACACCTTCCATAGGTTCTGGTTCCTTCTTTTCAAAGACCCGGGTGAGGATGATGAAGCATTCATAAATGAGCCAAGGTTGCGAAAGCCGATTGGCTAGGACGTTGCCAATAATCAACTCGGAAAAGATTTGGCCGACTAAGGAGGTAAGACAGTCGTTTTCGAGATCCTCGGTTGGCAGGAGAACGGCCAATACGCCCTGCACCAACAGCTGACGGTAGATGGCCTCATTTCCCTGCTGATCCGATACAGACAAAGGGTCTTCTGGACGAGGTATGGGCGACAAGAGGGCCAGAGGGCAAAGCGAGTGGTACACTTCTCGCGGGTCTACCTCTGTTGGAGGCTTGGAAACGGGATCATGCGCCGCGCGATAGGCTGTTGGGCAGGTTGTCAGCGAGAACTGTTGGGAAGGCTGTGCTGTGTATGCTCATCCCACCTAAAATATGCCTGTCCACCAAATCGGGCAGCTCGTCGAACAAAAGGCTTTCCAAATCGACCTTTCGCAGTCGCTGCTCCAAAGCTCTGGTGCAATGGGCAATGATCTGGACGATTTCGTCGACGAACGTATCGTCGGGAGTGATTTTGCTGTACCACACTTGAACATACTCTCTCAGGATGACCGAAATGAGTGCGTATAGCTGCAGGTCGACATCGTTGCGGCTGGTCAGGGGAGGAAGCAGCTCTTCGATGGGAGCAGGGGTTGCCCTCCCCCTCTCAGCCAAATGCTTGGAGCATAGGACGCGACGGATAAAAGCAGCGGTTGCCTTATCGGAGAGGAAGTCTGTCGGCATAGACCGGGCGGAGCGGCGAGCGGAAGGAGTGCCTTGTAGCGGAGGACGGGATCGGTCGGTGCCGGGGGTAGACAGAGGTGTAGGGATATCGGTCGCGAAGCCGATTGTCGCGGGGGCTTTGGGGCGCGGCGTCGGAGCGCGAGGGGTAGCGACAGCTGCCATGGCCGTCTATGTTTGTCGCAACCGCAATCTCATGGTCTGCTGAAGGTGGTGTTGGGCGCGTATGGCCCTTTGGCGGTGATAGTGGTTAAGTGAAGGAGCTGTCGTCGACTTTGACTTGCAGCAATAATTCGGACGACGCTGATCTGTGAGGTGGTCGAGTAACGGCGGGCGGGAAACTGGGGACCTCCCCCCCCCCCCGGGCGCCGGTTAGGTTGCAGGGAGGGGCTGGTCTCCCGTTGCAGTTGCCTCAACGGCCATGGCCCTGTGCGCTGCAGCCACCAGAGACCGACTTACATAAGGTGCCTGCCAGAGTAGACATCTGCTGCATACCTACCTGGTATGACAGGCTAGCACTTGTCCCAGTTAAAGATTCTGACAACGCATGCGCTTGTCTTGCTAATGCGAGTCAGATTCACATAAAGCAGACAAAAATGTTCTAGAAGTTCCACATCCTCAAGCTCCAAGTATCAATCACACATGTCTCGGACTGGGTTGTCCGAGTGGCTAGCACCCGGCATTTGCCGTGGCGTTTTTGGCCACCTGCAAAGGCTGTGAATAGTGGGAACACTATCCGTAGTGTATAGCAGGTTCTCCATGTTTACGCAGAACACACACAATGATACGAGTTGACGTGGTCTTTATTTATTTTTTATCTCCCCCATCTCCTGTTGTACAATGCACATGCCGGCAAGAGTATAGTACACTTATTTACAGGGCCCTGCTTTATAATTCCGGTCAACACAGCTGCCGCCTATTCGTCGTCCTTCTTGGTTGTCTCGTATCTATTGCAAGTCAGCACTGAATCGTCTCACTGTCGTGTTTGCATCGCGTACCTCTTTCCACGGAACGCCCACACTCCCCAGTTTCCACAACTGACATCCTGAGGATCCAGATCGTTCATGTCCCACCTCAAGCTGCGGAAGAGGTTTTCACCGGGCTCCAGCAGCACGTCGAACTCGCCAGCGGCCGTCTTGCGAACCCATTCAATGTCCCGCTCCATGTCGAACTGAGTGTAGCCTGTGGCAATAATGGGGAGCTTCGTCTCCAAGAGTAGAGGGAGCGTCTCCGTCCACTCGTGACTGCTTGCAGGATGGCCCAGACCGGGGTGAAAAAGACAGAAGCAGTCAAAGTACGGATCGTACGGCGCAAAGTATCCGGTCTTGTGGATGGTGTGGTAGTAGTCCACGATGGTGCTGATCTTCATCTTGTGCGATATCCGGTCTTCGATGACCATGCCAAAGGGGTTCTCAGGAGTTCGCGGCGGCAACGGGAACTCGTCATCGCGGTTCGCCATGCTCTCCGGGCCGATGAAGATGAGGTGAACCCTGCTCTCGGGGAATAGATGCGCGAGCTGGAGCCAGACGTTTCTGGGCAGCGACGATTCGGCACGAGCTCCCAGGCAGAAGATCCGTACAGGAGGAGCCTCGGGACGGAGATCCTTCATACTTGTACCCTTTCCGGATAGCGGAGGGTGAAGTGTATACCGTAAAGCTATCACGACATCAGTCCCAAGGTCATTCCGTCGTTACTGTTCCCGGGCTCACCACTCAAACTCTTCAAACCCTCGCTTGTCAACCTTTCTCCTTGCTTGATGCTGTAGGGGCTCAGCTCGTGGAGAATACTGCCAATAGTGATGGGATATGTGAGCATCTTCGTAACCTGACGCATGCTGCGCTCGTCGTTCACGGCCTCGAACTCGCGGCTGTACATGAACGTATCCCAGTTCGTCATGTTAACAACGGCCTCGGGCATCTGATCATCCGCCATGACGAACTCGGGAAACGCGCGGCCGGATCGAAGGTCATGGTCGTCTTCGTTGATTTCCTTCAGAGTGTCACAGATCTCGAGATGAGCCTCGTAGTCGTCCATCCAGTGTTCCTTGCTGCAGTAGACGGGCACTCCACAGTCGGGGCATTCGAAATCGACGTGCGCTGGCGCAAGCTGTCCCGTTGACGACTGTACTTCCTCTCCGTGGGGAGCCACGGTAGGAACTCGGGTCGCGCGGTGCTCTGGGTGAGGGCAGTACGCATGTTGCCTCATGAAAGCCGCACGGCGGCGGATCTCTGGGATGGGCGAGTTCGTGAAGGAGTGGAATAGATCGTCCGGTCGAAGTTTAGGAGCCGCCGAGGTTTCGTTGGCGTTGACCTTGGCAGCAGCCGCCTCTTGCGATGCTTTTGGCGTCGAAGAGAACTGCCTCACAGGTGCATTGTTTGCCTTTGATTTCCGGGAAACTGTGGAATGGAGGCTCCGGATCGAGTGGGCTGACGCGATTCGAGGGGCGGCTCTCGAGAGCCCGTTGGCAATCAATTGCCTCCTCAGCGTTGCGGAGCATTGTCCACAAACTCCGGATGCTGCTCTTCGCAATGCCGGCTCCATCTCGTGCAGCTGTGATGGAAATCCAGGTGCGTGGTCTGCTTTGATACCATCAACACCTCCGTTCCGGCAAGCAGGGGAGCTTGCGCATGCCTGCCAACCCGAAATTTTGGAGGAGCTCGGATGAACATAGCGCCGCCGCCGCCGCCGGTCCCCACCATGCCTAGCGAACGTCTCAGGCGCCGAGTGGGAACCTAGAGCTTCTGAAATTTTGTGCTGGAGCTCCCCAGCCTCCCAACTCATCAACACTCCAAACAAACACCACCGCGTCTCGTGCCTCTCCTATCCATTCGAGCTCGAACCTTGAGGCCGCGCAGGCTATCTGCGCTCACCTGCAAATATGGCGACGACCTCAAACATGTTCCTGTACTCTCTGACCCTTCAGCCGCCTACGAATGTCACACAGGCGGTGTTGGGTCAGTTTTCAGGAACCAAGGAGCAGAACATTGCAACGGCGTCGGGGTCGCGGTTGACACTACTCCGCCCCGACCCGTCGCAAGGCAAGGTCATCACTTTGCTCTCTCATGACATATTCGGCATCATCCGGTCAATGGCCGCATTCCGTCTGGCTGGCAGCAACAAAGGTAAGTCTAGTGCCCATCGTCCCATTTGAAGCTTCACTTAGTGATTTGAGAAGCTTGCCGGTCGCGACAGGTGTCCTCGCAGCCAATGTCGATCGACTTCGAAGGCAAAGCGTGATTTTCAAAGGACTTTGCTGACCTTGTGTCAAAAGACTACCTCATTCTCGCGACTGACTCTGGAAGGATAACCATCATCGAGTACATTCCTGCGCAGAACCGATTCCAGCGTCTGCATCTGGAGACTTTCGGCAAGTCTGGAGTCCGGCGAGTCATACCTGGGGAGTATCTGGCTTGCGATCCTAAGGGCAGAGCTTGCTTGATTGCCTCGGTGGAGAAGAACAAGCTTGTATACGTTCTCAATCGTAACTCACAGGCAGAGCTCACAATCTCGTCGCCTCTCGAAGCTCACAAGCCTGGTGTCCTTGTCTTATCCATGGTTGCCCTGGACGTCGGCTATGCGAACCCGGTTTTTGCTGCGCTCGAGATTGAGTACACAGAAGCGGACCAAGATCCTACGGGGAGGCGGCTCGTGAAGCAGAGACTCAACTGGTGTACTACGAGTTGGACCTGGGGCTGAACCACGTCGTCAGGAAGTGGTCCGAGCCAGTCGACCCCACCGCGTCTCTACTGTTCCAAGTTCCTGGCGGTCAGGATGGACCTAGTGGAGTCTTGGTCTGTGGCGAGGAGAACATCACATATAGGCACTCGAACCAAGAGGCTTTCCGCGTCCCGATCCCCCGTAGGCGCGGTGCGACGGAAGACCCGTCAAGGAAGCGCCACGCTGTTTCCGGTGTGATGCACAAGCTCAAGGGCAGTGCCGGCGCCTTCTTTTTCCTCATCCAGACCGAAGACGGAGACCTCTTCAAGGCCACCATCGATATGGTCGAGGACGCTGACGGTAACCCCACCGGCGAGGTTAAGAGGCTCAAGATCAAGTATTTCGATACCATCCCGGTCTCGTCCAGCTTGTGCATTCTCAAGAGCGGTTTCTTGTATGCCGCAAGCCAGTTCGGCAACCATCAGTTTTACCAGTTCGAGAAGCTCGGAGATGACGATGAGGAACTGGAATTCTCAAGCGATGACTTCCCCACGGATCCCAAGGCCGGGTATGACGCTGTCTATTTTCACCCAAGACCCCTCGAGAATCTTGCCCTCGTTGAGAGTATTGACTCGATGAACCCCCTGCTTGATTGCAAGGTGGCCAATTTGACTGGCGAGGACGCCCCACAAATCTATACGGCATGCGGCAATGGCGCCCGCAGCACATTCAGGATGCTGAAGCATGGCCTGGAAGTCAACGAGATTGTGGCTTCAGAGCTACCTGGTATTCCCTCGGCTGTGTGGACGTTGAAGTTGAACCGCGGCGCCCAGTACGACGCTTATATCGTGCTCTCTTTCACCAACGGCACACTGGTCTTGAGCATCGGCGAGACTGTCGAAGAAGTCAGTGACTCCGGCTTCCTGACGTCTGTGCCCACACTGGCCGCACAGCTGCTCGGCGAGGATGGTCTCATTCAGGTCCACCCCAAAGGCATTCGTCACATTCGACAGGGCCAAGTCAATGAGTGGGCAGCACCGCAGCATCGGTCTATTGTCGCAGCCACGACAAACGAGCACCAGGTTGCGGTTGCTCTCAGCTCGGGCGAGATAGTCTATTTTGAAATGGACGGCGATGGATCTTTGGCCGAGTACGACGAGAAGAAGGAGATGTTCGGAACTGTTACCTGCCTGAGCTTGGGCGAAGTTCCGGAAGGGCGCCTTCGAAGCTCATTTTTGGCTGTCGGCTGCGATGACAGTACCGTACGTGTCTTGTCGCTAGACCCTGAGTCGACGCTCGAAAGCAAGTCAGTTCAAGCTTTGACTGCACCTCCATCGTCTTTGGCAATCATTGCCATGGATGACTCCTCTTCTGGCGGATCAACCCTCTACCTTCACATCGGGCTCCACTCTGGTGTCTACCTTCGTACGGTTTTGGACGAGGTTACTGGGGAGCTGACGGACACGAGACAAAAGTTCCTTGGCCCCAAGCCGGTGCGGTTATTCCAAGTCACTGTCCAAGGACGGACTTGCGTCATAGGATTGAGCTCACGTCCATGGCTTGGATACTCCGATCCCATCACTCGAGGTTTCTTGGTCACGCCCCTGAACTACGTCGACCTCGAATGGGTCTGGAACTTCAGCAGTGAGCAGTGCGAAGAAGGTGTTGTCGGCATTCAAGGCCAATCGTTGAGGTAAGCATCTTTTCCCGTTCTGCACTACACCCCTTCCATGACATGATGAGAAATTTGGGATCCTACGCCAAAGCGCCATGAGGTCTTACGCAACATACCAATTGTTCCTACTGAGTCATATCATAACCTGCACCTTTTGGACTTTACATGCCTTGGCCAGCGCTGACAAGTCATAGAATTTTTGCAATTGAGAATCTCGGAGACACCATTACCCAGAAGTCAATACCCCTGAGCTACACCCCGAGGCGTCTTCTCAAGCACCCAGAGTATCCCATGTTTTACACCGTTGAGGCAGATAACAACACTCTACCTCCTGATCTCCGAGCCAAGCTCATCGCGGAACCGGGCGTTGTCAATGGCGACGCTCGGATCCTTCCACCTGACGAGTTCGGCTATCCCAAGGGCAAGGGCCGATGGGCTTCATGCATCAGTGTCATCGACCCCTTGTCTGAGGACCAACGGGTGTTGCAGACCGTTGACCTCGACAATAACGAGGCGGCCGTCAGCGCTGCGATTGTGTCTTTCGCCAGCCAAGACAACGAGAGTTTCCTCATCGTCGGCACAGGCAAGGATATGGTTGTTAACCCTCGCCAGTTCTCTGAGGGCTACATTCATGTCTACCGTTTCGGCGAGGATGGCCACGAACTGGAGTTCATTCACAAAACCAAGGTCGAAGAGCCCCCTTCGGCACTCATCGGCTTCCAAGGAAGACTGCTAGCAGGAATCGGCAAGACCTTGAGGATATACGACCTGGGTCTGAGACAGATGCTCAGGAAGGCTCAAGCCGATGTAACCCCTCAGTTGATTGTGTCACTGAGCACACAAGGAAGCCGCATCGTCGTCGGTGACGTTCAGCACGGCATCACCTACGTCGTTTACAAGCCCACCACCAACAAGCTTATTCCGTTTGTCGACGACACCATCTCCCGATGGGTCACCTGCACCACCATGGTGGACTACGAATCAGTTGCCGGAGGCGATAAATTTGGCAACATGTTCCTCGTCCGCTGTCCTGAGAAGGCAACCCAAGAAGCCGACGACGAATCAGGTGGCCTGCACCTTCTCAACACCAGGGACTACCTGCACGGCACCCCTCACCGCCTTAGCCTCCTCGCCCATTCGTACACCCAAGACGTACCCACCAGCATCACCAAGACGAGTCTGGTCGTCGGTGGCCAGGACGTACTCCTCTGGAGCGGTATCAACGGCACCATTGGCGTCTTCATCCCTTTCGTCACACGCGAAGATGTAGACTTCTTCCAGAACCTCGAGCAGCACATGCGCACCGAAGATGCACCCCTCGCAGGCAGAGATCACCTCATGTACCGTGGTTACTACGTTCCCGTCAAGGGCGTCATCGACGGCGACCTTTGCGAGAGGTACACACTCCTGCCGAGCGAAAAGAAGCAAATGATCGCCGGCGAGCTGGACCGTTCGGTTCGGGAGATTGAGAGGAAGATCTCGGACATTCGTACACGGTCCGCCTTTTAAGGGCTGCTGGCCTGCGGTGTTTTGGTTTTTTTTGCATTTCTTCTCGTGGGACAGGTTTGCTTGCTTCCCGAAATCGATCTTCACGCAGGAGACGGAAGACGTTGGGACATATTTGCGTGTATTGTGTACCAAGCGTTACAATGGTATACGGTAGCGGCGTTTTTTTATACAGGCCAAACAGCCGTACGATGGTTCAGGACATGATGACGATGCCAATGAAGAAAGAAAGAGTTCTAATAAATACCAGATGCACCTAACGCCGAACCAATACTCGTGTGTTCGTGCCAAGCGTCGAATAAAGATCCCAACTGTCTGATGTCCCCGCGCCCCCTCCCTCAATATAAACCCCCTCACGCAGAGCCCCTCCAAAAGGGCCCGCGATCCCGCGGTGCAGCTTTGCTTTTCTTCCTCTTCCCGTCCTCTTGTACGGGATTGTTCCTCTCCCAGGCCTCGTCGTCCAGGTACGCCTCCATCGCCGCGGCGAGGTCGTAGCCGACCTGCTCGAGGTACAGCACGGCGATGTCGTAGTCGGAGACCTTGCACCCGGTCATGAAGCGGCGGATGCGGCTCTTGCGCAGCTCCTCCTCCTCGCCCTCGACGGGCCGCGGCGACAGGCTGACGCCGGCGGCGTAATACTCGCCCGGGATGAGGACCGTCCGGCGGCCCTGCAGGAGGTGGTCGCTGGCGATGTTGTTGGCGCGGCGGAGGACGGCGGCGGGCACGCCATAGCGGAGGGACAGCGAGGCGATGGTGTCGTGCTCGTGGTCCAGGAAGTGGAGGGTGTCCTCGGGCGGCGTCGCTGTCGAGGAGGAAGACGACGAGGCGCCGCCGCCGCCGCCGCCTCTCTTCTCGGCCAGAGATGCGTCGGCAGCGCTGGGCGCGTACGGCGGAGGCGGGGCCGCCGGGGCGCCGGAGGAGAGGTGGTGGGTCGGCGGGAAGGAGCTGTACGACGGCGGGTCCTTGAGGTTCGGGGGTAGCACAGAGGGCGCCGATGAGATTTGGCAGTACGGGCAGTAGGATGCGAAGCGGGGGTTGTTCTGCATGCGGTCAGCAAACCCCAAAACGGGGGCTTGGGGGCGGGGAGGGGCCATATGATGAAGCGCGGGTAAGAACGAACGTGGATGCAGTTCCCGCAGATGACACGAGAGCAGCACTCGAGTCGCCTGTCGTCCGGGAGTGGCTTCTCGGTGGCGGTGCTGTGCCGGGGGACGGAGGCGAGGAGCTTCGCGCAGGTGCAGCAGGCCTCGCCGTCCACGGCCGGTGGGCTGCGCTCGAGTTTCATGGTCTCGTGAGTTCAAGGGGTTTGCCGTTCGTCTACAAGTCGCGCGATCTCGTGTTTTGCCGCGATCTTTTCCAGAGGCAAGTTTGTCAGTGTGGTTATGGCCCCCGGGAGGAGGTGCATGAACCTTAGTCGGCGATGATGAGCCGTCGACGGTGTGACGGGCTGGAGGGCCCATCCCCGCAAGTGTCGCCACCCCCACTGCGCCGCACCGCCACCGCGGCCAAGTTCTCATTATAGTCTACCTTGAATATGCAAACATTTGTGGGTAGGATTGAACTAACTAGAAGTAAAGCCCGTACTACTAGATATATACTACTATATTACAGAGGCATATATATTGTTACAAGCATATATAGACAAACGCCGTAGATACCCACTGGGAGCTCTACCTCCCAGAGGGGTACATATACGGTGCCCCTGGGCACCTCCTCAGCCCAAGGGTCAAGATCTCTAGAATTGACCTCAGTATACCTACGTTTGTTTTGCTTTTGTTATTTGTTTATCGCTTGCTTATTTGCCTTGTTGCTTATTGCTTTGCTTGTTTAACTATGCTCTTTCACCGCGTCTCTTTACGTCGCTGCCGCCATTTTAGGTCAGCAGCTCCCACAGCCTATTTGCCCTGTCAGATCCAGAATGGCTGCCAGGAGGGCTATATCAATATAAGTGTATTATTATATAAAATCATTTTACCAACTACATCTATTGAGTGCGGTGGCATATGCCACAAACCCCAAGGCATACTATCCCATTAGTATAGTGGAACGCGGTGGTCTAGCTAGCGAAAGGAAGTCTGTAGGGAAGGCAGTTTAGTTAGGCTCTAGATACAGAGGGCAACAGTGCGATTCGAAGCGTAGACAACACATCTCCTATTATCAATACACAGTCATTACCGCACCCTATTATATACAAATCGCTATTTCTGTAATATCTTTACAATACTTACTCTTTCTTAAGTTTCTCTTCTTGGTAGCAGCAGTGGTCCGCAGCTTGCTGACGTCTTTCATCCGTACTTTGCTTATTGACATGACAAACCTTCTAACGAGATGACCATCGACATTGCTCGCATGGAAGCAAGATGCCTCTTGCTACCTTCTCAATAGGGCCATTCTGTTCATCTGTACATGAGTAGCGTTCATCTAAAATCGAGGCCATGTGGTTTCCGATGCCAAGGACTTCGGCGGCTCCCTTCATGGGCAAGGAAACAAAGGGTCTAAAGCAGGTGAAGGGGATCTATTTCTCATTTCGAGGCGGGCCGTAAACTTACGCTGGTCCTCGCTTTGCTTCCGCTGAGTTGAGGCCTCTCAGCTGTTTTCCTGATCGACTTTGAGATTACGAATGCTGAAGGCGGTCGGATCCGTGTTCCACAACTGAGCCTGCCAAACATGACGACGTCCATCTGGCGTCCATTGGGCAGAGAAGACTTGAGGGCCAGGGTATCAAGGAGGCAAGGCTGGCAAGACGCAGTGTGGAAGGTGATGGGATACCTTGGTCGAGTGTTTGGTGTAGGATCAACTTCTTTGCCCATCTCCTCTATAGCACAACAGGACAGAAAGAGACAACAGAAATTGTGAGGAAGTGTTAAAACACCTTGGAGCAATCGTTTGCACTGAAACAACTGTGGCAGAAGCTGATCTCTCATGCCTCCAAAGAAGGTGTCTCTCCACTGTGTGCGATTGTACATGTCAAATATCGCAATGAACAGTGTCCGGCGTCTTTCTGGCTTTTTGATACCTGAACAGGCACCTCTTTTTATGGTATTGTGTACGTTACTTTACAAACTAGGGGAGAGGGGGTCAAACGTCGTTGAGAAACCCAGCAACAGCCCGTGCTGCACCAGTCCGCCTCACCTTTGGCCAATTACTTCTTCACCTTCAGCATCAGCAGCTGCAGCAGCAGCATGTCAACATCGCTCTGTTTGCTACGCCCCATTGCCTCCGCAGTTATGGATACTGTGCACAGAAAAACGGCATCTTTGTTTTTATGGGTCTGTCAGTGAACCCTGAGTTCCTTTAGAGCCAACACAGAATGCAGCCTCTCAGACATACTTAGCAAACCGTTTACCACCCAGAGAGTCAAGGGGATTTTTAACCTTGTAGGAACGAATAACTTGACTAAGAAGAGGAAGGACATGAATCAGAAAGACGGCAAGGCACAGGAGTCTCGTGTCAGATGGAGACCAGAAGTTGATAGAGTGCTGAAGATGTTGCTGAGATGAAAGACGGCACAAATCTAGCTGGAAAGGATGTGGTCTAAGACACCTGCATCTTCCAGACGGCATAAGGCATGTAGGTATGTAGGCTGATAGAGGCAGCCCTTCATTAGATGGGTTCATAAGGAAAGGACACTGGGGAGATCCCTTACTACCTAAAGGAGAGGGTCTTTCCCTTTCCACCAGCATCCGATACACATACGTATGAACCCATATTCAAGTCGTTGCGAGATTCACCTGTCATCCGAGATTCCCCCATCATCCAAGATTCCCCCGTCGTCCAATATCCCCCCTTCATCCGAGATTCCCTCGTCATCTGGATCAGTCTGTAAAGCCCTATCGATCCCACTTTCCATTCACAAGCATTTTACGTTATCAAGATGTCTGCTTCTGAAAACGAACCCGGCTTCGACACGCTAACGGGTCCTCCACGAACTCCGGACGACACCGGGGCGTCATCTCAACCGAAGAGGGAGAAACGACCCCATACACGACGAACAAATACGAAAGCTGTCGAGAAGGAATACCAAAAGAAGCGACGTCTTAAGAAACTAGCGGTCAGACTACGAAACGCCAAAAATACCGATGGCTCTGTGGCGGAAGAAGAGGAGGAAGAAGAAGAAGCAGAAGCTGGCAAGTTTTCTGATTCAGATTACCAACACGACATCCCGGCCTCCGAAGTCAAACGTAAGCTCTTTATACGACTGTTATTCCCATTTCAATTCTGATTACCGTTCTAGGGCATGAAACTCCAGCCTGGCACGTTCTCTATACGAAATATCCAGTTGTGGAAGAGAAGTACCCTCTTGACTCGACATTCTCCAAGACGAGTACCTGGTTGGCCATGGAGGATCATCCATTCTCAAACCTTCCGACTCAAGTCAAATGAGACGCTCTGAAGAGGAGGCCACGAGACGACAATCCCCTGGAAGAAAGAGATGGCGCAAAGCCCTTCAAGCTCGACCTTTCACGTCATGTTTCAGCTGGTCTACTCCAGGTAGTCGGAGATCTTGCTCCTAGCCCTTGCAAAAGGTGCGAGAAGGGTTTTGGACGCTGGAAAGAGTGCGTTGTCAGCCACAACCACTCTTCTGCCGACCTAGGAAGGGGTGCATGCGCCAATTGCATGTACACCAACAATGGGGTAGGTTGCTCCCTCAAGGTCTCGGCTCCTCAGGCAACACCGGCGTCGGAGACGAACCCCGAGCTAGAGGCGCTCGAGGGGAAAGGGTTTCCCTCGCACACCGCTGCGAGGGAGGCAATCAAAGATGCTCAGCAACATAATGGGCATCAGATCGCCAACATGTCGGGGAACCTGAACTCAGGGAAACCGATATTTCAGAGGTACCGTTGCTTTCGGTATGATGACCTGACCTCCGGCGGCGTGAAGATAGACGACCCCTGCTTTTGGACCATCCGGGTCGACCGGGTCGAGGACTCCTGGGTGGTTCGGCGACCTGAGGGTACACACAGTCATGAGGCCGTCGACTTTAGTATGCCTAAGCGCCGTTGGAGATGCGATGTGTGCGAGCAGTACTTCTTCTGGAGTGAGAAGGACTCACACATCTGTCCCGGGGTCTATGGCGAATGCTACAAGTGCGTTAATCGCTTCCCAAAGAGCGAGCTCCCAGCACACAGACTCACATGTCTATTGTACGCTTGCGGTGATTGCCAAATGCGAAGAATTGAAGACATGGATAAGCACCGCGAGCAATGCCCTGGTCGACCGAAGATACAGTGCTGGAAATGTAGACGCTACCACGACAAGGACGAATTCGAAGAACATTTCGAGGTTTGCGATCGTTGGTACTGCAGGCACTGCTTGACGGTAATGCCGGCTTCAGAAAGAGACGAGCATGGAAATAACTGCGAGGAGTGGCAGTGCGCTATATGCTGCAGGAGAATGAAGAAGTCACAACAGGCCGAGCATCTACCTAACTGTCCTTTTTGGAGATGCAACCACTGCATCAAGAAATTCCCGCGGTCAATGAAGGACGAGCACGTGCAGACCTGCGAGTACTGGCTTTGCAAATGCTGTCTCACGGTCATGTTGAAGACAGAAAGAGACGCTCACTTGCAAGAATGCGAGCGGTGGTGCTGCGGACGTTGTCTCAAGACCATGCCGAAGTCCGAAAGAGATCAGCATTTGCAGACCTGCGATCACTGGCGCTGCTTCCGATGCGGCTGCTACTATCCGGGGCCAGCCAAAAACCAGCACAAGATCGAGTGTGCCAAAGCACTGCCGGCGTGTTGCAGGTATTGCGGCAAGAATGGGACACACGACGATATTTCCAAGCACGAAGCTGAATGCGACGTGCGGGTTTGTCCAGGTTGTAAACGTCGCTTCAGAGTTGACACCCTTGAGGCACATTGGAAGACGTGCACAAAGATACAGTGCTCTGGCTGCACCCTTATAATCGACCGCAACGAACCCCATCAGTGTTCAAAACAGCATTGCTCAGTTTGCCACACCTACTTTCCTCGGGGGTGCGAGGATGAGCATCTGCAAGAATGCAATGGTTTCAAGAAGGCTGACTCTCTTCACTTGGACGAACAAGAGTCGGGTCGGGCTATCAGATCCATTTTGGCGCAGGGGTTCCGATTTCCCTCTCTTGGAGGGCTGCGCCAAAACGCTAAGAATGTTTTTGAAGCACCCTCGAAACACGTTGATCGTCGATTTCGAGTGCATACCCTCGACTGATGGGCCTTTGCCCCTGCAAGTAGCCATATTCGACGCTTCTGACCAGCAGATTGTTCCCACCACAGTCATCGATCACGAGTTGACGATAGGGGAACTTCGGAATAAGATCAGTCTCTCCAAGTATCACCGAGCTCGCGGCAGGTTCTCCCCAGTTGCCACAATTCACAAGTTCTATCCTGGCCGGGACCAAGACAGAACTACAGGCATGACCTGCCATGCGATTGCAGATCTCTTAAGAAAGCATGTCAATGTAAGTGTAACATCAAACCTTCCGCATGACCTTTTGCTCTCATATGCATTGAGCTCGGCTAAACTGTCTTTTTCGCCCAGGAACATGGGCCTCTGAAAGCCTGCATCACTTGGGCGGCCACTCAACTCGATATCAGATGCTTGAATTACATCCTCAAGACCGCGGGCGCAGAAGATCTGCTTATTCCAGAATGGAAGTACAAGGACCAACCACTGGGATGGTATTCCAACATCCGGCGCCAGAAGAACCTCGACGCAAGGACGTTTTCGTTACAACTTGGGAGGCTCTACGGGGCCTTCTTTCCAGAGGACCGGAAACTAACGTTAAAGGCCCACGACGCCGGTGCTGACGTGACCATGACGATTCGATTGGTGAAAGCGTACCTGCTGAGGGCCCTCGGCATGCCTCTTCCTGGGAAAATCGATTCTTTCTTCTCCTCAACCGATACGGGCGCTCGGGGGTGGAAACTGGACTCCGAGAAGTTGCTCGGCCTTCTCGAGGAAGCGACCCGGGATATCGCCTCGAGCGAAGCTGTCGACGATGAAGACAACAGCGAGAGCAACATCGATGAGCTCTTGAACGAAGACGAGCAATTTTTGGAGGACATCCAAGGGGATGACTCAGTGGAAGAACTCTCGTCAAAATTTGAGGAGCAGAACCTATTTGAGGATGATCTGGGCCAGGACGCGGAATTTCTGGCCAAAGTCTTGAGGAAGAACCAGAATTCCCTGGGTAAGGATGATGCAGATCTTGTCATGACTGACGCACGCGACATGAACACCGTTGAGGGTTCTACGAGCGGCGACAACGAGGACCCTGGAGAGCCGGCCACAGCAGCTGTAAATATCGCAAAGCGAAAGAGGGAAGCCAGCACCGACAGCGAGTCCACAGACGGGTAGTTTCCATAGATGCCAATCCCATCATGCCTTGCTTAGCCTACCTGTTCGCGACGTCAATAGTCTGCACACGGAGAAAGAATAGTACGCGTCTGTAGTTTGCCCAGCATTGCTGTAGACAGAGAGATTCCCTTGGGCGAATTCGGTGGTGCCGTCGGCGTTCATCACGCAATGGAAACCACTCTGTATACGGAACTTTGTTGCGATTGACAACTACACTGGAGGCCAAGGCTGCACGGAGGTCGCCGCGGAATGGTCAACCAAAGCAGAGAGCCAGCTGGGCTCTACCTTTTTGTATCCCCTGGCGCTGCCTTGTATCTGGCCCGTAACTGAGATGCTTCTTGCGATGCCTCTTGCGATTCTACATTGGTAGCAAATCGGCGTGTTGACTGCCGATTCTCGAGAACTTTTTAGTTCGTTCCAACATTTTCTTCTACAAAATGAATCGTGCCATCCGTGATGTCCGTTCTAGATTCCCTTGCTTCGGCCGTATCCTGCGCTAGGCCTATCAAGGCCCTAATCCAACATGGCCCTGACAGCCTGAACCTGCTCCAGCACGCTTGATCGACTGGTGCCGCCTGGAGACGTTTTCGCATCGACACTCGTTTCATACTCGAATGCCTCCACAATGTCTGCAGTGAACCGAGAATCAATGGCTTGCAGCTGCTCAAGGGACAGCGTGTCCATCGAAACCCCCAGCTTTTCAGACAGTGCAACGACGCGTCCGGAGATGTGATGGGCCTCTCTGAACGGACATCCCTTCCTCACCAACCACTCTGCAACATCAGTGGCTAGCATCGTCTTGTCTAGAGCAGCCTCCATCCGCTCTGGCCGCACCTTCAAGGTAGAAATCACCCCATTGGCTATGCCAAGACTGTCCGACACAGTCTGAACCGAATCCAGCATATACTCCCACCCTTCCTGAAGATCTTTGTTGTAGCAAGATGGCAAGCCTTTCATAACCTTCCGAATAGTTAGTGGCTACACTCGATACGCCCCTCAAACCCAATGCAAGCAACTCACCATCATCATCCCAGCCATTTGACCGAAAGAACGCCCTGACTTGCCGCGCAAACATTCCAAGGAATCGGCGTTTTTCTTATTTGGAAGCAACGAACTACCCGTGCTATATGCATCGGCCAGGCGCACGAAGCTGAACTCGGATGTCGAATATATGATGAGATCTTCGGCCCACCTGCTGATGTGGTTGGTGAAAATCGAGTTCCAGACCAGGAACTCGACGAGGAAATCGCGGTCAGCCGAAGTGTTCATCGAGTTCAAGGTTATTCCGCTGAAACCAAGCTCCTCGGCTATCATGTTTCGGTCAATTCGAAATGGGTTTCCGGCCAAAGCGCCGCATCCAAGAGGGCTTAGGTTAACCCTTTCGAAAATCTGACGCAACCGCTCAAGATCCTGCTTAAACGCAACGGCATATGACATCATCCATTGGGCCCATCGAACTGGCTGAGCACGCTGGAGGTGAGTGTACCCAGGCATGATGTAGTCGCTAAGGTTGTCGGTCAGCAGGGGGGCCGCTTTTGGCCAGAGGTAGTGGAGTTAGGCTTACATTTCAGACTCGGCACGTGTGACAATGACCTTGAGGAAGTCGACGAGTTGGCCGTCGATTTCGCGGATCCGATCGCGTAGCCACATGCGCATGTCGCAGACGACTTGCTCGTTGCGGCTGCGGCCCGTGTGCAGCTTGCCCGCGATGTCCTTGCCGATGACCTCTCCCAAGCGGCGTTCGTTTGCCGTGTGGATCTGACCCGTTGTGTTAGCCTCGATATTTTGGGTAGAAATGAGTGGGCTCTCACATCTTCGTCATTCGGCATGATGGCAAAAGTTCCCTGCTTCCATTCTTCCATCACCTGGAGCAAACCACGCTCGATCGCCTGGAACTCGTCTTGGGTGATGATGCCAGCCTTCGAGTTGGCTCTGGCAAAAGCAATCGATCCAAGGATATCCTCTCTGTAAAGAGCCTTGTCGTACCCGATGGAGGCATTGAACTTATGCATGAGAGGATCAATCGCACCTGAGCACCATGAGGTCAGTATACTGGACCCGAAGCTTGCCTCCAGGGACATTCGAACCTGTGAACCTGCCCCCCCAGAGCATGCCAGCTGCCGGGGCGTCCGCCTTTTGCTCGGCCATGTTGAAAATGTTCGTGAGGCCGATGGAATCAATGGGATGGATGGGACCAATGGAGCATTTGGCGCGTAATTGTGTCAATTGTCGTTCGAGATCGAGGGCGGGGCAGGAGTTAGCAAGGTTGAAAAAATGTGTTGGTCGAGCCCCTCGAACATTGACTCACACAGGCCCCACAAATACATGAGCCGCAGTTCTGACCATATGATTTTGTATTGGAGTAAACGAAACCGATGTACTGCGGAACCAAGCGGAGCTGGTGATTGGCCAGCAACACAAAAAGTCCAAGCTCTAGGGTTTAAGAAGATGGGAAAAGTTTGTGAGACCGACACCGGCGCCATATGACTGCATCAATAACTAAGAATCTAAGCAGTATCAAAGCAACTGACAGAACAACGCACTACGGGCAACCCGTTATGAAGTTGGAATTGCTGCCCGGTGGTTGCGTAATCCGTCGGCCTCCCGGCTGGCCAGTCGCCCATTCCACCTTTGGCTAGCAGTATCGCTGCCCTTGGGTTTTTGCATATTGACCTTTATCTTCAGTAGACGTAATACACGCAAATGCTGCTCCATTCATTGTATCCCATTGCCTCCCAGTTACCCCGTATTGTGGACAGAAAAATAAAGCCGGGGAGCCTCTCCCTTGTGGATCTGTCAGTCATTCCCCCACTCCTAATGAAGTACGAAGTAGATTGATGACATTGCGTTAAATGTCTAACATGTTTCCTCTCCACCAAGTTATGCCAGTGTTGCCCACGGAGCTTAATAGTAGTACATGATTTGGCCATGGTTTACGGTATATGCCTTTACTTTATTGGTTAACCTAATA
This sequence comes from Colletotrichum falcatum, assembly GCA_019425465.1. Classification (NCBI taxonomy): domain Eukaryota; kingdom Fungi; phylum Ascomycota; class Sordariomycetes; order Glomerellales; family Glomerellaceae; genus Colletotrichum; species Colletotrichum falcatum. The sequence goes on along the minus strand of SWKJ01000008.1, from coordinate 419,022 downwards.
AATGGATGGTTCTAAGTCTGCCGGGTTAGTTTGTGGCCATTGCTAATCGCTTGCTTTGTAGTTCCTCTCTCTACCTTGCCCTTGTCGTGGCCCGGTCGGCCGTCTGGACGGCACCATGACCTTTTCTCGTCGCGGGTATTATTTCCTCATAGGGAATAAGCTTGCTATGACGAGACACCTGGGAATTCGATGTATCTCACATGGAAACCGGTTTTTCTTTTATGCAGAATCGAGGGATAAGTGCCGGCTGGCTGAGTTCATCACTGCATGCCTCTGATCTTCACTGCACGATGGCATACTGAGCTCTTGAGGGGCAATGGTGTAGCGGTTTTTGAACAGACGACAGCTTCGGCGGGATATAGTATGCTACTGTCAGGAGACGTGGTACATAGATACACGGATTACGCGCGAAGTATAATGATACACTGGCTGCAAATCTCTTGCGAATAGGCATCCAACAGCTCTATTACGAAGATTGGCTTGTACCTACCTACCCAATGGGAACCCCGCGACCAGGGCTTCCCCGGTAGACTGACGTTAGACAGTAAACGATACAGCGGTCCGGGGCGAACCCGGCCGGCCTTAGTGGAGACGGGACCGGCGCCGGAAGCGACGGAAACAGAACAACAACAGCAACGGAGTACTGTACTGGATATCCAAGATCAGAGCCCTTGACGGTTCCGGTTGACTGGTTCCCGCAGTTTAGTTATTGTTCTTACGCCGATTGCTCTTAATCTATGCCTACAGCATATAGTTTAGCCAAAACATGATCAGCAATATCAAGGACACAGCCCTACAACCGCGTTTCCATTTTCCAGATTGCCCCTGTAGGCTTTTTGCATTTGGTCAAGGCGCAACTGCAACAGGTGCCATCTACTAGTTGCTGGTCTCTGGAATAGCAGTGCATCTGCTCGCGAGGAAGGGCCATTGAGACGTCTCCTGGGTCACCAGTGTGTGAAAAGCGAACTGTTGATCCAGCCTCTGCGTGGGCCAACTTTGCCAAACATGGTACACGCGTACAGTACTGTTTACCCGGCTTGACACCGAGATTGAGTTGCAGAGGCCCGATCAATGCGCCAACTGGACCCCCCCCCCCAGCCAGTGGGAGAGCGGTTAAGCGGAAGATCCACGGGTTGTCAGGGGCGCACCACTGAGTCAGGAAACCCACTTCCCTTGAGGATGCCCGCTCAAGGAAACATTTAGAAACAAGGCCCGACGTCCCTTTCGCGGCTCCCCGGGGCATGTGATTTGACTTATCCCGTCCTCGACATCAGACTCAAACGATGCAATTACGGAGCCACACGCAGGGCCACCCTCTAGAGACGGACGGCAATCGAGGCCCTCCGAGCTGGTTTCCCGAATCATCGGATTTGCCGTCTCGCCACGGTCGGGGTTTCACATTGGCAAAGGCTTCGGACGCAGCGGCATCGCCGTCTCGGCAAAGAACCCGGGCCTAGTCCGAGCATGTTTGTGAGGCATCTCGGCAGCAGTGTCAAATGTCTAATTGCTGTAGCTTTGGAGACGGGCTGGGAGCGCGCCCCTTTCCACCGGCTTGCGGAGATGGCGATCTCACCGGCTTTGGTTCTTGGCGGGGGAAAGGCATCGCCTGATCACCACGTAAACGGCGCTGCACATCCAACCGGTGAGCGAGGGCTTCGTGTATGTATGTGTGTGTGTATGTATGTGTGTGTGTGTGTGTGTGTGCGCGCGCGCGCGCGAGTTGAGCGCCAGGTGCTGCTGACGGGGCGGCCGGCGGCCGGCGGCCGGCTTCCCACTCACACCTCTCGACGAGCTTGACCCAAAAAGGCAATGAAACGACAAGCTTTGCGTCTGCGGAATAGTGTACCTACATTCTCCACCGCAGTCCACCGAGCTGGCGCCCCGCCCTAGGGCTCGTCTACGGGATGTGATGAGTGAGGAGGAAAGAGAAGGAGGAGAAGGAGAAGGAGAAGGAGAGAGGACAGGTCGGCTACTAAACAAGCCGCGCAACCAGAGGCTGTTCTTGTGCGCCTTCATTGCCAGTCCGACCATTTGCTTCGGACGCTGCACATCGTACCAACAGAGCGCGAAAATGGCTGGAAGAGACACGTTGGAGACTAGAAGTTTTCTAGAAGAACCCGAGTGATGTCCGCTTTTGGTCCTCGGCATCTGTACCTAGGTACCTAAGCAGTTGACCACCACACCTCGATCCGACGCTAGGAATCTATCCGGACTGACGACGGGTCAGCTGGACGGAAGCCCATCGAATGAACCAACTGCCTTTTGCCGACCTTGGACGATTGTGGACGGGCGGACGGTCTGATCGACTGCCAACTCAACAAGTGCCGTTCGCAACAAAACCTTGGCTTCCTAACTACCTACTTACCTACTACCTGGTTGGGTACTTCGGTAAAGGGAAGGGAGTAAGAAAGGACAGGACGAACGTCAGTGGCCATGGCCCGGCATGCATGCCTAGGTGGTCCGGGGGAGGGTGTAGGATAAATAAATAAAAACAATAGTGGTTGGAGTAAGTCTCCAACGCTGCATGACGAGCAACATGGAATATTATTTCAACCTGACGACGCAAACGAGGGAGGGAAGGAAGAGGAGGGTGTGACGAAACATCTCCAATCACACTCTGTCCTCGCGACTCCCAACTGCTCGGTTCCTGCTGCAACAATGGACTCAGGCCTCTTGGACGGCCGAATAGGAGAGCCCGACAGCCGTTGGAACGACGTGAGGTGGTCCGCGGAGATGCAAATTTCTTTTCCTCAAGGATCTGAGGCAAGCATCCATTAGCGCGGTCCGCTAAACCTTTTGCCTTACCGCGCGTAGTTCGCAGGGGTGAGCCCACCCCTACGAACCTAGCTAGGCCTTGGGGGCGGCGGGATTTTTTTTCTTCTTCTCTTCTTTTCTGGTCTCTTTTTCTTCTTGACCTGTATTTTTGTTTCCCGCAGTGCTGGCCACAGCTCTTTGTCCCTCCCCCGATGCTGATCATTGCATTGGTCCACACCGAAAAGCTTCGACGCCGGGGACACGATGCAATCTACGTAGTAATGGTACAATATTCCTAGCCTCTAGGTACGCAAGCGATGTATCCCGAAATACATCAAAACACCTAGCTCAGCGATCATTCGCCGGGGTGCTTCACTGTCCGATCTTTGAGATTCAAGGGAACCCCTCCCCCTAAGCCTCACTTTGGAGAGCCCGGAGGAGATGCTCTCATTCAGATCACCCCGGCCCGCACGACGGAACAGCCTGGCTGCCAGAGTTGGAAACGTTTCGCCGGGCAACGGTGCATCATCGGCTGCATGTACCCGATCCCATTGGAGGGTGTGTGAGTGTGTGTAGACAGCAGAGGTTAGGTGGCTGCAGTTGAAGCTCTCCGCTGCCTGGGTGCTGGCCTAGAGCTCAGGTGATCTGAAAATTTGATGGATGCGAACGCAGGCTCCGCCCTGGCTCAGAGCCCGGCCCCGGCTTCGTCTGATGACCGCCTGCACCACTCGCCAGCTGCACCGGGCCATCGCGAAGCGGCGGCTGGGACGTCCTGTGTCTTGAAAAGCGCCTCTCCCGAACGAAATGACCCATTGCTATTGCCAGGGACGGTCGAGACTGCAAGGAAATGCTTGTGGGGCACTTCCGAACCGGAGCCTGGGAGATTGTGCTGAATGGAACTCTAACATTGCATCACTGTTTGGGTTCGTCCGCGCGAGACAAACGGCTACCCGCAGATTCAATAAACTCGCGATTTGACCTGAGTAGGAAAATGGGCGGAAAGTTTCATCCTAGGCATATCAACCGGTGCAGGAACAATTCCCTCCCCAATCCTCATGTACACATATCACGTCCTGTCCTTGGGGGAACGTCCTCGCCTACGCCCCATTTCCTCTCGTGCACCGTCTTAAGCCAATATATTGGACCCATCGCCAACGGCGAAACATGAGCTTACGGTCCGAACCAAAAATCGGGGTTTCATGGAGCAGTCGTGAGCATCCAGGTTTGGCGCGTAAAAGTATGCCGGTTTTGCAACCCTGCCGCACTGATCTGACGAGGATGGCTCTGCGTGCCGTCAAGGGCAAGGTTCCCCGAAGCAACGCTTTCCTTGCGAGATTCGAGATGAGAGGAAGATGCAAGTGCCTTCCTTGGTTTCTGGTCCAGCTTTCCTACCCTGATTTGATCCACGGGAGAACCCTCCTGTCATTGTTTCCTTTATGGTTTTTTCTTTTCTTTTTATTACCCCTTCGAGGAGGAGAAAAGAAAAAGAAAAAAAACCCGCAGCTGGACGGTGGGGCGGCGCCTTCACACTCCAGAAAAGAGAAAGTGACATTGGCCAAGTACCTGTCCTCGAAAAGCCATCGTACGGATAATACAGACAGTCAGCATGCTCCATACATATAACCAACTCAGTCCCACCCCGAACCCTCCAGACCGCGTGTGGAAAAGGGGTTTGAAAAGCTTTTCTGGGCCTTTTGCAGACGATTTCCCTCGTTACCGAAGCCCGCCTCCGAGCTTAAACTTGTAGGAACTGGCCCATTCGGTTCTTGCGAGAAGCAAACGGGTACCTCGAAGGCGTCGTTGAGACCTCCAGAATAGAACTACGACCGAGACAGCGCTGTGTGCATTACGGCTACGACACGACACCCGCACGCTGCAAGCCAGCATCACATCTCCCTCCAGAAGAACGAGGCACGCCTACCCTACCTATTACGACCGACCCTCTTCCACCCCGTCAGGGCAGGGGCGGGGCTCCTACGCTGGCGCAGCCTTCACGCACGACGCTGCGCTGCTCAGCGAACCCGCGGCATTTGCTTTGAGCCGAGCCGAGTGAGACCTGGGCCTCCTGCGGCATCCAATCTATTCGTGTCCAACCAGGCTCGGGCATTCCCATCGTCGAGGGTTGCTTTCTGGGGGAGCAACGGCAGCCCCGGTCCATCCTTTGATCGGTGTCCTGCTCCTGTCTGCTGGTCTTTGTTGACGCCATCGAGGTATCACAACATACAGCGAGCACTGCTGGTTGTCGGATTGTCGAGAAACATAGAGTAAGATCGACCTACCCCTAATCCTCTCATATCATCCAAGTGGCTACCACCACCATCATCATCACCCTCTCGCTTGTCCGAGTTTCTTTTCTGGCAGCACATCAAGCAGAGAACAGTAACGAGGAAAGAAGAGAGAGTAAGAAAAAGAAAAGGAAAAAACAGAAGAGGGCGTAAAAAAATAGAAAAGTTGGCGAATCTGTACATCCAAACAACCCTTTTGGCATCACCGTCTGCACCGAAACGTGGGGAACACATTCGATCCACTTGCACTGACGAAGCAAGACAGATAAGGAGAGACGGCGAGAGACATACATACGCACACACACGAGCAGGTTCCGTCCTGCGGACGTACATGTGTGGACGTTGTGAAAGTAGAGCATCTCTGGCGCTTTTTAACAGGAATTGCGAGCGCAACCTGACTGAGCTTGGCTTACAGAGAGTCCACGCCCCTCACACATAACTACACGCCATACACACACACACACACACACACACACACACACACACGCCCCCACCCCTTCCCTGATCTCTCGTCGCTGAATTCCCTCCTCTCTCTTCCCTCTCTCCACTACCATCGCTCTTTCTTACCCATCCCTCCCTTCACCCCTCCCCGCTCGCCGCTGCACGCCCACCTCCCACGCCGGCGGCCCTGTTAGGTGGTGTCTGGCAAGTCTGGGTCTAGTGTGCCTAGGTGGGCGAATGGGTGAAGGGCGCCCCCCTCGAGCTGGCAGTTTATTATCATTACATAAAAGACCGCCGCTCTCTTCCATTTCCTTACACACTGCAACCTCTCATCGCTGCGTCCCTTATCTCTGGGCTGGCAAAAAACAGCTGTCAAAGATTCACCCGAAGCTCAATTGCGCCCGCTTGGATGCCTCTCCCCCAGTCACAGTCTCAGCTGCGCACCGCTCCGTACCTTATCTTGCGACTGCTTAGATTTTTCCCACCCATTCAAGGTCCCGTCTACCACACTGTCGGTTTCGCCCCAATTCCCGTGCGGGCGCTCGTAGGCGCCACTGAGCATCTTGTCCCCCGGATCTGCCTTTTTCGGGCAATTGTTTACGGCCCCGTCCCTGCTTGTCATCGTCTTTGCGCCCGCAACCACGCGCAAACACCCATACAACCAACCCTTCCAGAACATCGTAGGGCTGGGAGTGTGGAACACTCGACGTCACAACGGCGTCCTGTCTACAGATCCTCCCGTCCTTGCCGCTGTCGCTGCCGCTGCCGCTGCCGCTACCGCTGCCGCTACCGCTGCCGACCGGCCACCTGCCTCAACCCCCAGCCGAGATAAGGCATGGCTGATAAGATGTCCATCGACAACAAAGCTTCCGTCAAGGAGGATACTCCCGAGACCACGGGCTCTAGTCCCGAAGCCGACCAGCCCGGCGCTGCCAACGGCTCCTCGAACAACGCCAATGCTGCCGCCGAGAACCAGCAACCCAAGCGAAAGGGCGGCCGTAAGCCCGTAAGTCAATCACCTCTCTTCACCCTCACTGCCCATCTGCCGGTCGCAGCCCTGCGCTTGACACCCCTCCATCTCTTGTCAACACCAACCTTTCCCCAGACTTTTGTCCGTGTCACCCGTTCCAAGGTTTCACACTGGGACGAAACCTTGTTCGATCCTATCTCTCGCCCGGCCGAAGGCTAACTGGCCACCCCAAGATCTACGCTACGTCTGAGGAGCGTAAGCAGCGAAACCGCCAGGCCCAGGCCGCCTTTCGCGAGCGCCGCACTGAGTACATTAAACAGCTCGAAGAGGCTATCCGCGTCCACGAGTCCAACCTGCACAACCTTCAGGCCGCTCACCGGACTGCCGCCGATGAGTGTTTGATGCTGCGCTACAAGAACTCTTTGCTGGAGCGTATCCTTTTGGAGAAATGTCAGCCAGCATCGTGTCATGACATCGATGAATCCTCTACTAACAATCCACCACAGGCATCGATGTTCAGGCTGAGCTTCGAGCCAAAACCGGCAGTCCCAGCTTGGGGCCGACCCATGCTCCCCAGAACATGGTCCAGCCGCCTCCCATCCAGCGTGCCATCTTGAATCGGCATCACCAGTCGCGACGGTCCCACTCGAGCATCGCCCCGAAGCTCGAGCCCGGCATCAACAGCCTGCCTCCGCCCATACAGCCTGCCCATTCAGCCGCGTCCCCAAGGGCCGACCTACGCCATCATCCCATTCCAACTCCCCACCAACACGGCGGCGTATGGCAGTCAGCAAGCGCTGTCGCCGGCGGCTTCCGACCACGGTCCGCTTCGCCCAGGCATGACGTCTTCCATGAAGTCCCAGCTCAGCCCGATGGGCCCCATGAACCCGGCCGCTCGAGCTCACATGATGTCCGGCGGTCCCCTAGAGTCGGCAACACCGGCTCATACTATCCGTCACCTGGTTTCCAGAACCACATTGAGCAGCTAGGTAAGCCCTCTTTTCGTCATGTTACGGAACTATGTTGTCCTAGTCCTAACACCCAAGCACAGAACAAGAATACGATGCTCCTGCAACCATGATTGAGGATTCCGAGATCGATACCCGAGTGGCCCCGGTCCATATCCCAGCGGCTTCTCCAGCGATGCGCCGCAACAGATGATGCCTTCCCCCAATTCTGTTGGGCACGGCCAACACATGTCATCCCAGGGCGAATCTGCGCAGCCTGCCCACACGACTCAGGGTGCATATCCTTCCATGACGCAGCTCTTGGACACTGGCATGGACTGGGACCCCTTTGGACTGAGCGCCAGCATGGCCTTCCCGTCACAGTTCTCATTCGACACGAGCAACATGCGATAGTACTGCATACACCCCACGCCAACCGAGAACCATTGACACCGCTGCCTGGAAAGGAACCAATGAAGACCGAGACTCTTTTCACTTGCTGACAAGAGAAGAAGAGGGTTTTTATTTTTATTTTTTCACACACGTGTGCCATCACGGCCGTCGCGGCCATTGTTGGATTTTGTTTTGTATAAAAAAGAAGTAATCATGTGAAATGGGATGCGGCGACGAGCGAAAAAGATTTTACTCGATACCCGAAACGACACGACATCAGCATTCGGATGGCGAGATTGGTTTCCAGGACGGAGCACATAAGCAGCGTCCTTTATCACGACAGAAAGAAGGGGGGACAACTTTCGAGATGGCCTCAATACCAGCGCCAAGCGGTCATCCAAGATGGGGAAATGCGACCACGATACAAAAAGTACAACAAAAATGTTTTGATCTTTCAACGTACAGGGGACATGCCAACTGGGCGGCGGGAATACCCCACGGGAGGTTGGGCGGCCTACAGTGCTTCGTCTTCTTGTTTTCATTTCAAGGGCGGGCCGCGTGAGAGCCTGCCAAGTTTTTTGTTTACAAGGCGTTTTCTTCAGCATCACAGTCGCTGATGACACGGGGGTATGGAGGAACGGAACAAAAGTTTTTGTCTATTTCTATTGGTTTCAAAAGTCACATATTTTTCTTTCTACTTGGGCCTTTGGTACTTTTGCTCCCAGCGTGAGTGAAGTGGCTCTTTGGTCGCGAAGTTCAGATGGTGAAGAAGTGGGATACACGGCTTTCCAGGATCGAGGGAGGAGAGAAGAGAGGGGTAAGAGGGTGGTGGTGTGTGGGTTCCCATGCCCTTCATGGCAGCCCCAATGCGACATCGGGGTCGATTTCATGCCCGATTCCTTGGAAAAGGTTCGAGTCACTGACCGAGAGAGACCTCGAGCTGGTCTGTTACTTGTTCGATATTGTACATTTTCTTTTCCCTTTCTAGATAATGAAGCATCACGAGCAAGCGGCCAGAATTGGCGTTGGCTGCCGTCCCTCTCACCCCCCGCTGACCCCCTCGCGCTACGTGATGTAGACCAGTTTCTCACGCACGCTGGACACCTGACCTCCGCAGCCCGGGTTCGGTCCCGTATGGCACCTGTTTGCGCTGACGTGGACTGTTGGGTAATCGACGGGGCTCAATGTTCCGGAAGCCCTGACTCGACGGGCACGCCAGCTAGGCGAGCCCTCCCCCCGGGAGGGATCTCTCCATGGTCATGGAGTGTCATGAGGTGCATTTGCAAAACCAGATTCCATGGCAAAAGTAGCCCGGTGCCTTCTAGAAGACGAGCCGGACGGGCCAATGGGGAGGGCGTACGCCGCGACGGTTTAGTAAGAGTTATGTCTGAGGCGCTGAGGCTGGGCAGGGCGTTGCAACGTGGCGTACCTGAGGCACGCTTCTCATCCATGAACGATTGGGGTCCAGACTCGGTCTTTGAAGAGGGGGGAGGGGGGGGGGGGGGTGGGGGGGGTCCAGGCGTAAAGAGTAACGTGATCGGGGCGAGGAAGAGGAGAGACCTACACCGGCATTTATTGTATTTGGGGTGTGGTGTGGATGTATGAACCTGTTCCTGACGAGGACCCCAGTCTCGCCTCCGAATGGAGAGACTTTGCTAGTTTGGATAAGATAAGACGGAACAAGAATCTGGGGACCCCGAGTTGTTTTTGGTTGATCGCACGTTCTTCCCGTTGAACCCGTGCGCAGGACTCGGGAGGAGAGTTGGAAGAGGGGGGTAAGAGAGGGACTTGATAAGTGGGCTCGTCCGTCCGTTCGTGACGAGCAAGTGGAGAGAAATCACCTAATAGTTATGTTTGGGTTTCCGAGGAGAGTCACCTGCCCAGCAAGTGGGAGGGAGGGGGAAAGGACAGAGTCACGGTCTCCACCGGTGACCGCTCGGGAATTACGTAACTGGTGCTCCAGGGTGTTGCCGGGTGTGTACGGGAGGAGGGATACAAATACTTTGCGAGGCGTGCGGAAGGCTTGCCCCCTCGGAGCGAGGGCTTGCTAGAGCTTGCCCGTATGGGGAGGGAGAGAGAGAAGGACAGAGAGGATATTCACGCTGGAGCCCGGGTTGGCCCGGGACTGGGGAGCCGGAACGGCAGGGCTCGCGGAGATGGCGGGGTTTCGAGACGGTGGGTGTGGGTTTTTGGTGCTGAGCCTGGGCCGGAGGTGGACTAGCTGGCTGGCTGGCTGGCTGGGCGGGCAGGGTGCGGCCGAGGAGCGTGCCGAGCGGCCATTAGGAGTTGCGTTGGTTGCTCAGCACGCTCACGAAGGGGGCCAAGAGACGTCGTTGGATTGGGCGGTGGTGACTTCACACAGAGATCGGGACGTTGCTTGAACAAGCTCATCTAGGAATCAGGCAGGAAAGCGACTTGGTCGGCGTTTGGACGGGGGCGGTGGTCGGAGACAAGGGCATCAAGTTTCAAATTTCTCTCATTGTTTCCCTGACGACCCTCTTCATCCTTTCTATTACTTGTCCTCGCCGTAGTTATTAGTCACTCTTCTTCGTATATTCCTACATGAATACACAACCAGTTACAACAACCACCTAGAAAAGGTTGTCAATGCTCTTCTTCTTTTTGCCCTCCGTCTCCACGCGTGCGATGAACATTCCCGGACCGGAGCTCTCAGTGAGCTTGCGGCTCGTGCTGAGATACTCCCGGCGGAAGACATCCCAGAGTGCCTTATCGCGGTCATCCGACTGGTTCGGTCGAGGGTAGTAAGGATCGTTGAAGATGAAAGCCTTGACAAGCTTGTCGATGCCGGCTTGGTCGTCCTGGATCGGGGTACACCTAGGTTTAATGTCAGCCGCGGTTCTTTCTCAAGGATCTAGAAAAGGAAAGATGACTCACTGATTGAAGTCGATCAGCCACATTTCCATGGCCCGATGGTTGAACTCGAAGTTAGTAGCCTCGCACAGCTCCCTCGAGGTCATGGCCTCAGCTTCCTTCGGAGGCACAAGTCTGCGCTTGGCGGGAGAGCTTCCCAGGATGAACTCGACATCATTGCCGTCGACCATTGCGCCCCAGTGCACGATAGCCAAAGTATTAGCCATGAGGCTCGCAAAGTGGGCTGTGTCGAGACCCAGCTGTTCCATCTCATTGACGTGGAGGGGAAAGTTCTGCAGCTTCAGGTTATGGACTCTGTCCTGCGTCTTGGTCGTGTAACGCCGGCCAAGGTAAATGCGAATCAGGCAGTTCTTGTTTTCGGGTTTGGCTAGGAAGTCCTCCTTTCGACGCCTGATGATCGTGGGCAAGAGAGCGTCGACAAGTGCCTCTCTGACAGGGAGGGGGGCGGGGAGCACACGCTCTGAGATCAACGCGCAGTCTCTAACTTCGACGTGGGAATCAAAGAGAAGTCCGTACTCAGCCCAAAATATTGATTCTTTATGGTGCAAAATATCAAGCTTGGGGAGCCTGGCGCTGATTTCGTGGCTTGGGTCATGCTCCCGCATTGCGTGCTCAATCCTGTTATGCATTAGGTAGTCGGTACGAAGTTCATCGATCTTGGCGTGGGTGTTAGGCAGCTTCGCAATGGTGGTGCTACCGAGCAAGCCGTACACAGTACCGCATTGTCCCCTGCCGAGTTCCTCAAAGTGTCGCAGAGCGGCGTTGGAGTTGGCGTCGTTATTCTTCTCTGCGAAGCTCGAAGTTGTCGAAATGTATGATTTGGTCGAGAGCATGCGATAGAGAACTTGTTGGGGGGTAGAGTTCTGATATTGCTCCTCGGTGAAAGCCTCCTTTGCGAGTCGGATACTTTTGATTGATTCTGAGAGCGAGGCCACAGAAACGTCAGTTCGGTCGCTGGCATTCATCTGTCTGCGCGACATATTGATGAATGGGATGGTTTGGATGGGATGGGATGGTTTGGATGGGATGGGATGGATGGGATGGTGTGGATGTGGCTGAGAATGGGATGAAAGGAAAAGTCGGACTGGAGGGATTGTAGGTCGACCTTTATATGACTATTAGATGTATGGCAATAAGGGCTCAAGATGCAACGGAGATGGGTTCGTAGTTGCCTGCAACGGAAAAAGGTTCGCGGTTGACGTTCTTGGAAAGTTCAGACTTCTCAGCCACCCAGCCAGCCAACTCAAACCGCAGAAATACCATGGAACCCCATAAACAAGTCTCCCCATCAAGGTCGAGAAGCCCAAGGCGAAGGATGGTGTGGATGGGATGGTGTGGATGTGGTTGAGAATGGGAGATTATGGGTTGAAGATGGAAGTAAAAATCGGGCTAAATGGATTGTAGGTCGACCTTTGTATGCCTACTAGATGTATGGCAATAAGGGCTTAAGATGCAACGGAGATAGGTTTGTAGTTGCCTGCAAATAGAAGCCCAAGGCACAGTCTTATGATATCTGGGGCATTGTCCTTAGTACCCAGGTATGTTAGGGGAGACGGATGGAAATTCAGATGGAGCGCATTAGTTGCTACCGCTACTAATAACACCGGCTTTCGAGATAGCTCCTCTCTGGATGAAATACCTAGTGCTATAGCTATTATTGCTAGAATTATCTTACTATCTATCAGAGCTGTTGATAAATACCCAGATAACCGTATTCCATACCAATAAAGCAAACCATGCCTGATCCATCTGCCCTAAGTCGTGTCGACAGCGCACAATACTAGATCACAAAGTCAAGGGCGTAATTAATCCCCAGCTCTACTCAAGTGATAATGGGAAGTTTATTCATTAGATACAATGGATTCCATACTGTTTGCGAGTCCCTGTTGACGCCCAAACCGCCAGAACCCTCAGTCGAATGGAATAATACGCCTATGCTTGACCATAAAAGTATGGCATACACAGCAATACGATAGTGTAGTCATAACCTATAGAGTGTACGCCTGATTAAGGCTCGCAGACTATCTGCCCCAGAAGAAGTGTGTATTTAAGCCGAGCCTTGCGTCTGTGAAGCATTTAGCTTGCGACAAAGAGTCCAATTGATGAGCATCTATTGTTGAGAGGCTCCTCTATCTCGGATATACCTTGGTCGTAATATTGGCTCATTAGCCTGGATGCCATCCCCTGCGGGCGTCGTTGCTGATTGTACTCTATGGTCATTAAATACATACCGACAGCATCGCCACAATATATGATCTAAGCACCGACATACAGGAACACAAAAGCAACCAGCTATCAGCTATTGAATGCGTCAAAGAAAAAGGAAAGGAGCACTGTGGAGCAAATCCTCCGCGACTGCCTTGACTGGATCCCTGGGCCGTGGGCACTTTCCCACCCAGGAAACTCCCATAAACAAAGCCTCCATCCTAAAGACACTTCACAAAGCACTCTCGATAATATCTCTCAAGTTGACTTAATCGCAAGCCAATCCCTTCGCCTCTTCTTACCAACTGCCCAACTTCTCATCTTACATCTATACACGACAAGCCCGAAAAATGAAGACCAAACTCCGCGCCTCCGGCCCCGTCGAGGTTCTCAACCCGGTGCTCGACACCCCGCCCCGCAAATCAGCCGCAAGTACAAGGGCGCTCTCAGACGTCTCCTCTACGCCAACATCGGAGAGGTGCGCGAGGATGACAAGCAGCTGATCAAATTCATCATGCCCACCGTCATCCGCGCCGCCAACGACCCCCTGATGCCGGATCCCGACCGCTTCTACCAAGACCCCGATTACGTCCCCGAATATAATAGCCTTCTGCGGCTGGTGCACCAGTTGCGAGCTTGGTATGGTGGCCGGGCGTCCTTCTACCGATGAAGGGACCGGAACCCTAATCCCGAAGAGTCCACGATGACCCGGTGAGTCTTTTTCATACTATCGTTGAGATGCTCTTCATAACATGTGTGCTGACTTAATAGGCCTTCTGTGAGTTGTTGGAGAGTAACAGATTCAATAGTGAGAGGTCAAGAAAGCCAAAAAATAATAATGGGGCAAACAAGCGCGTGGTAGAGGAGATCGCGAGGTTGATACACATGAAGAAACATCGTGACGGAAGCATCGCGATGGCTCAAGATAGCAAGACCAAGCATTGAATGTGACAGCTGCAAGCATCATTTACGATTGAATGAAAGACCTCGTGATGCCTCTCTCAATATTACATTGTCCTCGCCCCGTACTCAGCCCAAGAAGGTGCCAACAGCAAATGTGGCTACTGGCGGACTGTTTTGTTTTTGTTTTACAGCTGTTCACTCTCGGACATCCAGGTCCAGCCGGCAAGAAGAGAAGGGGGTAGGTACTTGGGTGAAAAATCTCCCAGAATTCTTCAACAAGGGCCTCAGTTTTCGAAGGGATGGCTTGAGGCAACGGGGCCAGATCCAGCGCTGAGGCGGCGGAGGTGAGTTCATGTTCCGGCATGTTCCAGCGAAGCCTTTCTTTTTGTAGTTTTTCCCAACTTCTCGACATGTGACCACCACAGTATACACGTCGTTCGTATGGCCCCCCGCCTGTGTCCAGATGTACCCCGCGGTGCGGTGCCGTCTGCAGTGGGACTTGGTCTGGTGTTGTCGGATTGACTAGTGGGTACCTTCCGTCCCGTCTTCCGGCCCCACCACGCAAACGGCCCCACGTGCGCGAGTGCATCGCACCTTCCTGGGGCGGAAAGCGCCAGGTGGTCGAGGGGTCAAGGAGGTACTGTCATCTTCCTTGACTTGGATTGGTCGCTCTGAAGGGCCAGGGTTCGAGCCTCCCATTTTCTAGTATTTTTTGTTGTATTCAACGTCATTCATCATTTGGTACTCGCTGGAAATACAATACAAGTAATACACGCCGCAGCTCATCTCAGCAACAACCCTAACTATTACTACTACAACCCTTCTCTCTCACTCATTCTCATAGCCGACTTGACTTGCTCTCGTCCATAATCGCGCCACTCATCATAGGGAGCTGCTGTATATTCCGCCCGAGGACCAACTCCCGTCCGCCCTTGGTGGTCCACCATGCGACGCCGATCGTGGCCCTTTCGACATCCATCTCGCCGCTGACCAGCACCTCCCAGAAGCGGTCCTTGACAGGCTGGCGCATGGCAGGGTCGGCAATCTCATTCATCGCCTGCCCCGACAGTGTCATCCAGTCCTCCACAAGCGGCAACGGCAGGAAAGGCAGCGAGTCGATGAGCGTCAGAACGAGCGAGCTCTGCTCGGAGAGGGGCACTTGTTGTGGCGTGAGGCCTTTCTCGATCTGCGCGATGACGTCTTGCGTCTGAGGCAGAAGAGTGGTGCTCGCGTCCATTGTCTTGAAGCGCACCATTTCGAGCAATGTCTCGGATAGTTGCGGCTCCATGAGCGAGATCGGGAATGGCGGGGAGACGATCTGCATGACTGTCTTGAAAGCCACCCGGAATTGCCGTGATGATATCTGTGAAGGGAAGGAGGCAAAAAGAGCATCGATATAGAACGGCACGAGACTAACGGTCAAGGGGCCGTTATGTGGGCAAGACAACACTGAAAGCACGGCGCTGTGGGCAGCCTCAAACAGCTCAACCATTGTCGGCGTCATTGTGCCGGTGTGAGTGAGATAGGCGGTCGCTGGCCGGACGACGAGGCTGTCACAGGCCTCGGTGGGCATGTTGAGGGGTAGATGCTCCGACACATTCATATAAAACAGGTCCAGTGTCCGGTCTAGCGGGCTAGGGGGGACTGCTCCCGCATGAGGGGGCTTCGTCTCCCCTAAGAAGGACACACACGCGTCCCCGAAGCGCGCCAATATGTCCAGGGACGTGAGATAGGTGAAGGTGTATGCCTGGAACGCGCCGGCTCCGTGCCTCGACGAGATGAAGAACAAGAATCGCAGAGTGTGCAACGATTTGGTGGCGACTTGAGGAGCCACGGCGTCGTTCCTCATGCGAGGATCGAGCAGGCTGCGCCCGACGACGGCCTGCATAACAGCGACCGTCGTGTACATCGTCTTCTTCAGCGTCCCCCACAAGATCGGCCAGGTAGCATCCAGCGTGTTGGGCTCCAGCCGTGCCGTCTCGTCGGCAGCGTCCACTGTTGATAACGGATTGCGTTGCCACTGCTGGAACAGTTTCTGCGAAAACTCGAGGAGGCAGTCCTGGGCCTCAAGGACGATAGCGGAGTCCGTCGCGTTGGTGACGGCAAAGGCTGTCAGCCTGGACAAGGGCCCCATTCCGCCCATCAGCGGTTTGCGTTCGATTGACTGCAACAGCTGAAATGAGGGGGTATTCGGGGCCCACCCAACCATCTGGCCGTGTTGCTTGACGTCTTTCCTGATGTCCTCCAAGAACCGCCCGTCCTGGAAGCCGTCCTCCCCCGTGATAGCTAGCACGGCAATTGGTAGAAGCGCATTGCAGTTGATCGCGCTCTGATGGACGTCCGAGAGGAAAGGGAAGACGTAGTTGAGCGCGAGCACAATCGACGCCGAAGCAAACGACCCGTCCTGGTTTTCCAGGGCCAGATTTGCGGCAGTCACGACCGCCTCCTCAAGCGTATTCCTCAGACCGCGCGACAGCGACCTTCTATCGTTGCCTTCCATGCCCATCAGGATGCCCGTCAGGACCAGTAGATGTTGCCACCGGTTGGACCGGTCGTCGGCGCCCTTGACTACGGCCCTGACCCATGTGTCGCAGCTGAGCCCGCCGCCCTGCCGTGGAGCATTGGGCATCGTGATTTTGGCATTGTCCAGCTCATTCTGGCGCACCCGGATCGCAGCGCTGTTATAGATGGAGATGATGCGCAGGCTCGTCTGGAGGCCCTCGCGGCGGTGCCATATGGCCGGCGCCGTAAGAAGCTGTGATGTGAGAACCCCGAGGTTCAGCGGGTTCGAGAGAGTCGTGAGGAGGTTCACGGTTGAGCCGACGATCTGGTCTGTCTTGCGGTCATCGTGGACGTTCTGGTACAGCTGCAAAACTGTGTTGAGGAGCCGGTCGGCCGGCATCGTGCGCTATGCGGGCGTGCCGTTTGGCGATTGTCGATATACGATGAATCGTGGGCGGCGTGCCCAAGAAATCGAGCCGGTTCCAGGACGGATGATGAGATAGCCGTGGATGACGGTCGGTTGTGGTGCAGTGGCTGAGATTGACGCCGATGGCTGGAGGTCTCCGTCGGGCGCGGGCGATTTACCGAGGCACCTGAAAACGGCGGGCACACAGCCAGCCACACCTCGAGCTTTACCGGGAGCTGCGCCATCCCTGCACGATCCCACAATACATAGGTACCTGAAGATCGGCGCTGCCAACAGCAACAACAAATGTTGATACAACACAATCAACCCGTCCAAATATGCGATAAAGGCAGCATATAATCAAAGAGAACACGTTCAGCTATATTGTTGTATCAATTGAATACATATTTGCATACTGAGAGAAGCACTAATACAGGTCCCGTTATTACCCTAGTTTACCTGACGAATATTTGAATCCCGGCAAGGCCCTTGCCCAACCTTGAAGATGCGAGAGAGGGCGTAATTTTCCTAGCTTAGATCCACACGGAAGCAGAATGCGTGTATCCTACCGGGATGCAATATATAATTCTCATTTTAGGGCGAAAGAATAGATATGGGTGGAATGGAGTTGAGCTCAGGCATGAGAGAGTCGGGGCCGAATAATGAGGTCCCCACGGGACGCTTACCATCCTGGAGCACTACCTCATCAATACTACAGTGCTTGTACGATTGTGTCGTTAATGCGAATCTCATGCCAAGTTCTGCCATCAAGCCCAACTGTCTTACCAGTTAACCTATATATTCAAATGTCGCAGGACCGATCTATGACTGGCGCTCCTGCAATGAATGTCGAGCCTTGACCAAAAAAGAACTATGGACAAGCGCATATATGCCTAACGTTATGCTTATGTATATAGACCGAGGTATCCGTAGATGCACCAAATGCATATGACAAAGATCCACAGCTAGGTACCTACCTTGGCGAGCCCAGCGACAAGCAAGCTAACCCAGTGCGACTACTACGGTAGTGACACCCACCCACCTACCTCCCTACTGAACCGTCAACCACGGGTATCGACGACATCTCGAGCCAACATATCTCCACTCTAACCAACCTGCCTACTACACAGGCAGATCGCTGCAATGGCACAAAGGGCACGCAATTACCCGCCCGAGAACTACCATACGCCCTCGTTCCCCAGCATCAACTGGCAGCTTAGGGACCTGACAGACGATCATCGCTGGAGCCTCTTCCACATCGGCGACATTTGGCGCTTCACCGTGCTATGGACCACCATCATCTACGCCGTCGTGCACCTCGGCGCCGCAGCCATCACCATCGCCATGCACACCAACAAGCGGGGGTCGCTGACATATCTCTGGGCCGTGCCGCTTCTGTACCTCATCGTGTCCGGCGTGCAAGCACTGGTCGCGGGTAGCGTCGTTGGGCTCATGTGAGTCGCTCTCTGGGGACCGCAAGGTGGTAGATGATGAAGCGGAGAGGCTGACTTTTGTTTCTGTATAGCCTCGGCGCGGTCTACAACGCCGGTTTTTTCTCCATGTCGACCTGGATCCCGCTGCTCTGGGGCGTCATCAACGTCCTGGTCCTCATCATTGCGTCTTTCACCATCCAGGGTGGTCTATGAGCCAGCCAGTTACACACACACATGCGAAGAGAAACAGAATAATATTACTACATAGTAGAGGTATAATTGAAGTTGGTTGACAATGCCGGCGTCGACCCGGCGCCCGACGGTACGACCTTTTTGATTACCCGTGCCGGGTTGCCGACAACGCACACGTAGTCCGGTACGTCCTTTGTCACGACGCTCCCTGCACCGACGGTCACGCCGCGCCCGATGGTGACACCGGGCAGCACGATAACGTTACCGCCCAAGTAACAGTCATCACCGATGGTGATGGGCTTCCCGCTCTCCGGCCCACGGGTGCCATTGCGCAGGGAGGGGTCTAGTGGTTGCTCGCCGCTGTAGAAGCAGCAGTTGGGGCCGATGATGGTGCGCGAGCCCACCGTGATGAGGCAGGTGTCTACCCAAGTGCTGTTGGAGCCGACGTACACGTTTTCGCCGAGCCTGTTTGACGGTTAGAGACGGTGAAACCACGAAGACCCCCCAATTGACTGTGCGTGGGGGGCAAGGGGGTATACAAACTTTACGTTGTAGCCGTAATCCATCTTTATCGGGGTTTCAATCCACGGGTAATTCTCGAGTAGGGCACTATCCTCGTCCCGGCGGACACGCAGTGGAGGAAGAGGGATCGTGTCGCCGTTGATGCTGGGATTCCGAGTTAGGTCCATACTCTCCGGGACAAGGCAATCCAATTTCCCAGTGACAGGGGGCAGTCAAGCACGCAGGAAGTCACGAATGGGATCAGATAAGAGGCAGACTCACTCTTTCCATAGGCCGACAAGTGTCCGACGGCTCACATCACCAGCGGTGTTGAGCTTGTCGCATGCCGCCTTGCACCGTTTCCGGTCCGCGATGAGATCCGGGGTGAAAGCCCAGTAGAGCTCGCCGCTCCTCATGCGCCTCCGGTTCTCCTCTCTGTCGATGGAGTGGGTGTTCATGCCCGGCTGCTGGGTGCCTGAACGGCCCGTATGCGTTTGAGTGTGGTGCGTATGTGTGTACCTCATGGTCGGGACGGGAGGGCGCAGGGTAGGACCTCACGGGCAAAGGATTTCTCTGATGGACCGGAGTGATGAAGACGAGAGGCGAGCAGCGGTGGACTTGGGAGACAGCGAGGAGCAAAGGAAGGGGACGCCTGGAGCTGGTCCCCAAGACTTTTTGTAAATGACACGCTCCAATGGGCAACGGGGATGCCCTGATGCAGAGGTGCGGTATGAGCTGAATAGCGTAGACGATCTCGGATGTCAATGCCGGCCGTTCCAAGGCCAGGACTTAGTTTAGTAGTTTATTTCGCCGCCTAACCCTGAAGACGAGGTGTCAAGTGACCAATCGAGGGATTAGAAGAAAGAAAGAACTAGGCGAGAGAAAAAGCTAAGGAGAGCAAAAGCTGTCGGTGACGCCGAGGGAGTAAAGTTGACAGCCCGTCGTCAGCGCCTTGGTGCTGCTGCTGCTGCTGCTGCTGCCGCCCCCCCTCCACCGACGACGACAGCAGACCAAAGCGCATCCCATCTCACTTCGAGTCTCGGGGCCGAGCAAGCTCGCGACGACAACGACGGGGGGGTGGGCTGCTGCTGCTCCACGCACTTGCGTCACCCGTCCCCCCTAACTCGGCCCGCGCTCACGCTTGGCCTTACCCGCGTCCAACTCCAACTGCTGGACTATGCCTTCGTCTCCCCATCCAAATGCGTGCCTGTGTAGCGAGAGGAGAACTGTGTTGTTTGCATTCACCATTGTGGACCAATATCTGTCTGTCCCGCACTCCCCTCTCTCTATCTCTCACTCTGTGTCATCCTCTGTGTCAACCTCTTCCCACCCTTTGCTTCTGGTCAGACTAATCATGATCGCATTGGGACTGAAGTGGGGGATCTGCAAAGAAGAAAAAAAGGAGAAATTAAAACAAAATAACGGAGTAATCGGGTACTCTCTCCACAGAGCCCCAGGGGGGGCACAAACTCTGGACCGACCGCCTTCCTTTGCTCTTCTTTCCTTTTTCGGATTGCTTTTTTCATAATCGGTTTCCCCTGTCGGGCTCTCCCTTTTCTGTTCTCCGTTCTCCCCACGCAGCCGCATCTTCGGAACCGACGACGAATAGGTACTCCACGCCAACGGGCTCTTTGCAGGGAGGCCACACTCGCAGGGACTCGCACCCGCATCCGAAGTCTAGGCTCCTTACGCGTCGTACTCTGGCTGGTGGCCGAATTACTCACCCGGTTCGGTCGTGTCGTATCGTATCGCCTTACGCTTTGATGCGGAAAAGCTGGCCAGAGTTGGATCAGTGTTGCCAAGCTTTTTCTTAACCCTCTCGTCCCAACGTCCGTCTGTGCAACGCAGCTGGCACACTGGAATGCCGGCACTTGGAAGCTAGAGCCGCCGCCACACGACTTTTTCCTGACGTCGCCCCCCCCCCCCCCCCTTCACCCTCCCTGCCTTGCCTGTCTGTCCTTTTTCGTCGCTTGAGACTCAGACCGAGAGCGATCGATTACAGACTCACGTTTCCGTTCCTGCCCGCCTCAACCGCATCCCGCGGCCTCCAAAAAAAACTCAGGCCCACTATTATTCCCAAGTGGCTCTGTCGGCCAAGCCTTTTGGACAACATCGGATCACAGATTCCCATCGCCGCCTACGATGTCGACTTTCCGCCGGGTGTAAGTTTCTGTCCTGTCCTGCCCTTTGCCCTTCCCTACCAACTCAGCCCTGCCAAGCCTCTCCTCCCCCCCCCCCCCTTCCATCTCCCATCAATTCCATGTTCCCGCCCGGGATGTCGCCCCTCGACAAGCGTGGCCACCGCAGCGGAAGTCCCCTTCGAGGGGTCCCTTCACTCTCTCCTGCCCCTCAACACCACGAGCCCTGCCATCGCGAGCTCCTAATGCAAGCCCATGAAACCCCTCCTTTGACACTCAGTCCTCGAGCCTTCTGCGCTGTCACCATGAGACAACCCCTCCTTCACCATCTCATGACCACTTTCCCACACCATCCCATCCTCACATCAGCGCCTATGACACTGTTCCCCCTCAGTCATGACTAACGTGTTTCCCAGCGATGCCCGCCCGGCGGACCCTCCCGTCCCCGGCAAAGAATACTACCCCCATCAGCCCAAGTCCCTTGCCGGCATCGCTCTCCGTGCTTTCTGCCTCGGCGCAGCTCACCTCACCGGCCTCCTCCTGACCTTTGCTCTCCTGTCCTCGTCCTCCTCCCCGCTCTGGCGCCTCCCCTTCTTCCTCGCCGCCCTCTCCCTCTTCCATTTCCTCGAATTCTGGACGACGGCAGCCTACAACACGCCCCAGGCCACCGTCCACGCCTTCCTCCTCACCGCCAACTGGCCCGCCTACGCGATCGCCCACGCTACCGCATTTGCCGAGTGCCTGCTCACGAACCTCGTCTTCCCGGGCGCCGTTTGGGCCCCATTCGGCTCGCGGCCTGTTGTGCTCGCTGTCGGGCTAGCGTTGGTGGTTGTGGGCCAGGCGGTCCGCTCGCTAGCCATGGTCACGGCGGGGCAGAGCTTCAACCACACCATCCAGCACTACCGCGCCGAATCGCACACCCTCGTGACGAGCGGCGTCTACGGCTGGCTCCGGCACCCGTCCTACTTTGGCTTCTTCTGGTGGGCCATCGGCACCCAGCTGGTCATGGGGAACCTGCTCTCCCTCGCCGCCTACGCCGGTGTGCTGTGGTATTTCTTCTCCAAGAGGATACGTCACGAGGAGGACCTGCTGGTGAGGTTCTTTGGCCAGGACTACGTCGACTACAGCAAGCGTGTCGGTATCATGATTCCCTTCTGCGGGTAGCTTGACCTTGACTGTGCATGCGGCTCGGGAAACCTAGCTAGTGTATTATACAACTCCATGTGATATTGAAAAGCGCCATTCCTATTCTTCTTCTTATTCTATAATTAAGGTAGACAGTACACAATACACAATAGAACAGGCTACGCTATGTCGTTTTTCTTTTACAAATTACTCTCGTTACGAGCTTGGTGGTGCGGCCGACCACGCTACTTGCCTGCTCACGCTGCCATACTTGGCTTGCCAGGCGTAAAAGTACATCAGAGCAGCAAACGGCTGTCCGAGGATGGTGAAGGAGATCCAGAATATGCAGTTCCCAAGCATGCGACCCGTCGGGGTCTGCATCTTTTCGAGGGGGTGGTGATGGCAATCAGAGGGAGCTGCAAGAACATGCCAGCGAAAGCAACACCTGGTGTTTGTTAGTATGTCCACTGCAGTATTGTGGAAGGTGGCTTACCGATAATGTTGTGAGTCGGGATGCCGACAAGCACCTCGTGGAGAACCGCCGAGGCGAAGAAGACGGCCAGCTGTGCGTTTCTGGAACTCCATCCGCGGCCGATCAGGGGCGAGTAGACATGACGCTTGAAGTACTGGTAGACAGGCTTGTTCCACAGACGCCAGTAAGCACCAAGACTCTCGCTGTTCCACCAGTCCTCGTAGAAGCACCGGTCGCCAAAACGGGTCACCTCGGCAAGCGCATTGAGAAAAGACTGGAACAGAGCAAAGAAGCCGGCAAGCCAGATGACCAAGGAAATGGTTGAAAGCTTCATCAGCCGCTCAAGGATCTTGGGGACATCTAGGGACGCGATCTTGTCCAGCGAGTTGATCAAGACCGGTGCGGCGTACTGCGCACTCGCGAACCAGATAAAAACGCTCAGACCAAAAACCTCCGCCATGCGCTTGGCAACAAACAGCCATCTGATCTTGTCCGTTCTCGGGTACGCCGGCTGGTAGACCAGCGTGGGTGCCCACCAGAAGTAGGCCAGGTTGTGCATCGTGATGTTCTGCGGGTAAGGGCACTCCTGGTAGATCTCAGGCATGGCTGCGAGCTCACCCTTGACGGGGTGCAGGTAGGCATGTCGCAGGTCTCGGTTTGTGAAGGCGTACGATGCCGTCTTGAGCCAGACGATTAAGGCGTGAAGCTCGGTTAGGGTACCGATCAAGGGGTGGTGAATGTGGAAGTATACGACGTAGGACGTCACAGCCAGAGCAAGCGTGATATTGACGGTGTGGATCCAGGCAATGACCTTCCAGGTAGAGTTGAATCGTGAGCGTTGGTCCTGCGTCGGGCTCGCGGCCCCGTCCTTCGATTTGGCTCGCAAGCCCCTTGCTTGCTGGGCGGCAGCTAGTTCGATCAAGTACGCGGCAAACAGATGGCAGGGGATGAGGAGGTATAAGCCCAGGCCCAACGCGAGGTCTTGACGACGGAAATCGTGGCAGCGAACACAGATCAGTACTCCGTACTTCGAATGGTTAGCAACGCTGGACCCCGTTCGGAATATCAACCGCCTACCTTTTGGATGTTCTCCATCATGAGACGAAGATTACCGACAACTGCACACCGTAAGCTCAGCCACCCAGCCGCCCCTGATGCGTGTTTTCAAACATACCTAATACGATTACCATTAGGTTCCTGAAGCCGATGAAGCTCGGAGCAGCATTAGAATCATGGCTCAGGGTGGAGGGGCGCGACCTGTGGTGGACGGCAGCGACGTGCCGGTACTTTCGCTGGACCGCTCTCCTCAGTTCCTCTGCCGCGCGGCCCTTTTCGGATGTAGCTGGCTCGGCAGTTTCCTTGGGGTTGCTGCTGCCATTGTGCGTGTTGCGGAGGGAGGAGGTGGTGGTTGAGCTCTCGAGGCTCGTCACCGTGGCCGTATTCATGGCGGGCGGGGCGTCCTAGAAGCAATTGGGTGCCCGGCAAGAACGTATGAGGGAGAGTAACGAAAAGCGTCCGTGGTAGATGACGAGGGAAACAGAGAGGAGAAAATGAAAGACGTGAGAAGAGCTGGTTTGATAGGTAAGGAACAGCTAGTATGTATATGCAATGCAGGTGAGAGGTGGCAAGCGCCGACAAGGTATCGATCGGACGGTTAGTGTGCAAGACACCACACCGGGCCGGGGATGGAGGAACAGGAACGAATTGAATTCGTAGCCAGTGTTTCCAAGGGACGACGGATGGCAAATCTGTTCCGAACTAAACTCCTTAATAGCTGAGAGAAGCTATTTTATTTTGGACGAGTCGGGCGAGTGAGCGCATTGGCCTTCGCAAGACTGTAGCTTTTAACGAAGAGAGGGGCAACAATCGAGGGGGAAGCAAAGCAAAGTAGGGGGTACGTCAAGGCACAAGGGGGAGGGGGAGGGAAAAACAGGTGGATGGAGCTAGGTAGGCGTGCTGACGCCACCAGCCCTCGAAGCGTGGGGATCCGTTCAGTAACGTGGAGGAATGGTGGAAGAGGAGGCGCGCTGCGACAAGAATGCAGAGACGCCGTGCGATGAGACGCGAGGCAAGATGATAATTAGAGACACAAAGATGCACGACAGCAAAACAAAGAAGAACTAGACGGGGATGATGAGCAGCACACTAGAGGAGCTAGACTAAGGCATGGCCCTGGAAATTGGAAGGGGGAACCTTGAGAATGTCAGGGTCGCCCGAGCTGTCTGTCCGTCCGTCTGTCTGTCTGGTCTGATGTAACCCGGCTCGTTGGGGTAGTGCAGCCAGTTAAGCCGCCCACCAAGAACCGAGTCAAATAGGTAGGTATTCTCACCATGTACTCCGTAAAAGGTACCTAGTAAACCAACTCTGACGCCAAGATAGTTGAGGCCCCGAGAGAAGAGCGCATGCATGCACGCCAAGGGTCTCTATGGTTCCACGGAGAGTGACGGTGATCCCCGGTGACATCTCTGAGTGGTGGGCACGGGGGGGTTCGTGGGGCATAAGGTGCATTGCGAGAGAGAAAATGAAGACGGAGTCGTGGCTTGAACCCAATCACATGTAAATTGTCAAGGGGGCAAGAGGGATTTCTCAGGTGGGAAGCCTGGCTGGGGTTATGAAATCGCGCCTTTCCGTAATTATCGCCTCATTCTAAAAGTCGGGGGATATTTTTGGTGTAAGGAAATTTGGGACCTGAGCCGGATAAGAAACCCAGATAAGAGCTGTGGAGCCCACCAGCTCTGAGGGCCACCCAGGTAGGTAGCTCGATGTTTGAGCTAGGTACGGAGTAGGTACCGACGACACCTACTACGTAGTAGGTAGCTCCTGCCACGTTCCGTGGTTCCTTCAGACCTTGCCGGTCAGGTGACCTGGAGAACCGGAGATGGCTCGTGCACGCGTCGTGCTCATTTTCGCTGTGATTGGCGATGAACCAGCCTCGTGGACCGAACAATTGGAAGCTCCCTCACCAACAACGCCAAACTGCAATTGTTAACAACCCTCGAGCTTCTTACCATCAGTATAAACGAGGATACTCCCTTCAGTGATATCCGGCTGGTCTGGGGATCGCTCATGACATTCTAAAGATGGCGTACGATCCTCGAGGGGATCACCATGATAGGAGAGGGCCAGGCGGAGACGGTGATGGCGGATTTGTGAGAGCTCGAGGTCGACGTGAGTTAACTCATTGTTTTGTCATCTCAATCTCATGAAAAATTTTCGACTTTGATGGCGGTTTTTCTGCTGCTTCATGAACGGCTGAGAATATCACGTTTGACAACGGAGTCACCTCAAGATTCGAGACAACCGGCCAGCAGGCATTAAAGAGAGCACATGGCTAACATCCGCTAGGTCCCGTCACTGACTACGGGTCGACTGTCGCTAACTGGATGCGTCATCGGTCCACCCTGGATGAGGATGCATACACGGGAGAAATCGAACGACCAAGTGCCAGCTTCATCGTAGACGTAAGTTCCCAGCGAGTTTCCTACACCCTTACCGTGGCTTTAGCACTAACAGTCTCGTAGTTCATACCGCCTGCTGCGAGGAAGACAGACCCTGGCGACACAATTCCAGTGAAGCACCTCCACTCTTCACTCAACAAGATCAAGCATCCCATCAACGTCGTCCGATGGACACCAGAAGGTCGCCGTCTTTTGACCGCTTCCAGCAGCGGAGAGTTCACACTATGGAACGGCACAGGGTTCAACTTCGAGACTATAATGCAGGCTCACGACTCTGCCATTAGAGCGCTGGCCTACTCCCACAACGACGACTGGCTCATTTCTGCCGATCACGATGGATGCGTCAAGTACTGGCAGCCCAACTTCAACAACCTCCAAAGTATCGCTGCGCACAACGACCCTGTCAGAGATCTCGCCTTCAGCCCCAACGACTCCAAGTTCGTCACCGCTTGCGACGACTCGACGTTGAAGATCTTTGACTTTGCGGGAGGAGCAGAGGAGTCAACCCTGAAGGGCCACGGATGGGATGCCAAAAGCTGCGATTGGCATCCGACCAAGGGCTTGTTGGTATCGGGCTCGAAAGACCATCTGGTAAAGCTGTGGGACCCCAGAACCGGCCGTTGCCTGACTACCCTCCACGGACACAAGAACACCATCACGAAAACCTTGTTCGAGAGGGTGCAAGGCGACTGCCTCGCGACGTCAGCACGAGACCAGACTGCCCGAGTCTTCGATCTCCGAATGATGCGCGATATCTGCTTGCTTAAGGGGCACGAAAAGGATATATCGACTATTGCCTGGCATCCGGTCCACTCAAACCTGCTGACCACCGGCGGCCACGACGGTTCCCTGTACCACTACATCCTGGACGAGCCAAACACACCGGCCGGCCATGCTAGCTCCATGGCGCCGTATGACAGCTCCGATCCCTCGACAACCACGGCGCAGACGATATACCCCGCGCACAAGGTCCCCTACGCCCATGACTTCGCCATTTGGTCTCTGGATTGGCACCCTCTCGGCCATATCCTGGCCTCCGGCTCCAATGATCGAATCACGAGATTCTGGTCCCGGAAGCGTCCCGGCGATACCGACGTCTTCCAGGACCGTTACCACGTCGGAGAGGCAGCTGCCGAAGCAAACGGAACCTGGGACCGCCGCGGCGGTCGTCGCCAGCGGCAGGAGGAAGAAGAGCAGGAGATGGAGGACGAGATGGACGGCCTTGTCGACCAGAAGATGCCTCTCAAGCAGCCCATGGTACCTGGCTTCCCCGGCCTTCCGGGCTTACCTGGACTTCCCGGCCTTTCTATGCCACAGAACGGTGCTGGTGGTCCCGTGCCACCGCCGCCCATGATACCTGGCGTCGGTGCCAACGGCGGAGCACCTCCCCCACCTCTCCCTTTCCCGCTTCCCGGTCTGAACGGCGCGCCGCCACCGCCGATTCCCTTGCCCGGTGGCATCGACCCCAGCAACCCCGCGGATCTCGCCAAGATCGCCGAGATGATCCAGAAGGCAGGAGGCACTCTCCCACCACCGCCTCCCGGCAGCTTCGCCCCCGGCCTGGTACCACCGCCCAACTTTGTGCCGCCCCCGGGCTTTCCGCCTATGCCAATGCCGCCACCTGCGAATCTCCAATACGAGTCCGACGGGCGTGGCGGTAGGAGAGCCCCGCTTCCTAGTCAGGAGGAGAGCCTCAAGGCGGAGCAGCGACGGGGCAACTACACCAGGTCGCGTTAGGAACGTCTCCATGGTAAGAGAAAGACGAGCGTGAAACCCGAGGGGTGGAAGGGGAAGGTCGGAAGCCAGCAGCGCATCGTCACGCTGTCCTGACGATCCTCCATGTATGATATTGACTTCGGCTGGGCAACGGGTTGATACCCTGGCGTTAGATGATGGAAAACAAAATAACACTAGTCAGACACGATTGGGGAAAAGGATGAGCCCTTCCGCTTTCATGCTGTGATGTATGTGCACGGCAACAGTCTGTCGCCCAACCGTCTATTCAGCAGGGACCAACTAGTGTACATGTGCGTCGTTGCTGGAAAGTAGATTTCCCGCCTAATGTCTGGTCTCCTCTAATGCAATCGTGATGCGACCAGCCTCTTATGATTGCTCCTGAGAGGTACAGTGATAGTACAGAAAGGGAAGAAAACCCGCCATGTCATGCTGAATGTTCGCTACGAAAAAAAAAGCACACAACAAAAAAAGAGAAAAAGAGAAGAAAGAAGAAAAAGGGGGCCTGAAGATCGGAACGAAGCGTCATGCTCGGTTGAAGCCCCAACCCTCCCTGCCCCCTTTCCCTCGCGCCGTTCCCTCTTTACGGGCTCGGGTTCTGGGACTGCGACCCGCCCTTGCCGAACGACTTCTGCCTGTCGGCGTATTCCTTGACGACGATGGCGCACGACGCCTCGCTGCAGAGCCTCCTGCGGCGCTGGGGCGCGAGCTTGGATGCGAACTCGACGCCGGCGGCGCGCTCGACGGCCTCGAGCGGCATCTCGAAGTCGGAGAGGGGCTTGTCGTTGGGGATGCGCGCGTTGGGCATGACGAAGGCGCCGATGGCGACGTTGCCGCCGGTCTTGCCGTCCTCGGCGAAGATGACCTTGTAAAAGTGCGTGGGCACGGCGACGTTGGGCGGGTTGCCAATGACCTCGTACTTTGTATACCACTTGCCGTCGACGGGGTCGCGCTTGGGCAGGTAGAGCGGGCCGGTGACGATGCGCACGGAGGGGTAGCGGTTGGTCAGGCGGCGGCAGAAGTCCTCAAAGTGAGCCCAGTAGTCGCGGTTGAAGCCGTCGCCGACCTGGGGGCACATGTTGGAGAGGTAAAAGGTGTCGTCCATGGCCTTCTGGGACCACTTGCAGTCGGCGGCGGGGACCTGGTGGCCGCGGTCGTAGCCGCTGCGGAAGTAGTCCTTGAGCTTGGCCTGGAACTTTTCGGGGATGGCGGTGTCCTCGAGGAAGGCGCTGTTCTTGCGGTCGCCGCCACGCTGGGCGAGGGAGGCCGCGGTAATGTGCTCGATGACCCAGTGCGGGTTGCGCGTGCGGCGGTCGTAGCTCGATATGAGGCCGGGGCGCTGCGCGAGGTCGGCTACGGGGCCGGGGAACCCGTATTCGAAGAGGCCGGCGGGGTCTACGGGGTTGCCGGAGACAGAGCCGGGCGGCGGCGGGGACGGCGCGGCGACCGCAGGAGGGAGCGGCGCGTTGGGGCTGTTGAAGACTTGGGTGGCGGGGACCGGGACGGATGGGGAGTTCGAGAGCGGGCTCGCGTTCGCTATCGCGGGGCAGACTGCTTCTGGGGCCGGAGCGAGTACATTGTCGCAGTGAGCGCGGCACCGCCTCCCGCGCTTAGAGCTGCGATGAGGGCGAGAGATGTGGTTTTGGACATGGCGACGGTGGATTTCGGCAGCGCACGGCCAACCTTTTTGTTGATGGGTGTTAGTTTTGGTGGAGGGAAAGATGCCAACGTCAGGCGTCTGGCGATAATGACACTGTTCTGACCACGGGGGTAGGAAGGATGGGCATGTGGTGATGGTGATGTGGTGGGTGTGTCGGCTGTGCTTCGGAGCTGGAAAAATTTGGGCAACGAGCGGCGGCTGGCATGCGGAGGGATCTCCAGGGACTTGATCGGAGCGGGAGCCCGCGGTGCTGTTGCAAGGGAGAGCAGCTTCCATTTCCCGAGCATTTACCGATGCCTATCCAAAGGTGGGGGGGGACTTCCCCGTACTAAGGCTGGCGCGCTAGGGCGGCATCTATCTCACCGAAGAATGGTTTCGGTGTGCTTCTCTCACCGAGACTTGGCCTTGGCGGTGGTGGGGGATCAGAAGGGGGAGGTGACGGCGGGCGGATGACCAATCCCCTGTCCCCGATTCGCGGCTGCGGATAGCCCTGCGGCACGAGAAACTTTGTTTACGAGAGACATCCCAGCCGACAGGCAACAGGCATGGAAGGAATGACAACAAATGAACACACAGCCGTGTCATTTGCAAAAACAAACGCCTTTCACGTGTGTAAAGCCAGACATCCTTGGCCAAGCGCTTCAAGTGGCGTATATCAATGAGTTGGCGCACGTAGCAGAGATCACGGGGCCCGAGGGAGTACTAGGGTGCCTAGTCCATCCGGGTCCTCAAGCCAAGCCACTCCTTGGTCAATCGGCATCTTGTCAACCGCATGTAGTAAGTAGTATTGACTCGACCTGGGATCTTGGGCGGATGGAAGGAATCCCCATAAGAGGCGGACAACGTTGCTGTTTTCCAACCTTTCCAACCTTTATTTGGTTGCGGCTTTTGCGGGATCAATCAGAGTAACAGATCCAGGTTACCCATGGATTGATGACAGCTAGCGTATTCTCATATTCGTCTCCTCGCCTCCTGTCTTCCCATGTTGGAACGAGCCGCATGGTGACGGCACCGAATAAGAGAAAGGTGGGTTGCTCTCGGAGAGGGTCTGACGGGAAGCTGCAGGACGGTTCCTCAGGTAAAAACAAAAGAAGAAGAGAGAAAAAAAAAGATTGGTACCGAAAGGGAAAGATTCATCAATCATGCGAGTGAGAATGAAAGGGAAACAGGCAATGTCTGGGCGTGAGACGTTGGACAGGGCGAGTCCTGCTTTTTTGGCTATCAAGGTTCTCAAAATTCGATCCGCCTTTTCCTTACCGTCCATGAATAAGGCCCGGGTCCCCAGCCCATTTCGCGCAGAAACAACGCAGCAGCTCCGCCAACAGCGCCAAATCCAGTGCTCCCCCGAACTCACTTCAGCGCTGACTGGAAAGCTTAAGGCGTCCGCACAGTCTCTGCCACCCCACTCCCTGCGCGGTCACAGCGCTTCTACTAATACTTTAGTTCCATTTTATTAGTCGCCGTCGACATCACTGCTTTTTTAGCAACAAAAACAACGCCCATTATAATATTCACTACCTACATTCGTCATATCCTACACCTACGTCCTCTCCTCTCAACTTCTCCTCCCTCTTGCTCGAACCTGTGACCAAAACGTCGCAAACGCTCCTCAAAATCTAACTGACATCTTGATATCCTCATCATCCAAGCTTAACACGTCCTGCAACTCCAACCAATTCACCACCCGCCTGGGTCTCTTGCGCGCTTGTACTACGTCAGTGGCCGCCCACTCCTGCAGAACGAGAGACAGCCACACCGATACCGTTACCCAGCTTCCTGGGACCCGTGAACGAGACTCGAGAATCCAATTCAACAGAGCATAAGCCCTTCGAGAAACGTCGGAATTGCTGTCTGCCCCCTATATGCGCTGAGCACCGAACCCACCTACAGGCATTGATTGGAGACGTTGGGGCTGAACTGCTCATCATGGAGGCGACAGAGGTCGACAACGACACCAGGGGGTGGATCATGTCTATTGTGAGCGGCATGGGTGGGTGATCATCCGTCCTACGCTATCCTGTGCTTCGGCATACTGATCTGTGAACTGCCGCTGATGTTTTTTTTTGTTCCATGATAGCCTGCGTCCTTGGCGCATCCATCATTTGCGTTGATCTGCTTGTCCGCTACATTCCTGGGAGGCGCAACTTCAGGATACAAGACAGCAGTGGCTTCTTGGCCTGCTCACTAAGCCTGAGTTTTGGGGTCATGGTAAGTCGGCCCCAAAGACCTCTACGATGACGTTACGGTGAATATAGACTGACAATGGCATTGTGCGCATCAGCTTTACTCGGCCTTGAACAACATGCTGCCGTCTGCAAAGAAGTACCTGAAAGATGATGGGTTTCAAGACCAGCTGGCAGGATTTCTCATCATGGCCTGCTTTGTTGGAGGGTTCGTCGGCATTCAAGTCATTTCACGCCTGCTGCACCAATACATGCCGTCGCATGTTGTCGACTGCGATCACACGCATGACCACAGCGAGAGTGATGTTCGGTCGCGCAGTCAAACCAGAAAGACATCTCTGTACACTTCGAGTCGCCGGTCATCTCGCCGCCCGCTTCTCGAACGGGTCGCAAAGAATGGCCACGCCACTGAGTCTACTCCTCTGCTCAACGGAGGGGCGCCGCAAGAAAACGGCGGCGTCCTTGTAGCTAAGCGCCACGCCTCGAGTAGAACCCCGAGCGTCAACACTGCGCATTCTACCCCGGCCCGGACGTCGCGGAGCCGTGGTCCCACCGTCGATAGACGACCGTCCATGGCTCAAGTCCAACAGCGGGTCATGTCCTTCGTCAAAGACACAAAAACCAACTGCGATGAGGAGGGACCGTGTTTTGGATACACTGACCCCTGCGGGCAGGAGTGCTTCAAGCATTTGAGCAACCGATCGACAACTGCTCCAAGACATCCAACTGCGCTTCGGACGAGCATGGGGAGCCTCTATGCTCACAGCCACACCGACCTGGACGACTTGGAGGAGGGCGGCTCGTCATGCGACTCGCCGATGAGCGGAAAAGTGCAGACGAGCCGCGCGACGTCAAAGGGGCCTCCGTCAGAATGCCATGATACGGACCACCGTGGTCATGGCCACGGCCACGACCAAGATCACCCTGACCATAGCCACAGCATCCACGGCGATGCTGAGCAAATGGACGAAGACGTCGAGGCCCAACATCACCACCACGTCCCGACCAACGCCTTCCTCTCGCTTGGCCTGCAGACCTCGATTGCTATCGCGCTGCACAAGTTCCCCGAGGGTTTCATCACCTACGCGACGAACCATGCCAACCCCTCGCTGGGCTTTAGCGTCTTCATGGCCCTGTTCGTGCACAACATCACTGAGGGCTTCGCCATGGCTCTGCCGCTGTACATGGCGCTCGGGAGCCGCCTGAAGGCCATGGTCTGGGCCGCCATTCTGGGCGGCTTCAGCCAGCCCCTTGGCGCAGGCATCGCCGTTCTGTGGTTGAAGCTTGCCAAGCACACCCGCCTCACCCCCACCGCCGTCGCGTACGCCTGCATGTTCGCCATTACGGCCGGTATCATGGTGAGCGTCGGTTTGCAGCTGTTCGTCGAGGCGCTTAGCCTGAACCACAACCGGAACCTTTGCATCTTTTTCGGATTCATGGGCATGGCTCTGCTGGGCATCACCGGCGCCATCGCCTCTACACATTAATGACATGGCACGGCTTCTATGAAGACGTGACACTGCGTTTGAAGACACAAGCGTCGATATCCCTCTCATCGGCGTTTAGGATTATTTGTTGTTGTTTTTTCTTCCCGCACTCGGATTGATGAGCATGTTATCAGGAATTGGCACAGGCAGGGCAGGGCAGGGCAGAATGGGGGCATATAAAGTTATACCACTGTGCGTGTTCACGACTTGAAAGGCTTCAAACGGTTTAGACTGGACGGACAGCTCGTCTTTGCGACATGACGAGCATTAGCCTGACTAGGCAGGTGGTTTGGGCCACTCGCCAACCGCAGAGGATGGCGCTCGCGCGACATTATAGATGTGAGCATTGGACAACGGGAGTTGGAAAACCTCCCACCAGAGAAACAAACAATGATGACGTGATGTGATCGAGCGTTGGCTATTTTTCGTGACTCCCACTGATAGTATGTACATTTTGATTGGTAAAAGCAATAACTTTTGGTGAACCCCCTTACTTTTGTTTTATCTAGCAAGTTCTTGTCCGTGTCGTGGCCTTCCGTGTGGCCGGGTATCATTACTGCCGTGAAGTGAATAAATTTAGAAAAAGCCAATGCGAGAACCGTTTTTGTTTCCGCAACGGCTGAGGTCCGCCTTCGCCTGTTAGGCCGCGGTCCCGAGCGCCGGGTCGACAAACTGCGAAAAGTCCTCGTCGATGAGAGCGCGCATTGCCGCCTCCTCCTCCTGCCACGTCTGAGGCGGCGTGCCGAACTCGTCGGCCGCGCCGATCCAGAAGTCGTCGTTCGGGCCGGGAGCGTCGTCGCCGCCGCCGCCGCCCGCCAAGTCCGTCACGCCGGGAACGATGCCGTACAGCGGCAGCTCCGGCATCTCGCGATCCCCGTCAAACGGTGCGCCGTCGGCGTCGGGGCCGTCCACCAGGCCGAGAATGGCGGCCTCGATCTGGTCCATGTGCGGAGCGGTCGGGGAGGGCGGGGGATGCTGCTCGAGGTGGACCTGGAGATCATGGTGGCGGACGAAGCGTGCCGTGCAACCCGGCATGGTGCAGAGGATGATCCGCTTCGTGCCGGCGATGTCGTCGATGATGTTTGGGGGTTTCTGATTCGGCACGGGGCGCTCGAGGCCCAGGTGGACGTAGCGGATGTGGTCCTCGAGGTTGGCTTTGGTGACGAAGCCCCCGCCGCAGCCCTGCTCGTTCGACCAGCTCTCGAGGTCGGGGGTGCCCCTGACGTCGACCTCGCCGCAGACGAAGCGGAAACCCTCATGCGCCGTGCGGATGTGCACGGTGAGATTGTGTTTCTTGGTGAACTTCTTTTCACAACCCTCCCATGTGCAGGGGACCGTCTTGCGCGCGTCAACTGGGATGCCGGAGTGGCGCATCTCAACATGCCGTTCCAGCTCCCACTGCCCTGTACACTTGAACTCACAAAATATGCAGTTGAGGTGCTCCTTGCGGATGTGCGCTTGCAGCAGAGCGAGGGTCGTGAACCCGACCCTGGCGTTGGCGTCATCACTGCCGCACTCCTCGCACCAGAACTGCGGCTCGCTATGCTCGCGGCGTGTGTGGTTCCGCAGCGCACCCTGGGAGTCGAAGCCCGCGCCGCAGTCGGGCACCGTGCACGGGTAGGCGTGGGCACCGAGGTGTTCGGAGCGGATGTGCCGCTGAAGGGTGTTGTGCTTGCGGAAACTCTGGCTGCAGGGAGGGTAATCGCGGCAACGGAAGCGCTCCTGGCCGGCGTGGACGTCCTGGTGGCGGCGCAGGCGGGTCGCCGTGAGGAAGGACTTGCCGCAGCCCTCGTGGGTGCAGGTATAGGCCCGCTCCTGGGTGTGGGAGCCCTTGACGTGCTGGCGGAGGTGTTTCTCTTCACGGTAGTCCTTGTCGCAGCCGGGGTAGGTGCACTTGAACGGCCGGTCGTCCGTATGGGAGCGGAGGTGAGCGGCCAGGCGGGCCGGCCGGTTGAAGGTCTTGTTACAGTCCGGGTAGGTGCAGGGAATCGTTTTGAGGTCGGAGGGAAATTTGCGGGAGCGAGTGGTCAGGGAGGTTTGGCCGGTCTGGACGGACTCTACCTCCGCATTCGCGGTCGAGCAGGAGTTACTGGCGGTATCGTCGTAGTCGTCATCGCTGGAGGCTGTGGTAATACCGTGTTAGCGGAACACACCACCGCTGCACGGAGCTCAGGTATCACCAACCAGTGTCGTCCAGACCCTCTACCTTGGACCTTTTGGGGTCCGAGGCAGCAGCGGCCTCTTGGGCCTTCCTCTTCGTCATGGTAGGCGAATTGGGGAGAGCATTGCCTTCCTCAGCAATGGGGAGGAAATTTCGTCTTCTGGCAGTTTGAGGGCCGCTGATGAACTTATTCTGGCAGAAAATTGCAAGTTGCTGGGCGGTCAGACAAAATTTTGTGCGTTGCACCGGCTAACAGGAGGAGCCGGGGTGAGACTCGGTCCGGGGCAAGCTTTCCGCTGCTAGCTTGATAACGATAGCACGGGCCCACCGAAGAATGCTACTCAATCGCAGCCTCGTCAATAATTTTTCACGGCTGGACCCAGCAGAGGCACTCTGGCTTTCTTCCCCGCGACGACCTGCCAACTACGCGATAAGACCAGCATCCATACCCAGCAACCGATCGCACCACCATCTCTCAGTCACCATCCCGTTAATTGACACCCCAAGATGTCTGACTTTGGCGACGACGACGTCGGCGGAGGGTACGTAAACGAATCTCGCATCTCGCCAACGCCACTCTAACCTGATTGACCAGCGACGAGCCCATGTACGAGGACGAGGCGGCCGACTACTGGGACCCCGAGGTGCCCGCTGATGACGAAGATGTCGGAAGGGCCGAGGGCGACGAGGATGCCGATAACGTGGTTGTGTCGGGAGACCCGTCGGCTGCGGCGAACGCGGGCAAGGGAAACGAGAAGTCTCACCGCGACAAGAAGATCCCCGATGACCAGCGGACTACAACGCCATACATGACCAAGTACGAGCGAGCCCGCATTCTCGGTACGCGCGCTCTCCAAATTAGGTACGACAAAGGAGCCCCTCCCCTTGATGGTCATCGTCATCCACGCGCGGTCAACGAGGCTAATACAGACGTTTAGCATGAATGCGCCGGTGTTGGTGGACCTGGAAGGAGAGACGGATCCTCTTCAAATCGCGATCAAGGAGCTCCGAGAGAAGAAGATTCCTCTCATCGTGCGCCGGTACATGCCGGATGGATAGTAAGTGATGGGCTGTTTTCCGTCGACGCAAATTGAGCGTGGGGCCGACCGTTGGGTTTCATGGAAATGTGCTAACTGCGCGCGAACAGCTACGAGGACTGGACTTGCGAGGAGCTTCTCCAGTAAAAGGGGAGACAACTAGCTTTCGTCACTGACGGGACAAAGAGAGAGACATGCACACGCGACTAGATGCAAGGCACCTTATACCCATCTCCTATTGTCGTTGCCTGAAGAGTAGTCAGATCCGCCTCCTGGGCCGAGTCCTCCCAATCCTTTTTATATGTCTCTCCCGAGTCTGCTTGCATCACTATTGCTTCGCAGGAAGATTTGGAAGGACAACAACCTCCATTCCTCCCAAACCCCCCAAAAATCGATACACTAAAAAGGCAGTGTACTGTAAGTTAATTTTGCATAAGCGTGGCGTTTTTTTTCTTCTTCTTTTTTCTAGGCAAAAGAAAAGATTGGATTTTCAGACCATCAAAGAGTACCTTCCCAGCGTGAGACCCCGCCGCATTTTCTGGTCGATTGGAAGTCGTTCCGTGTGTGCAGCCATACATCCAAGAACTGCATGCCCAATTGCTCATATCCTCGCATGTAAGTGAAAAGCCGTCTAGCCCCATGACAAGTGAGAGTGAGAGTCGGGTGACATCCCTCCCCAACCAACGCACTGGACTGGGCGAATCACGTCCTCTCTGGGCGGGTTGCTTCGATGGCAGAGATCCGTGAGCCTGGGATCTACGAATCTCGGTACTATGGCTCGCCTTCCATGACGCCGGCGGCTGGCCAACGGGAACCCGCGAACCGTCACATCCCCCCTTTCTTCAATACAGCGATGCCCTGCAGTCAGACCATGGGCTGTTTCGACCCAGTCCCCTGTAGCTCTCGTGTACAAGCAGCAAGATGTTTGTTGCCTACCGTCGTGGCATGGCCTGCTCGTCGTCTATAGAGTGTAGAGAGAACGAGCCTCTGCCCCTTTCGACAACTTCCTCGCCCTTCACTAGGCCCTTCTCGATACAT
Organism: Colletotrichum falcatum; assembly: GCA_019425465.1. Classification (NCBI taxonomy): domain Eukaryota; kingdom Fungi; phylum Ascomycota; class Sordariomycetes; order Glomerellales; family Glomerellaceae; genus Colletotrichum; species Colletotrichum falcatum. The sequence continues at coordinate 381,705 of SWKJ01000008.1, read as the reverse complement.
CTTGTTTTCTTGAGTTTGGTTGTCAAATGCAGAGCAGTTCAAGGGAAGGGGGTGTGATCTCTAAACTTACACCCCGGCAGCGCTGGTCTTTCTTCGTAAAGCGCCCTACTACCTCTCGCGCCACTACCACATCTGGACATTTGAGAAGCATGTAGAGGCCGGGTGCAGCTATAATGAGAACCCTCCATTGCCGCTCGTTTTGGCTACCTGTTGAAAGAGGACTGACACTTGTCAGAAACCTTCCCCTGCTTGAATGGGAGCAAGGGCACGACGCCACAAACAACCTCTCTTCAGGCCCCATCATTCTTCCGCCCGGCAATGGCAGCAGCCGCGTCACTAGCGGCCCCTTCTCCCAGATGACGGGCCACCTCGGCCTGTAGTTGTTGCCATCGTACGGCAGCGCCACCGCTCAAAACCCGACCAAGCCCACAGAGGACAACCCGCGCTGCCTGGAACCGGGCCCCCGCACCTATACGCTGGACCGGTGATCCAGCTTCTGCTACACGACGAATCTGATCCGGAACAACAACGACATCAAGAAACTCCAGGACTCCTGGTCCCGCAGGAGGGCTCCGAGGTACGTCAGGGTCGGCCAGCTAGACTTCGACACTGGCGGACACTTCGCGTTGGGCTGGGATCCGTCTAGCCCTCGCAACGCGGCGATCTGATTGCATTATGGACAGATGGTCAGGGTATATTGGAGCAGGCAGAACCTAGACTGGGAGAGACGCCAGGTGATTATCGCCGGTCTGTTCCTCTCATATCACCTCGTCGTTGTCTTTTTCCGGCGGAGAAGTGATCGATGGCTGGAATGCTGACCTTGGCGTCTAAATCGTCTTCGGCACGAACATGATCAGGAATCAATCGCCTAGCTCAGAGGTGAAGCTCGACGACATGATGGCCGCAAAATCACTCAGTGCCGGAATACCCCCAATGTAAGCAGTGGCTACACAGCAATGAGCCGTTCTGCTACGTATATGCAGCAGACCAAAGGGGTACGCTCGGTCTGTTGGAGCAACCTCGGTGGCACATGGCTAGGTTCGTTATGTGGTAAGCTTCGACGGTTAGGCATCGTCTTATTATAGCGTCTGAGTGTGCTGGACGAATAGTGAATATCTTTCTGTGTTATGGCTTGCTGAAGGACCATGGCTTCTGTACCAGCAAGCACAGTTTCAGACAGCACGAACCTGTCTTGGCAAGGAATGGCTCGGTCGCGAAGCTGTATGAAATATTGATACGAGCAAGGAAACCAGTTGAAATGCTAGGCTTCAACAACGAACCAGTTACGAGCCAGTCGGCTCCCATCTTCGAGATCGAAATCAGGCCGTGGGTAACGAGCATGTGAGCGCTGCGGAGTCTGTTCTGATGTGACGGCGGCGCGGCGTTCCCCAAGCGCCTGCTGAGATACTGGACGCCGATACATGTACGGTTCGCCGTCGTGCGCAGGCGGTTCCCTGTGTTTCCAATTCCACAGGGAACAACCCAGTACCGCGGGGAGCCGGGCAATCCGGTTGCCCGGGCATGACGTTCTTTCCATCATGGGCAAACCCACGGAGGTGCCATACTGCGGTCTGTCGCCCGGGCGGCGCCCCTTTGTTGTCTGGTTCTTCACCTCAAGGGAAGGCCGTGCGGGACTCAAGCCTGGCGCATCCGCCGCGGGCGGGACCCGGTTCCCGTTTCTAGATAGCTTCATGCTTTATGCTCCATCGACTCCAGCTCTCTCAGTGTTGTTTCGCAATAGAATCAATATGCGCTTATTGACAATCCAAATGATGATTCCAACGGCTCTGCCGGTCTGTAGCACCGGCCACATTTACTTCTGGGAGGTTAGATCGGTAGCGGCAGCCGTAGGCGGGAACCATCGGACGGCCTCTGAGGAGCTTTCCAATTAGAGGCCAGCCCTGTCGCTGACGTTCGTGATCGTAAATCGGGTCAGATTCGAATCAATTATCGCATCTTACAGTCGCGTAACGCGCCATTCTCAAGATGCCCCGGCGCCTTGTTTCCGGAGAGTTCGCTCCAGAGCGAAGCAAAGAAGTTCTCGTCTCTTCTTGCCATGACTGTCGCCCACACCACGTGCCACCCGCGCCATTGCTCATCCGAACCTGTACCTAATCGTTATCTCGATCAGGTTCGTCACTCAAGATCTTTGTGGTGTTTGTCTCTCTTCCTCCGGCTGTCGTGGAAAATTGCGAACGGGCGGGCTTAGAGCTCCCGGGCCCCTCAACTCCGTCGCAACGGCTGCTCTTGTGACAAGACAGCATGAGCCTTTCTGACGCAGATATGCGCTCAGTGACGGCGGAAGTACTTGCAGCGGCTGCTCCTACTATGAAGTGGCCAGCAGGACGTCTTGCCGCTTCTGGTGCAGAGTTCGACGCCGCGCCGACATATTTGTGTCTTTGCGTTCCAGTAGCATGGCGGTCGGTGTTGCTGGGTAGGCGTGGCCACCGCTTCAGCGGTGTGGTTTTCGCCAACGTGATATCACGTCAAGCTGTGTGCAAGAGACTGGTGTTGTATGCGTGGGTGGCTCTGACTGACCTACGTGGTTCGTGACGAGGATGTAGGCTTCAAACCGTCAAAGCAGCTTCGGGAAACCGAGATTTGCGACTTGTAGGTCGTCGAAGCACATTCCTGACATCCTGTATGTCTATCGACCAAACTGGTTTTTCTTTCTTTTTTTTTTCTCCTTTTTTTTTTTGGACGCGTGAGGTAGGTAGCTCGCATGTCGACCAGTGCCTCGACGAGGACGAGGACAAACTACACCACACCACGGGCAAAGTTTCAATGCCTTAGGTCGGGGCTCAAACCTTCCGCGCTCTGGTCTCCTGAACAAGGATTTTCGCAGGAATGGGAGCAGAGGGATAATGGAAAGACGAGTCCTCTCTATCGCATAATGCCTGGCATGAAGTGCATGTGGTCTGGGAGGTTGAGTTGGGGCTTACTCAAAAAGTCGGCCAGGAAAGGGAGCTGTACCTAGACCTTGTCCGGTCAGCTTCCGGGACAGGTACCGAAGTTGTCCTACGGATACAGCGGACACATTCCTGCCACGGTACTTTTCTTAGGTGGGTGGATTGCTTGCAGTGTGTGTACAGTGCGGTGCTGTGCGGTGCGGTGCGCCCCTCATCCCTCATGCCGATGACGCACCCCCCACCTCACCAAGCCAAGAGACAGGTAAGGTAGTAGCTCCAAGCTCTCCGTCTCTCTCAGCTTCCAGCTTCGCCGGTCCGGCGCGACAATGCGGGGTCCGTCGTAGCATGAGTGAAAGGACCTTACTCCATTGAACACTAACACACACCCCTCGAATGGCATTGCAAACATGAATGGACCTTGCGATTGCTTGCCGGGTAGCTTGACCACCTTTGGCATGTTACACCCCCCCCCCCCCCCCCCCCCGAGATACCTTGCTGGGCGAGACTCTCGGGGGGGGTTCTCTCCATCCCTGCGATGGCCCATGGTGGGGTAAAAACTGGCATCAACACGACGAGGGGCAACGGTCAATGGCAGAATCGAGACGGCGGGACGGGGGAGGGGGACGGGGAGAAAAGATACAGTCCATCCATCCAGAAGCCAAGGCCGTCATGTCCCTCCTTCCTCCACTTCTCCGATCTGATCTCAATGGACTTAACTCGGGGTTTTACTTATTAGACGCATCGGATGCCGCCCTCCTCGATACCCAGTCCTCCTCCTCCTCTTCTCTGCTTTGCTAGCATAGAATAATTCTAACCTGCCCCTCCCTCTTCCTCCTCTTCTTCTTCCGTTGCCATCCTCCTTCTCGTCCTCTTCCAATTTTTCCCATCTCTTGCCTGCGCTTCTCCTCGAATTGAAAGCATTATACCCCTTTCTCACAAGTGATACCCCCCAGAAAACAACCGCAAAAATGGCTGCCGCCGCCGGGTTCCAGACCAAAGCATCCATCACCTCCTTCGGGGTCAGCTCCTCAAGCTCTCTCACAAGTCCTCAACCACCGGCACTGACATGGCCGTGAACCTCTACCTCCCTCCTCAGTGCACCACTCGCGCCGTCCCCGTCCTCTTCTACCTCTCCGGCCTGACATGCACCCCGGATAACTGCACCGAGAAGGGCTTCTTCCAGGCCCAGGCCTCGGTCCGCGGTGTAGCCATCGTCTACCCGGACACCTCCCCGCGCGGCCTCGACCTGCCGGGCGAGCGCGACTCCTGGGACTTCGGCGAGGCCGCCTCCTTCTACGTCGACGCCACCCGCGAGCCCTTCCGCCAGCACTACCGCATGGAGACTTACATCACAAAGGAGCTGCCCGAGCTGCTCTTCCGCGAGTTCGCCGGCAAGCTCGACCGCTCCCGCGTCTCCATCACCGGCCACTCCATGGGCGGCCACGGCGCCCTGTCGCTCTACCTGCGCCACCCGGGCATGTACCGCAGCGTCAGCGCCTTCGCGCCCATCGCCAACCCCTCCCAGTGCCCCTGGGGCGAGAAGGCCTTCAGCGGCTACCTTGGCGACGACCGTGCCGAGTGGGCCAAGCACGACTCGACCGAGCTCGTCAAGAACTGGAGCTACGGCCCCCTGAACGCCCTCATTGACGTCGTACGTTGACTGCCTTTTGCTCGTGTGCGGGATGAAGTAGGAACGCGAGAATGCTGACCTGGCACAAACAGGGTCTTGGTGACAACTTCTACATCCAGAAGCAGCTGCTGCCCGAGAACTTTGAAAAGGCCGTCAAGGAGAAGAACATCGAGGGCCTGACCCTGAGATACCACTACGTGAGTCGGACCACAATGACCTCGGATGCGCAGCGGGACAGGAGGTGCTGACAACCACAGGGCTACGATCACTCCTACTTCTTCATGGCGTCCTTCTCCAAGGACCACGTAGACCACGCCGCCAAGCACCTGGGCCTCGGTAACCCTACCGCCTGACTGGAAGGCCGGAGCAATAGGTTGTGAACAAAGTAGATACCAGTGTTGACGTCGTTGTCTTCGTTGTTGGATAGCAGTGGCTACATGTCAAAGCTGAAGGAGATGGATACCATGGAGCTTGTGTAAACAGAGTCTCGCGTGTTACGCATAGTCGAAATTTGGTTTTTTTTTTCCCTTCTCTCTTTTTTTCTTTTCTAGGAACGTGCTCCTGCTGCTGCTGCTGCTGCTGCTGCTGAGATTCTTGAAATATGAGAAAAATAACCGACGTTCACCCACCCATTCCTATCATGACCTTCGTGATGTGCAAACCCAAAAGCAACAGCCCTTTCCCTTTTTGCGCATTCCACGTTGCGCGTGACCTGAATGTTGAGCAGAAACGCCAGTGCCGGGTATAGAGAGCGCCCGTCGTCGTGGAGGATATCTAGAAGATTGCAACCGAACCAGTGTATGAAAGCGCCTAGCTGACCCGTTTCTCCACCTCGGGAGTCACGCCCTCCTTCTCGAGCTTCATCCGCATCTCCATATCCAGCTCCTTGCGTATGCGGTTGTACGCCAGTTTCTCGAACCGGCTGAGTGCCTTCCACCAATGCTGACCCGCCTCGTGCTCGCCGATGCGTTCCAGCAGGTCGGCCGTCCTGGCGCGCACTTCGCGGTCCTTGTGAAAGAGACCAAGGGCGATATAGAACAAGCCAGCGTGTGATTCGGGCGCTACGCTCAGTAGGAGACAGATCTCGTCGTAGGAGTAGACATATTTGGCGAACGCCATGTAGATCTCTTTGCTTTGCATCGGGTTCAACCTCTGCGTCCGTAGCCGGTCATGCATGTGGTGCAGGTCCAGGCCCTTCAGCGGCTTTACCGTGTACATGAGTGCGAGGTCCTGAGCCCGTCAGTTGGGAAATGCCCGGCGCTAGTCCGTTCACAATGAGCGCTTACCTGGATGAAGCTGTAGTAGCTCCTTGTGTTTCGCCATCCTTCGATTCTCGTCACGTTGCCTGCCAGCTCCTTGAACTTCGCCTGCTCGTTGGGCCACACGTAGCCGTGCCCGTTGACACCTATGGGCCCCATCTCCAGCTCATCGCCACCAATGTAAAGAGCACTAGCGCCGTATACGCTCTCCTCGAAAGCAGCTGCAACTCGCGTGAATCTGATCACCCAGTCGCGCCACTTGGCGCGGATTACCCTCTCACCATGCCTGGCCGCTATGCTCCTCAAGATGTCTTGCATGAACGCCGCGTCTCCGGTGAGATCGCTCTCGGCCGCAACCTTGGAGGCGCCTCCAACGAGCCCAGCATACGATGGATTCTGTTGTTGAAAGTAGACCATCCCCTCTGTCACGGGTGCAGCATCAATCTTGCTACTGATCTTGACTCGTCCCGTAGGCAGGTCGCATAAGACGTCCCACCATTCGGGGTGCAGTTCGAACGTCGGATTCGTGACACCAGCGATGAACCCAGGCACGTTGAGGAGATCGTCAATCTTTGTCAGGTCCGTGTACGGGAACGCGTGCCGGGTAAAGCCCCTGAGTGTGCCGCCGGATGCCAAAGCGCATGCCGCCAAGACTGCCTCTGCAACCTCGCCCGAAGGCATGTTGTGCCCTAGGAAGATGACGCGCTTCTGCGTCAATAATGCGTTGACCAGCACAATGATTGGGTGTGTATGCGGGCCGTTTGTCGTCAACTGCGCGTGCAGGGGGAAGGGCTGCGGCGCTTTGCCCTGTGGCTCAGAAAATTTCTGGATAAGTTTGATCAAAGAGAAGTCGCCGACGGTTTCGGGCATGACGGCAACAGGAACCTTGATGGGAATGGGGATGCCCTTGTACATGACTTTGCTTTCGAACTCGTGTGTATCGCGGGGCACCGAGTATTGTGACGACCCCTCAACATGAGCTTTCGTCCCTGCTCTGGAAACGCCAGGTAGCTTCTGCGAATCTCGACCTGAATCAAAGGACAAATCGGCGAGGTGCTCACCGTGGTCCTCGGCTATCCGCATTTGAATCATCTGCTCAAACTTCTCCACAAACAAGTCTTTGTTGTCACTGGCTAACAGCAAGTGCCTCTCGAGCAGGCTGAGTTTTGGCATGAGAGACAAATCCATGGAGTTGACGGCGTCGTACAGCAAGGCCAATGTCTCGGGAACCGGTGCCTTGAAGTATTCGTCCAGGGCCAGCAGCAAAAGGGGCTGGGACATGTTAGTGACCAGAGCAAGGGGATAGAGGTGCGATGCGATGCCTGCTTGCCTTGTATATATGCAGAAACGGATGCCTGGTGCAGATTGCCATGGCTTTCACAACAGCGCCTCTCTTGACCGTCTTGTCCTGTTTTGTGTTGACCAGGTTCAACACATAGATCAGAGGCGGCCCTTCGCCTCCTTCGGGTTCGCCATCGTCCGACTCGGAATCGTCATACTCGTCCAGATCATCCAGCCCCTCCTCTTCCTCGTCCAAGTCCTCGCTGTCGTCGTCTTCGTCAATAATTCCAGCCGCTCGGTTGCGCAGGCGTCTCCTCCTCCTCTTTCTAGCCTCCTTGGCTTTGCGTTCCTCGTCCTCCTCCTCCTGGCTCGTATCCTTGTGCAGGAAGAAAATGGTCCAGTCCTGGTTCCGAACGTGAGCCTGGTCGGGCAGCATGAGCTCAGCCAGCATGTGCTCGTCGCCCGTGATGGAGACGGGGTATTGGTGCTCCATTACCGGGCCGCGATCGATATCGAAGGAAGCGACCAAAATATACTCGACATGGTTCTCGGTGGACCCACACGGGTACTGTGAGCGCAGCTTGCGAGGAGGATGCGCGTCGGGGTTGTAGCGCCTCGGGGCGGATAGAGATGAGTGCTGTGACGAGACGCCGGTGGACGGCGTCTTGGACTTGGAGCTCGGGTTTGAAGAGCGATCCGTCTCGACAATGGGAGGCGGCTGAGGGGATCGCGACGGTCGAGACGTGTTAGACATTGACGAAGGGGACCTCGAAGCTGGGAAACTGGAAAGCGACGTCCGACGACTGGGCCAGGGACCGTTGGGTGGGGGTACTGGGTTTGTGTGTTGGAATAGTTGCGCGTGAGGAACGGCAACGCGGTTTGTGTTGAAGCCATGCCGAGGAGGCAGTGTTTTATTTGCGGAGGCGATCAGATGGATGTATGGGGGCCGTTTCGAGGGGTTCGAAGCGTTGCGCAAACTGTCGGTAGCCACAGCCATCCAGAATCGGATGCAGTCGAGGGGGTCCGTTCGGGGAGGTGCAGCAAGGTTGTCTCCGATCGAGAAGTGCGATGTCAGAAGGTTAGCGGCTCAGGGCCAGTGACGTCCAAAGGCGAGGGTGCGACATGAACAGGAACGACCCAGAAGGCAGGAGGGTATGCGGTGAATCTTGATTATGTTCGAGAATCGCGAAGGTGTGCTGGTCGTTGTCAGGCAAAGTCCTGGAAGAAAAGCCAAGTGCAAGGCGTTGGTCCATCCAGGGGGTGCGGGATGGGATGCGAGATAGGGAGGGCGGCAACAGGGCGATGAAATGGGTACGAGGGAGAATGCAGGCGGCCCGGCGGTACATGCAGTACGTACACTAATTGGTTGGCTGTTGGTGCGTAAACCCGATCCGGAGCGGTACCCAGAGCCAGAGGTAAGGTAGATATGCACAAGTGTCCGTCTTCAGGTCCAGGGTAGGTAGCTCAAGGGGGCGTTCCCAGACGAGTGCCGAATGCGCTCTTCGAAACGCCAGACGCAAGCGAGCGACTGGCAGCGCCCAATTCCTGTCAACGAGCGAAAACAAGATCGCCGGCCCCCGAGAATTAGAGGTGGTGGCCAGAGAAGGAATATCCTGTTCCAAACGAACCAAAAGATGTCAGTGCGTGCGTGGAAGAGTAAATCACCGAGACACGACCTGCTACGACGTGTGGTTTGGTCTCTAGGTACTCTTCTGAGCCTCCGACCATTGTGGTACTTAAGTTGTTTCCCTGTGGCCTTGAGTTCCAAACAGCCCATAACTCCTGACAGGGATGGCCTATGCTTCTTTTCTCTCGCCTTTTCGTCACTTTAGATTGTGCAATTCAACTCAAACCGAACCCCTCTTCGGCTCAAATAATGCTTAACTAATAAGGCGCGTCGAAGCAAGGTACACGCACCTCCTCCAGCCAAACAGGGCGTCAGATTGAGATGAGGGAGGCCTACCCCGGAAGGAATGACACGAATCGAACCTGTAGTTGGTTGCCCTCCCCCTCCTTTGTCTCCTTCTGCTGGCCGTCTTCCGAGTGTCGCTCGGGCTAGTGAGCGGTGACGATTGAAGCAGCTGGTGGTTACGGATAGATTCAGATTCAGATTCAGAACTCTTCAGCGCGTGCCTCGGAAAGCAAGGACCAGCCGGCTGAGGGGTATTAAGCAACCCACGTCCGACGTACACAGACGGGGTGTCGACTACCTATTGAGTGAGTCCAAGTCGCGCTAGGCTATGCTGTCAGTAGACACACAGCCCAGAGAGGGGCAGAGAGACGGTGGGCAGGCAGGCCTGCATGGGGTTGATAAACTAGTGCCAGCTGTCATCTGTCACCGACTCTCCGTGAGCAAGCAAGCGGTGTCTGCGAGAATGCATCGACTAATTAATCAAAGCATGCAAAGCAATGTTGATCCCGGATTTCAGGCGTCCCTCCGGAGTACGGATACCTACCTACTATGTAGGTATCTCTTTTGAATTGCCCTTCCTTTCAATAATTAGTGTGCCCCTCTCCTTTTGCTGGGGCCTTGTTTTTTCTCTTTCCTTTCTTGTACTCGGCAATCCTCAAGGCCCCCCTTGGTCCCCTCCTCTCCCGCCCCTTTTCCACGTTCCTCCCCGCTTTCCTTGTCCTCCCTGTTTTCCCCTTTCGAGAGAGCGGTGCCCCCCAAGTTGTCGCACCTAACCTAAATTCCGGCTTAGCGCCTAGGGCCCTTACAAGCTACATGAGACCCCTGTGGCTAGGGTGGACTGAATCCCATTGTAGTCCCAGGTCACCAGCCACCCTTCACCAGCCACTGAACACCACATTTCTGAGCCTATCGTCGTGCACGGACGGCATGGTGATGCAAGGCTGTCGTTGTCACGGAGAGGGCGCCTCTGTTTACTTTCAGCCCCCCTGCGCCATTACTCTTGTCTTTGGCATTAGGGAGGGAGTGCACCACAACGCCAACTTCAGTCCAATACGGATACGGATACATAAGACTTTTTTCTTTTTTCTTTTTCTTTCCAAGAAACAGAATCCGACACCGACAACACAGCATTTCTGACCCATTGCTTCTTTTTCTTCATCTTCATCGCCCCTTTCCCGCACTCCCACTACGAAGTACCGCCTCCCGGCTACCCCATATTTTTTCGCATTGTTTACTTTGATGCCAAGTGGGCGCACGGCATCTTAGATCCAAGGCTTTTCCCTCTTTCCCGCCCACATCTGTTCCCGCCCAAATCCTCCTTCGATATGGTAGGCTAGGGCCCATCTCACGCGCGGATCATTAGTATCTCTTGGGAAACGCATGAATTTTGACCTGAAGAACCCACAACAGGCAATGCCCGCCGGCTATAAACCTTCCCCACTAGGGCCTCATGGCTCTCCTCGCAGCTCTCCGTTCAGAAGACCAGAATCTCCAGCATCACCATCAGCAGTGCGACAGCCCTCGACCCAAGTGACGCCCTTCGGATCGCCGACGAAAGCATCCTACGCGACCAACAACGGACGCTTTGGCAACCCAACCACACCGACAGACACGGCCGAGAGTCGGACACCTCGAGTACGAACGCCGACTGCCGAGACCACAATGGTCTCGCCACTGCCTCTCCGGCCCGGTTTGAAGAAGGCGATAAGCCACGGAAATGCGCTCTCACATCTGCAGCCCGCTCAAGTCAGACAGCTCCGCGAAGGTTTCGAGATCTTGGATCGCGACAGTGACGGTGTCATCAACAGAGATGACGTCGCAGATATGCTAAGCCAGCTGGGTGAGGAGACCGATGCGCGCAGGATCCGGACGTGACTGATCTAACACATTTCTAGGCCTCCCGTCCAGCGCATCCGACGTATCCCAATTCTTCCCTCCATCGGCCGCGCAGACAATGACGATGGCCGCCTTCCTCAACTCCCTGGCCACAATGCTGGCATCATTATCGCCTCAATCCGAGCTCCTCTCTGCATTCTCGGCATTCGACGATGACGACAGCGGGCAGATCGACCTCGCTGAGCTGCGGGACGCACTGCTCCACACGGCGCCAGAACCTGGCGAACGGCCGTTAACGGAGGCCGAGGTCGAGAAGGTGATTGAGGGGTTCACGAGCAGAAGGGCCTTCAACCGTCACATGCAAGGCGGGCTGGGCAACCGCCGCGAGGTCTTCAGATATCAGGACTTTGTCAACTCCATCATGGGGACCAATGCGGCGTCAGAGGCGGCATCCGCCGAAGGATCCGAGGATTGAAGTTGATTCGACCTACCTAGTAAACAAGGCATCTGACGTATGGAAGAGAAATGGGGTCTGACGACATGGGCGAACGTCACAGGTGGGGACGAGTGTCGCGGGGTGACGAGCACCATTAGACGGAAATGAGATTTGACGAACACATTCGGACATGATTGTACTTTTATTCATAGCCAGGACGTTGGATTGCGGTGTTGTCAGGTATAATTTCGGTTCGGTTTCACAGCATTACGGGTTTTGTGCCAAGATGATTCGTTTGGCGCTGGGTTCAACAGCCCGCTCGCGCCAAACCCATGTGATGGCACAATCAAGGAACGGCGGGAGGTAGGTAGACTTGGACAGTCGAGGTTGGGTGGGTCTGGACCTTGGAGGTCGAGTCCGTATTCTGAACCCGAATATTCGCGCATGCGGATGTTGAATAATGCGAAAGGCTGGGGAAATAACGCTGGTGATGGCAGTGCATGCGTCTTTCCTGCACCCGTGCTAGGTTTCAACCTGCATACATGTACGTCTATGTATCCGTACTCGAGGAAAGCATCTGGGCCCCGCCGTATCCCTGGATCTCGTGGCCTTTTGTCAAAAAGGGAGGCACTGGATGGGCAAGACGGCGGCATGGTGATGCCATGAGCTCGGTTTGCAGGAGGCTGGGAGCTGCAAGTCGACCAGGGCCACCCTTCCCTCCAGCGCCTGCAGCCTGCGCTCGCACCCGCAGTGCAGCACACATATGTACAGGTATTTCAAGGGGCGGGCGGTTGTGGACTGGGACAAGGGTCCGTTGGTTACCGCTGGTACGTACTGGGTACCCAGGTAATCGTACTTTGTTGCTCTACCTAGGTAGGTAGGTAGGTAGGTATCCGTACTGTCATAATAAAAAAAGATTTTGAAAACAAAAATCCAGGGACTTTCCCCCCTCTCCCCTCCTGGAACACGGCGCAGGCAGTGGCTCGGGTTGAGTAGCATCAGAGATAGCAGCACAAACTCATCCGGGCGGTTCGGCGGTCCAAGGAGGGTGACTATGGATGGCAGTTGGGGCTGATTGGCTAGAATCGCAGGGGTCCGGGACGGGGTCCCACCGAACCTTCTCGAACCGGCCCGCCGGGTGCAGTGCATTGGAAAAGACAATAGCCGTTTGTTGCAAACGCCTCGATATACCGATTGGGACTTTTTAGCCGTTGCCGGACATCGTCGGACTGAGGGAGGCATTGTATTTTTTTTTTTTTTTTAGATAGGTACCTACTTATCACTCTGACAGTTGGGAGACGACGATTTCCAATGAGCCCGCCACGTAGCATGCATGGTGTCTCTGGAGAGGTCGTCTTTTGGACGCTTTCTGTCTTCACTGCCGAACCATTTCATCAACCCTCAAAGCATGATGGATGTCGAAGCTCTCAAAGTAGCTTCCATCAGTCAAATATTGACCGGCTTGGTCCCCTGTCAACGCCTTGACGCGATTATGCCCTAGGGTCCAGAGCTGAAGACCCTCTGGACGGAGGCTGAACATGTCGAGCTCCTCTCTTGCGTGCCAGGAGCGCACCCCCATCATCCTGGTCCAGTTCCAGTTCCAGTACCATGAACCGTAGGTTGGCAGGCCCATCTGACATCTGCCTCTTACATCCACCACGCGTGATGCACAATTGGCCACCGAGAAAAAGGAAACAAATCGAAGAGAGATGGAAAATAAAAATAACAGGTGGCCAGGAGACGAGACACCTTGGAACCATAACCAGTGGCAGCCGTCCGACGATCTCGTCGTCCACCCACCACTCGCCAGGTATTGTGGTAAACAAACTGCGGCTTGGAGGTTGTCATTGGCTCCACGTTGGCTGCTAGTTGCCATCGGGAGACGGGACTGGGCCGTTTGGACAAGCTTCTTGTGGGGGTGATGGGTGTGAGCGGGCGACTCGAAGTTCTTGGTTACATCAGACGCCGACATTAGCACAGGCGTCTTTGCATGTATCTGTACTCGATACCACGCATGGTTCAATGGCCATTGATGAAGCTGCTCATGAATTCTCGCTCGTCCTGCCAATGAGAGCCCCCATGCGGCATGCCCAGCGCCCCCATTGCTCGACACACGCGCGCACACGATGCGTTCCTCTGCGTAGGTTGTCTTGGGACAGCTCTTGAGCATATACATTGTACATCGTACACTTCTGCATGCCCTGCCCGCGTAGGTATCTAGGCTAGGTAGTTGGCACATCTTCCACATCACGTACGCCCAGCCCAGCATTTGGACGGCAACCCCCTGAGGGCCTGTCCAGTCACCCAGGCACCTAGTCTCCGTCGTCCCCGTTAGGCGCAAACCCAGGCCTGGTGTACACTAGGTAGGCGGGAAAAGGAACAAGAGAGACGGGGGATTGTGCACAGCTGATCAATTGTCGAGAGGTGCCTGCCCCCCCCCCCCCCCCCCCCTCCCCCGGCCGAATAGCAAGGCTCTCTCACTCGCCTCGCTTGTTGTTTGGGTTTAATTTTGGTATTTCATCTCTGTTTCTGCCTTGGGCCACCGAGAAAGTGACTGGCAACAATTTTGTGCAATTCACATCTGAAGCCTGCCACCGACATCCTTTCCTGCTTGCTCTCTTTTCTGGCTTGGCTTACTTGCTTGCTTCACTGCTTGTCAGTACGGATACTACGCATACGTCTCTCATCCACCTGCCTTAACCTTCTGCGGATACCTACTCGGGCTCTCTCTCGCTCCAGCACCCTCCTGCCTCTTCCGCCAGCTGCATCTTCCCCTCCAGTGCCCACTCTGATGGGCTGTGTTTCCTCTGGCCGAGCCTCCTCCTTCTCCTCCTCGCAGTAGCCCGGGCTTTCCTTCCTTTCATAACTTTGCCTCCCGAGATCCGCCCAACCTCTCCCTGCTCCTTCTTCCCTCTTTCTCACACACACTCCTCTTCTCCTCTTCGTCTTTGTATTCTTGGACTTCTTTGAGACGAAGCTGAATACCCGACTGTACACGTATATCACTCTCTCCCGCACCCCGTCAAGACCAAGACGAGTCAAGCAAGGTACCACTCACTACCTGCCTTCCACCAGGTGCACCTGAGCCTAAGGGGGAAAAAAAGCACTTTTTTTTTTACACCCCCTTCACTAGGCCCGTTAATACGGTTTGGGGAATCTGTCGCACAAGCATAACCTTACATCGAGGTTACTTACCTAATTAGCCAACAAAAAAAATAAGCCTGCGCATCCTTTGGTTCCCCTCAGAGGGTGACTGCTTTATCAATGAAGCTCTTTGCAAAGAAATCGTCCAAGAAGCAAGGCCAGGACGACGACGACCACAACCAAGATTCGACTTACTTCCCCTCTTCTGAGGCTTCTTCTCCAACGAAGTCGCCCATCAAACCCCGATCCCCCACCAAATCGCCGACAAAGTCCCCCACCAAAAAATCCTCCCAGCCCGCATCCCCAGGCCCTCGGGAGACAAAGTCGTCGCGCACATCTCGCCCTTTCGGACGCCACCCTACCGACCCCGGATCACGCAGGAGTAAAATTGACCTTGACTCCCACCCTCTCAACCTCCCACCCGAAGAGCGTGCAAAGAGACTGTCCGCCTTGTCAGCCATGAGTGGTAACGCCATGGACATCGACCGTGAGTCGAGCGTAGCGCCGTCGTCGCCTGCTCCGGCTCCGGCCCCTGCTGCTGCAGCACCCCAACAATCCCCCGCGCAGTCTTCCCCCTCTACCCCAAGCTGAATGGCATCAACACCAATGTCAACGGCGACGGCGATGCTCCGGCCCCGCCTCCTCATAGGTCGAACCCCTCCAGCCCAGTCCCCACAACCGAGGACGAGGCCGAGGCCTACAAGGCTGCGGGCAACAAGTTCTTCAAGGAAAAGGACTACAAGAATGCCATCATCCAGTACTCCAAGGGTATGTCTCATTGTTGGTTGCGGAGTCCATGATGCCACGAGCTGACAAGTCCACTCCAGCTATCGAGTTGATCCCCAGCTCGGCCACTTACCTGAGCAACCGTGCTGCTGCCTACATGTCCAATACCCAGTACGAGTACGCCCTCGAGGACTGCACCCGGGCTGCCGACCTGGACCCCGAGAACCCCAAGATCCTTCTCCGACTTGCCCGCATCTACACTAGCCTTGGCCAGCCCCAAGAGGCTCTGCTTGTTTTCGGCCGCATCAACCCTCCCCCCTCTGCCAAGGACCAGGCTTCGGCCAAGGAGATGCTCAAGCATGTCACTGCTGCTCAGAGTGCTCTCCGTGATGGAACCGCCGGCTCAATGGTTCTCCATGCCCTTGACCAGGCGGAGCGTCACTTGGGCTTCGGCGCCTCCAGGCCTCGCAAGTGGCAACTCATGCGGGGTGAGGCCTACCTCAAGATGGGTAGCGCCAATGCCCTCGGCGAGGCGCAGAACCTCGCCATGGCACTGCTCAGGAGTAACAGCCAGGACCCTGAAGCGCTCGTACTTCGCGGTCGCGCCCTGTACGCCCAGGGTGAAAACGAAAAGGCCGTCAGCCATTTCCGTAAGGCCATCAGCTGCGACCCCGACATGAAGGATGCGGTCAAGTACCTTCGGATTGTCCAGAAGCTCGACCGCATGAAGGAGGAGGGCAACTCCGACTACAAGATGGGCCGTTGGCAGTCCGCCATCGACAAGTACAGCGCCGCGCTCGAGGTCGACCCGTCCAACCGCGGCACCAATTCCAAGATTTTGCAGAACAGAGCGCTGTGCAAGATCAAGCTGAAGGAGTACGACAGCGCCATTGCCGACTGTGAGCGCGCCATCAGCCTGGATTCAACGTACCTAAAGGCCCGCAAGACCAAGGCCAACGCTCTTGGCCAGGCGGGTAAGTGGGAGGATGCCGTGCGGGAGTGGAAGTCGCTCGAAGAGCTCGACCCCGAGGACCGCACCATACCCAAAGAGACGCGCAAGGCCGAGCTCGAGTTCAAGAAGAGCCAGCGCAAGGACTACTACAAGATTCTCGGCGTTGACAAAAACGCCGATGACAACCAGATCAAGAAGGCCTACCGCAAGCTCGCCATCATCCACCACCCGGACAAGAACCCCAACGATGAGCAGGCTGCCGAGCGCTTCAAGGATATCGGAGAAGCTTATGAGACCCTGAGCGACTCTCAGTAAGTCCAATATTCTGTGAGGAGGAACACCTCGTACTAATCAACCCTCCCCCCGTAGGAAGCGTGCTCGCTACGACAGTGGCGAAGACCTCATCGACCCGTCTGACATGTTCAGCGGCGGTGGTGGTATGGGTGGCATGGGCGGCATGGGAGGCATGCACGGCGGCATCGACCCCGAGATCCTGTTCAACATGATGGGCGGTGGCGGCGGCGGATTTGCTGGTGGCGGTGGCTTCAACGGGGGTGGTTTCCCCGGAGGCGGCGCACACTTCAACTTCGCCGATGGAGGCGGTCGTCCGCGCCAAGGCGGCGCCGGTTTTGGCGGCCGCGGTTTCAACTTCTCGACCTGACAATCCGAGTCGGAGGAAGATGAAGCAGCAAACTACGGTGAGCACGCCGAGCCGGGACGCAAGACGGGCGGCTCGTTCGCCCAAGAGTCAAGGAAGAGCCACACGAAGCGGCGCCGAGATGAAGGCGACCGACTTGTGGACAAGATCCGCCGGTATGGAGTCTGGGTCGTGGCCGCCCTGGTCCTCGTCCCCGCGCAGCTCCTTGTACTGGCGGCGGCAGCTGTGGGATTCGTGTATATTTGCATCATAGGGGCCCGGAAGCTGGGCATACGGCTCCGCGGCGGGGAGTGAGCTTTCACCTGCGGACCTTGGCATTCGGGATATGTTTTGTTTTTTTCGGGATAGACTATGACGCACAGAAAAAGTCGCACGCACACACACTCACACACACTCACGCACTCACACCGGCGGCGTTTTACCCAGGCATCGGACCCGTCTTCATGTTTTTAGTTTTCACCGCTTTACTGTACGGTAGAGAGCAAGAAAGAAGGAGAGGGAGAGAGGCAGAGCCACGGCCCAATCTTCTCAACCCCCTAGACTCACTGGAAATGGAAAGAGAGAAGAGGAGAAAGTGGGAACGAAAGGGGGGCGTCTTTGCACCATCTCGTCGAATGCAGGGTGCTGTTTTTCTAGTCACGAAATCGGACATAATTGACACCTGGTAATGGACAGAGATGTGGGCGTCTCTCAAGAGAGGACGCCACGCCAGCCAGTCTTTGACCCGTTCCTGAATACTAATCTCGCGCTTTTTGTTATGCCATGTTCTACAAACGTGGGCTCTGGGTATCAAATTCTTCGCGCCCTGCTTACTGGACGCGCCACCATTCTCGGGCCGTACATATGGCGGCCCCCTTCGTCAGCTTCGTAGACATATTGATGCCCTAAACTCAAAATGACTTTGCGCCACGGCCGACTGTATTCCCTTCCTTTGGCCAAATCACGGAAACCGGGGAACGAGGTGGGGGAGAAGCCCCCCTCCTCTCCCTTTCCTGTAAGGATGCCCCTCCACCCCTCCCGCTCACTCCGCCGCCCCGGGCTTCCCACTCCCGGTGACCTTTGTGCTCTCGAGGATCCGAGCGACGTCATCGCGCAGCTCGGGCATGCCGCGCTCGATGTGGTCGGCTAGGACGTCGCGGAAGCGGGCAAAGGCGCCCATCTTGCCGCGCATGAGCTGGTTGCCGCGGCGGACGAGCTCGACGAACTCGCGCGTGTAGATGTCCGGGTTACGGCCGTTCTCGACGTACTGCACGAGCTCGGGCGGGATCTTGGGGAGGGCGCCGGGCAGGTCGGGCGACGGGGGCGCACCGGCGACGGCCGTCATGTGCACGCGCTGCAGGGACTGGGAGAGCGCCTGGACGGAGTCGGCGAGCGCCGGGCCCGAGGGGTTCGAGGGCGTCGCGTTGTAGGTCGTCACCTGCACCATGATCTGGTACAGGTCCTGTATCGTGTCCTTGAGCTGCTCTGTGCGTGCGTGGCGGGTAGATGTCAGCGCCGCCCGGGAGGGGTTAAAAGGGCAGAAGCAGGCGAGGAGGGGAGGGGAGGATGCGTACGTTCTAGCTCGTCGGGAGTTGGTTTGTCGAGAGGCGCCATCTTGGGCGGTTGATTCGGTGTGTGGCTTTGTGTGGTTTTTTTTTTCCTTCCTTCAGCGATGCCTTCTTGGCTTCGTGGCTTGAACAAGGACGACCGCGGGTGAGCTATGTATCGCGAGCAACTCGCGACCGGGGATGGTGTCGAGGTTGAGTTGCGACGTGAGGGACGAGGCTGGATCTAGTCAATGGCAGGTTCGCTGTTGGTAATGTTGGCGGGATGGGGGCCTTGCCGGCACCTCCCTTGAATCGAACATGGGTGTGGGGTAGGTGCTGCAGGGGCAGCTGCGACGAGGTCGGGGCCGATGGTCCCTAGCGCCGCGGCCGTTATGCCGCGACACCCCGGCCTTTCTGAATGAAAGAAGCTCATGAACCCCTCCATTCCAGTTTACATAACCGACCTGTTCATGCTTGGCTCTCCGGCAGAGTTATACAACAACAGCAAAAGGTAGCATCAGGCGCCCGGTCGGTGACTAAGCATTATATTTTTTGAATACTTCCGCATGTCGCACTACTGCTAGCGGTAAGGATACCTCTCAAGTACTTCTGTTTAGGCCGCTCAGAACCCATCACTTCCCGCTGAACAACTTTCGAAGAGCTTGCATGTTCTTCTTCTTGCCCAACTCCCGAGGCGAATCCGCCCCGTCCGAGAGCATCCTGTCCGTACTCTGGTGCTTTCCGTGGCTACTGCTGCTTTCGCTCATCATACTCGCCATCTCCACTGACATTTCCAGACCAGCTCCACGGCTCGCTCGTCTAGGAGCAACCATCAACGGCTGCTTGGTCCCCAGTTGCGGTGATGGCGACCGGATCGGGTTGTACCGCTCCAGATATTCGGATGACTGGGGCGGAGGTGTTCGACGGACGACGCTCCGCCGTGGGACGCGAGGCGGGGCTAGCGGGCTTTGGGGCCTGCTGCGGCGAAGCTGCGGTGGCGGGGTCTTGTACTGATTCATCTGCTCCGAGGGCGTTTCCGGTGGCGTGACATACCCTGACGACGTCGTCGTGCCCGACTTCTCGAGACGCTCGAGACGTGACACCATGCGGGACGACGGGCGTTTGAGGGGCTCGTTGCTCACCCAGGAGAGGGGCGGCGCACGTCTTATCTCGGGAGGCGTCCAGACCGAAGAAAAGCCAGGTGGAGTTTGCAAAGGTGACGGAGGATGGACGGCTGTGCTAGGTCGGTTGGTCAATTCAGATGATGCCGCTGACCCCAATGTTGAAGTTGCTGGCGTTGGCGTGGCCGGTGTCTGCGCGAACCCCGCCAAATACCGAGGGGGGTGCTAGCTCCCTGCCATTGCTCTTCTGATTGTGCATCCTCGCGGAATGGCTGCATCCATACCGGTATGGGCTTCGTCGGACTCGGTCGGAAGGCAGGCTGGCCTATGGGATCGTTGATGGAGACGTATATCGTGGACTCTGCGGGTGGTGTTGCCAGGTGCTCCCTGGCACGGTCGTGAGACCCGTCTCCCGCTCGGCGGAGAGACGACGAGTCTCGGCTCAGAGTTCGAATGGACTGTGGCCGGGTCAGTAAAAGCTCATTTTCCTTCCCGGATGACTTACTGCTGGTGCCCTCCTCAGGCGGCCTGCCCTGCCCTCGCCAACATCCCATCTCGCCCGACTCAGCCCACCATCTGCCCTCTCAACCCTCTTGAGCCCCTTCTGTACCACGTCTTCTCCTTCCGTACTCAGGTAACAAGCAGCACACAGAGGCGGCACTTCGACCTCCATCATGTGCCCCTTGCCAGCCGTCCCGGCAACCCGTCGCGTCGTGCTGCTGTCTCCTTCCTCGCCGACATGGTGGCCCTCATCGAAGAGCTCCGATAACGGCACGCCGCGATGCACGAGCTTGCTCCCGCAGAACAGACATCCGTAACACGAGCGGTGCCAGAAACACTACCCCAGGCTGACGCACTCGTCGCCACGGTAGACGATCTCCCCGCAGACCCAGCAGATGGCGAGGTCAATGAGTGCCGCGTGGCAGGCCGAGCATGTCAGGCGTGCCTCGTGGCCAATGACGTGAGGAGGGTCCTCAGACGTCTGGTAGCAGAACGTACAGGTAAACGGGACCGAAGTATGCGGGGCCATGTTGTGCATGTTGTGCGAGAGAAGGAACCGTATGATGCTGCCAGAAACAGAACATTATATGGGGGGAATGAACATGAAGCGGACGTTAGGCTGCTAACGAGAAGCGTTTGTTACGGCACAAGGAAGGGTCGGCTTAGCTGCTCACTGCTGACGATGGCGGCAGCCGCTTCAAGAAAAGAAACGAATCGACCCTGCCTGCCTGAATGGAACGTCACCCGGCAACTGCCGCCCTTCAGGCGGCGTGGCTTGACTAGGAATATCAGATCAGCTCAAATCAAAATGCCATTGTGTTGTTGTAAGAGTACAACTTTTGAAGGCCCGAAAGCTCGGTCGGCCAAGGTAGAACAACAACCATGACCGATGCCTAACAAGACAACCTTTTTGCCAACTCCAGTCGATAGGTATGGTACAGAATCAAACACAAACAACCCAGTACTTCTTCCAATGCAACCTCCATGGCACAGCCTACCCAATCCTTGCAAATCAAAACATCATCCTGGTTACGCCGGTCGTATACTCCTGTGACACCGTACTGTCAATGGCCATCTGTTGTCAGAGGCGACTGACAGCACTGTTCCACCTTCCAAATATTCGCGTTTGTCGTCATATAATACAGGTTAGCGACACCAGAACATGGCATCACAAAAGAATGGGCTGGTCCATCATGTTCTCAACAATGATGCAATGATTCGTGCAATTTTCAGCGCCGCATCTTCGGCTTCGCGAGCATGTTGAGTCTGCTTAAACTCATGCCACCGCGCTTCATGGGCTAGGCGATGGGTTTGCCTTTGAACCCTGGATTTTCTTGCCCACGGTACGCGGTGTCGCTCCCATCAGTCTGGGAGCAAGGAGAGCGTCGCCCTCAGGAACATCCTCAGCCTTGCGTCTCTTACCGGCTCTCTCGGCTGAGTTCTCTTCAAGGTCTCCCTCTTCTTCGCGGGCCCGAGCCCTCTTCTTGTTGGGCATGCCGTGGGGCTTGCCGGCGAGCAGCTGCATGGGGGACCTATTCTCCTTGTTCGCGGCGAATTCTGTACCGGTCGGGAAGCTACCCGGCATGTCCGGCGAGGCCCGGACATGCCGCAGACTAGCCTGTCCAGCAGACGATCCAAAGCCAGTGGGTGAGGCGCTACTAAACCTAATTGTGTGGTCGCTGCGGAAGGTGAACGTGCCAGGAATGGTCGGGGCAGGTCGTTGCTGCCCTCGGCCACCTTATCGGCGGTCTTCTCGCTCGCGTTCTCAGACGGGCTGTCCACATTCAGCTCGGGATAGAGACCATCGTCCGCCTTTCTCTGGGTGACGTTGCCGAGCATGGCGTCAAGGCTCGGATATTGAACCTCTGCCTGTTTACGGGAAGTCATGCTGGCAAAAGCTCGGTGCGCGACTGTATTGGGAGCGGCGACGGCGGCGGCGGCGGCAGCGGTCCGATCAGTGTCCGGAGTGAAGTCAACCCTCTTGAACAGCTTTCTTCGCGGAGTGGTGAAAGAAACGGCGTGTAGGGGCTTCTTGTCGGCCACTTGCGGTGCAGGGGTTTGCGCAACACCAGAGGCGGGTTGGGGAATGGCGCTCTTGGTCTGGTCCAAAGCCCCTTGCCGCCACGCAGGATCGACTTGACCCTTTCGAATCGGCCTGGGCTCACAATCCGGCGTTTCAGCTCGGCCGTCTTCTCAAACGCAGTGAGGTTGTTGGTCGTGGAAGACTTTGTGAGACCACCCAGTTCAGGCTTAGAAGGCGACTTCCTGAGGCTCCCAAGCTCGGGCTTCGAGGGCGACTTGCTGAGACTCCTCAGGTCGGGCTTGCTAGCTGATTTAGTCAGCGTGCTGGGAAGAGGCATCCTGCTGCCGGCGGTGCGGGCCAGCGAAGAAGCGGTAGGGCTCGTCAGAGATGTCAAGCTAGGTTGAGGTCGGGGACCAGTAGGGGCGTCGGTTCCGCTCGACTTGGGGCGCGGAAGGGAGCTGCCGTCGCGGGAAACAGGTCGAGCCGAAGAGGCGTCGTCCTCAAAGCGCTGTCGCACACGCTTGACGGAAGCGGGAGGCTCGATGAGGGCGAAGAGACGAGCTCTGGGCCGAGAACCAAACGGAGCATTCTTGGAGTCAATGGAATCCGTGTCGTCGAGATTGGCCTTGGAGGGAGACCGCTTAAGGCTTGCTTTCTGTTGAGTAGGCGTGCCAGGCACGCCCAGGTTGGTCTTGGAGGGCTGCTTGAGAATCGACTTGGGGTGAGTCGGGGTGTCTTGGAGGTTTGCCTTTGAAGGGGACCTCTTGATACTAGACTTGGGATGCGTGGGCGTGTCATCCAAGTTGACCTTCGAAGCGGATCGCTTCAAGCTAGACTTTGCTTGAGTGGGGTGTCATCGAGGTTGGCCTTGGATTGGGTACGCTTCAAAGAACTCTTGAGCGGAGTTGCTCGGCCAGCTTGGACCCGGAAAGATGAGGGATGACCTTCGATAGAGTCCATCTTCTTGAACTCGGCCATGTGGGCGGCGCTGTAACGACCCGACCTGCCCCGGGCCGTGGCAATCTTGCGCCCATTGACTTCTTCGTCCTCTCTCTCCAACTCGCGCTTGGCGAGCAGCTCCGTTTTAATCCTGGCAGCCTCTTCGCGCAGGTCGTTCATCATCTGCTGGGCGTCGTTGCTGAGACCAATGTCACGGGTAGGCTGCGCAACGCGAAAGGTGAAGGGTGACTCAGGCACGCCGGTAGTCTTGGACGGCGTCGTCTGGAGGTCAGCGTTCTTCTCGGAGGGCTTCATGTCTCTGAAGCCAAGCCAGGTAGCCGAGGGAGGTGCGACGGTCGGGTGTACTTTGCTCGGGTGCATTTCAGACAATGGCGCCTTCAAGTTTGTAGACGAGGAAGGCGTGGAGGGATCGTGGGAGGGAACAACGAGGGCACCAAGGCTGTTGGCGACCTTTTGAGAGGGAGGAGTTTCGTCGCGTTCAGCAACGGCGGCAAGAGCAGATTTGGCCTTGGGCTAGAAACGAACAAAATGTTAGTCCGGGTCCGCGAGTTGCTATTATTTTTGTTTACACAAGCGGTCAAAGAGCTTCCTCACCTTTGGCGTGTTGGCGCTGGCCAAGCGGGCCGAGCGACGGCGGGGCGGCGACATTGTGATTGATAGTGAGCGTTAGTTGCAGGCGTTGTTTGCTGGAATTCCGGAAAATCAAAAGAGAGCGAAGAAGCAAGACGAACGAGGTCGATCCAGCGAGGCCTTTGTGTTGAAGGACGGGAGGTTGATGATGTCAGGCGAGAGCGGATAGGGTTCGTCTCGGCAAGGTAAGGTAGGTAGGTAGGTAGGTAGGTAGTTTAGGTACGTAGAGCGCGACGGGGATCGTTGGAGGGGCTTCTCGTTTGTTTACATTGCGCGCCGAAGTCTAATTTCTGATTGGACGGATAGAGGAGACGGTCTAAGCTTCTGCCCCATGTAAGGTGGGTCCACAGTGGGAGAGGCCGTGTTGTTCACAATCTCTGCAGCAAACTCACAGTGAATCTGTGCGGCTCCCCTTCTCTCTGGTCTTCACGATTCGCCCAGTGTTGATCCATACGTGGATGACCCTCGGGTGCTCTTCATGGGTTGTAAACAAGGGGAGCGCGTGGCTATGGAGCCCCCCTTCTACCCGTACTAATTCTCGAACCGTCTCTTGTTTCACAATGTTTACTTTGTGCATCTCATCTTGTTTGAACCCGATGCAACGTCTGCCATGGCACGTCTTCATCGTCACCCCTGCCACCGTCGTTGGAACCCGTATTTCCTCGATGATCTGGATAGAATCGAACCTTTAGGCCCTTTCCAAGGATGAACATGATGGGACGGCCCCGTTGGATCTAAGCTATTGGTGACAACAACTACGGCACAAATCGGCTCGAGTCACAACAACTAGGAACACGACCTGCCGTCACATTGATTGTCATGAACCCATTACCGACCTTCCTCTCCTGGCTGGAATTACTCGGACCTGCTTTGTTTATACTCTGCCCCATGACATTTGACCTACCTTCCAACTCATCATGTTTCGATTGGTCCGTGGTGACCGTAACGTTGATGTGGTTTACTCGGAATGCAATGCGTGGATATATGTCTGTCTCTTGGCTAACCTGGATAATATGACCTGACGGCGAGAAGATACTTTGACGTAGGTGGTCGACCTGACAAAAAATTCCCTTTTTGTGATTAGGATACACAAGACTCGTCTGCATACCGACAGCGACAGTATTTGAGGCCGGGGGTCATTATTTGTGACGTGGCTAGTATGCGCCGCCGCTTAGAATCTCCAAAGCCAGTCTAATCAATCAGCCCTTCTGCTATTATTAAACAAGAGACAGATTGATTCAACACTTTCCACTGTATGTATATCATGTCTTGTCCGGAATTTTTGTTGCTCAATAGCTTGAACTTTTTTGTCGGGCAAACCCCCAGAGAGGAAACAACAGTTGAAGGACGAGCCCTACGATATCGACTTTGGCTCCCCTAGCCGGAATGCAAGACGAAACCACTCCAATGCATCTAATTCCTGCACAAGACCGGCTGCCGCAGCATTTCATGCGGGACCTAAGTGCCGCCCAACTCTAAGGTTCCATGGCCCTTATGCTCATCCTTTCATTCCTCGTCGCTCCCGGGTTTCAACGACATCGCAGACTTGAAGCTTCATTAATCCCCAGACAGGAAGACTACCAACCCTTCTTGGGTTATCCGTCAACTCTTCGCTGCTGCTTCCGTGGCTGGCGGAGGGCGTTTTCCGAGAGGCCAGGAATGTCTTGCTGTAAAACGCGGGGTCAAACGACGGGTGCTGTGTAGAAGAGAGCGCGCGAGTGGCGTTCCGCCCCGGATGTAACGCCCTTGATGCGATCAGAGGTGTTGTCTCCACTGTTTTACTCAACTCGGGGGGTGTAAGACTGGCAACGTGAAGGTGGCGTCGTCTAATAACTATCGAGGTGGCCTGGGAGAATGGCATGAATGATATCTTGACCTGTCATGTTAAGTGTAGGGAACACAACTTTGATGAGCACGGCGCCTCACGTGCTGTCCTCCCGGCTCAGCTGCCATAACATCATCGTGCCAGCACGTAAACTGTGAGTGCTTGCGGAACGCAGGCGGCCAAAAGCCGAGTTCAATGGAGCCTGACCAGTATGAAAGTAGATACGGCTCCGCACACCAAAAACTTGAGCAGATAGGTAGGTGCAGGATATTCTTCTGAAAGCCGTGCTGTAAATCGGCTCGGAAGCCGCCGCCTGGGCACATCCTAGCTAGATCTGCCGGGGCTTGAACATGCTCAAATGCTTCTCTAAAAAGAGTCACGCGGCTCTTAACAGCCCGCGCGGTGTCGATGCAAAGAAATGGCAATCACATCGACTCAACAGCCGTCACCGGGGCCTGCGCATTGTGTCGATCCGTCTCGGGGACCTCTCTCGCTTCGCTCTTCTTCAGCGCGGCCTCCGCCTTGGCTCGCCTCTTCCGCGCCCGTCGGACTTCAATCTCCACGTCCTTCATCTCTGCATCCACAGATGACAGACGCGGAATGATGTCTTGAACAGCCTGGATCGAGAGCGTCTGCGCCTGTCGCAGAGGCAACGGCGCCAGTATGCCGAACCACCGGAGAGGGTCATTGCTCTTCTTCCTATGCTTCGTCGTCTTTTCGTCCTCCTCCGCTTGGGTCTCACCCTTGACCCCATCGACAGACGTTGTCTCGGACTCGTCACGCGGAGCCTCATCAGCGCCACCCGGCGCCTGCCCCTCGACCTTTTGGCCCTGAGCCTCACGGGTCTCTGCCTCGACCTCCGTGTCCGCTGTCGTTGACGGCGTCACGGCGTCTGCAGGCTTGATCTGGAAGCGGGGAACACCCCTGCCGTCTGCAGAAATTTCGAGGACCCTCGAAGCCCGCATGCGCTCGTCGTAATAGTCGGGGCCATATCGGATGCCCCTCTCTGCAGAGAAATTGGCTCGAGCGATGTTCTGATACATGCCGGCCTGGGCCTTGCCGAGGCGCTCGCGCAGGACAGTGTATTCGTCCAACAGGACGAGGTAGCGCTCCAGTAGGCCGTCGACGTGGCCCGTCTCCATGTTCGCGTGGACGTGGGGGTACAATATGATGTGTGCTAGTTGTGTTGGTGAGAGAGAGGTCAGCCGACAATAGTGTGGCTGGTGTACAGCGTTTGGTGTGGCCCAATGTGCAGACAGGTCGGTGGCCTTTTGTTCGTTGTGGCTGATGGAAGAACACTGTGTGCTGAAGGCAGCGCGTGTGATTTGTAATGCCGTCAAGGTTGCGGAGCGGAGGCTGTCTGACTCTGGACGAGAAAAGGATGGTTGAGTCCATAGGGCTATTGCATGAAGTTGATAATCAGCTGTAAGCCTCATAAACACAAGGGGGCTGTGGCTTGGGCGGTGATCTGCACAGAGAGGGGTGGCATGCAGGGGTGGTCCTGAGCTAGCGCTTTCCAAGACCCGAGTCTGTGGCTGCGGTAGCGGTACTTGTATCTCTCGAGATGCCGTGGAAACTTTGGGCCACAAGTCCAACGCTGATTAGTAGCAGTACTTTGAGCATACCTGCCTACCTGCCTACCAACTGCGGGATACGAAGCAATTGGCGCAAACGGGACAATCTCCCATGTGTGACTCCTCGACATATCAAGAGTTCCCCTTACGCATTAAGTTGTTTCCGAGCGGGCACGATACCACGCCGAGACCGACTTCTAGAAAGGAAAACGGCCGAGCAAACAAGGCGAAAACAGAATGCAATGCAACGGCGGCGGCTCAGCAAATTACACAAAGACTGAGGCAACAAAGAACGGCGAGATCGTCCAGTTCACTTCCCTTTGGAGACTCGGTCTGCCCTGCCACGAGAGCCAGGAAGCCGTTAGGTCGGTTGTCTCCAAGGTCCTCATATCCCACGCGACGATGGTGGCATGGCTTCATGTTTCAGCTTCCAATATTGAAGGGGATGATGACCGCTGATGCTATTGGGCTAGCAGGGTAAGGATGCCGTCCGAAAAAGGATATGACAGCCAAGGAACACCACAGACATCGCAAGGACTGTCAACAAATGGTCCGATTACCCGTCAAGACTTATTTCCCGTCGTCAACGACAAATCTCGAGCACGAACAGGGATGGCAGTTCCTCTGCGTCGGCGATCCCCGTTCTTGATCACATAGGACCCTTGGCGGCGACGGCAGACGGGATTAAAGATTGACGGCTAAAAGGCAAGCGAAGAGCTTGGCTCTCATTTGGTGGTCGGAACGATGGCCGGAAACCATAGAAGACGGATGCATGATGCGAGGCGATATGCAGACCGGGCCATGCTGTGAAGTACCGGAGTCATGAATGGATGGAAGCATTGAAAAGAAAGACGCGGGTGCCCGTTGGCTGCCCCCAACCCCCTCTCCCGGCTTATTCCCTGTACACAGGAGACTGCTTCAAATGCGTGTCGTCCAAATGACTTGGGAGACATCGCCCAACCGCAAGCTCACCGTCCGCCATGCTGTTGTCTCAATTTGCGCCTTGACAGCACCAAGGCAGAGGCGGGTGCGAGACGGCAGGCAGCAGCAGCATGAAGATTGCATAGCAGGTGGGGTCTCCGGATAGCGGACACCGCATGCCGCAGGCGACCGGTGGGATGACGGCGTGCCAGTGTCGAGCGTCTCGGTTCGAGACCATGGGCCGAGCCAGAGACAAAGAAATGCTTGCCGAACAATCCGTTCGTTGGATGAACCGAATCAGCGTGCCAGACCTGATGGTCAAGACTCGTCAAGCGGCCAGGTGTATAGCACTGTAGGTAGCAGTGAACTAGTCTCGAGGTATGAACAAGGTGAGAATAGAGGTCTGAGGGAATGTTGAACCAGTGCCCACTTTGCTTCTGACGGAGGTGCCGATCCGCTCGGGGACGACCATCGCATGCTGATACAATATACTTGCCTCACAGTAGGCAGCGTCGGCCGAAGGCATGGAGCCGGTGGGTCAGAGAGTGTGAAGAACAGTATCTCCAGCAACCGCGGAAGAGGAGCCGAATTAGTTGCTGGTGAGTCTGTAGATGCGGCAGTCATCCCCCTGCCTCGATAGTTGGGCGCTGCATGCCTCAAGTGGCGGGAGAGCGCAGCCATTGGTGGACCAACTTACGATTTAATGTGAGGCGTTATCGGCCATCGGGCGGAAATGGTCGGATGATTACGTGAAAGGAGAAGAAGTGACAGAAGGTTGGTGAAGAAAGTTTGCCGGACAAATCTGAGCTGATGCCTATCATCGACCCACGAAAGCCCATGCGCGGAGGAGGGGAAAATATGAATAGGTAGGTAGGTACCTAGACAGACAGAAAGCTGTATTCATAGGTATGCTCGAAGAGCCGACGAAGTTGGCTATTTCTTACCCAAATAACCAGGCAGGTACTTGGGTGCTATTACCGCAGTGCGTAATGTAGGTACGAATAGGTAGGTACCTAGGTACAAAAGGAACTGCGTTGGAAGTGTGCAAACTTCAGGCATAAAGGTATCCAATTTCGTATCTGCGGAAGGGTATATGTCCCTGTCTGATGAATTCTGTGGGCATCATGCGAGTG
Organism: Colletotrichum falcatum; assembly: GCA_019425465.1. Taxonomy (NCBI): domain Eukaryota; kingdom Fungi; phylum Ascomycota; class Sordariomycetes; order Glomerellales; family Glomerellaceae; genus Colletotrichum; species Colletotrichum falcatum. Next base: position 352,748 of record SWKJ01000008.1, on the reverse strand, counting down.
TCTTGCATCGATTGATTTGCACGCTGGTATGAGACGAAACAAGGCCTTGGTGACAGGCTCAAGCCATTTGCATCGGGAAGCAAAGAGGTAATCCGATGGACGGACGCAGACAGACGGGCGTGAGAGAAGTGAATCAGGGCTGCCTAATTAAGGGCTTGTTTGTCCATTCATCAGGAAGCGACGGCAAGATAGGTAGGTAGGTAGGTGCGTACATTAGGTGCCCCTTCATTGATATAGGTACCTAGAACCCAGGTAGGTACTCCGTACCTTGCTTGCACCTCACCCTGAGCACACGCGTTTTTTTTTGCAAGGAATGCCGGTAGGGGGTGGGGGGAAAGGTAGAAGCGCCTTAGGCCCCAAAGATGCCCCCAATCTGCGCAGCAACGAGGGTCCTCTCTCTGGACACGACCTTGCTCGGCGCACCAACAAAGAAAGCATCGACAGCTGGCGACGACTGCGACTGGCTTTCGTCATTAATCGCATTACCAAGGACCGACTTGGTCAACCCAGTAGAGGCAGGTACCAAGATGGCTGTTGGCCCAAGATCTGCCCTCAGACTCAAAAAGTCTAAGTCAGCGGATGCCTCTTTGCCAAGAACAAGGGACGACGACCCCACACACCTTTTACGGGATTTAAAGATAGAGGGAAAATAATTACCTAGTGGCGAGCGAGAGCGAGAGCGGTGAAGAACCAAGTCCCCCTCTACATTAGTTTACACTACTATACTAGTAGTTAGTGTATTTGTAGTACGGGCAGTCGCCAGCGCCCCGCGCCCAACCCTGACCGAGACGGGGGGAAGGGGGGCCACCAGCCTGGAGCCCCCCCCCAAGGCTTTTTGTCCAGCGCATCATCCTGGCCAGCGGTTACTTAGTCCGTTTAGGTTTCCGACTTTGGCTCCTTGGGACGAGGAGCGCGTATCAGCGTCAGCACCGCCATCCGCACCAGTGCCAAACGCACCTCTCCATCTCAACGACAGGTCTTGTTGGCAGCGCCGGGCGGCTACTTGCGTTTTCGTCCATATTCATCCTGCGTCCCAGTCTCGTCTGCTATTAGTTGAAAGGTAGAGAGCAAGCAAGATAGGAGACGGGAGAGGTCAATTGGAACCGTGATAACCGGACAAGGGCATTACACTCACTGGCAACGGCTACGTACCCCCTGGAGGTGTCGTGTGAATTCACGCCTAGGCAGATTGGAAGCAAGCCAGCCGGGCTTGGGAGGATTGGAGCTCCAACCGGAGAGCAGCACTATCCCGCCGCTATGGGGCCTTTCTAGGTCGCCAGATACCTTGTTGCTTGCTTTGTGATGCCTAAACTACTATGTCGATGGGTGGGTGAGCTTCTCCCTTTTGCGACCCAGAGGACATGGCTGGGACATGGCGAGCGACCTTCCGGGTTAGGCCATGTCCTTTAGTCAAGACTGCGCCAGACCGTGTCGAGGAGCCCGAGGACAGCCGACAAGGCGCCATCTCAGCCGTCTTGGAACAGTGAACTCCTTCATCTAGTATTACTCCGTATCCATACCGAGATACAACAGACCGCCAATCCCAATCCTCTGTAGATATCAATCAGCCTTGCAAACACTGAACACCAGACAGTCTGGGAACCGGAGACTTGGAGCCCCCCCCCCCCCCCCCCCCCTCTGACACGAGCACTTTCCTCTCCCGCCATCACCGCCAACGAACCACTCAGAGGAGGGAAAAGGCGAGACTCCCCATTCCCTTGCCTGTCTTCGCTGCTTGCTCATTGAGCAGGCACGAGGGGGTTCCCGTGCCCTCTCCCCTTTTCATCGGATATCCTACCCCTGCCTGGTGGCCGTAAAGTACCGGAGGTCGGTATATCTGGTATAATCATACGTAGGTAGGTAGCCATCAGCTTGGTAGCATATAGGTAGCTATACAATGGGCCTATAGCACTTCTTGCAGCGCTGTTCAACTTAGGCGTCGAGGTTGTCTTTATCGAATTTTCGTCCATTCGGTCCCGAAAAGATCAGAGAAAGGCGTGTGTGGCTCACGCTGCCTGGGCAGAGGACCAAGAGACCAGGAAACTCATCTAAGGACGGGAGTGAACACATTGCTTCTTTCCATATCCAGGCAGCCGATTCTTGGTTTTTTTCTTCTTCCTTCTTTTTGGGCCGGGCTGGGACATAGGTAGCAGAACCAGACAGAGGGGGAGGGAGAAAACGTTGGTTCCCCTGAGTACCTACCTACCTAGGTGTGCAAGGTTGTTGTCAGTCGTCCTGTAGTCTTCCATCGCCGACAGTTGACCACCATCCCAACCCTCCCCTTTCGACTGACTGACTGACTGACACTGACACCACACCGACTGACACTCGACATTTTTCGTCTTACCCCGTCTTCTAAATTATCTTATTGTTCTTTGTGCCCCTCCCCCAATATTGCGGCCTGTTCCTACTCTCTGCCCTCAACTCTTTCCTTCGCATCATCTCTAGGCTGTCCGCCTGCCTAGGTACCATAGGGTACTGCTGCTCCTGCTGTTACTATTGCTGCCACTACTGCTACCACGAATTACCTCCCCTTCTAATACCGGTATTCCTTCACCCTGTTTCCACTTTCCTGCGTTTGCTCCTCGCTGCTACGTGCATCGAGACCACGGCCGACGCCATCGCTCCTAGAAATTAAATCCCCGACGACGTCTACTTGTGACCCTTCATTGCCGTTCCTGGCTGGGTTCCCTCACCCCCCCCGGTCCCGTCGTCGTCTCTTTTTCACGCGTTGCTCCCCTGCTCGCCTTACTCTTACCGACCTTTTACTTCGCATCTTCTCTCACCTACCTGCTAGGTAGTCCTCCTCCTCCTCCTCCTCCTCCTCCTCCTCCTCCACCCTCGCCTACCCGCGACCAACCACACACGACTGGACCCGGCTCCCTGCTCTGTTGCTGCTATTACTGCACACACCCAATCCACGCCTTTATCCCCCCCCCGTCCCCCTCGCCGGCCCCCCATTTCCAGTCGACGCCCACGTCTACGTCCCACGTCCCCACCGTCCATCTTTCCCGCCCTGCAGCGACGGGCAACCACCACTAACTACCATTCTCACTACCACTCACTACTCTCGCTGCCATTCCAATCCCCAAAACTACCCACGCCCGTCCCAGCGCTGGAAATCACTTCCGACTCCGACCCCGACCTCGACAAGACAAGACACTTCGACACGACGCGCCGCGCGATAAGGGAGAGACTGCAAGACCAGTCTTAATCATTTTCTTTCCAACAGGTCTTTGCTCCTGCTCAGGAGCATCACTGATCTAGACAATGGTGGTCGCTACTATCAAGTGCGTACTTTCTGAACCGCTCACTTTTCGCCTTTGCCCTCGCCCTCGCCCTCTTTCCCTTCTCTCCTCCCCGTTTCCCATGCTCGCCGTCCCTGCCCTTGGACTCCGTAGCCTATACATGCCTGCCTGTCTGCCTGCCTGCTTGCCTGCCTGTCTGGTCTCGATGCTGCTTATCCTTTTGCTGTCGCAACCAACGTCTCTCGTGCTGCTTGGATAGTCGAGAAGGGACGGCATTCTGTGCGGTTGCCCATCCTTACCTGACTTGATGATCCACCCAGGGGCAGGTCATCAAAGCGCGCATGCCATCCAACATTTCATTCAACACCCAAACTAATCTCCTTTCTATAGGTGTGTTGTCGTCGGCGACGGCGCGGTCGGAAAGACGTGTCTCCTCATCAGCTACACGACGAACAAGTTCCCCTCCGAATATGTCCGACCGTTTTCGATAACTATGCCGTCACTGTTATGTGAGTCCCTCCAGCACATTTGAATACCAGTACCGAGTCTCGAGTGTCTTCCAAAAGGCCTTCGATGCATGAACGGATGGGATGGACAGGACGGGCTTGGAGGAAGGCCAGGCTCGAGATGGTGATGGCCGGGGTGATCGTTGTGCCTTTGTTGCTGACGGCCATTTTTCCCCCTCTGCAGGATCGGTGACGAGCCTTACACTCTGGGACTGTTTGATACCGCGGGTCAGGAAGATTACGACAGACTCCGCCCCTCTCATACCCCCAAACCGACGTCTTCCTCGTCTGCTTCAGCGTCACATCACCCGCCTCGTTCGAGAACGTCCGCGAGAAGTGGTTCCCCGAGGTACATCACCACTGCCCCGGCGTCCCCTGCCTGATCGTTGGCACCCAGGTGGATTTGCGCGAGGACCCTAGCGTTCGCGAGAAGCTTTCTAAGCAAAAGATGTCTCCCGTACGGAAAGAGGATGGCGAGCGGATGGCGAAGGACTTGGGTGCGGTCAAGTACGTCGAGTGCAGTGCTCTGACGCAGTACAAGCTGAAGGATGTCTTTGATGAGGTATGGACTTCTGGGCTCCATATTGTTCCCGCCTTCCCCTTGCGCTGGAGACTAATAACTGACACGCCTTCTCAGGCGATCGTTGCGGCCCTGGAGCCTCCTGCGCCGAAGAAAAAATCACACAAGTGTCTTATCCTCTGATCGTAGGACCCCCGACGTATGGGTCTTGCTTTCCTCCCGTCCTGCCCGGCTCTGGCTCTGGCGGCGAGCGGAAACGCCGAGAACCAGGCTTGTGCCTTTTCCCCTTGCCACCCAAGGTGCGCGCGCAAACGGTTCCGACTTTCCGGCTCGGAATGGCACTTTGCACCTCTTTTTTTGTTTGCAGCGCGCATGGCATAGGACACGCTGGGCCTTGATTAACCACAACATTGGACCGACCAGGAACGGTCGTCCCTCGCGAAATAATGGATTGGGGCTTCCTGGTTCAGCGACAGCGAGGACTTGAATTGGATCATTTGCCCGGCAGTGAGGGCTTTTAGGCATCTCGTCATCATGGAGGGCAGGCTTGCGAGGGACAGGGGAATGGGCAAGACGACGGGCTGTATTTCCCCTTCCGTATTTCGTTCACCAATTCCCAAGTCCTCTCTCTCTCTCTGTCTCCCTCTTTATTCCTCACCTCTTTTACCAAGACCCCAAACCCTTTTCTCTCACTCCGACTACTCTTTGCTGTGGCCTTGATCATGGTGGTTCTCTTGCTTCTTTCTACATTTAGGGATGGGTAAATTCATCACACAGGCAGGAATACTTCGATAGGACAGTTTGGCGATTGGAGTGCACTTTAAATCGATGGCCTTGTTTTTTTTTCTCGTGCTGACCTTGGGCATCATCTTCTTATCGTTCAGGCTACACTGTCAACACAATGATTGGCTAGGCGGGCGTCCTTAGGACGACGAGTGCACCAGTCTGAACGCTTGAGGGCATAATCCCTTGCTGAAGTCACCCGCAGGCCGTCGGTATTATATCAACTGTACAGAGTAAATACTCCCATGTCGCCAGCAGGAGCATTCATCAGCCGCGTGCTGATGGCGCCTTTGGATAAGAATTTCTTCACTCTCTTCACGACTCACAAAGTGCGGGGAAGGGGATGCGGCAAGCAACGTACGGTGAGTCGTGGGTTCCGAGGAAAGCCAGGTGCCACCTATTCTTGCTCTCGTTCCATCTGCTCAGTGTGCTTGACGCTGCAGATTCACTCTTTGTCTGCCCTCTCCCCCAAGTTCCGCTGACTGCAGGAGCGCGCACGCAGGGGCCATCTTAACCCCCTCAAGGCAGCCGACATTCAACAGGCCCATTGGGCAGCCGCCGCCGCCGCCGCCGCAGCAGCAGCAGCAGCGACGAGAGTCTAAGGGGGGAGTTGGGGAATGGGGGATGGGCGGGGGGTGGATGGCCGGACAAGGGGCGGAGGGCACGGCGCATGACAAGAATGACGTCGCGACCTCTGGCGCGCCAGGCTTCGTCCACCCGCCGGAATTGGGGCCATCAATGTGAGACAGATGCGGTTAAGGAACTTCGCGGGCCGCCGACACAACAGGAGAGGGATTAGATCGCTGTTTACCTGGGGCTCCACGGGATTCCCTCCGGGTTTATCTTTCTTGTTCTTTCTCTCTCTTTCTCTTTCTCTGGTTGATCATGTCTCGTCATCGGACAAATTTCTCCCCGCTTTCTCTCTCTCTCTCTCTCTCTCTCTCTCTCTGCATACCCCCCAGGACAGGTCTCGCGACTCACAAAAGAGGTAGCGTCGGATGTGCGTCGTGAACGCCAGGGGACCTCTCATGTTCCCCGAAGTTTAACGAGTGGAGCGAGGAGAGGGGATTGGGGGGATGTACCGATGAGAGGGCCTCCAGACAGTGGCCGTCTTTGGCTCTCCGTACCTAGGTAGGTTGGGTGTTGGGTTGGCTTATAAAAGATTGGGGTGTTTGAGACGTACCTAACGCACACATCAGCGCACGCCTCAGCCACCCACTCATTACTCAGACTTACTCCAGGGATATTATGGATAGACGGATAGACCCCACTACATGCGATATGCCTCGCAACTCGGCATAATGGGAGGAGATCGGAGACCGTTTAGCTAAACATCCGGGTACTGCCCCACTCGCCGGAGGCCACTGCACCACCCCGCGTTCGACGTTTCCGCCCGATTCAAGCCTCCCCCCTTTCCCCAAATATCGATACCCTGGCGGGAAATAGTGCTCATGCATTCGATGACAACTCATTACCTTACTCGGCGAACAGTACCGGCATCGGTGGGGCTTGCTTTCCTTTCGGACGATAATCCGTCGACCGTTGTCGATTGGACTCTGGCCGCCCACTCCCCCGCCGGACGTTCTCCGTACACTACTTTGCCCCCCCCCCCCCCCCCCCCCCTTCCCAGGAGCTTGGTGGCATCCGATAACCGTGTAGATACACGTACGTAAGGCCACTTGACAAGGAGACGGGGCGTCCAATGACAGGCACGGGCAAGCATTTCACGGCAATCAATCTCAAGGGCAGGCGGAAAGGCAGGCCTGACCCGGCCCGGTCGACGTTCTCCGGTCTTTAAAGTGCTCGGCCCAGTCTTCTGTTGCTTGTTATAAAAAGTCGTCATGCCGCTTCTCCGATAACGGTTCCTACCCTGAGCCTCTGATTTCTCTTCTCATCCCCATCTCTTGCCGAGTTCTGCACAGCACTTCCGCGTTTGACCGCACGCCTGACGACGATCGTCACGGGGAACTGTACGGATAGATATATACAAACGACGCCATGAGGTTGGCATCGCTGCTGCTGGGTTGCTCGTCGGCCCTCCTGGCAGCGGGCTGCGGCGGTCACGGTGACGACGGCAAGGAGTGGACCAAGGCAGAGCTGGACGAGTTGGAGGCAAAATGGGGTTTCGAGGTGAGACTCGTCAGCCTATCTGTGCTGAGAGCGATAAAAAACGGGAGACTGACGGGCGAGTGTAGTGGGGTTGGTCATCATCATCATGAGCGATACAGGTTGAGAGAGCGGCTCGGGCTCACCGGCATATAGGCTTTACGGGTATTGGGACCTTTGCTCACCTCAAGCACGTAAAGTGTCTGACAACGCCGTCCGAGCTGTACGATATCGCCATCATCGGCGCACCCTTTGACACAGCCGTCACTTATAGGCCAGGTGAGTCGGGCTCACCCACCTCCCTCAAGATCCCAAACGCACAGCAGGATCCCCCCTACTTCTCACATGGGAGATCCGCTCTCATGCACTTTCGCTGTGGCCACACGAAGGCGTCGGCGCAAGAACTAATTGTCAACCCCAGGCGCCCGCTTCGGACCCCGCGCCATTCGCCAGGCCTCGAGCAGGCAGACGTCATTTCGCAGCTTCAACCAGCGCGCCGGCATCAACCCGTACATCAACTGGGCGACGATCCTCGACTGCGGCGACATCCCCGTGACGCCCATGGACAACGTCCTCGCCCTCAAGCAAATGTCGGCGGCGTTCAAGCAGCTCGGTGCGCGGCGGCCTGTGTCGTCATCGTTGGGCCGACCCAGGCTGATCACGCTGGGTGGAGACCACAGCCTGGCGCTGCCGGCGCTTAGAGCGCTGAAGGAGGCCTATGGGGCGCCGCTTCGCGTACTGCATTTCGATGGTGAGTGGCGTAGTCTCCCGAGGTATTGGAGGAGGGGAGACGCAAATGGAGAGAGAGACAGAGAGAGAGAGAGGGAAATGAAGTTGAGCGAGGGGGTCAGGGGGGGAACAGACGATGACTGGATGGCTGACAATGGTGCAGCTCATCTGGATACCTGGAACCCGGCCAAGTACCCGTCGTACTGGAGCCCGACGCACTTCAACCACGGCTCCATGTTCTGGATGGCCGGCAACGAGGGCCTGCTGTCCAATACATCATCACGGCCTTCGGTGCACGCGGGCCTGCGCACGCGGCTCTCTGGCACCGACTTCGCCGACCACGAGGAGGATACGGCGCAGAACTGGGTGCGCATCGCCGCCGACGACATTGACGAGATCGGCACGGCGGGCGTGGTCCGGTCTATCATGGAGACCCTGGGCACCGAGGACCCGGTGTACCTGTCGGTCGACATTGACGTGCTGGACCCGGCCTTTGCTCCCGGCACCGGCACGCCCGAGCCCGGCGGCTGGACGACGCGCGAGCTGATCCGCATCCTGCGGGGCATCGAGGGGCTCAACCTGGTCGGCGCGGACGTGGTCGAGGTGTCGCCGGCGTACCAGAACACCGGGGAGGAGACGGCGCTGGCGGCGGCGCAGGTCGTCTACGAGATCCTCAGCTCGATGGTGAAGAAGGGGCTCGAGGGAATGGGCAAGGAGGGCAAGGCTGCTGCTACTGCTACTGCTACTGCTATAGAGGGGAAGGACGAACTGTGAAAAATACGAGTCTTGAAAAGGAGGAGCGGCGGAAAGGGGGTCTGCAGCGATGATCTCGATAGGGGATCCGGCCCCTGGCGTTGGCGTAACGGCTTGGTTGCTCTCAAAGTGAGGATGGCAGGGACGGTGGTTTCTGCTCCCTCTTTTTTACCTTCGAAAGGACCGGTGAGGTTCCCAATGGCACGAATGGCAATCTCAACGAAACATGTAAAAAGCCGACAAGCATGCGTATCCGGGTCCAGGTAAACCCTTTCTTGAGTGGGAGACGGCAGTGCGCCGCTCTCTGTAACGAGTCGCCTCACGGAATTGTTGGATTAACACACACACACGCGCGCACACACACACAGAGAGAGAGAGAGAGAGAAATATGAGAGCATCAGTCACGTCTCGTTTTTATGTACACGGAGATGGATCGGCTGGGTTGCCTTGGATTGTTGAGTGTGTTTGTCAACGAGACAACTCTCTGCCTTACAAAGCTGCACCTTCAGACCACGGCGGAGGCGCCCCGACGGAAACAGGACTGCCGGGGACGGAGCCCGGCAGTAAACACCGGCCGCGCCCCGGTCGCAAGCGCCCCTCCGCCTCGTTCGCTTCGTATGTCCCATGTGTGTAGACCAGGCCGAACCAAGCCCTCTTCGTCCCCGTTCCGAGATGCTTGCTACATTGAGCGGATGTGATAGAGAAAGTGCACACAGCAAGTCAGGGAGCGACAGACCAAACAAGGGCCCTTCCAGGCAAGCTCCCCCCCAAACCTTTTAAATCGCCCTGCAACTCACCGCCTTCGACGGTACAGGTCCTCCTCCCCAGAAGGCCTCACCGCAGTTTTCTCCCTTCTGCCCCGTCGCCCGAGCCTCTCTCTCTTTCTCTCTCTCTCTCTGTCTCCTATCTTCGGAGCGAGCCGGGGGAAGGAGGGTGGGCTGTATAATATGGTTTATGGGATGGGCGGGCCCGAGCTTACCCAGGTCCTTTCTTATCTCTGAGCAATTGCAACGCTCAATTGACAACCCCCCCTGCGCTTTCGTGGTCGGGCGAACTGAGCGCCGCGGCCGGCAATCCCAAGTGTGTCGAGTGTCGAGTGTCGTTCGTATCAAGGGGGCTGTTGCACAAGCTGGCCGTCACTTGTAACAGGCCCCAAACAGTTCCAAGGTGACTCACACGCCGCGACAGCTACAGCCTACGAGCTAGCTGGCTTGTTCAAAAAGAGGGAGCGTCGGTCCCGGATTTGAATCAATTGAGAGAAACCCGGATCCTTCTTTTGTTATCTTGTCATATCATCTTCCTCCGTTGAAGGGCCTTCATCTGTTCGAGACCCTCTCGTCGCTCTCTCTCTCTCTCTTAGTGACTCACACAGCACAGTCACCACTTACAGATACCCGGCCTCTCAGGTCACACACCCCCTCCTTCTCTGCACTGTACCGCACTGCAGTCGCCCACCACCCCTCCCACCAACCCAATCCGAATAATTTACCCCGCCATCGAAACCGACCCAAAAATTTCCCCCTCCGCAGCATCACCACCGCCACCACCAAGACTGAGTCAACAAACACCGTGTTCTTCCAACCCGTGTCGGATATTGTTGATTCCGCACATTGGGAAAGCCCTCACTAAAGACAAAAATGGCCGCCGTTCAGGAATTGGCCGAGCGCCTCAAGTCCGACGACAAGGTCTACGTCGACACCGACGCCGGCGCCGACGAGCCCACAACCACGGGCACCGAGTCCTCCCCTTTCAAGTCGCTTGCCGCTGCTTACATCGCCAACAACGACTCAGTCACTTCGCGTCAGTTCCTCACCCGCGCCTCCAAGACGGGCGACGACGAGGCCGCGCGCCTCGAGTGGAAGGAGCCCGCAAAGAGTGCCGTGAAGAAGGCCCAATCCGCCCTCGACGCCCACCGCAAGAAGCTGGCAAAGCAGGCCCAGATTGAGGCCAAGGAGGAGGAGCTGAAGAAGGCCCGACAGCAGGCCCTCGAGGCCGCCAAGCAGGTTATCATCAAGGAGGACGAGTCGCTTCCCCCGGCGAAACGCATCAACATTGGCGAGAAGAACGTCCAGCTCGGCGAAGGTGACAAGAAGGGTGATCGCGTCAAGATTGCCGGACGCATCCACAGGCTGCGTGCTCAGAAGCAGGCTACCTTCATCACCCTGGTCGACGGTTACGGTCACCTCCAGTGCGTGCTCCAGGCCGGCGACCTGACCAAGACGTACGATGCTCTCACCTTCGCCCAGGGCACCTCCCTCTGGGTCTACGGTGAGCTGAAGAAGGTCCCCGAGGGGCAGACGGCCCCCGACAACCGTGAACTCCACGTCGACTACTACAAGGTCATTGGCACCTCGCCCACCGACGACGATGCCATCACCAACAAGGTCTCGCTGCTGCAGAACCAGTGGGACGCGCAGATGCTGGACAACCGCCACCTGGTCCTCCGCGGCGACAACGCCTCCGCCATCATGAAGATCCGCGCTGCCGTCGAGTGGGCCTTCTCCAAGACCTACAAGGACCTCAAGATCACAAAGGTCTCACCCCCGGCTCTGGTCCAGACTCAGGTCGAGGGCGGTGCCACGCTCTTCTCCGTCCCTTACTACGACGAGACTGCCTACCTCACCCAGTCCTCTCAGCTGTACCTCGAGACCGTCCTGCCCAGCCTCGGCAGCGTCTACTGCATTGAGAAGTCCTTCCGTGCCGAGCGCAGCTTGACCCGCAGGCATCTTTCCGAGTACACCCATGTCGAGGCCGAGCTCGACTTCATCGAGTTCCCCGACCTGCTCGAGCATCTCGAGGAGGTCATGTGCCGCGTCATTGACAACGTCTTGGCCGACGAAGAAATCGCTGCCTTCATCAAGGAGCTCAACCCCGACTTCAAGAAGCCCGTCCGCCCCTTCATGCGCATGAAGTACACCGACGCCATCGACTGGCTCAACGCCCAGGACCCCCCCATCCTCAACGAGGACGGCGAGCCCCACAAGTTTGGCGACGACATCGCCGAGGCTGCTGAGCGCAAGATGACCGATGCCATCAACAAGCCCATCTTCCTCACCCACTTCCCCACCGAGATCAAGGCTTTCTACATGAAGAAGGACCCCAACGACCCGCGCGTCACCGAGAGCGTCGACTGCCTCATGCCCGGCGTCGGAGAGATCGTTGGTGGTTCCATGAGAATGGAGGGCTATGAGGAGCTCATGGCCGCCTATGACAGAGAGGGCATCCCGTCCAAGGACTACTACTGGTACACCGACCAGAGAAAGTGAGTTTCCCCTTCCTCCTCGACCGACTTGTAACCACTGCTGACCATGTGTCTTCTCAGGTACGGCACCTCCCCCACGGCGGCTACGGTCTCGGTCTTGAGCGCTTCTTGGCGTGGCTGGCCAACCAGCACACCGTTCGCACAACGTGCCTGTACCCCCGTTACATGGGACGCTGCAAGCCTTGAAGAGGTGGCTGTTGTTGCGAAGGGTTCGTGTTGCTCGATAGAGGGAAACGAAAAAGCGCCCGGCATGCACTGGAAGCGCTACGGCGAGGCATGAGCGAGGTCATTCAGGGGTTTCAGGGGCTTTGTAATGGTTCTGGCAGCGGTTTTGCTGCGAGGGTATCGGAGACGGGTCGCAGGTCCTAGATAGGAGTTACGGAAATTCAACCCATCCCCATCGGAGTTGCTGACTCTGGGGAACGAAAATCATTTAGCCAATCCGGGTGACGAAGGAGCGTCGATGAGGGAGAGGGACGACGAGGCACGGACAGGCTCCCTTCCAACAAAGCTTTTGGGTACCAAAGGGTTTGGTCGGAGCCGGTCTCGGCCGGGTGGCATATGCCGAAGGCACCGCGGAGGCGTTTGCGTCCCAGCGTGACAACCAGCCGTTGAGACGTCAAAGCCAAGACAAGGAAAGGGAGGAAAACCTAGACAGTGAGCGCAGCCGGGACCAAGCAGATGGAATGGGTGTATACGATAATTATAAAACGGCAGCCATGTGGTGGTGGTGGTGGCGGCGGTTGGACTCGTTCCTGGGCCCAAGGCATATTCGCACGATAGTGGTCGTTGTTAGGCACCCGAGTCAGTTCGTGTGTTCGCGCCAGGTAACGTTGTCTGATACCCAGCGGACCGGGACCCGACCGAACAGGTGCTGGCGAGGAGGGAGTCTGCCAATTGGGCCGACCAGCCGTCCGAGTTGCAGCCCTGAGTTCAGAGTCTGCCAGAAAACCTTCACTTCCTGGCCTCCTGTTTGCTCGGCCGATCTCGCGTTTTGGGCGTCCACACCAGATGTCCTTCTAGAATGCCTTGGCGCCCTCAATCTCGGGTCATATCTGGTTGATGACGCCTCTCCCCCACCCAAGCCCAAGGGGGGAGGGAGAGCGTCTTGCGAGTCGGGTGGTTGAACTCTGAATGTTTGGCGAGAACCAATGAGGGTTCGGAACCGCCGACGGCCTGTCTACCTTCGCCATCTCCATCGCAGAGGTGGTATCGGTGGCTTGTGTGTTGGCAATTGCGGACAAAGCCTATTTGCCCTTTGGAGGTGCCTCAAACACACTGTTCGACCCCGAGGGCAACTCAACCCGAACTGTGGGGTTCCTAGGACCGCGTGTGTGTGCAGCCAACTCCTCGACTATCCCCGGGAGACGGGCAGAACGGCCAGCAATTGCTGAAGGCTCCAGAGGGCCGAACGAGCGGCGGGGTTGCCTTGTTACCTACTTATACAGTGGTTGACCAGGATGCAGTCAATTGATCAGATTGCGGGGGAAACCTGCCTGCCTACTGACTGTAGGTGTGCCCAACGCAGAGACTGGAGCCGTCGGTACTCACGTCAAGGTTGTTTGACAAGGTTTCTTGTCAACCTTGTCCAGAGAGACAGCAACATAGCAGTGGTAGATGACGATGTACCTGGCAACCTGGGCCACTTATATGAGAGGCCTAGACTCCAACCCTCGCAGAGCTGGTGCTTCGGCGTCTGGCAATACAAGGCGACAATCAGTGGGATGCCGATGTTGGTTGAGCAAGTTGAAAGCGGTGGGTTAGCAGGCAGCCAGGATCTTGACTCGAGGGAAGTCTCCAGGCCCTTTCAACGGCGTGGTGTAAGTTGTCCGTGGCGGAAAATCTAGACCAGGTGGTTTGTCCGGAAAAAGGACACATTCGCCCCAGGTCGAAGAGTGACATGCTGTGGCATGTTGATGATTCGATGCAAGAGTCGATTGGACGAGGAATGACTTGATGCGAGGCGGACCGAATGCACCGTCACGGATTCGGCGCGGCATATCATGTGCGGGTGGTACGTAGCGAGGGGCTCCAACTTCCATTCCAGCCGTTGTGTTCCGGATTCTACCCAAGTACCTAGACCAGCGGTACTGGGTGCTGCGACGCACATCGCGGCTATGTAAGGCACAGAACCTAGGTTGTTTTTCCCTCTCTCTCTCTCTCTCTCTCTCTCTCTCTCTCTCTCCGGTTTTTTACGTTTTTTTTTTTTAAATAATAGCCCCTCATTCAACGTATAAGTTGTGGGTTGCAATCTCGTGTTTGCCAACTCTTGGATAGGGCCGAAAGCGTGTCCCCTTATGGTGACAGTGTAGGTAGACGATGCCGACGGCGCTGCGATGCCTCAACCAACGGAATGACGGCGGGTTATCCCACGGCCATATGGCAGCGACAGTGCTAGCGAGGCAAGTGAATACCTAATACATAATAATGCACCCACCCACCAGGCGTAGCGGTGAGCTGGTCAGGGATGGCCGTGTGCGGTTCCGTAGATGGTTCGGCATTCGGCCGCTCCTTGGCAACGCTTGGTGCCAAGGAGTTTCGAGGTCTGGGATCGGCTTCTCTCTTTGTAAGTGTTATTGCCCGGCCCAAGTTGAACTTGACTGTAAGACGTTTGATCGATGGCGGGAAGTTGACGATGACCTAGCCACAGTCGATGGTGCAAGCCATGTTGGAACATTTCATTCGACCTGGTTCTCTTGTTGACCCAAAGCTTTTGTGACAGCCCGGGGTTTTTTTTTCTTTTCGACGAACCCAGGCTCCTTGCAGCCCGTGTTTCATCCGAATAGCTCGACAGGTGTGGAGGCTCGAGGGATGTAGTGTATCCGTAGGTAGGTACCTACAACGCACGTTACCTGTGTCCTGACATCTTGGGACACGGATACAGCAGCCGTACTGCAAGGAACAGCATCAACCCCCCCTGGTCGAATAAGGAGGCTATCCCGACAACAGAGCCGCAGGCATTGGCGTGGCCCCCGTGCGCCGTGACCTGTGTGGTGCTGCAGGGCGAGTCGAGGAATGGCGTTCCCTGCATCTTGCAACAAACCCGCCACCGTTTGTGTGAAGCAGTCATGGCAGAGTCGTCCCTCGGGTCGAGTCTCCGAAACATGCCGCGGGGGTAAGGCGGCAAGCCCTATTGAGCAAGACGGCACGACGACGCCTTTTGGCCATTCGAGACGTCAAGTCCGACTGTGCCATGTCAGCCTTGTGAGATGCGGCGAAGCGAGAAGGCGTTGAACAAGGTGATGGAGATGCCAAGATGATGGTGAAAGTGCAGCTGGTTTAATTTCACAATCGCCCATCGGCATGATCAGATTCCTTGCGCGACAGGGAGCCTGTAAGTATGTACGAAGTACTATAGTGAGGGGCCGATGCACCCAACATGGGGAAGCCGACTGAGCGTAAAGGAGAGCGACGGGTTGGTCCGGGGCATCATGCAACGATGGCCTAGGGTGCTTGCTGCCTAGATCTAGATAGTAATAGTAGAGCGTCGTGATCGGACACGGTCATTGAGCAGAGCAACACAGATGTCTACGTCGAGGCGATGGTCGAACTCGCAAGGCAGATGAGCCAACGCCCGTCCGAGGGAATACCTGGGTATTGCCCGAGAGGCTCATCGTTTCGCAATAGAGTTGTACAGACGTCAGTCGTAAAGAACAAGGTGCAAATGTGCTCATGCTCACGCCCGTGCTGGAGTGGTGGGGGCCGGGGCCAGTGTAGGAAAAGATACCCGTGGGCATTCTGGCAGTCTGGCAAAGGCGGCTGTCTGTGTTCCACAGGGTTGGGTGGGGGAGAGGGCGATGAACCCTACCCTTGGAGGATGGATCGGAGTATGTACAGTAGAAGGACCCAAGCCAAGCCAGAACAGGCGCCTTCTCCTAGCTACCCAGTAGGTACCTACGAATAGGTACTATGTGCTGAGTACCCAGAGGCTAGGTATGTACGGAGTACGGATATGCATATGCATGTTGGCCAGGTGGCAGGCAAGGGGAGAAAAGCTAAGGATGACTGGCTGGAAGGGGCCAGGTTCCAGGAAGGAGGGGTCGGTATGAGACGTACCGCTCAGCGGTTGTAGAGGTGCACTGTACACTACCAGGTAGCGTGGTAGGGCCGGGTTGGGGGGTAAAGGGGAAATGAACAAGGGGGGGGGGGGGAATCTGCTCGTGGAGTACGGATACCCAGGTAGATTGTAGGTAACCCCCCTGTGGTCAATTGAGATACCTCTTGGCTTGGCTGTGCAAGAGCGACCTCTCACGCTCTGTCCTCCATCCAAATGGGTCGCAATTATGTATGAGACGGTTCTGTCCACGAGCTCCAGCATCGGCGTTGAGTGTACAGAACCATGAGGGCGCCTAAACTATGTTTGATGTATATTATGCATCAATGGCTGGAGCAGACGGTATATTGGCTCTGCTGTGCAACTGGGTCGGAAACGAAGCGAGGCTCTCTTCCATTGAATGTTGAGAATGGGTGAGTACCTAGCTAGAGTGGAAGAGAAGGGGCCGAAAAGAAAAAGGGGACCAAGCAGGGGGTGGGGCGAGGAGGCTGTTCATATGGATGGATACCTAGTCAGGACTAGGAAATCGGGGTGTTGCATGGCTGACGGGTCGGAATAGGAGATGAAGATCTATCCGGTGGTTGGTAGGTTGATTGATTGACTGAAGACACGGCAGCTTCTTGGTTCGTCACATCCAGATGGATGGAGCAAATGTCGACAAATGTCGGCAATACCGAAGTTGTGCGTACTACATACTACATGCAGTGCTCACAACCTAAGATGGCATGAGACGAGAATGAGATACCTAACCCGTTTCTAGCTCAGGGACGGAGAACTACCGCCCTCTAGGTACGGAGTACACTAGGTAGTCTAAAGAAATAACTAGCAGACGAATAAGACAACGAGCACCTTTCGTTGTCCCCTCGGCCGTCATGAAAAACGGTAGAATAAGCCCCGGCCAGAGACAGAAAGAGGTGGACAGCGGCATTTCGGACGCTAAAGTGGTGCCGTGACGGTCCACGTTGAATAGTCTCGTGGTTGTTTGTGGCTGGCCTTTGCTGCGGCGCAACTGGCTGAAAGAAGACGGCGGGCTGCTATCAACGGTTTGCAAAACCCCTCGAGTCTCAATCGATCTCGGGGGCTGAACGAGAACAAGCGACTTGTCCTCCTTGCATGAAACCAATCATGTCGAGATGCAGGCGGCTGGATCTGACAGTTGTCGGTGCGTTGTTCTCTGCAGGTCGTGCCTGCAGAGGATGAGGAACATTTTACTCGGGGCGCCCTGAAGATCGAGGGTATAGGCAGGCAGGCATACGGATACAGTGTATCCGTACCTCTAGGTAATTTACTCTAGTGTACTGGTACCTTGGGCTAACCTCTATCATTTGTGCAGATCGACCTGAACGGGCCAGGAAGATGCTATGATGTCCGGTACGTACTATGCGCTGACAATCCCGCACGCATAGCTGTCCGACACATTCGTTTAGGTAGGTACGCAGTGCGCTAGTCCATAAGTGGGTATATGTAAACTCCCTACTACCTACCCAATGTGTCCCCGTTGCGTGGTCGTTCCTCCCCTTCGCTGCTAATGCACAGCAACCTCACCCACATCTCCCACCGTTAGTTGCAAAGGTAGAGGTACGGATACAGAACTTCGAACCACCCACCCACCTAAGTAGGATGACTCGTCTAATTGGCCCACCATACTGCGAAAGCGCCACCCCCCCCCCCTTCTTTCCCTCTTCCCAAGTCTTCCCTCGCCCCTAAACTGCAACCGTGCAAAGCGCCCTGAAGGGGCCATCACGCCGTTGAATGTATCTGACGTGTAATTTCTGATGTAAAATACCGGAAAGGGGGCTATCTCATGCGAACTGTGGAAGGGGGCCATTGGTGCTGGTAGATGGGCAAGCACGTGTACAATCAGGCGGAACGGATGATCAAGGAGACAGGCAGGAGACAGGGACAGAGACAGAAGACAGACAGACGGACGGTCCGCCAACCCATTTTCAATTACGGATACCTCGGTGCAGAATAGATAGACATTGGCAGGTCACACTCAGATCCAATCTCCATACCTGGATGCCTGCCACCGTACTTACTTTCACACGCTGAGATAGTTTCTCGCGGGTGTGGTAGAGAGACACCTACCCACCAGCTTCCTGTCATGGTGGGCTCGTGATGGGTGGGCGGATGGGCCAGAGGCTGCTCTGAACTCGGCTCAGAACAGAAAGACGGACAGAGCGAAGCAGGAGGAAATCAGCCAAGCCGGCGCAGTCAAACGGCCGACGAGAGCTGGATGGACGGGAGGGGAGGCTGGAGCAGGTGCACCTCTGATGGTTTAATCATAGCACACATCATAAGGCACAAAGCACGAACATGTCCACCATCCACTTGGCATTGCACCCACCCTCCTCCTCCATCCATCCCATGGACTCGGCCGGGGCCATGATGAGAGACAAAGCTTTGATTCATAGGTACCGTATCCCTCCCAACTCTCTTACTCCTCTCTCTCTCTCTCTCTCTCTTCGGATCATGACTGTCTGTAGATAGCCGACTGTGGATTTGTTGCTACGACAAAAGGAAGAGCTGAATAAAAACTCTCTGCCCACACACACACACACCACCTAGACAACTACTCCATGTCCATGTCCATGACCCATCCCCCCGGGCTCCCAGCGCCCAGTCTCTCTCCCTCCCTGCTGTGGCGGTGGTGCCCGTGGGCTCTCGAGAGTGGGTTCTCCTGCCGTAATCCCTGGTCAGTCTCATTAAACTTAGCGCAGCCAATTCTACTTTTTGACCATTTTGGGCAATCTACCGCCTACACGAACCCCCCGTCCACTCTCCATCCTCCCACTGTCCGCGCCGCCCGCCCTTTCTCCTTGCTACCCTGACCTCACCTAGGTAACCTAGGTATACTCTCCTCACTCCGCTTTCCTGCCTTCGCTCACCTCTTTTATTTTTATTTTTTCCCCTACTTTCCCTTACTCCCCTTCGTCCACCACGGCGTGCTCCTCTCACTCCCTCATCCGCTGCTCACTCTCGCTTCCTTGAGCTTTCAAACCCTTCCTTCTTTCTTCTCTTCTTCTCTTCCTGCCCCCCCTGCTCTTATTCTTCTTACCTAACCTTACTTCTCACTCCCTCCTATTCTTCCGCTCCACCATCCGACTTCTAACCCCCCTTTTCGACTTGACCTCTTCTTCTTCTCCTCTTCACCTCACATCACCCTATACCTCCTACCTACATCCCCTTCCTCCTATCCGCCCGCCCTCATCCTTATTCTTCATTTTCTATTCTTTATCCTTGCAGCCAACCCGCCCGTCGACGCTGCCGACTCCCTCTGGCACATGCGATCCTTCCCGTCGTTGCCCTATTGAACAATCCTTCACCTTGGCTTCCACATTCGTTGCCCGTATATCCTTCGTCTATAATTCTTTGACCATCTTTCGGTCTGCCTGCAAGGAGTGATTCGTCTCGCCGCCGATCTTCGTACCGAATCGATCCGAACCTTGGACGCTCCCTCGCCAGACGCCAGCTCAACATCGACTTGCACGAATTGCAACTTGCTCCTTCGACTATCCGCTATCCGGCTCCCGACAATATCGTTGCCTTGAAGAGCTTTTCGTTCTGGACAGCATTTGTTGCGTCGACCGTATAATTCACTTTGCTCAATTTTTTGGCCTGAGGATCCCCTTCGCCACCAGCTCCAGCAAACGGCCTGTCCATAGCTTGCTTCGCCGACGAGCTGTCACAATCCATCTTGCTCCACTCGTGTCTTGGCTCGTCCCTTGACCACATTTGACGCCCGTCCAATCACACGTTGAAACTGCGGTGCTCCCAGAGTCCCGTAGCATTCCAACGCGCCCATCTCCGATTCTTCGTGCCTCCTCAGGGCACGTTTAATCTTTCAAAACGGCGGTTCTATCCCAAATCGGTCGGGACAACCTTGTCCCTCCGCATCTTCTCGGGATGCAGGAAATCCAAGGACCCGTCGGCCAGGGCGGCCCCAGTGCTCCCGGGAACCGCTTCGGCCACGCTTCCAAGCCTTCCAACAGCGAAACCGGCTTCTCTCACGGTGCCTTCACTTCCAACATCTCTGGCTTCGCCGACAGGCACCCTCGCCGTGGAAACATTCCCACCATCAATACCCAGCCCCTGAACCACCACCAGCAGGCGCCTCCCTCCGCTGCAGACATGGCCACTCCTGGCACCGGCTTCGACATGCAGTTCACTCCTCTACTCCCCTCCCAGCTGCTGCTCGGAAGTCCTTTCCAGCCCGGAACTCCCGCCGCTTTTGCTAGTCCCCAGTTCCAGAATCTCCAGAGCTTCCAGCAGGCTCAGCAGCAGAGCCAGCAGCAGCACCACCAGAACGGCCTGCAGAGCCCCATTCAGCAGAGCATGTCTCCCCAGCAGTACCAGGCCATGGTCTCTCCGTCTACCTACGGTGCTCCCCAGTTTTTCCAGCCCCAGTCACCGACCGGCGGTAGCTTCAATGGCATGCAGATCCCTATGCAACCTAGCTCCCCTGTTTCTATGGGTCCGGGAATGGTTACTGGCACCAGCCGTACTGTCTACCTCGGTAACATCCCCCCTGACACGTCGGCTGAAGAGATCTTGGGTCACGTCCGCAGCGGTCAAATCGAGTCCGTCCGTCTTCTTCCCGACAAGAACTGTGCTTTCATCTCCTTCTTGGACGCCAGCTCCGCCACCCACTTCCACTCTGATGCCATCTTGAAAAAGCTCTGCATCAAGGGCCAGGATATCAAGGTGGGCTGGGGCAAGCCTTCCCAGGTTCCTACCTCGGTCGCTTTGGCCGTCCAGCAGGCGGGTGCTTCGCGCAATGTGTACCTGGGCAACCTGCCGGAGGACATCACCGAGGAGGAGCTGCGCGATGATCTGGGGAAATTCGGTGCTATTGACACTGTCAAGCTCGTTCGCGAGAAGAACATTGCCTTCATTCACTTCCTGTCTATCGCCAATGCGATCAAGGCAGTCAATCAGCTTCCTCAAGAGCCGAAGTGGCAGGCCCCTCGTCGCGTCTACTACGGCAAGGACCGATGTGCTTATGTTTCAAAGACGCAACAACAGAACGCTGCTCAATACCTTGGAATCGCGCCTGGCTATGCGCACATGCTCACTGGTGCGGACCGCGACGTCATCTCCAACGCTCTGGCCCAGCAATCCGTTGCCGCGGCCGCCGTCGCGACCACCGCTGGTGGCATTAACAACCTTGGAAACCGCACCATCTACCTGGGCAACATCCACCCCGAGACGACGATCGAGGAGATTTGCAACGTTGTCCGCGGTGGTCTTCTTCATCACATCCGTTACATTCCTGACAAGCACATCTGCTTTGTCACTTTCATCGACCCAACGGCTGCTGCCTCCTTCTACGCCCTCAGCAACCTGCAAGGTTTGATGATCCACAACCGCAGGCTCAAGATTGGCTGGGGCAAGCATTCTGGTGCCCTCCCGCCCGCCATTGCCCTCGCTGTTAGCGGAGGCGCCTCTCGCAATGTGTACATTGGCAACTTGGACGAGACGTGGACCGAGGAGCGACTGAAACAGGACTTCTCCGAGTACGGCGAAATCGAGCTGGTCAACACCCTGAGGGAGAAGAGCTGCGCGTTTGTCAACTTCACCAATATCGCCAACGCCATCAAGGCTATCGAGGCTGTGCGAAGCAAGGACGAGTACAAAAAGTTCAAGGTCAACTTTGGCAAGGACCGTTGCGGCAATGCGCCCCGTCAGCTCCAGCAAGCGCAATCTCCTCGCACTGATGGCGTTTCGTCGCCCCCCCCAACGGTTCCCAGAACTCGGGCTCCCCGACAAACGGCAACACGCCCCAGCAGTCGGCAACCATGTTCAACTCGAACAACCACCCCTTGACGATGTACCTGAACCATGTTTCTCAGCAAGCTCAGCAGCAGCAGCAACAACAGCACCAGCAGCTCGCGGTTCACTCCCAGGCTTTGTTTGGCACCGCACAGTCCTCCCCAGCGAGATGTCCATCGACATGCAGTCACAAGGCCCCATCTCGGGCCACCAGCAATCCGCGAGCATCTCAAACGGATACCCTCAAAGCGCATCCGGCCCCGGCCCCACCACTATCGGCGGTCTCCTGGCTCCTAGTAACAACCGTGGGCAGCACAGCCGCGCAGTCAGCCTGCCTGCGCTAAACCCCGGTTTTGACAATGGCGGCACGCCCTCGGGTCACGAAGGAGAGCGTCGCGGCCACCAGTACCAAGCGAGCTTTAGCGGCATGGGTGCTGGCTATGGCTTGGCCATCCAGGGCGGCTTGAACCAGTGGGTTGAGGAGGAGGTTGCCAACTAAGAACAGTGGTCGGATTGCTCTCCCCGGCACGCGATGCAACAGGAACATAGGGGAAAGATTGGTTAATTGTTGTAATTGCATCTCACGTCTTCTCACTTCTCATTCCTTTCTTGATTCTTGATTCTATTTTTATCTTTTCTTGTTCTCATCTATAATTTTATCGCCGCTTTGGCAAAGTGGATTTGGGCTGTTTTTCCCCCGGTCCCAGAGCACAGGGAGGATACCACACAAAATTTGGCACAACCCTTTCATGCATATGATAGTGGTCGAACATAGCAGCAGATACCAGAGCATGACCGGCCTGGAAAAAACGGCACTCGTGATCTGTCGCCAACGTGGAATGGATAGGAAGGGCGCAGTCACAGGCACAGTCAGGCGCCCAGGAAGGGATAGGATGGATGCGGCAGAGTGAGGCAATGCTGGCTGACCGTAGCGGTATTGTCCGTATGCATGTCTATTAGAGCGTAGTTCGGGAAAGGCGTCGGTTTTCCTGGACAAAAAATGCAAGCAAATATTGGTTTGCATCAAACAACAATGAGTCCAGGTGTTGGACAGTGAGAATCGAAAATTGCACGTCCGCTTGCCGTGTTGTGAAATGCTCGTCTGGCCCCGGAGCTGACGCTTCTCGCCAGCTAAATGAAGAAGTTGTCAATTGCGATATGGTGAGCCTAGTACACCTCCGACCAGCCACTGTGCAGTGCTTCCTTTGGGTCCGTTTCCAAACTGCCTGGACGAGTCCCATGCCGTAGCCAAGTGCATGATGCGGCATGCCCATTCACCAAACCACTCACTCCTCGAAGTCTGTCATGTTCACACACCTAGGCCTTGGTGAACCTGGGAGAGGCGGTCATGATGCCATGTGTATCAAGCGGGTGGTGAGCAAGCAGTCTGGGCTCCAGTTCTTTTCTTGATTCTCCCCCTCCCTTGGCACAGCCCGCGGGCTGGATGCGCCTCACATGAGCCGGGCTCGGAGAGACTGGCAGGGCCCAAGGCTTTTTCTTGTGTGGTCATTTTGAGCATCGGACAGGCTCCCAGGCCACGAAACGACCGGTGACAATTCAAACCAACTGATTCATCACACGGACTTGGGGCAGCAGCAGACAGCAACGATAATTTGGGCTGGGAGGTCATTCCGTCGATCAGCGGAAACTACCCAAGGTCTGCAACACGTCGACCAGAGACTCCCTCAACGGGTGGTCCGCGCCCACATGCCTCTCCAACCGCGCAGCGATGCCGAGGATGGCACTGGTGGAGTGGACGTATCGCCTCTTCATGCCCTCCGGCGCGCCGACAAGCAGAGCGGTCGTAAGCTGGAGGACCGCAACCTGTGCCTCCTGCACGAGGAGCGGCTGCCCGACCTCGGGCGCGTCCCAGGCGGCCACCGAGGTGACGAGACCCATCCACTCCTCCCGCGAGCCGGTCACCTCGCTCTCGACAATGGGCAACAGGATGCGGACGATCTCGATGGCGCGCGCGGCCTCGTTCTCGTCACTTACCGTCGACGTGCGCTGCAGTATGGCCAGGAGGTCCTGGGTTAGAGCGCCCCAGCCGTTGTGCGTGGTGAACTCCTCCAGGCCAGCCTTCTCGACGAGGATGCCCTCCAGGCCTACCAGGATCGGCGAGCGGAAGTCGAGCCGTGTCGGTGAACTCGCCTTGTAGAGGTCAATGAGCATGTCCGTCAAGCCGGCCGCCTCCTTTCTCAAGAGGTCGTTGTCGTCCTCGCGAAGCCAGAGCGACAAGGCCCTGACGGCTGCGAGGATCAGGGGGTCCTCGTGGATGTTGTCCTTCTTCGAGTCCCACGAAATTGTCAGTCTCTTGCCCATGGAGGTGTCCGCCTCCTTCGTCCGCGCATCAGGGTGCAGCCCAAAGGCTCCTGCCACGGATGCGTCCCATCTGTCTCGCAGGAACTCAATGGTGAGGGACATGGCTTCCGCAATGACCCGGCGGATCTTGAGCAGAAAGTCTGCGGGCATGATCATGTTTGCTGGAGACGACATCTCATCATCAAGAGTGCTCACGAGATATCCGACGAATCGGGTGGTGATATCGAACGCTGATCCCAAGCGCTGTGCAATGGCTGGATATGCAGGGTCATTGAGGAGCTCGAGTAGCCGCGGTAGAGTCGCTCTTGTATCCGTGAGGAGTAGGGTAATGAACAGGTAGGAAAACGGCTTGTCTTCTTTCACGTCGCTGGTGAAGAGAAGCCTCGACACTTCGGCCGGGTACACCTCGAGCAACGATGCAGCGGCGATGGTGTAGGCATTCCTGGCCTGCGGCGTGGGCCTGCTGGTGAGGAGCTTCTTGATGAAGTCAACAGCCGGCTTGACCCACTTGGGTCTCGAGGGGAGTGCCTGTTCAAGTGTAAGTCAGCTGCCTGCATCATCTCGAGGAGACAAACAACCTTGGGGTCTGCATTTCGTAGAAATTTGCCGAGGAACTCGAGAAGAGTGACGCCGTCGGTGCCATTAAAGGTTGAAACAAGGGCCTTCACTGTCTCATCTATCTTGGTCTTCAAGGCTGTTCTGTCCTGTACCAGGTCCATGCAGTTGATCCAAGCAAAGGCGAAAACTTGGAGGGCCGATGAGTTGCTTGGCGCAATTTCGACCAAGGGGCTGACATCCTCAACCTCGAAGAAGGACTTGGCGCCCTCTGGAAATGCGACGAGGGCGAGTATCGTCTGGACGATCAGTTCAGAGGTTTCTTCTGAGCTTTTCGTGTGTTAGTATCGAGGCTATATAACGAGTTCTTGCAACGCACCTCTGGAGCAAGCTAGAGACCAGGAGAGGCAGCCTCCCGACGAGTCTTTTGTCTCTCTTTGACTGATCCGGCAGGAGCGAGGCGAAGGTATGGATTACCGAGACTGCAAGGTCCAGCATGTTCTTTGCGTCCTTTTGGGCCGACTGGGCCGAAGACCCTGTCCTCACCAGCCGATCCAGGAATTTTGGGGGATGGACTCCCAGAGGCCAGAGACGGTTTCGGCGTCATTACGCAAATCTTCAGAATTGTCGAGCAAGGTCTTCAACAAAGCTAAGCCAACGAATCGCGAGGTGTCGTCTTTGGCTGTCAACATACTCTGGATCTGATCGAGTGATGCGACATGTTGGGTTGCCTGTGTCGGGTCAGGGGCTTGCAATGGCGCCTGGGGGCCGGCCGACCCCGATGATGCTTCTTCAGACATGGTTTTTGAGATGTTGCAGCTGATCCCGGATGAGGACTGTCGGACTATGCCGGCTCAGCAGTCATATGAAATGGACGAAAATGTGTGTAAGACGAGCTTCAGGTGTTGTCGTTTTTTTTGGGGGGGGGGGGGGGGTAAACAGCACTTGGGTCCAATTCTGAAAAGGGGGGAAACTTGCTATAATGGCTTTTTAACGTTTTTCTTTCCCTTTGAAAGATCGGAAGAAACGCACGGATGATGGCCTGTCAAAGCCTGGTGCCTATACAAGATCCGAGAAGCCAAGACCGGACGAAATGACGCTGTCATGAAAAATTGCCCCGGTAGAAGATACTGGAGACCCAGATCGTGGCAGGAGCCCCCCTCCCCACCCACCGTCCGTCAGATGCGCTCCATCGAGAAAGAAGACCCTGGCTCTTAGCCACTGCCCCGGCGTCGCATCAGCCCCATATCGGGTCGCAAAAGGGTCCGAGCTCCCTCGCCGAGTCAGCCACGCACGGATTGTCACCGAACAGGCATCCGGCTCGAGGTAATAGCGTTTCCGTCCATTTGAGTAGAACGACATCAGGATGGCCATCATCTGAGGACACTGGGAGTCAATGTCGTCAGATTCGCATCATGGCCGGTCCTGTACACAATGATTCGTCCGCCTCATCTTCATCGCGCCCGCTGAACAATGGCAACAGCAGCGACCCCTCCGACCGCGACGAACTGGACTTTTGGAGCGACGACGAAGACGTCGCCGATGTCCTGATCGAAGACCCGATCCACGATGACCTCGAAGAACCCTTGTCCTTCAAGCGCAAACAGAAGCAGACCGCTTCATCGGCGTCAGGACGCTTTCTGTCTGCCTTCACCAGTTCGGGTCCAGGCACAGCCCCCCTCATTCTTCGCCGCGAGCTCGAACGCCAACCCAAGATCCCAACCGATCACCTCGAAGAGCAGACGCGCACGGCACTTCGAACCAAAGCACAAAGTATGGCACGCCCTCAGACTGGTACGTCGAGGGGCCCGGCAGGAGAGTGCGATATGAGGACTTGACGGCCATCGATTGGATCTTTGAGTACACAAAGGAGCGACGGCGTCTGCGCGTCCTCCACTCTAGCTCGCACGGCCTGCTCGGGTTGCTCAGGCAGCTGCTGGATGCCAGCGAGATCTGGGTCATTCTGATACTTACTGGCATGGCCGTTGGAACCGTTGCCGCTGGCATCGACATCACCACAGACTGGCTTGGCGACCTTAAGACAGGCTACTGCGCGAGCGGGCCTGAAGGCGGCGCGTTCTATTTGAACAAGAACTTCTGCTGCTGGGGCTATCACGAGCTCTCCAAGTGCGCTGGATGGACACCCTGGGCCAAGGCTTTGGGGATTTCGTCGGCTGGTGGTAAATGGTTCATGGAGTACTTTTTCTTCCTCATTTTTTCGGTAAGGGTTGCGCTCGCACTGCTTGCCATCACGAGCTGACTCTTCTCAAGGTCGTTCTAGCATCAGCAGCAGCCATGCTGGTAAAGGAATATGCGATGTATGCTAAACACAGCGGCATACCCGAGATCAAGACTGTGTTGGGCGGCTTCGTCATTCGCAGGTTTCTTGGCAGCTGGACTCTGATTACAAAGTCGCTGGGTTTGGTAAGTTGTTGTGGGCCTCACTACTTGGTCAGATCAACTGACCGTTCTAGTGCCTCGCTGTTGGATCCGGCATGTGGCTAGGCAAAGAGGGCCCTCTCGTACACGTTGCCTGCTGCTGTGCCAATCTATTTATCAAGCTCTTCTCGAACATCAATGACAATGAGGGTAAGGAAGTCTTGCTGGCCACTAGACGTACATCACTAACATATCGGTAGCCCGGAAGCGCGAGGTGTTGTCTGCGGCAGCCGCCTCAGGTATCTCTGTTGCTTTTGGATCCCCGATCGGAGGTGTCTTGTTCAGTCTCGAAGTGTGTAGCGTCGGTGTGCATCGGCAACCTGGGCTAATTGGCTCCTAGCAACTCTCCTACTATTTTCCCGACAAAACCATGTGGCAAAGTTTCGTCTGTGCCATGACAGCAGCTGTGGTTCTCCAGGCGTTTGACCCCTTCCGAACGGGCCAACTTGTCATGTACCAAGTGACATTCAGCACCAGCTGGCATGGCTTCGAGCTAATCCCCTTCATCCTGCTCGGTATTCTGGGTGTATGTAGCTTTCCACCTCCTGCTCGAACTCCGCTAACGGCATGGCAGGGAATCTATGGCGGGCTCTTCATCAAAGCCAACATGGCCGTAGCTCGGTGGAAGAAGAACACGCCGTGGCTGCCAGGACCGATCACTCAGGTCGCCGCGATTGCCCTGCTTACGGCACTCATCAACTACCCAAACCACTATATGAAGTTTCAAGCTTCCGAGCTTGTGTCGAATTTGTTCGTCGAATGCTCCAAGTATGTCGATGACGAGATCGGTCTCTGTAAGACAGGGGCTGCATCGGCACCGACCATTGTGCTTTTGATTTTCGGGGCTATTCTCGGCTTCTTCCTGGCCACCGTTACCTTTGGCCTTCAGCTGCCTGCAGGCATCATTCTGCCTTCGATGGCCATTGGTGCCCTCACGGGCCGGGCGGTGGGTATCATCATGGAGATTTGGGTCGCAAACCACCCTGCGTTTTTCCCGTTTGCTGCCTGCGAGCCAGACGTCCCATGTGTGACTCCAGGGACGTATGCCATTATCGGGGCAGCGGCTACTCTCGCTGGAGTCACTCGCATGACGGTTTCGATCGTGGTAATCATGTTCGAGTTGACGGGAGCTTTGACATATGTCCTTCCCATAATGATTGCCGTCATGATCTCGAAGTGGGTAGGGGACGCGTTTTCACGCAAGGGCATTTACGAGGCCTGGATTCACTTCAACGAGTACCCATTCCTGGACAACAGCGAGGAGATGGTCATACCAGACATCCCCGCCTCTCAGATCATGACTCGTATCGAGGATCTAGTTGTGCTTACAGCTACGGGCCACACTATTGGCAGTCTCAAGAACATTCTCAACACGCACCCTTACCGGGGGTTTCCCGTTATTTCGGACCCCCGTGAAGCTCTGCTGTTGGGCTACATCTCACGAGCAGAGCTCACCTACAACTTGGACATGTGTTCTCAGCCACCCAGATCCCTTCCACTAGAGACTGAAGCTTTCTTCTCTCACCAGCCCCTTGCGGACCCGCGCACCACGCTCGACCTCCGGCCGTGGATGGACCAGACGCCCCTCGCCATGGCGTCACGCTCCAATCTGCACTTGGCTGTGAGTTACTTCCAGAAGCTCGGCCTGCGGTACGTTCTGTTTAGCGACCGCGGTGCCCTGCAGGGACTCCTGACGAAGAAGGACGTTTGGTACGTCCTCAACGGTGCGGACGAGTCGCGTCGGAGCAGCGGATTGTCGAGAAATTTGGGTGTCGAGACCGGCCTCACGAGAGAGGACGCCGGCGGCGAGCAGAGAGGTCTGTTAAGGGGGGACGGGCACGGGGAGGGCATCAGTCCAGCAGACGATCAGGAACCGATACTATAGACTAGATGATCTCGGGACAGTGTACGATTTCTACTTAGACGCAAACGCAATCTCGTTACGACCGGGCGGCCCTTTACGCTATTTGCATCTGGGGTTGCGGCAACCCCAAGAGGGCTTGTTGCGACCAACAATGCTTCAACGATGTGATTCAAAAGGCAAACTTTGTCGGGTTGCTGTTGTACGGTGGCACACTCCACCAATCTTGCAATGTCCCACTACTCGAGTCCTGTTACAGCGCCGTACACCTGCCGTGGCGAATCTGGAGCAAAAACAGTGCGGCAAACAAAAGCGACCATGATTTCTTGAGGTCCCCACACTTCCGATATGGGACCTTAAGGGTACACTGGTCCTCCTGAACGGGTCGGCGAATCGCGCGTCAGGGCAGCGCTGGATAAGTGCCCTCTGCCGTTGGGCCCAAAAGTGACGGCAAACCTCTTTCGATAGCGTAGCATCATGCGCGATGGAGGTCTATGGTGCGTTCAGGGGCGGCCATGCACAGGACGATGATGGGGGGTGACGTATATAGCCCGAGTCGAGGATGCGAAGCAGGGATTTGAAAGAAACCGCTACATGATGCTCAAGCCGATCTGGGTCTTTCTTCGTCGAGCCGATTACCGTTACCGGTGAAGCAGGGATACTCGTGCCCAGTGCTTTTGATTAATCATGTTCGGCACTGTTTTTATTACACATATTCGGGACCAAAAGCAACACCTCCCTGTTGTGTCAAATCGAGAGAGCTTAGACACCAGTGACGCGGAGCATTGGCGGCAGTATTGAGATGAAGCAAGGCAGACAACGTCCTCCGTGTGCCCTAAGATGTCTTAGATGTGATATAATTTGGGCGGACTGCTCGCTTCGTGTTAACGCAGTGTACATCGTCCGTACAGCTTGTTGATGCCCGCTGTGAAAACCCACCAGCATCCCACGTATCCTCCCAACGCCGATATATCCCAAGGGTATCTTTGAAATGCAATTTGACCAGCCCATTGCGTCGTATCCCGAGCCCACACACACACGCACGCACACAAACACACACAGAAAGCACCCCTTCCTAGCCGGGGAAGAAGGCGTCGGCATTATATCATTTTTTGCGCAGAACGCGGGGAAAAGCAGTGCGAGACGTAATCCGGTATCAATCGGACGAGTCCCATCTCTTCTCACGTCCCCAAGTGCGGCGTCCCCAGCGCCATTATGCACCATCGCGGCGGCTTCCAATCCGGAAAGGTTTCGCAAACGGCCACCATGGCGGCCTCCATCTGCTTTGCCATCCGCTCCTCCATCATGCCGTGTGGGCTCGCCGGCACAAGCTCGACCTGGTCATGGTAGACGGGGTTCTCATCGCGGGGCACGAACACCAGCCGCTCGAGACGCGGCATGCGTAGGCGGATGTGCTTGAGGACCTCGGCCGTGAGGTTCGCGGCGCTCATGGACTGGTACACGCCGCCGTCCACCCAGAACATGGAGTCGTTGATGGCGAGGTGGCGCACGCCGGCGAGGTCCGCGGGGTCGCACAGGGTCATGACGGTGAAGAACTGGGCCCCGGAGGCCATGTATCCGTCGCGCGCGCCAAAGTAGAGGACGTCGTGTGCATTGCCGAAGAAGATCTGGCCCGGGTTGCGCGTCATGCCGAAGCTCAGGCGGTACGAGGCCAGGGCCTCGTGTCGGGATTCCCGACAGACGTGGAGGTTGACGGGGACTGCGACATACGAGGTGCACCCTCTCGTCGAGGGCCTCCGGGGCTCGGCGGAGGAGGCGAAGGTGAGGTTCTTGGAGCCGCACCTGATGGGAACAACCCGCGGCGGTGGGAGGTTGAAGCTCCAAATCTTGAGGCGGAGCTCCACGGGCAGTGTGGGGAAGAGATGCTGTGATGGCTTCAGTCAACTGGGGCTGGTCGCGGGATGGACCATGAGGGAGGTTGACGGAGCCAGACATACGAAATTGCGCAAAGGCCGAGGCGATGTAGCCTGCGCGGCGCCGTCATCCGTTTGTCTGCTCGGTACGGGAGTCGTTGTGAGGGGTGACATCTCTTGGCTCGGGGGAGGCGGCGCAAGACTGGTGGTCTACGAAGCCGGGTTGGTGGAGTGCGGAAAGGGGCCCGGGGAGAGTGATGTGTTCTTGGACCAGTGCGGGACACAGGACGACGGAACTCGAGGAGGGGGTTGGCAAGCACGAGTAGTTATATCGCCGGGACGTCGCGGTTCCCAGTGCCATCCCAGGTAATCGACGACAAAGAATGAAGGATATGCCTGCTAACGCAAACGCCCCCCTCGCCCCTCCCCAAAGGTGACACGAGACATCATTAGACTTCTTTGACAAATACACAGCCCCCGGTTCTCCTTTCACAACCAGGCCGTCGGGTAGCCAAAGATCGTCTACACAGGTGTAGTAGGTATGCAGAATGTCGTGAATCATGACTTCCGCTCTGGCTGGCACCCCCCCCCAGTTCGATGCATGCTAGTGTTGGGGAAGAAAGTGTGGCGGCGGCCTAGAGCCCGAGGCCTTGGGTCGGGGCGACCGGGGGAGACTCATCTTCGTCGGAAGCTGACTGTCATTGTCCCCACTTTCGGGTAGACCCTCGGCGTCAGTATGCTCGAGAGTGGGATGCTGGATTCAAGGGAGGATCAGTATGCAGGAAAAAGCTCAAGGCTGGAAAGGTGTTGATTATGTATGGGCCCAGGCTCCATACCCTTCGTCAGTGGCTATCGAGACGCGGGGGGTTGAGATAACCTTGGAACCAGGCTCTCTTATTAACCTCAAGAGAGAGCAGAACATACTACGTAGTATGGACCTCTTCGGTTAGTGCAAGAGAACGGGAGGGGTTCCATCAAGGCCAAGATCGTAAGGGGCGCTGATCCGCGGAAGCGGCAGTGGGGTCGAGCAATAGCGGCAATGCGAATTTCGATCGGCCAACTTCGCCAGGCATATGAAGGACTTGAGGATAGGCATGAAGTGAATATTCATTGGAGCAAGGAGGCGTGATCAAGTTGCCCAATCACTACCATCTCGGGTCTCCTGAACATCGAAAGAAGCGAGCCTGCAAAACCGCCCCGGCCGTAAGATAGAGGGGTGATGGGCGCCTGGTTGGTTTCCAGCGGGTCGGGCTGAACCAGGGGTCAAGGGCCGGGACTAGACATGTCTCGGCGGACGCTGCAAGCTGCTTATGACCGTCAGTGTGTTGGACTAGGACCTTTCTGATGAACCACGAGGTTCGGGTGGCTCTTTGGCGTCGTATCCCTCGCCGGGCTGTGGAAGACCTCAGCTGAGGTCGGAGTACGTACTCGCCCGACTTAGGATGCCCAGGGTAACTTTCTTGGAGGAACCTTGACGCTGCGGCTAAGAAACCTCCGCCTAATTGATCAGAGGCACAAGACATCGATATTCCTTGCAAGGACATGGACGATGCCTGGTTCCCCAGATGCGATGGGCCGTGATACCTCTGTGCAGCTGGACTCAACCCGAGCATCTGGGTCACTCAGCCCGCGGAGATGGACCTGGAGGCCGTGCCATAGTGAATCTCGTAATGCATATTGCGAAACCATGAGTAAGACCATCAACCCGTCAGTTGTTCACTTGATGACCAAACTATCGACCCCACAGTCTGGCTGCAGAAATCCGAGCACTGTTACCTATAACATACCTGGCTGGACACTGTTGTCATTGCCAACAACCAGAAGCCGTCGGTGGTTTCTCGCTTACGCTGAACATGACTTGGTAGGCATGCCACAACTGGTGGACGTTGGAGGCCAAGCCACTAACTCGTTGGTTTTCTGGCGATCTTCTTGAGTAATCGTCAAGCTCGGCTGTCGATATTCCGTCACGGGGGGGGGGTTCCAAAATACACCGCCAGTCAACGCTACAAGCTTGGGCGAGATGCCTCTGAGACAAGGTCGGGGTGTTTTTTTTGGGGGGGGGGGGGGGGGGGATTCCACCTGTCCGTCCAGTTGGTTGAGCACTGAGGTTCCATACTATGTAGTGTGCATGATAGGCAGAGGACCCTTTGACGCGGAGCAGTCCGCCCTACCCGACGGGTAATGTTTCTTCTGATAAACACCAGGGAGCAGCAGACCGATCTAGCCTGAGGTAGCCGAAAGGGAGGCCGTATCAATCTTGCCGGGTAGCCGGGTCGACGATATGTCTGATTGGACAGGGCCATCTGTTGAGTGAGGGCTGAAGGTTTTGATAGTTCTTAGCGTCAGGCACGCGCGTTACATCGGCGGAGCTAGTGACTACTGCCCAGGCCGGAAGGCTCTGGTCCGGGTAGGTAATCTTGTCAAACTCCGTCACGCTGGGGATAGGGCATTTATTGCCCTTCAACAACGAAGAACCAACGCTGGCTGTACGCCATTAGCAGCCTCATCTGCGGGTCTCCACAAGTGCTGTTCAAGTGCTTGATAGATTACCTGACCCGTTGGATAGGGTCTAGTTCCCTGTCGCTTCAGACGCTCTCAGTGATGTGGAATTATCGTTCCAGGAAGGCGAAAGCGTCATTGGCTGCGCGTATGCTGCATGTCGCAGTTGAGTTACGAGACACACTCGTGGAGATACGGGGGGCTCATGTCAATTCGACACTCGCTGTTCGGAAGTAAAATTGGGCGAACGACGTCGTCGTGCCTATCACGAACGGTTCTCTTATTATGTCTCGTTCTCAGTTTCCGTTCCCGCATGTTGATAATTCCCGTGTCCGTACGTGTCGCAGTTGTTTAAAGTGCTCGGATGGCAGGAATCTGTTTGAGGAACAGGGAAAGCTAGCTGCGCCGGTCGTACATAGTATATATATTCAGGTACCCAACCATCGTTGAAACGAGCGGATCGTATCCGTCAGGTCGGGTAAGGGTATTGTGACAGCTGGCCGACGGGATCTGCCAGATGTAACGTCAAGGGCCACATTTCGCAATCACGTGCCCACCAGCCACGAAAAAGTTTGTACTCAGAGCAGGTACCTACCAACTGGGCTCTTCGTCCCCATCACCACGCATGCCACTTGCCGTGCGCTTCACAGCGGCAACTGAGGAATATGTATGATTGTCAAGCGTCTTGCTGACTTGCGGCGGCCCTCGATTGGCGGAAACCTTTTCCTGACTGACGAGTGAGCATCCTTGGTCTAGTCTGTTCGAGGGCTAATCGTGCCGGCTCATTGGTCTCGTAAATGGCCCGCTGCTTCTAAGCGCCGGGGATGGCCACCACGACGACCGGCATCTGCGGGCTCCTGACCAATCTGAAGCCTGCCGGCTCTCCAGGACCCCGACTATCTCCAACCTCGGGGCTACGAGATGTCGCAAGCGCGGCTATCTTGCATTGGCGCAACGCTCGTCACGGTAAATTTAGACCGACGTTTCTTTCCCCGGACATGAGAGCAAGATTACGTGCCGCGCCCAGGCCCGGCACCCGGCGCGTATCTCGCTGTCGTCTCCTGTATTTGTACGCCCCAGAGCCCCCTATCTGTAAGTTTGCGATGCATAAAACCAATACACAGTAATATCTCTTCTCTTTCCTAGGTCTTTTCCTTTCGCCGGGAACACTTCTTCACATTCGTCGCCATATTCTCTTTCGTAATTGAACAAGACCGCATTCTCTTCCTTCGAGCCGCCATGTCTTCCGAACCCAAAAACGCCTCCCGCACCTCGGACTTTGAGATCGATGTGGAAGAAATTCGCATCTCATCTCAGGCACGCGTCCTGAAAGCGGTTGAAGCAGCGAGGGTTGGCCTGACGGCTCTGGCCCTTCTTGCGAGCATCACGATTCTCGGCGTCTCGGCAGATGCCCTGGCAGTCTACGATGCCACACATGTGCCCGCCGACTACTTGCTTCCGTTATGGCCAGATGCCTTTGACCTGCGCCCAACAGTGGCTCTAACTGTGGGGAGCTCGATTCTCATCATCGCCAACACGGTCTCTCTGCTCTTCAGCCGAGTTCAATCAGTTAGTCAAGAGCCCATTGCAGGCTGTATGCCGCTCTCAGAAGGCTTATACTAACACCGACCAGCTGCGTGGCCAAACTCTCGTTCACAACTCGCTGACAGTGGCGGCCCCGGCAGTGGGGCTGATTGCCTCCATTATCGCCATGTCCTTCTTTTACAGCATCAACGCCTCGACCACTGTTGACACCCTCCAGAGCTGGAGCTGCCGGTGGTCTGCGGTTGTGATGGTGACACGGCCGCACTTTGGTACTCTTTGCAAACAAAGCAAGGCGGGCCTCTACCTGTCCGTTCTGCTGATCCCAGTCGAGGCTATCATCCTAGGAGCTGGCGCATACCAGATGATGCTCCAAAAAGACATCGGCAAGTCCAGTAGGGTGGTCGAGCAACAGCGCAAATCCGGAAGCCCTGTGCCGTCGTCAGTCCGCGATATCGAAGGAGAACAGCACTGATGAGAGCGGCCTGGGGCTCACAAGGGACTGGGAGATATCTGTATATGTCATCCAGTTGGCATCCGCTAGTCGGATCGAGCGAAGGGGGCGATGCCGGAAACGGACATTGTGCTCTCGCTGGAATAGGGGCCAATAAGAGGTGTAGGGCCTGGACTGCCTCATGCCTGCTGCGTCTTCGTACTGTACATGTATCCGTACTTTTTAATGGATGGATTTATCACCGCCTAACAGGTGCGGCGACACGATAGGGTGGATGGTGATGTCCTTGCCGATACACAATCCGTTTGTCTTCACCATCATGAATGGCCCATCTTCATCGGCCAACCAAATGTGGCTCGCACCAGACGCCGCATCCGGGTTCCATGGGGGTCGAAAAACCGGGAAACATGTCGCCACTAATGGTATCGTGGCTGCGCGAGCGACCGCCCGAGTCTTCGTTGACGCAGGTGCATCTGAGAAAATGAATAGCAGCTCTCGATCTTGGCTGTTTGCAGGGAGGGACAGGCTCTGGTGGATGGAAGTCTAGGGAAGGGTGTACACCACCATGTCAGCACCGAAAAACGGCATACAGCATCTCCATCGGCAACCCATCAATATAACATGTGGTCTTGAGCAAATTCCAGTTGGCTCGGTTTATCTGACCACCTTCAGGTTTACCAAGTATCGGCCGTTACTTATAGAGTTAGGCACCGAGTCTGAGGGTCGGCAATTCCCTGGACCGATGCGAATACGAAAGCCATGATTGAAACTCCGACCGGGCCACCTTGAGACAACCGGATCCCTGACAAGCCATCTTCATCTCGGGGATCTCCTGGCGAGCTGCGCCAAATGCATCGTCAATCTTCAAAATTCAGTGGGACGCCTTTGAGCCACTAGCACAGGCCTCGCGAGCCGAAGCGCCAGTCCAGATATGCCGCTAGTGACTCTAGATAAACTACCTAGCTACCTAGGTTGCTACGAGTGCCAGGGGCTACAGCCCGACAAGGTAAAGGACTGAAGCGGATCGGCCTAACTGGTCTGGATGCTACCTAGTTGTGGATGCGTGCTGAGGAGGAGGTGAACAGCCGCTCTGACCCATGGCCGGCCGTGAATTCTGCCCTTTCTCCCGTAGCGTGCCACACGTGAAGCCATCGTCCGGTAATTGGGTAGTGCAGGTACCCACTCACCTACGTACCCTGCCTTATCTGGTTTACATAGGTGCATAGGTACCTACTGGGCAGAGCCAGATGCCGCCACATTTCCCATGTTCGAACTAGGTACCCGGAAACATGGGTATGCCGTCCCATCTTTGCCTACTCCGTCGCTGCGAGAACTCTCGGCCCGACACCCGTACAACCGTGCAACCCAACCGTCTCCAGCGTACGGTAATTACTACCTCCATCTTTTGTCTTTGTCGAGACGGCGCGCAGATGTGGCACCGCACTAGAATGCCTAGGGTAGGCACGAACCAGCATCTCAGTATTTTGCCCTTGCCAGAGATACATACCAAAGGGTTCCGGGAGCCCACGCGAACCCAAGCAAACAATGTTATTCTGCCAGCGTCGCCTTGGCGTGGCACCGTAGGTAGTGCGGCTGGCCGAGCAGCTGCCTGCAGCGTGCCGCGCAGCATTGGCCTTGTCCATCTCATCTCCCCTCTCTGTAGGCTAATATCCTTAGGCACCGCTGAGGGCACCGCAAACCGAGTCGGGTTGGCCCGCATTCCAAGGCAAGGCCGTCTTCTGGCTTCGGACCCTGTCGTCCTCGGGTGTTTGAGTATCATCGACAACGTGTCCCAATCTCTGCCTGCCCTGCTTGCCCTGGCTGGCACTGGCGGCTGCGGGAAGGGTGCGGAATCCCAGACAATATCTCTTGCTGCGGGCGTGCGGCGTGACAACCCAGGGATGCAGTGAAAAAACATGGCAAAGTGGAAGCAAGGTTGAGGCGAAGTAGGAATGAAGACAACATGGGATGATTACGCGGGTTTGCTCATATTGTGTGCCATGCCCGACCACGGCCGCAACCGAGAGTCGCGGCAACAGGCACGCAGTCCCAGCAGACACAGACAATCGAGTAACAAGACTAATCGTGCCTCGAGAAGGGGCAAAGAAAACGCGGGCTCGGGACAGCTCCGTCCAGCCCCGTCCAGCCCGCATTGTTTCTGCATCTTTTCTCTTTCCGTTCGTTCTAATCGACCAGTCTTGCACTGAAACCGCGCTCGTCGAGCGGGAAGAAAGGTGCGGTGTTCGCATATGGCCTTGGCTCTTTCCGTTTTCAACCATCCTCTTGCCTTGCTAGTTTGCTACTGGCCTACCGCCTTTGCATCAATTCCCGCCCAGCGGCTCGCGTCCTTGTGGCCCCTTGGAGTGGCAACCAGCTGCTAACATGAGCCATACTCGACTCATATAACAGTCCCTCGTGTCATCAATCTGTCGAGTCTACCCCCTTGCTGGTTCGTGCAGCTCTTGGAATTATACCGGTCCCCCGCCCAGTCCGTCTCGTTGCCACACACTGGAAGATTGACAAGCCGGCATCATCTCACTGGCTGGACCTTCAAATAACCAAATACGCCGTGCGCACGCCTTCTCCGCCTTTTTCGGCATCTATCTTCTTTCGTAAACACTGGGTGGCCCGAGTACGAGAAGCTCCGTGCGTTGGAGCGCACGACCTATCTATCTACAACCCATTCTTGACAGCTGAACATAGTGCGCCAAACATAAGGGGTCTCCAAGCAACAGGACCACGTCAACTTGACGCTCTAACTCGGTGGTTGCGGTTGGTGTCTCCCATCGTTCCCTGTCAAGCTAAGAGAGTTCTGCGTGGAGCTGGAGAGACTAACACGGCCGCCACTAGTGAAGCCGCCGTTCCCAAGCAGTCACTTCTGATACACGATCCAACTCCTAGCACGATCGAAAATTGCCTTTATCTGACCTTCGGGCCGCCCTTGGACACTGTCGCAGATATGGCTGACCCCGTTTCTCCGCCTTCTTCTCCCCCGGAAGAGCCCAACACCACCTCCACCAGCACCATCAGCGAGAAGACCGCGTCCAATCCACCGACGACCCCCGAGAACAAACGGCTTTCGCATGCCGGTGGCCTCTCCTTTGCTGAGCGCAAGATGAACAACCGTCCCTCAACTGCTCCCACCCCCATCATCGAGGGCGATGGTGGCCTGACGAGAGACGTGCACCGCTCTCTCCCGGGTGACCCTCGCAGCAACCGGAAGTCCAAGACACCTGCCGATATGGCGAAGCGTAGGAGCTCATACTATGAAGAGGCGTTCCAGGGCGACAGAGAGTCCAACCTGCTCAAGGACCGCGTTTTCAGCGAGGCTATCGTGATGGCCGAGTTGCGCACCAATGTGATTGTTCGTTGTAGCACTCAGGCCCCAGCTTGCCGCCGATGCTAACTCTCTGCACAGATCAACGACGAGTTCAGCTTCATCACGGACTTTTCCTACCAGTTGTCGGTCAGATATCAGCGACCGGTGTCTTCGATCGTGGTTAACTTGCAGCATGGGGCCTGCATGCTATTCGGAGGTACCTTTGATCCGGCGTATACGATGTCTATTCATGCGCTTCCCCTTGAGGTTGGTGTGACCAAGAACAAGAGGAATTCGGCTTTGCTACAGAAGCATCTTCAAGAAGCCCTTGGCGTTCCGCCAGCTCGTGGGTTCGTCAAGTTCGTCGAGGTGCCTGCTGAATGCATGGCTGTCAACGGCAAGACCACTGCCTCTCAGATTGCCGACGTAACTGGTGAAGAGGAGGGTACTATCGCTGAACGCCGCGCTCGCAACCGCAAGAGTCTCGGTACCAAGGTAAGGCCACGCCGAGGAGCATCGTGAGGGGAAGGGTATTGCTGACAGCTTCGCAGTCCATGTCGGTACTCCGTCACGGATCCTTTGTCGGAAACAAGAGAGGCTCAGTGCTCGATTTCCGTAGGGAGTCCGCCATCTCTCCACGAAAGGAAGTTTCTATGTCAGCTCAGCAGGAGCTTACTCCTCCGCACAGCGCCACAGACGCACCCCCGGTCCCCGCCATCCCTGAGACTCACGCCGTCATCAGCACCTCCGACGAGAAGGACACGCCTATCAATGAAGTCGAGAGAGCCCCCCTCAATCCTTCCGGGCCCCATATGAGGAGGAGCAAAACCGCCAAGCGCAAGGGCAACTTCGTCTCGTCGCTATTTTCTCGTTCTCCCAGGAACGCCGTCGTATTACCGTGAAGAACATGTTGCCATTCAGGATCCTAGACGTATTTCATTTGTACTGCGCTCGCTATTTGGTTTTGAAGCAGTGATCAAATTGAACTTGAGAGGCTGTAAGCAACCAAAGCGTTGCATCGATTAAAAGGGAGAAGGAGTTATGCATAACCACCCGCCCCGGGCAGGCGGCCAGGAACCAATGTCTAGGGGCGCCATTACGCTTGTAATCTTATTTGGATTCACTAATACTGGCGGTATGGCCATTGAGGAGACTGGTATTAATAGTCGCCTCAGCCAATCTCAATTATGCCATTAAGCTGGCATTCAATGATCGAACTGCCACTGTTCTATTCGCCATCATTAGGCAGTCAAGGTGCAGCAACTGACGGGGCAACTCGCTTGCATCGACCCCTGGGTGGTAAGTCAATCGATGCATGGCGCCGGGCGGTAAAATACGTAGGCACTATCAATGACCATGAAAAGAAAGTAACACATAGAAAATAAGTGCGTCTCAGTCGGTATTAAAATGCAGCAAGGGTGAGAGACACTGGTACAAGCAAGTAAGCTTCAAGGGTGTGTGGTGCGCTTTGAGGCTGGCACCTGGGGGGCGCAGACATGTCGACTCTCGAGACGAACTCGCTTAATTAAAATGGGGCTCTGCAGTGGGCGTTCCATATGCTTATCTTATCGCGCCTGTATCGTCATTGTTCCCCCCCCGTCGCGTGTCTCGTCGCTCCACAGCTCCGATCCGCAATACGGCCTCCTCGACATTGGCACTGTGATAGGCTGGAACTCAACGTCAGCACGACTAACCGGCAGACGCAAGTCGAGCGCATAGCCCATTCTCTTTCTTTCTCGTTCATCGTCGGAGGG
Source organism: Colletotrichum falcatum (assembly GCA_019425465.1). NCBI lineage: Eukaryota > Fungi > Ascomycota > Sordariomycetes > Glomerellales > Glomerellaceae > Colletotrichum > Colletotrichum falcatum. Next base: position 312,396 of record SWKJ01000008.1, on the reverse strand, counting down.
CTGGAAGGGTTCCGAAACACATTGCGATACAATTATCCGTTGAAGTTTGCCGGCGTCTTCACACGAGAAACAGCCAGAGCCCTCTTGCTCGCCGCTGCTGCGGGCCAAAGGTGACGGACGAACCGGCTTCGGCAGCTTCTGGGCAGGCGCAGCGAACACGGGGAGAGCTCTTCAGTCACGGCAGCAGGAAGCGGACGGAGGGAGGAATCCCTGCGCCGAAGATGGAGGTGAGGTTTTGAATTTTGCTTCTGTCTTCTCTTCTTTTCTTTTTTCCTTCTTTCTCAGTCCCCGTTGCCCTTGAGCCGCCACGTGCTCTTCATCTCTTCCTGCGCACCACATCGTCCAAGGGGGGCAGGGTCACAAGACGAGAGCCTGTCGTTATACGGCGTGTCGTATAAGACCGTTTCCGGACTGGAAATGCCAGACGAATCCTCGGTTTCCTCAGCCTGACTGAGTAAGCAAGCATCGACCACGCCTGTCGGCCAAACACATGCGCAGCTGTTGGTGCGGCTCGGAACACCTCTTGGAACATCGCCAGCTTGCAATGTCCGACGACATCTTGCGTCACGCCCGCAGTCATAGCTAGGGTTCATCCAACTACAGCCCGGTTGGGCTGGTTCGTCCGCCCTCCCCCTGTCGAGTCATAGTTCCCGGACGATGAAGTGGGAGGCTGAGCCACGGTGTCATGGATGATGTGTTGTCTGTACGACGGTGAGATCAGCAGGAGGAAGAAGAAGAGTATGCCCAGGTTTGCCTCAAGCCGCCGCAGAGTGCTCCTCCCAGCCGTTGCTCGAGCGGTTTGCGACAAGTTACGGGTTTCCCCCCTTGTGAAGATGCGCAGGCCTGCCCGCCGGGTTTCCTCATCCTGCGCGTATCCGTTGGATGCGGTCGTATTCGACCGAAACTGTGCCAAGGCAGTCATTCTAGCGACAAATTTCGGAATACTGCAAGTGAGTAGATGGTAGCTTTCCCGTCATAGTGTCTTGACGGACACATTCACGCGAACAATCCTGCAGGCCTGGGGTGGAGGGAGGGTCTCCGGACTTCCCGTCCCGGACCGTGGTCAGCCTTGAGACCCGGTCTACCCGTTCGAGAACCCGTGCAAACATCGAGACCCCCTGGTCTATGGCATCGACCTTTCTGAGATACCAGCAAACACAAAACATTTCGCGACGTGGCAGGAGCCTCGGCGAGGCTACAACCGGCGAAAACTGCTAAGACTCGAAGCTGCGCTGTTACCGTGTGACTAGGTCGGCCAAGATCGCAGACGTCTGCCAGAGCAACATTTCATGATTCTCGGGATGGAACCATCACAACCTTCAATTGATTCAGTGCTGTCCCAAGCGGTTGACGGCCTGGGCCTTTCTGTCCACAATGCTGCTTTTCGCGCGAACGGCCGTCAGAGTCCGGCAAGGCTAACTCTTCAACGCGTCTATGATCAGGATCAAGGAGTCCCGCCGACAGATGCGAACAAGCCGATGGAGGTGCTTCCTGGACCTCCCGGAAAGGGGAAACCCAGACTTCTTCTGATGGGTCAAAGAAGGTATGAACCGGCGCTCTCCAGCACCTTGCTCATCTCCGTCTGAGCCCGGCACTGACCGATCCAACAGGAGCGGCAAGTCTTCAATATCGAGCGTGGTGTTTCACAAGTTGCCGCCCAACGAGACGTTGTTCCTCGAGTCAACGGCTCGTATCCAAAAAGACTCCATGGCGTGAGAAGCGACCCGTGCCATCCAAGCTTGCGAGACCATCCGCTGACACCCGCCGCCCAGGTCGTTCATGGACTACCAGGTCTGGGACTTCCCGGGCCAGATCGACTTCTTCGAGAACCCAAACTTCGACATGGACGCCATTTTCGGGGAGATCGGCGCCCTCATCTGGGTCATTGACGCGCAAGACGACTACCTCGAGGCCGTGTCGCGGCTCAACGCCACGGTACTCAACCTCCAGCGGTTCTACCCAAACATCAACATCGAGGTCTTCATTCACAAGGTCGACGGCCTCTCGGACGACTACAAGCTCGACATCCAGCGCGACATCACCATCCGCATCCAGGACGAGCTCTCGGACCATGGCTTCGAGAACGCCCCCGTCACCTTCCACCTGACGTCCATCTACAACCACTCCATCTTCGAGGCCTTCTCCAAGGTCATCCAGAAGCTCATCCCCCAGCTCGGCACCCTTGAGGCCATGCTCACCAATCTCTGCCGTACGTGCCGTTTCGAGAAGGCCTACCTCTTTGACGTGCTCTCCAAGATCTACATCGCCACCGACTCGGCCACGGCCGACATGGCCTCGTACGAGATCTGCTCTGATTACATCGACGTCATCATAGACATCACCGAAGTCTACGGCTCCTGGCCGCGCTCCGACGGCCAGCGTAAGCGCCTCGAGGCCGAGCCGTGGAACGCAAAGGTTGAGGATCAGGTCGCCTGCAACTGGGCCGAGAGCTGCATGGTCCTGCACGACTCGCAGCGGCCCATCATGCTGCGCGAGGTCGACCGCTACCTCGCCCTCGTGGCCATCATGAAGGAGGACTCGTACGACCGCATGCCCCTCGTCAACATGAACGTCGAGGCCGTCGTCCAGGGCGTCACCGAGTTCTTTGAGATTACAAAGTCGCGCAAGTGAGGAGGGGAGAGAGGGGGTGTCATGGAAGGCGGGGGAAACTTGGGGAGCGTAGGCATCAGATGTCCATCAAAAGGAGACTTTCCGCATTTTTGATTTGTGCTGTACGATAACTTACGTTTTATTTCTTCGGAATACCATCAAAGTACTCTGATCTCCTCATCCCTCTCTCGCTCTCGTGATCCGAGTCACCCATCTACACTTGACTACCCCCGTCCGTGCCCATCGGGTGTGTGCGGCTGCAATCTGTGGAATAACTCACCAAGCGCCTCCTCTTCCAACTCTTGAACCTCCAGCACACCCATGCGCTTCTTGCCACGCGGCGTGAAGCGCTTTGGCGGCACCTTGAACATGCTCCCTGGCGTCAAGGGCACAAGCGTCTTCTAAGCGCCCTGTGCCGCTCTGGGTATCGCTGGGTCCGGCGGTCGCGTGTCGTCCAGACCAGACCAGAGGCTGAAGACCTTGTAGGTGGACCGGTTGGCACCTAGAATACACACACGGGCGGGGGCTTCGCCGCGCGCATCGGAGGCGTCCTGGGCGTCCATGCGCACCGGCACGAAAGCCGGGTCCTCGGGAAGCGTGGCGATGGTTACTCCGCCCTGCAGCTGCTGAGAGAGAGCCTGTGTCTTGGGCAGGTTGCCCTCTTGGTAGGGAATGTATTTAATACTGGGTGACTGGACCGGGATCGTAACAATGTTGGCGGATTTGTCTGAGGGTTTAGTAAAGAGAGTCATCGGGTCAAGCGATTGCTGAATCTAACGTACCTTGCTTGCATACAAGTAAAATAAGCGTGTTGCTATTCAGGAACTTGACGTCGACAATCTTGCCATCGTCTACGGACAGAGCTGCAGTCGTGGTGGTTACGTTGCTGCTGATGCCGTTGATGATGCGGATGGACGTGCGGAAGATGAAGACTGTAGGACTGTTTGCATAATTTTCAAGCGAACGCCAAGAAGAATCACCTACCACGCTGGTCACAACCGTCTTCGATTACAGCCACGAAGTTAAGCCCGTTGATCTCTTCCTGTATAGCACGTTAGTAAATCATCGTTGTTTCTTCACAGTACCAGACGGACCTCGTTCTCTTCTGGGCACATTGTGGAATCGAACCTAGCAATCTTGCGGCTCAAGGCAATCTTAGTCGGCTGCCCGAAGCGAACACTTCTCTTCTGTGCTTCGGCAATATCTTTGAAGATCCCGTTCGCGCGAGTAGTAAGGCAATCGACGAGGAAGCTGACATTTGGGAAGGCTTTCAAATAAGCCTGTCCCTCTTCCTTACGCCTGAGCTGCGTGTCCAACTCTTGAAGCATCGATGTTCCGCTCTCGGCTCGCTCCCAGTTGGTCGAGTAGTCTTCTTTGGATACTTCGTCCAAGAACACGGACATGGGACTCTCCACCAGGTACCGTTGAACGTATGCCAGGACCTTGCTATTCTCCATGGTGGCCTCCTTTTCGGTTAGCTCCTCACTTGCCGAGCTTGAGGCAGCGAGACGGTCGATCTGGAATCGCATCCAAGTGGAAAAGGCATTGAAGAGATCAAGTTCTTCCGTGACGTTAAGCAAAATCTTGTGGCCGACCAGTTTAAGGCAAGAGACGATGTCCATCACACGGGAAATTTGCGCAACAGTGAAGCCGATGTCATTCCTTGAATCGTAGAACTGTGCTAGCCCATGCAGGCGGCTAAGGATGATGGCACATCTCTGCAGTGCGGGCAGCATGTTTTCGTGTATCAGACCTCGCAAGTTTTCGAGGCCAGATACAACAGCCTTATCCCATCGCTTGTGGCCCTGTATGATCATCTTAGCCGCCATGTATCCAAGATCAACAACGGCAATATCATGGACTTACACGTTCAGCTAGGCTATCGACGAGCCACTCGCGGACAGGTTCGTATGCGTGGCCAGTGATGACTGTATGGAACAAGGCCTGAACAATGTTTGTCGGGCCATGGGAAGCCTGCTCCAGGTCCCCCTCTACACTGCGCAAGAACTTGGAAGGCAGCTCCCTCGTATTCTTGTATTCCACCTGCATGTGCAGTTGGGTCTGCTTCACATATCGTAGCAGCTTTTGCAATGTAGTGAGTTTGGACGCTAAGAGGGAGATGTTAATCGGCGACGAAGGGATAAAAGGAAGGTCCATAGGGACAAGATACAATGCCTGGTCGTCATCGGCCGAGGATTTCAGGAGAAGAGCATGAGTTGACACCTCTGGATGAGAAGCATGCTGGACTAGCTGGAGGACACCCGGCCTGTACATGGAACTTGGGAGTGTATATCGAAAGTCGCCAATAAGGAAAGAGTCGTAGATGCTGAGATGTAGGCGGCCGTCGCTCGTGCCTACCAGCATGACAAAGACTTGGTTGCTGTCTTCAATGTTTAATGGTTGGAAGAGGTATTCGATGCCTGTTCGTAAAGTAAATACCAACCCATCTTCGCTGCAATCATGGTCAGCCGCAAGTAGGGAACGACCGGGGACTTTGACGCACCCTGCTCCAGCACTCGAGCTAGGCAAAGGGCTGATCTTGGGCAATGCCGAGTCCACCTCCAAGAAGGTGAGTTCTCGTGGAAAATCCAATGGGTCGTGTCCCGCAGGCAGTTCGAGCTCCTCCGACATGAGCTTCTGCCATGGCGGAGACGAGGTCTTCTGGTACTTAGGTCCTGTTTTTCCTACGGTGTTGCGTGACCAGCCGATGTGAGTGATGTTGGGTGCTGTTGTGTCGTCACCACAGACACGAATATGATGTGCAGCTTTGTTGTTCTCCAGGCCCATTAATCTCACGTAGCCGTCACTCCAGCCTACAGCGAGGAACTGACCTATCACAGAGTCAGTCGAAAAGTGCCCAAGATGTGAGGAATGCACGAATTTACCGTCCGGCTTCCATCTCACGGCTTGTGGTTGAGGTGTTTGCTGGCCAGGTTTCGCGAATTGGTGGATTTTGGACACGACCTGATCCTTGGGTCGGTATATCAGAAGGTTCTTTCCCGTCGCGTCCCAGCTGACGGACAGGTCAACAGTCGGATTGCTGCAGGGAAACCCATCGGCAACCTGGTGCTCGAATTTGGTCTCGCTGTAAGAGCGCAGCTGTGTGGTCCTAGCCATCGTGAAAAAAACGAAGCTATTCGTGATGTTGTGTGCTTGTTCGAGACACCATAGCTAGTCTTCTAAGGAAAGCCGTCTACGTACCCAGGTAGTTAGGCAGGGGAAGGTAGCAAGCGATCTGGAACTAGACCTAGACCGAGTAGCTTCCAATCGAGAGGCGAAGCAATTAATTCAATCCGCTGCTGCGAGGATGATGGTCATGCTTAGGGAAAGTGTTTTGAGTGTCGACTGCCTTTTTGAGGTTCGCAACTCGCGCCTTCTTGCACGGTAAAGTACCTAGGGAGGTAATAGGTACCTTACCTCAGGGCAGGTACCAGCATGTATGGACGTCTGTGTCTGGTGGAACCCCAATCATCTGTCAGTATCCGTGACTACCTACCTGTAGTTCTACCTAGTTACTGGAAATGGGGCAAGTGCGGCCCACTACAGGCTCGTTATCCGCAGTGTCCCTGGAGGCGCGGGGAAGTGAACAGGCAGTTAAGGACAAAATGACGGCAGACGATGGTGGAAACAACAGCAACAATAAACAGCTTCTTTTGCAGGTGCTTTCGCGCCCTATTTCTCTCTATAAGATACGTTTCATTTCATGCAGCCAATTGCAATGGCCATTTCCCAACATTGCAAGTCAAACCCGCTGCTCGGAAACTCCTGGGTTGGCGCTCAAGAATGCAACCCCTACCTAACAATCTCCCCTCAATTCTAAGGTACCTTGGCTAGCTATCGGGGCTCGGCTCTCTATTCGATCAAGAAGTTGTCCGCATTCGACTTGACCTCCTTCGAAAAGGTCACTTCCTCATCCTCTTCAAGCAGTGAGACCGTGGAGACCTAGGCACACACGTAAGCGGTTGTATCATGGACGAAATTCATGAGCTGCAACTTACATCGACATCAATGAAAGGAGACGTCTTTGAGAATCTGACCGTCATGGGGAAGAAGTCATTCTCATCGTTGGTTTCGGCCTCGAACTCGAACGACCCCGTGGGGTTTTCGTCTGACACGGTTCCGATGTTCCACTCCAGAGAGTCTCCCGAGACCTCGTACGAGGCATCGAAACTCGAGACAACTGGCTCGCTGACCTGGTAGGGGATGATGACACTGACATCCCTGAGTGTGTCGCCGCCCGTCAGCTCGTACTCAACCGTCATGTTGTACTTGCCCGCATCCTTGTTGATCCAGACTGTGAACGTAATGGGGCATGCGCTGGTATCATCTGCCTTGGCCGTCGCCCTCCAGCGCAGCACGCCTACTGACTGATTGGTGGGGAAGCCGCGGGCAGTGTTGCTCATCTGGATAATCTTGGAGCTGTTGAAAAGGTTCTTGTCGACGTTGGGATGTGTTCGGAACTGGGCGCCGTGAGACGCGTTGGCCGTCAGGTTCAGTTTGACCTTGGTCAAGGTAGGGTCGGAGATGCGGAGGCTCAGATCACCAACTATCGCAAGGGAGTTGATGGATCCCTCTCTCGAAAGCTTGGCACTGATGGCCTCGTTGACCACGACATGGATGGCGTCACGGTCAAGAGTAGAGGAGACGCGGGGCTCTGCTGCAGGCTCGGGAACATGGGCAGGGGATGGCGTAATAAGGGGCGTATCATCCACCTCGGCGCCCATCTCGCCTCGAACGCGCTCGAACATGTCTGTAGTCTTGGATTTCTTGCCCAACTGCATACCCTTGCCCTTTGGAGCGCTCAGTCTGCACATGTCAGCCACCTGTCATCACGTCCTGGTACCACACAGCAACTCACTTGTTGAACGTCTTGTTCTTCTCAGCCTCGTACGAGTCGTACGTATCCGTTGGCGTCGGGCGGGTAGGAGGAGTGTAAGTCGGGTATACGGGCGTTCTGGGCATGCCGCCGCCGACGCGGCCAGCTCGAGCCGTCTCCTTGCGCTGCATTTCTAGCTGCTTGGCCTTTCGCTTGCGCTCCTCTGTCGCCTCCAACTCCTTGTTCTGTAGCATGTGTTAGCATGACGCCTTTTTCAACACCCACGAGTAGAGTGACGGACTCTTGCGATAATCTCCTGGATTCGCTCCTCGTGACTCTCCATCTCGAGGAAGGTCTTGATCTGGCTGATGGTCAAGTTCTCGCGGTATCCGAGGGTGACGAGCTCGTCGAAGGCGCTGAGCAGCTCGTATGCATTCTTAAGGATCTCCCTTTCTTCGAGGCTCTTGCAGGTGCTGGTGACAACCTGCGCGAACAGGTGCAGGGAGTCGATGTCTTGAAGGATGTTGGATTGGCGGTTGGTAATGAGCACCATGTAGAGCTCGTCCAGCGGCTGGTAAACAAAGCGCACGTTATCTTGTTCGACGGTCGTGTGCTGGGTGCCACTATCGGCGAGCTTCGGGAAAGACGCGAGGAGGGCTTCGATGCGGGATCGTGGCATCTCCCTGAACTGGCGGGAGAGGACAGCTTTCCCGCCACGGGTACAAATCGACGCTGCGAGGACAACCTATTCAAGTCAGCATCCTCTGCCTGCAGCCTGCAACAAAACCTGTATAGCGAAAAGGCGCCTCACCATTTTGGATGGGGTGTTGGGACAGTGTTAGGGGCGAATTGAATGTGTATATAGGCTGTCGCAACTCGACTTCGAGGTCCCAGGCCAAAGGGGAGGGGACCACATGGGGAGCTCGATTATTGAGGTCTGAATGTGTGAATCTGGCCAGTGCACGGGCCACTTCGCCCTTACGTACAGCGGCTGAAACTGGCCCCGAAAGAGTAAGGTGGGAGCTACCTCCAGAAGGCGCGTCTATTCGTAGCCGCGCTCAAGGAACGTAGAGGGGGTGGCACCTGGGCCTTTCTTAAATTCCCAACGCGCCTCATCCAACTCCACCTGGTTTGTCCTGCCTGGCATTACTTTGCCAACTTTCAACTCTTTGTCCTCTAACCATCTCCTCCCTTTTTCAGGGCATGTATCCTCCGGATAACTCTTTCAACGGATATCACGTCAAAGCCCCATACTCCCAGGGTACAAACTCAGCTTCACAATAACATCCCGCCGATATCTCCAGCCAACTGAATTTCGCTAGCTTCGTCGGGCGGACATCCGGATCTACGATACCTGAAGAAATCAACCGAACCACCGATCGTCCTGATATCCCGATCCCTCAATACCCCGGAGAAACTCGGAATCAATTTCCTTCCCAAACTGTTATTTCCGACTTGTCGGAACCAGAGGGGATGGCAACCGAAGCAGCCCCGCCCCCGAGCCTCGAGGCTCAGCAACACGAAGAGTACATCGACTACTCTGAAGACGACTTGGCAGTACCTGCCGTCAAAGCCAAAGACTCTAACAACGACTCATTTTCGTCCAACGCTCAGCTTGCCCCCGACGGGTCGGAGATGGTAGAGATGCTGCCTACACAGTCAGACCATCAAGCCCAAGCTATCGACGTGCAGGTCGACGCTGACATCGAGACTCTTTCTGTGGTTACCGATATAAAGTCGAAGGCCGATGGTGCAGAGTTTGATACTACAGTGGTCTCCGAAGCCGCCCATCGGATGGACGCTACGGAAGCTGAGGGCGATTACTTCAGCGAGACTGAAAACCTCAATATTATCGATGACGCGGAAGCTGAAGGGGCTTATATCAACGAAAACGAAATCAGCTGGGAGGATGGTCCTGGCGGTGAACAGGATGCAAATAAAGACGATAGTCACATCAAGGCTGACAATGATGACTGGCAGTTGGTTGGTGGCGCAGATCAGGTCGCACAAGATGCTGCAGGTCTTGACGAGGCATCTTTCGAACATGGTGAACTGGAGGGCCACAATGTTGACCAAGCGCTCGAGGATGCTCCCAAAGCCTTTGGCAGCCTCGACACAGACTTTGAAGCCGTTGCTGTCGTTGACGTCGATCCTACCTCGGGAGAAGGGCAAGTCGCCAACACCCAAGATTTGGAGGCGGATGATGTGAATGGGATAGCTGATCCCAATTTTGAGGGCGGCGATTCAGCGGTCGATGCCTCAGCAGATGACAGTGATACCCGGCTTGGACGTCTTGATACCGTTCAAGAGTGCCTTCGCAAACAAGGCGCCGATGACCATTCCATGGGCGAAGATCAAGATCCTCAGGCCGAACAGGAGGTCGAAAGCAACATTGCTGCTACTGATGATGATGTCACTGACGAGCAGCACCATGGCGAAGGTGCCGATGCTACCGACCACATGGCGTCAGAGGAAGCCTCATCGGACCACGAGCATGTGGTGTACGATGATGAGGTGCTTGCCGATGCGCGATCGTCAGTTTCGGCAGAAACCGCACCCAACGAGGATATTCCTGTAATTACGGTCTCGTACAAAGGTATCGACTATCCTTTCTTTTACGGTTCGACGGATAGTGAGGGCAAGGAATGCTTTTTCCATGACCTGTCTCTTTTGCACTGCAAAATGGAAGGAGTACTGGCAGGCTTCCGTCGAGAGCTTGCCAACGAACTCGGTCCATTTGACGAGCTTGTGTTCCAGATCGACGAGCTCGGACTTGAGTTTGCTGAAGTAAGTTTCCACACTCTGGAGACGGAATCTTTACTGACCAGCTCAAAGTCTAGCCAGCCAGATGTATTTTCCGACATAACCTTGGGCCAGATCATCTCCGTGTTTGATTCATTGGTTAAGAACCAGAACCCTGATGCGTCAAAGCCGCTCTACGCATATCTCTCTACCCGGCCCAACTGCAAAAAACGGTGGCTTTCGCTGGTCGATGATGCCTACAATGGCAAAGGCCTCGACGAAATCAGCTTCTATTTCGCATCCAGGGCTCATAGTGAAGCCCCTGAAATCTTGGATGATGAGGCCGACCTGATTGGAGAAGAGGACAATGCCGATTCTGCTACATGGCCACAGTCCCCTCGCGAGAGTGAACAAGGTGGCCTAGGTGAAGACGAGACCCAGGGTGAGACTGTGGAGACGAATGAGGACACCAACGAGTATGATGATGTTGGCGATGGGATTACTGGAGATGGCGATGCAGAGTCGCAGGACGCTCTTAACGATGATTCCAACGAGCCGGAGGCAAGTGTTGTAGAAGATGTCGATGCCGAGGCGACCATGGTCGACAACGAGGCTGCCCCCATGGACGAGTCCACCATAGCTGTGGAGGTGGACACCGTTGAAGACGCCAGCGTGGTAGACATGGAGGGCCAACAACCCGAACACCACGGGGAAAATGGTAATGCCGACTGTTTCTTATCAACCCCTTGCTTTTACCCCAGTTTTTGCCTTTGCGCCACTTGCACTTGGACCTTTCCGGCGGCAGAGATGGCGGAGGAAGATGACTTGCAGCACAAATATTTGGTGCGGATGACACGACATTCTGCCCAACAACAAACGCAGTTACAACTAAGCCATTCATATCTGGTGCTTCACAAAGAACCCCATACTCGGACAGCCCTCCGCCACTTGCATTCTCATTCCGATGTCAGCATGGCTTTTTCTTCAACGACAGACGCTGACAATATAATTCAAGCTCCAGAAGTCGACGCATCTAACCCACTCGTGTGGGATGCGGAAGAAGCCGATGCGTTCAACACCGTCGAGGACGCCCAGGTCTTTCCAGAAGATGAAGATCTCACGCACAGCTTGAACCAGATTGCCGAAGGTGTCGACGTGAACTCAGCAGACAAGGTAACCCCCAACACCAGTGCCACATCGACCTTGGATGGCGACGAAGAGGCCACATACGACAATGAGCTTGATCTCAATGCCGACCTGCCTGAAAATGAGGTTGATGGCGCCGAAGTCCATGGTCAGGACGACGAACTAGCAGAGATTGATTGGAGGGAGTTCCCTGGTCAAGACGATGATGTTGTACAGTCTCCTTCGATTTCTGGCAAACGCCAGAGATCGGATGTGGACGACATGCTGGATGACGAAGCTCAGAAAGGTATGTCTCATGTCTACAAAAACACAGAATGTAGCCGACTAACCATGCATTAGACGTCAAGCGTCGTCGGTCTTAACTTCAAGCATCCTCGCAACTAACCCCTTTATGGTTTTCCACCGACGCAGACAGTATCTAGGTCTGCTGGACTTTCCGACCCAATTGTTGGTCGGTCATCCTGGCGAACTCGAATCCCATGGTGCAACTCTACGACTATACGGGGCTGTTACTCAGCAGGGTGTCCTATACGATCATGACGGCGTCTCGCTCGGAGAACCGTAATTGCCCCCAAGGTAGGCTTTTAACATTGAATTTCGTACTGACTTGCAGCTTTTACATTCAACAACTACCAACGGACCAGGTGGCGACCTGGTGTACTGAATGGACGACACACTCCCCCTGATGCAGAATCCCCCTGAAACCTTATCGATACCCCGTCTATTCTCTTGCGATTTTGGTGGGATTTTGGCGTATAACGGGGGTGAAAAGCAATGGAACAGACCCCCTGACTCGGTTCATGTTTCTTTTTGTACACCAAATCGTTTCGGAGAAAGGACACGAACATGGTGCCGCAGGCCTGCTCAGCCAGGTGAAGTATGAAGTCTTCCTGCGAAAAGACGCGGAGGTGATCAGCATCTAGATGTCATCAGGGTATCTAGTTTTCATGACCGGCCGCCTTTGTCTGAAATGAGCTCTTTCTTGGAAGGAGGCGAATCAGGGTGCCATATTTCATCAAGCTGATGCATCACGTCCTTTGAGGGCAAGGAAAACATTATAAGAGAGGGAGAGGGAGACAGAAGAAGAAGAAAAAAATTGCCCGATCAAGGCTTCGCATTTGTTTTGATGTGCAGCAGAGTGATCGTGCCGAAGTCAATACGTTGTTCCTCGAGTCAATCTCCTGGACGTTAAGCATCCCTTGCAAGTCCAGACCTCGGCTCACCTGTGTGTGGTTGCATCACGTGAAACGAAGGCCCATCAAGCCTAATAGGATGTTGGCCAACAGCAGCCATCAAACGGCTTATGTTTGATGTTATAAGGGGATCGTGCTGAGATGCCATTGACGGCAGTAGATTTAGGGACGCGGTCTGAGCATGCGGTGCAGGATGAGACGGTTGCATGGTGCATGCATGGTGCAGGTTTTTACCTAGTAGTAAGCATTTGATCGTACTTTATTCCGGTCTTTTTCATCTTTTTCATCTAATGTTGAACCGCTTATGGTTCATGGCCACAACAGATCAGGAACACAGATTGGCGACATGGTGATTGATTCGGGGAAAATTGGAGAACCCTGCGAGGAAGAGGGTTATTCGAAACCCGGGCTCTTCCCCGCCAATACAAAGCACAGCATGTTGTATGGTTCGACCCAAGTCCCGACGACCTAGGTAGTTGAGCTGGAGGCATTGAGACAGCAGACAAGATCTTCAACGAACTAGCAGTGACGGAAGCTTGGGAGCCCAAGGTTTGGGTATGGTTGGAGAACGAGCCCGTGCTGTCGACCACATAGAGTTTTCCCCCGGGTTGTCGACCGTTTGCCTTTGGATTAGCGTGGCGCGGGAATCCCTGCGTGCTCTTGTTTCCGCGTACCGGTATTGGTTTCTTAACCATCCTCCTCCCCAATGAGAGGAACAAACCGATGGCAGGTTTTGTTTCGACGACGACCGTTCGCCGTTATGCGTCCCTGCCGCCCGCCAGTTTGTTGGATTCCTTTCCCCCCTCCACGATGAAAGGGGAGGGTCTGTTGGAGATGATTGGACAGGGTTGCACAGAGCACGAGGCATGGAGCGGCGACGGGCAGGAAGGCGTTGATCACGAGTTACGGCATAGAATGGAGCCTTTACATTCCTCTGCCATGGCAATATTACCCAGGGCAATATGCGGTAGCTTTGCGGGCTTTGCAAGGGAAAATTGTCCAGGGTACGGTATAGAGTCCTGTGCAGCCCACTGGCTGTTTTGATCACCCTTCCCGTTTGCTGGTGACGACGACTCACACTAACCCACACTAACAATACACAAACGTGGCTGTGTGTGGTTTTGGCCGCCAGTGTCATTTCGTAATGAGCCGGTTTCAACGGGACCCCACTTGGGATGTGAGAGAAAAATAGAAATGCCGATTTCCCTCTCAGTGGGATCGGATCTTCGTACTATGTATGGAGATTGACAGGGGAAAAGGGGGGGGGAGAACACTGACTAGAGCTCCGTCTGTTACCTAAACTACCTAGGTGTACCGGCACCGGTATCACCCCTCAAGACTGATTAGTCTGATACCTGTACTTCAGGAGTCCAGAAGAGCGCTGCCAAAGTGTGGTCCTCGTGCGGAGAGAACAGCGGAGCCTCCCACATCAAAGTCCTCTTACGCGCCATCACCCCTGTCGGAAGTTGAGTCGAGTTACGTTAGTCGAGGTGCTGTTCCGAGCCCCCTACCTTTGCGATGACCTCAGCGTCGGCGCCCTCGCCCGCCCTTGGGTGTACCTAACTAGGTAACACCGGGCAGAACGCTCAGGATCACGCGAGAACAGGCGAAGAGACTTACGATGGATGAAAGGGATACGGAATCCCAATAATACCCCCTCCCCTTCCCCTCTTCGTTTTGATCTTGAGCAGCGAACCGAGACCACCTTACAGCACAGACGAAGACCAGAGGAAGAAAAGAAGGGAAAGGGTCCCGGAAGTCCAAGAGGCTTGGCTTGATGACCCTGCAGAATTTGCCGTGTCAGGAATCACCTTCGGTCCAAAATCGCATGCGAGGAACGTTCCATCACACTGATCCCGCCATCGCCGCCCGTCATCTGCAGTGCCCGCCCGTGGCTGACCTGGCACGGTCTTATCACCCGAAATCTTACAGCGCTTCCAGCCCTGACTCCCCGCCGCACTCCTGCTACACGAGACCAGACCATGCCACCTCACATCGTCATATACATTGCCCACACACACCACACAACCTCGCCAGCTCAGCCCCAGTAGGTGAGCAGTTAGTAGGTACCTGCCCAGGTACCTTAGGTACCTACCTAGATAGATGGTGTACTTTACTTTGTACGAAGTACTTTGTTCCCCTCCAAAGTGGACAGTCTGGCCAGGCCTCTCTCCCTCTCTCCCTCTCTCTCGCACGCTGTTCCCCGTCCGGTCGGCCTCAGCCCCTCTCGAACACTCCCGCTAGGTTGATACTTAATACAGGTACAAGCATCGTACAGTGGACCCACCTGCGCTCAACAAGTCTGGCGCCGTAACCAAGTTCCCGTCCATGTTTCCAGGAGTTGTTGGAATTTATTTGTCCGGTACCTGGATTTGCTTGCTCACTTGCGCTGTTCGGCGAGTTTGTAAAATAAAGATAATAGAAAGGGCAACACGAACGCGTACCCCTTGTCACACACGTACAATTACATTACCTACCAGGTAGGTAGGTACATGACCTACCTATTTCCAGGGCAAACTACAGGTACTTACTTGTCGGGTGACTTTCCAGACCTGAAAGGGCGCCTCTCCAACCCTCTTCCCAGGGGGCTCTGAAACTCAAACCTGTCCCTATCTGGCCGGCTCGCATTCCTCCACCACGCTCCTCCTACCCACTACGTAAACTACCTTCTCTGCTGCTTCGTACGGGACCACATACTGCCACTGCACCACTTCCCAGCAAGGACCAAAACCACAACTACCTACATCCTCGCTTTGCCTTGCCCGTTTCTCGCCTTGCGCTGTCGGTTGGTTGGACGCAGCCCTGGAGAGATACCTACCCATCTGTGGTCTATCCGCTACGTACCACCTACGCAGTTTCGTCTGCAAAATCCCACGAAACGCCCTCCCTCCCCTTTCGGCCTCCCATTCGCGCCAACCCACCTTTCTCCCACTACGACTCCCTCGACCTCACCCCAGACACCGATTCTCCGACTCGACGACCACGACGGTCAAGACGACGACGGCCGCCTTCTCACGACTGTCATCGCTTTCGATACCGGCTCTTATAGCTTCCGCCACCACCAGTGTCCTCAGAGTCCACATTCCCATGTGTCGTTGCTGACGAGGTCCGGCCATCACTCCAATCGCTCCACCTCGCCCGGCGCGAGCCTCGCAAGCTTCCCTTCACGGGATACGACATTCTCTACAGCGACCGCCTCGCCACGGCGCACCCGCCTAACAAACACCGTCACTCTTTCCCGCCATTGTCGCAGTCGGCGCACTCACTTTCGGCAAGATGATGCTGGACGAGAAGTACGTTTGCGACCTGTGCGGCAATCCTGGTCGCCATCCGGATGCCACCACTTGCTGGTCTCGGAGACAAGTTGGCTGACAATCAACCTCGCGCAGATACATTGGCCTCGGCCTCGCCATGGCGTCCAGTTTAGCCATTGGTACGCATGCACCTTTATCCAAAGACACTCGAGAACCATCACTAACCGTGTCATATTGTAGGCATCAGCTTCGTCGTGACGAAAAAGGTACGCGATTCCCGAACGTCGCGACTGCCCTGGCAGCGTCGATTGCGTTTATCAAGTGTGGAAGCTGACCCTCCATCGTAGGGTCTCATGCAAGCGGAAGAACGTCACGGCTTCGAAGGCGACGGCTACGTGTACCTCAAGAGCCCGGTGTGGTGGGCTGGAATTTCGACCCGTGAGTTGGCATCAGACGAAACCCCTCGACTGATGGCGACAAGCCGCTAACAGGTGTCCAGTGGTCCTTGGGGAAATCTGCAACTTTGCCGCGTATGCCTTCGCGCCCGCCATTCTCGTCACCCCTCTCGGAGCCTTGTCTGTCCTGATCGGAGCCGTTCTGGATCATATTTCTTGAAGGAAGAGCTCGGTGTCCTGGGCCGTCTGGGAAGTGCAATCTGTCTCATTGGCGCCGTCATCATTGTTCTTCATGCGCCCCCGGATGAAGATATCCAGACCATTGATCAGATCCTGAATTACGCCATCCAGCCGGGTAAGTCTGCAGCTCCTGCGGTAGAACGCGACCGACAACTAACGCCATGCCAGGCTTCTTGCTGTATGCGTTTGTCGTCACTGCCTTCGCCGTCTTCATGATTTACAAGGTCGCGCCGGTTCACGGACGGAAGAACCCAATCATCTACCTCTCCATCTGCTCGACGGTCGGCTCGATTTCTGTCATGTCAGTCAAGGCTTTCGGAATCGCACTAAAGCTCACGTTCGCCGGAAACAACCAGTTCAGCCACCCCTCGACCTACGTCTTCATGATCCTGACGACCGTTTGCATCCTGACGCAAATGAACTACTTTAACAAGGCACTTGCTCAGTTCCCCACAAACATGTGAGTATAGCCAACCCATGGTGCGCGCGCTCTGGACTGCGCTAACGGAGAGACGATATAGTGTCAATCCCCTTTACTACGTAACCTTCACGACTGCGACCCTTTGTGCCTCGTTCATTCTGTTCGGCGGCTTCAACACCACCGATACGGTCAACACGATCTCTCTTCTCTGCGGCTTCCTCGTGACCTTCACTGGTGTCTACCTGTTGAACCTGTCGAGATCCGACCCGAACGGACACAAGCTGGTTGCCGGCCGTGGTGGCGATGATGCTACCGGTACGGACATGATCTCCACCATCCAAACCCGCCTCAGCATGCAAGCCCGCAGGAGCCAAGACCCCCACCGAATGAGCATTGGTAGCCGTCACGGTGACACGACTGGCTTGATGAGGGCCTATGACGAGGAGGCCGGTGCCGAGTTCGGTCTCACTGATCTAGCCGAAGAAAGCGACGACGACGATGCTCATCACAGGGCGAACGGGTCCGCCAATGGCCACTCAAAGTCATACAATGAGACAATTGAGCTCCAGAACCAGAGGACCGACAGATGAGAGGGTGCAGTGGAACCGTCTATCCCCTAGTTACGGGTAGACGCTGAGGCGGCAATTGTCTTTTTTTTTCTTTCTCTCTCGCAACATTTCTTATTAGGAGCCCGATATGGGGCAGTATTGTACATTTTCCCCACAACCATATGACTTGAGAAGTTCTCCACGACATGATCGGATTCATGAAAGAGGCAAAGACCTACTACGGAAAAGGTGCAGGTGCACCCCCAGTCAGGGAAAGGGAAAGCACCAGGAAACCAGAACCATCAAGCTTTCCACACTATTTCACTTCTGCCACGGCACAAGGAGTATCATCGGCACGGGAGGGATCACCTGGGAGGATGGGTGGGCGTTTTATCGGGGATTCCATGGCACCACGTGCGAGTGCACCTATTGTACGATTAGGGAGGCGACGATGGGGGAGGGCGTGACTACAAGATGCATACCCCGATTCGCCGCCCAGAGGCTAGCATTTTTGTTCATTGTCCAGAAGCATTCAGAGAAAGCATTATAGACGTAGGACCGGGGCCAGGAGCCTGGCGAATTGAGAGCATCATGGACCCCGTTATGACCTGGACTGCGAACGCGATTCGGGGAGGACCTCCACAGCCGATCCGTCCGTCATGCACACCGGGCGTCCGTCACTAGGATGAGGAGGACGGGTAGTAGCAAGGCACCATGGCTTCCTTTAATGATTTCGTTGCTCATTTCATGGTTTGTTTTACCATTACAAGCCAGTCGCAACTATCCGAATTCCCCTTTCGCAGAGTGATGCAAATGTTGATCAAGACGCCTGAGTAGTAGTATTCCACCCCCGTCCTCCCGAGAACTTTTTCTTTTGTGCCTGGTTCGCGCGAACACCCCCATATTTGTGTCATCTCCAAGTCTGTCCTGGTATTTTGTTTTTGGGAAAGTAGACAATAGAGACTAGAAGCTAGCGAAAAGCAGACCAAAAGTTGTTGTTTTTTTCCTTCCCCCACTGACGTCCTTTACCAACCGGCCGGGCCGGTGCCAGACTCAGCAGCCTCCTCGACGACGACATGAGAAGAAACCTGCGGCTCGGCGTCATCCTACGACTGAGCCTCGGCCTCCTCGCCGCCCTCCTGGGCCTGCTGCTCCGCTTGTTGCGCCTCGGCGGCGGCCTGGGCCTGGGCGGCCTTGGCGCCGTAGTCCTGGGACATGGGCTGGACGACGGCCTGCTCCTCCTTGGGCTCAAGGATGGAGACGGCGTCGGGGAGGGTCTTCTGAGGACCGGCCTTGCCCTCGGGGTCGGAGCCGCGCATGATCTTGACCTTGATGCCGAGGACACCCTGGCGGAGGAGGACGTGGCGGGTGGCGGAGTCGATGAAGTCCTTGGCGGGCTGACCGGAGTGGATCATGAAGCCGTCGGTGAACTTCATGGACTTGGCACGGGCGGCACGGAGCTTGCCGGAGACGACGACCTCGCAACCCTTGGCGCCGGACTCCATGATGAAGCGGAGGACACCGTAGCAGGCACGACGGACGGCGAGACCGTTGAGGAGCTTGTAGCGGAGGGACTCGCACTGAGCGACGGCGGAGAGACCGCGGTTCTGGACCTTGGCGGCGTAGAGGGAGACGGAGTTCTCGGGGAACTTGAAGCGCTTCTGGATGAGGGAGGTGAGCTCGCGGATGCGGCGTCCCTGCTCGCCGAGGACCTCCTGGGTGTGGGTGGCGCGGATGATGATGTCGGTTACCGTGGGGGTGACGCGGACCTCGACGCCCGAGTAGCCCTCCTCAGCCAGCTCGCGCTGGAAGAACTCGTTGAGCTCAGCGTAGAAGACGCCATCGGCGACGAACTTTCTGCGCTTGGAGCTGTTTGGGGGAAAGGGACTGGTTAGCGATCCATTGTAGCAATTTCCTCGTGCGCTGCACCCTGATGTTCTTCTTTTTATTCTCTTTCTCTCCTCTCCCTCTCTCTCTCTCTCTCTCTTTCCCCCTTCGAGATCGTGAAATGTTTCGCGGCGGCGGCGGGGGGGAGGGGTGCAACTCTTTATTCGCAACAACACGGACGAAATGAGGGGGGAAGGCTTACATCTGAGTGCCTGGAACAGCCATCTTGACTTCTTTGCCCGGTTGTCGAAAAAAAGAAGGGGTGGGATAGTTGGGACGGGTTGTTGGAGGTTGTCGACGGTTCGTTCGCGGTCGGGGGGTGGTGGGTGAGAAATGAGGTTGTTCGGGTAGCCCGCCTCGCCGGTCGTCCAGTGCCTCGCAAAGATTTTGGCAATTGAAATTCTGTGTGCCCTAGGCGGTCGGCGATAAGGGGACCATAGTGGTCTGTGCTGGCCTTTATCGGGTTGAGGGTTCTCCACTGCGTGCCAGCTGCGGTGACCTGCCAGCCCGACCCATGTGGTTAGAAAGTAGAGGTACGTATCTCTCCGCTGCTGACGTTGCACGTGCTGGCTGGCTGGTCGGGAATCGGGAGTCGGGACAGAGAGCTCCGTTTGCCGGAGGTGGGGTTTCAAGGGGGGGTGCAGCTTGTTGGAGTGGGAGGTCCCTGATCGCGTTGTCACTCCCCAAGGCCACGACAGTGAAGGAAGTCCGACTGGTCACGGGCCTCCGTAGGAGCTGAAGGCGTCAGGTGGGTGGTAATTTGCAGTTCAAGATTGAGACCCAAGTTGCGGTTCATCCACCCAACCAGGGAATGCTAAGCTACCTAATTTTCTACTCTCTCAAGAAAACAGACGCGATCAGTACACTTGCCTCTTTCTTTCTTTTTTTCTTCTTCTCCTTACTTCCTCTCTCTCCCAAATGTAAGTTGGAAGAAGATCTTTACCAAAATTCCAATATTAATTTCTTCCAAACCCAGGCAGTAGACAACCAGCTGGTGAGGGCGGGTTTTGCACCCATTCTTGAACACAAAGACCCTAGCATCCCATTGCCAAATAGGTACCCTTTTGAAGCCGTGACGTCGGCCTTCTGCTCTCGGCCCCGCGCTAAGCTATTAGTGGGGACCAGGATCAGCTGTCTCTTCCTGCTTTTGCTGCTCCTGCGCACCTGCCCGCACTGCGATAATCAGAAGCACCAGCCAAACTGCTGGACCGCCAACCGACAACCATCTTCCTACGCTACCTGCGTTACCTCACCTTCTAAACCTTACCCTGCGCAACCTCTTTAACTTCAACTCTGCACGGTTACATTGATTTTCCCCCTTACTGTCTCCCCTTCATCGTGGCCCTTTTTTTATTCCCTCTTCACTGGAGTTGCGCGGCGTTCCTGCTGCTCTCCTTCAAGTGAATCTCCTTACCTACAGACCTCCAACCCTCCGGACCTTCCGCACGCGGCCATGCTGCAGTAGCTCAAAGAAGCATCATCTTCAATAGCACTTCATCATGGAGGCCAGGAAGGTAAGTTGTACATGCTCTTTCATTTTGTCCTCTGGCAGCATGGAGAAGGCGAGGGGAAGAAAGCTGACTGTGTTGCGTCCTGAAATATAGGTAGTTAAAAACGTCCAGTGCATCAACGGAGGCCTTACCTCAGCCGGCACCTTGCGACTCACCGATTTCCACCTCGTTTTTTGCGCGCCACCACCTCCCCTCAAGGACCAGATCCAGAACGACGGAAACAACAACAGTCAACCTCCTCCTAAGATCCGAGAATCATGGATCACCTACCCCATCCTTTTGCACTGCACCCTCCGACTTATGCCTCCAAACCACGGCATCCATAGCTCCATCCGCATCCGCTGTCGCGACTTCATCTTTGTCACCTTCACATTTGAAGACAACAATGTTGCCCGGGATGTCTTTGAGTTCATCAAGCTCAGGACCTGCAAGCTTGGCACCATCGACAACCTCTTTGCTTTCAGCCACAAGGGTTCCAAGGCTGAGAGACAGGTCAATGGCTGGAAGATCTACGATGCCAAAGCTGAGTTCCGCCGCCAGGGCATCAGTGAGAAGTCGGCGGATAAGGGATGGAGAATCAGCAACATCAACAAGGACTACACATTCTGCGACACCTACCCCGCTACTCTGGTGGTCCCCTCTTCCATCTCCGACAACGTCCTCAAGTACGCCAAGGAGTACCGATCGCGACACAGAATCCCAGTGCTCAGCTACATCCACCCGGCCAATAACTGCACAATCACCCGCAGCGCCCAGCCTTTGTCGGGCATCACCAGGAAGAACAACATCCAGGACGAGAAGCTTGTCATGGCCTCGTTCGCCCCGACCGTACCCCGGACCAGCATCGACAGGGACCAGCCTCCCCGCCGGAGCCAGTCAGACACCTCTGAGAAGAGTTCGTTGGATGAATCAGAGCTCTCGGAGCAGGCCAGGGTGGAGGAACAGGCGATTGCAGATGCAGAGCCCAAGATGTATGACGAGAAGGGCAAGCGACTCATCTACGGCGCCCAACAAACCAATATGATTGTCGATGCCAGACCTACTGTGAACGCCATGGTCAATCAAGTTCAAGGCATGGGATCTGAGCCGATGGATAGATACCCTGGCGCCAAGAAGGCGTTTATGAACATTGAAAACATCCACGTCATGAGGAGCTCGTTGGCCAAGGTCGTAGACTGCCTCAAGGACGCCGACATCTCCCCCTTGTCCCCAGACCAGAATGCCTTGGCTTCGACTGGCTGGCTGAGACACACGCAAGCCGTCCTGAACGGAGCTGATATTGTTGCCCGGCAGGTGTGGTTTAAGCACTCCCATGTCCTGATCCACTGCTCCGACGGGTGGGACAGAACCAGTCAGCTCAGCGCCCTTGCCCAGATTCTGCTGGACCCTTACTACCGGACTATTGAGGGCTTCATCGTCCTGGTCGAGAAGGACTGGGTGTCGTTTGGTCACATGTTTAGGCTTCGGTCTGG
Organism: Colletotrichum falcatum; assembly: GCA_019425465.1. NCBI lineage: Eukaryota > Fungi > Ascomycota > Sordariomycetes > Glomerellales > Glomerellaceae > Colletotrichum > Colletotrichum falcatum. The sequence goes on along the minus strand of SWKJ01000008.1, from coordinate 290,161 downwards.
CCACTTGAACCACGAGAGCTGGTTCACTGTCCAGAAGGACGGCATGGCTGGCTCGACAGTCCAGCCCGGCGACAACGACGGCCGTGACGATGCCTTCCAGAACCTCTTCACTGGCGCTAGGCAGTTCTTCAACCCCAGCAAGGAGGACGCAGCTGACCCCGAGGCTGTCGCCGAGGGTTCGACGGGAAAGGTCGCTAAGGACGAGGCCACCGTTCCGAAAATGATCAGTCCCGTCTTTCACCAGTTCCTGGACTGCGTGTATCAGCTTCTCCGCCAGAACCCAACCAAATTCGAGTTCAACGAGCGATTCCTCCGTCGTCTGATATACCATCTCTATTCTTGCCAGTACGGCACATTCCTCTACAACTCCGAGAAGCAGAGGACCGAAGCCAGAGCGTCCGAGCGAACGGCTTCGGTGTGGGATTACTTCTTGTCCCGAAGGTCCGAGTTCACCAACAAGGAGTACGACTCCACCGTCGACGAGTATGTTAAGGACCGTGGCCGTATTATCAAGCCGAACCTCGATGACATTCGCTGGTGGCATCAGCTCTTCAACCGTACCGACGAGGAGATGAACTCGCAGTTGAACGCTGTGGCGGCCGCCGCAGTCAACAGAGCTTCGGCTCTGGCCAACTTCCAGCCATCTACTGAGGAATCGTACGCAGACAGCCAGCCCGGCACCCCACCTCAAGGGGCTTCGAGCCCCAAGCCGCCGCCGGCTCTTCCCACCAGCCAGTCCGTTCTAGCAGCCGTGGAGACGGCGCACACGACACTTACCCCGAGTCTGCAAGAGCGACAGGCACCGACTTTGCACCGAAGTGTATCAGCCGAGAACTCGAACGCTTTCAGCGCCTTGAGAGAGGGCATCGCCGGCCTGAACATCGGCAAGAATGTCAGCGGCATGCTCACCAACCTCGGCGGGCGCAACGCTAGCCCCGCGTCCAACTCGAGAGTTACAAGCCGCACCGAGCAAGAGCTCCGGGAGATGACATAGGGCGTCATGTTCGAACACATGCACGAAGCGCCTTACACAATCGAAGTGACGGACAGGACCATGATGCTCGACGCTGAGCTCTTCTACCAAGATAGTTGGAACGACCCGGATTACGCAATGAGTGATTGGGATAATGAATCGGTCTGGGCGTGGGGGATTAAAGGGATGGTGAACTTTGGCATGATGAGCTTGACCAGCTTGAACAGCGCCTTGGCTGAGGATAAGCCAGCCAACGATATCTGCCCTGACGCATCAATGGACTTCACCGATGGCGTCGCTAAGAGAGAGGTCGGCGATGATGCATGTTCTGACACCTCTTCAACTCAATCTCTCGAGCGCGTCGCGACGGGTGAGGTCACCAACGGCGGTCTCTTCATTATGGTGGGCTCGAGTACAGAGGAGCTCTTGTCTGCCGAGAACGGCAGGTCTCTGAGCTCCTATCAACGGCGCAACCCGATGGACAAGCGGTCCACAACCTAGTTCAACAATTCAGGAGTTTGGCGGGACTCGATGCATTTTTTCCACCTTACGACTACAAAAGAACGGACGGATGGTTTTGGCAAAAAGGGGCTTGGGAATTTGGGATGGAGTGTTTCACGGCTCCATAACGACGACGCGATGGCGTTTCTGTACTTGTACCACGACTTTTTCTTTTCTTCTTTTACACTTCGCCTCGCCTCGCCTTTCCCCCTCTTCGCTTCGCAACGTTGGTCATGCCAAAACTGTCATCCGCATAGTCTGCTATACGGCGTCGGATGGTCAGGAGTAAAAGACAACTTGCATCCAAGAGCGGTAAAGGGGGCTTCACAAGACGTAACGAAACGGGACGAATGGAAACGGCTTCATACACGGTGATTCAGATGGGAAGAATCTGGAATAAAAACGAAAAGTTGGCGTGGATTGAGCGGTTTGGGTGGAATGGAGACGAGCGAGCGAGAGAGAGAGGGAGAGAGGGAGAGAGGGAGAGAAAGAGACAGGAAGACGTTAGGGGGTTCCGTTATATAGGTCCGCTTGGATTTCGAACTCCCTGTACTCTCAGTTCCATAATTCTAATCAATTCTCAAATAGAAACCTTCCGGTCCATCGGTGATGCTTGTCAAGGAGATACAGGAGGCATCGATTATTAGCCCCGTGGGTATCTACGTCACAAAAGCCTTCATTAATGACCGCTGTAGGGAACCTGGCTTTGTTTAACCATCTTGTTTTTTTTTCTCTTCTTTTTTCCTTTGTGTCTATTGCGTCGTTGGGCATCAGATCGGGCCAATCTGGTGCGAAGGACAAAGTCTACGCCCACAGACCCGGCGCCAAGCCGAGGCTCCTTTTTCTCATCTAACGATTTTAAACGATCCGAAGCCATCCGTCATGTTCATATCCCATCATGCTCATCACTACAAGAAGACCTCGAGGTTGATCTCGAGGGTGCTCACGGGGTATCTGTGCACAAGTTAGTATTCAATAATCCAGACAGGAAGACTCGGAAACGTACCTCAAGTCAAACTTCTCCAGCACAGTGGGGTGCAGAATGCCAAACTCGCCGATGCGTGCCTCTTTGCCGCCAAGGCGCAGGTAGATGGCGGCCGCGTGGCCAGGGAAGAAGGTGGGCTCGTCAATCTCCTCAATCCAGTAGCCGTCAGGCTTGCTGGGGTTCTCAACGACCTTGAAGTCGACGCTCTTGCCAGCCGTCAGACCCTCGTCATGGGTGAGGAAGGCGGTACGGAGCATCAGGAGGACGCGGTCGAGGAGACCGTGAACAACCTCGAAGCCGCTGGTCTTGCCGTACCAGGCGGCACCGAAGTGACGCTCATTGCGAGCCTTGCGCTCCAGGGACTCGTCCTTGAAGACGACGTCGGCCGACTCGAAGATCTTGATGGGTACACTGTGCTTCTTGTTCTCGCGAATGGTCTTGAGGAGACCGGGGACCAGGGATGTCCGGACAACCTGGTACTCGGCAGTCTTGGGATTGGCGAGCTTGACAGCGGTCTTGCCGTCATCTTTTCTGTTCAGCCAACCGAAGTTCTCGTCGTGACTGCAGAGGATGAGGGGCATGACTTCGCTCCAGCCGGACATGGCGGCCTCTGTCCGGACAATATCGGCAAGCTTATTGATCATGAGAGGAGCGCCAATGGTCGCGCTCTTGTTAGGAGAGGATCTGGGAAGGTTGTTGTATCCGTAGCAGATAGCCAGGTCCTCCATGACATCGCACTGGTGAAGCACGTCGGCACGGGTGACGGGGATAGACACGTTCAAGAGGTTGCTGTCCTTGGTGGAAGGCTTGGCGATGTAGGCCATCTTGGTAAGAAGCTTACACAAGGTCTCGGGTGACTCGTTGAGGCCAGTGCAGGCGTTGAGGTAGTCGATCTCGACCTCGATGCTGCGGGGCGCCAGGGTGGGTGTTGTTCTTGAGGAGCCGTTGTGCTCGGAGACGATCTTGACGGGCTCGACGGTGAAGGGCTCGGAGCAGTACTGCGAGAACATTGTGACCATCATGTCGCAGACGATATCGAGCTTGGTGGCGTCGGTGGCCGTCATCTCAATAAAAACGTTCTTGGTGTCGACGGTGATCTTGGAGTGGTCGCCGTTGATGATGGGTGGCAGGGAGCAGACAACGCGGTTCTTGTCGTAGATGACGGGGTAGACGGGAGAGTCCTTGATGATGTGCAGGTACTTGCCGAGGTGCTTGTCGCCCTCGTAGAACTGCATCAGCTCCTCGCCGTTCATCTCCTTGGTCTGGTTCAAGGGCTTGAACTTGATGTCCCTAGGCGGCAAGGCCTCGTATGTGAAAGGGCCTTGTATCGTGTCGAGGTCGTGGGTTCCAATAGCTACCAGTGTTCTTTGTCTCGCCAGGTTCATGTGCAGCTTGTCCTGGAGACCGATGAAGGAGTCGTAGCTTTCTTGAGTGAACTTGATATTGCGGAGGATGGCACCGGCGACGAGAGGCCGGATCTTGCCGGTGTCTGGGGTGACAGTGATGACCTGGGTCTCGGGGTTCTTGGGCTCGACGACCTTGTAGTTGGGGGCGGCGACGGTTCCTCTGAAGATGTTGAGCATGAGTGCTATTCCCTCGAAGCACAGCATGTCGTATCGGTTGGCGGGGATCTCGATCTTGAGCTGGGGCGGCTCCTGCACGCCATTGACAATTGGTCGCTCGTCATTTTCGGTGTCCTCGTCGAGCTCGATGCCGAATTCGAAGCAGAGGTCCTCAAATTCCTGGGTTGTAAAGCTGCGTGGTGATGGTTAGCAGATTGGTCATTGCGGGATGGCGGGGTCGTGATATGAGGTGCGACAGCGGCGCAACATACTTTTGGCCCAGGGCCTTGTACAAATCGTACTTGTTGACGGATATGGTAGGCATGGTGAGGATTGACGAGATGATCTCGGGGATACAGAGGTCCGGCGGTCGTCGAGGGCAGGAGAGGATCGGGCAATGGTCACTTTCCTTCTCCTAATATGGCCTTGAGTCACAGAAATTTTGGGGACATTCGGAGGTGAGGCAATGGCACACATTGGGGGGGTTCGCGGGCGGGATGAACTTGCTGCTTTTACGGGCTCGGTAGGAGTCATTCGGGCTACCCACTGTCGTTCCTGTCGAATGCTGAGGGACTGCGGGGTTGAGGGGCAGCAAAAGCGGCGGCAGGACTCGGCATCTCAATTTTCCAGGGTCCGATGTCACTCCAGTGGCCCGTGCCAGGCGAAAATGGTGCTACTGCTTGCTGGCCGAGATGCAGCAGACCTAGTCTACGTCTTGGATGCAGAACAGGCAGGGCCGATGACAGCTGGCGACTAGTGCGGCGGCGGGCTCGTCGCCAGCAGACGAAGTCGGCGATGGCTGTCTTTGAGGTTCAAGGTTTGATGACTGACAGCTCATAGCTAGCTGCCTTGCCATCTATGAGAGTGGTGCCTAGTTGACCTTGTTGGATGCATCAACGCGCTTGGAACCTTTACGTCATTATCCCATAGCTCTAAACATGCTTGGGGAATACCCATGATCATGTAGCTCTTTTCGTGACCATTTTCTTGGTTAGGTAGATATTTTAGCTGCCTTAGCTGCATCGCAAGTGAACCCCCCCTCCCTCAGCTGGTCACCGGGGAGACTTGCCCACGAAGAGTCAGAGGGGATCTTCTCTAGCAAAGGCAGCCGGTGCACCCTACCTATTGGTAGGTAACTAAAGGCGTTGCGTTTCTTGTACGAACGTACTCCCATCCTGTCGAGGCGGGGGACTGGAATACCACAGTACAAGTACGTCCAAGGGAGGGAGAGATACGTCAGTGCTAGCAAACCCTCTCTGCTGCTCCTCAAAGGCAGTAGCCCCTCATAACTCATCTCAAGAGTAGAGTGCTACATCTCCCTACCTACACTCCTGCCTTACCTACCACCTACCTAGGTACCTGCCTACCTATCTATCTGCTGTACGGATACCCGCCCAGAGAAGACACAGTACGTACCTTGGCAGCCTTACCTAAGGCGGCTCGTCTGGTCACAGATACCTACAGGGCTCCTAGACGCCCTGGACTGCTTGCTGTTCCCCGTCACCACACTGATAATTCAGGTGCAGTGCAGTAGGCCGGGTGGGACACAGCCAGAAGCAGAAGCGAAAGCCGACCTCAGAAGCGTCAAACTTCCCTCTCCGTTCCGTGCCTTGTGCCGCCGCTACCTATCTCAAATCAACACCACATTTCTCCTCCGCCAACTACCATACGAACCCTCTCTTCTCACCACGACAACCAACCCGTACTTGTCGCCAACCCGCCGTCGGATAGTGGCGTGGTCTGCATGCCCGCAGCCTCCTGATAGTAATTCCCATCCACCACCCCCGGTTGCACCGTCTCAGATTTTAGAGCCCGCCCCTCCCCCATCCCACAACGACCGCCGCTCGCCCTCAACCAACCCATTGCATCACTCGCACGCGATCCACTCCGGTCGCTGAAAACCAAGACGTCGACTCTCCTAAACATCGCCCGAGTTCCCCCCATCGATAGACGCGCCTGTGCTTTCTCGCTCGCCATGGCAGACGCGCCGAATACCCAGGACGAGCTTTACCCTATCGCCGTCCTCATCGATGAGCTAAAGGTATGGCGGTGACTGCCTGGCCAGTCTCCCATCTCCCGGCGCACACTCCATTGCTAACCTGTCAAACCCAGCACGACGATGTCCTCCTGCGTCTCAATGCCATCCACCGCCTTTCCACCATCGCCCTCGCCTTGGGCGCCGAGCGCACGCGAGAGGAATTGATCCCCTTCCTCGACGGTATGTGTCGCGCATCCTATCCCATTTGAGACAATATCTAAACAAACCACTAGAGTCCGTCGAGGATGAGGACGAGGTACTGGTCGCTCTCAGCGGCGAGCTAGGCAACTTCATCGAGTACGTTGGAGGTCCCCAATGGGGCCATGTTCTCCTCTCCCCCCTCGAGAACCTCGCTGCCATCGAGGAGCCTGTCGTGCGGGACAAGGTAGCTATTGCCCGCCCCCCCTGCTCCACCTGCCCAGGTCACGTCGCCTAACCAGAACAGGCCGTCGAGTCCCTCAACAAGATCTGCGAGGAGCTCTCCTCTCAGCAAGTCGAAGAATATTTCATCCCCTTGACCATCCGACTGTCAAAAGCAGACTGGTTCACCTCCAAGGTGTCTGGCTGCGGCCTTTTCACAACGCCCTACAAGAAGGTGTCCCCGCCCGTTCAAGAAGAGCTCCGGAAGCAGTTCGGCCAGCTTGTTCACGATGAGACGCCCATGGTCAGGCGCCAAGCCGCCACCAACCTCGCAAAGTTCGTCAAGGAGATGCCGGCTGCTATTGTTGTCGATGAGATGATACCCCTTTTCCAGCACCTAGCTCAAGACGACCAGGACAGCGTCCGTCTCCTCACCGTCGAGATCCTCATCTCCATCGCCGAAGTCGTCCCCAAGGAGCAGCAGTCGAGCCACGGCGTGCTGCTCACCTCCCTGCGCAACCTGATCGAGGATAAGAGCTGGAGGGTCCGGTACATGATTGCCGACAGGTTCGAGAAGGTTGGTCCCGAGTCCTCTTATGCGCAATGGGTTTACGCTAATGCGCGCATAGATTTCCAAGGCAGTCGATGAGGAGGTTGTCTCAAGAGATCTGGTGCCCTCCTTCGTCAAGCTTCTCAAGGACAACGAGGCAGAGGTTCGGACTGCTATCGCTGGACAAATACCCGGGTTCTGTGCCCTCGTCGACCGAACCGTTCTCTTGAACGACATCATGGGCAGCGTCGAGGACCTTGTGTCCGATACCTCTCAGCACGTCAGAGCTGCTCTGGGAACTCAGATTAGCGGTCTTGCTCCCATTCTGGGCAAGCAAGAGTAGGTGCCCTGGTTGCTGGAGTAAGAGGACATGACTGACGCCTCAACAGGACCATCGACCACCTGCTGCCCATGTTCTTGCAGATGCTGAAGGACGAGTTCCCCGAAGTCCGACTTCACATCATTTCCAAGCTGGAGCTGGTTAACCAGGGTATGTGGGCTTTATTTTTCCAGCCGAGGCGCACGGCTAATCATCCGCAGTCATTGGTATCGACCTACTATCACAGTCACTCCTCCCTGCCATTGTTCAGCTTGCCGAGGATAAGCAGTGGCGAGTGAGGCTGGCCATTATCGAGTACATTCCCCTCCTTGCAAGCCAGCTCGGAGTCAAGTTCTTCGACGAGAAGCTCAGCAACCTGTGCATGAGCTGGCTCGGCGACACGGTCTTCTCGATCCGTGAGGCTGCGACGCATAACTTGAAGAAGCTCACCGAGGTATTTGGGGTTGAATGGGCAAGCGAGGCGATCATTCCCAAGGTTATGGCTATGGGCAACCACCCCAACTACCTCTACCGAATGACGACCGCCTTCGCAATCACCGTGAGTGGTTCACTTTTATTACGGAGCATTCGTGTGCTAACAAGTCGCAGACTCTCGCTTCGGTCGTGAGCCTTGATGTCATTGCTGACAAGATCCTCCCAATGCTGGACAAGCTCGTCGATGACGAGATCCCCAACATCCGCTTCAATGTCGCCAAGACATACGGCGTTCTGATTGACGTTCTGCGCCGCCTGCCGGAAGAGGGCACCGTTTACTCGTTGGAGAAGGAGGGCAACAGCTTCACCGCATCCCCGAGAGGCATGGAGCTGATCCAGACGCGCGTTATCCCCAAGTTGGAGAAGCTGCAAAAGGATGACGATGTCGACGTGCGGTACTTCGCCACAACGTCCGCGAACAGCGTTTCTGGACCTTCCACTGGCGAGCCTATGAACACATCACCATAGATGAGAAACGTAATGAAGCAATTCCCAATCTTTTAAGCCGGACCGTCCCAATATCCCTCCCTTGATTGCATCGACTAACATATGACGGTCTCTGGTGCTCCTTCGGCTCGACTGTATGGTTTTGCGGAAAAGAAAGGGAAAAGACACAACATATAGAGAGAGAGAGAGAGAGAGAGAGAGAGAGAGAGAGAGAGAGAGAGAAAGGGAGATAGGGAGGGAGAGTGGCGTATGCGCATCTTCAGATGTTGTGGGCTTGGCGAAAGGGGCGGTCCTAGAGCATAGGTTAGGTTGCAAGTTGGGGTAAGGGGGATGTTGAAGGATGGATGCAAAGGGTAGGCGCAGCTACCGATACTCCCCTTCCCCGAAAGAGAAACGCAATGTATGATACACCAGCAGCTGTCAGAAGCGGGAATGCGACGCAACGACGAGGGGCATTGACTAAAGCCGTCAAGTGTGCTTACAGCCGCACCGCGCCAGTGGATTTGGGTATCTTGGTGGACTATTCATTCGTCTAACTCGTGGTGGCATCGTGATGAGCCGGCCTATATCTGCCTCTGGAAGCACAGGCTGCTGATGGTCTGACCCTTGGCGCCACCGAAGGTGAAGCTGGGATAGTCCACCTTTCCGACGGCAACGAAGCGGCCGGCGTCGTCCTCGTTGGCGGGGCCCTCGAACCAGGCCCTCAGTTCCTCCTCGGTCCAGTTGCAGCTCGTGATGAGGAGCAGGCCCCCGGCCGGACGAGGCGGAGCGCGCGGCCGCGGTAGCCCTCGCATATGCGCCGGCCGTGGGCGTCCTTTTCATCGCTGAGGCAGATGGCGTCAAATGTGCCCTTGTCGAGGACGACGTCCCAGCCCTGGGCCTGGGCGCCGTTGAGGACAGTCTCCCAGGGGCCGTTGAGAACGTCCCACTCCTGGAACTCGGGCTCCTTGGGCTCCTCGCCGTCCTCCTCCTCTTCCTCCTCCTCCTCCTCGTGCTCGCCGTCCCCCGCGTCTCTCATGTCCCGGTCGTCGTTCTGGTCGGCGGAGGACGAAGACGAGGCCTGCCTTTGGGCGGCGATGCGCCGAGCGAGCTCGATGCTCTGCGGCGCGTAGTCGACGCCGAGGACGCGGCCGGCCCAGCCCTCGTCGCGGAGGGCGAAGAGGAGGGAGCCGTTGCCGCAGCCGAGGTCGAGGAACGAGGCGTCGGACTGGCGGATGGAGTGGTCGAAGGGGGCGGACTCGGTGAGGTCCTCGAGGTAGGTCAGGAGCTTGGACTCGGCGTCCGAGTCGTCGAACCAGACGGTGCCGCGGTCGTCAGGATTGGAGGCGTTGTTCGTGAGCTCCGTGGTGTAGAGGGTGGACCAGCTGTTCGGCCAGTCGCGTCAGTTGCGGAAACGGGCAGGAGGGTCAGGTCCCGGGGCATCGACCGAAAAGGGGAGGGGTGGACGGACTATTCCCTTGTTCCGAGCTTGGATGGCTCCAGGTGAACGGGCTTGGAAGCCATTGCGGGGGTGTTTTCAGCCATAGGTTACGGATTGCGTTGTCTGTGGAGGGCTTCTGGCTTCGAGAGTTCACCCCGCATGCGTCTTCAACGTCCCAAATTTTCGATGCTATCGCGGATGGGTTTGGCGGGGTGTTTTGCCGATGCTGCTCGAAATAGGAAGGCGGTGGAGGGGGCGCAGCAAGGGAGCCGGCCCCACCTGTCGGTGCAATGGATGAGGGGTCGGCGGCCGACACTCCATCTACCGCAGTCAATGTGTAAGTCGACGGGGTATGGAAGAGATGATGACGGTGCGACATAACATGACGAGATGACGGAATACGATGGGCTTGGGTATGGGAGGCTTATTATTCACGTTCGATAACAAAAACATAAACCACCGGCCCAAAAAAGTCTGATATATAAGAGTAGCAGAAGAGCCGTGTGATTTCGGGCAGCCAAAAGGAAGGGGGGGGGGCCTAGTATTCATGAGCATGGACGTCGTTCCGCTCGTACGAAGCACGCAAGGCAAAGCTACTGCGCCCACACGAGCCCTGCCTCCGCTCCCATGCGCTGCAGAACCGTTTCGACAGTGGCGTTTGGCAGACGAGGACCAAGATGGTCTGTGTGATGAAACTCCTTCCCGCGTACGACCTGGTGGCCAGTGAGCAATGTGACATGCTCACTTCCACGGGGGGCACACGTGATGGTATCGTCCCTTGTTCAATACTAAAATAAACCAAAAAGAGGATGCGTACGGGCACCGCAAAGGGGATGGGTGACGTTTCGTCTGGAGTCGGAGTTTGGTCTGTATAGATAGCCAACGCGCACGCCTCTTGCTCTGCCCCCCCCGCCCCCCCCAATCCCTTCCTCTCCTGCCTCTCGAAGCGTCCCTGTGAACTTTGCCCAGACTCGCGCAGCACCACACTCGCTTATCAAACCAGCCCGCCAGTGTCGTTGCCATTTTCCCTTCGCACCAAAAAGAAGAGAAAAAAGGAGCCGGACTCTTCCCTCTCCACGACTGTTGCTCCACGGACCCAGGCGACCCCCGAGAGCCCGAGACAATAGACCGCCCGCGCCGCAGCACACAGGACGGAGACGAGACCCGGCCCTCATGCACACCCTCCGCGTCGCCCTCCTCGTCGCCCTCGGCGCGAGCGGCACCGCCTCGGCACGCCTGATCGACCGCGAGGCCCTCCTCGCGGCGCGGCAGTCGTCCGGCCAGGACCAGGACAGCATCAGAGGTGTAAGTCCGACCCGGGAACCCCAAAAGGGCAAAAATAAGGACGTGTGCGTGGACGGCTGACTGCGGCGCCGTAGAGCTGCACGCAGACGAGTAACAAGTGCAACCTACCGGGCCGGAATGCCCAGGTTTGCCCGGCCGACTACAATAGGGTATGTGTTTCCGGCCCGCAAAAACGACTCTGAAAACGCAGGACTGGAGGGGGGTGTGGCTGACAAAAGCGCGGCAGTGCCCGTTCGACGGCGCCTCTTGCGTACTGATTGAGCCCAAGGGGGAGTCGAGTCTCAAACCCGAGGTGCGATGCGGATACCTTGGCAGCACCTGAGAGAAAGGGAGGGGGAGCGACGGCGAGTGGACAATGTAAAGAATGGCGAGAGAGCGAGAAATAAGGTGCCTTGGGAACTATTAAGGTCCTCTTCTTTCCTCCCCCAAAGAGAATCCAAGCATCCAAGCATGCCTCCCTGGTATGAATGTGAGTCTTCAGTCGTGAACGTCACCTCTTTCCGGTGTAGGTGGTTGAACCCGGTCCCCTTTCGTCCCAATATCGTCGTTCAACCCACTCTTGCCCCTTGCCACCCAAAAACCTCAAATGCAATACCGCCCATCCAGGATGCTGCTCCTCTATACGAACTGCTGCCGAGTTATAACCCCTTGTTGTATAGTCGTCGTCCCCACCACCAAGCATTTTCAAATAGACCACACAGTTGCCTTCACGAGAACCTGGCGACCCCGGACTTCCACGGCCGGGAAGCCCGCGAGCCGCACGGTGTTGCTGTCTTTGGGTGGGAGAGCTGAGGGAGGGGCAGCATCAGTACTTGTGGGCATGATTGACGACGCAGTGCTGCCCTTGCGGCCGGCGTGCGTTCCACCGCCGAGTATAGTATTGAACATACCGCTACCGCTCTTGGTCTTCTCGACCCGCTGGGGTTTGATGTTCTTGTCCTTGTCTCCCTCGTCACCCTCCGCCTCGCCCTCAGGCTTGGGGGCATCCAAGGGCGGGAGCGGGGTCTTTTCAACATCCATGATGGTGAGTTGAATGGGGTCACCGGGCAAGGGATAGTTGATGGCAACATCTCTGCTTTCGAGTGGAAGATTGGCTGCGATGCCGACAGCCAGCTCCACAATCATGGAGGCACTACCGTCAACACCCGCGGGTGGCGGATCTGTCATGTACTGGTACAAGACCGCCGTGAGGTTGGACGTACACATGCGGGTAAAGTCCGCTCGGTTGTCGGCACTTTCCGGCGAATTCAGAACCCGCTGAAGGCCCTCCAGCGTGGCCATCCGCCAGCTGACGACCTTGCTCGTCAGGGCGTCGAACTCTTCCTGGCTCGTCATCGTGTAGGAGAAGCGTCGTATGTTGAGCTCAATCTCCTTCAAGTGCCGGCTGAGCTCGAAGTTGAGGCCAGGGTGGAAGCAGCTGTTGAATATTTCTTCTACAATCCATCTTGTGATGACGGCGCGGCCGACCGCCGTCATCTCCTGCTTTCCGGTCTTGATCGCATCAGCACTGACAAACTTGACCAGCCACGGCGGTATTGTACGCCAGTCCTTTCGAATGTTGAATGAGAGGTTGTTGATGGCACCGTTGAGACGGTTGAACCTCGTTATGTATTCGCTGTCGTCGAGAGCGGTGCGCGATTGGGACATGCGCTGATTCGCAAGCGCATTCTGCAGTTGCTCGATCTGGGAGTTGAGGTTGTCGATCTGCGCCTTGCCGTCAAAGTACAGGCGCTTCACATTCTTATACTTAGTCACTGGAAAGCAGTTAGCATACATGCCGTCGGTGCGAGGCCTGCGTACGCCTTACAGAGCTCCTTAAACTTGTCGGGGTCCGCGCCATCGCGATCGGGGTTGGAAGGCTGGGGGCTGTTTCTGCCCTGCTCCCCTGATGCTCCCTCAAACTGGCGCGCTTCTTGAGCGCCACCGGGCCGGAAAGCGGCGGCGGCGCCGCCGCCGCCGCCAGCAGCAGCAGGAGGCATCGCGGGGTTTTGTCTGTAACTCGGCGGCGGGCCCGAAGGTGCGTCGACCTGGCTGCGGAGTGCCTTTTCCGTCTCCTGCGACCGTCTGATTGGGGGAGGACCTCCGGAAGGGGGGGGCATAGTTTGCTGCTGAGGCTGAGGTGTTCCTTGCTGGGAAGGAGGAAGTGCTGGAGGCTGCGGGCTGTCGGTGGTATGTACAGCGTATCTCACAGCGGGGGAGGTTTGGGTGGATTGGACGTTTGCCGAGCGAGCGTCTGAATCAGTGACAGGCGACTCATGCGACAACTGAGAGACGGTCTCAGGGTTTTGATGCGAGCCGGCACCCAAGTGGCTAGTATATATGGCAGGCGGCCCGGCTTGGTATTGGGCACTTTGCTGTTGGGAAAAGTGTTGGTACTGCTGCTGGTCGTAAGCAGGCTGAGGGCCGAGCTGGTGCTGCTCCTGCAAAGCGGGCACCTGCTGCGTCTGGCGGTCTCCGTACACGGGGTCCTCGTACGAGGTGTTCTCGAAGTCGGCCGGCACGTAGCGGACGGAGTTGCGGTTGGGTTCCGGGTTCTGTAGACGGGGGTCTTTGTTAGGGTCTTGTGGCAAGCGGCGATGGTCGATCTCGCCAACTCCCTGCAGCGGGGAAGGTTGTTGGTGAGGACCCGGGAGCGGCCAGTCGGCGGATTGTTGATCCAAAGACAGCAGCGAAGCACGCTGGGACAAGGCGGATTTTGGCGGATTGCTCACTCTTTTGGATGGCCGGCGAGCAAGACCAGTAATGTTATCGTAAGTACTTGGCGGGGTAGGTTGGGAAGGCGGGGTGTTGTGGTGATCGCGGGCCGATCCGCTCAAGATGCTCTTGATAATGCTTCGCTTAGAACGCTTCTCCGAGGCGGGTGGCGGAAGAGGGGATGTCGCTGGACTTTGCAGAGGGGCAGGAGAGGTGTTGTTGCCGGATGCTCTCAGGTTGTCGACGGAGCTGGATGCAGCAGCGGTGAATTGGTTGTTGCTGTTGGGGTAAGGAGCCACAGCAGGCTGGTAGCGCTGTGACTGGGAGTGGGAGTGGGAGTGGGAGTGGGAAGAGTGGGAGACGGGATCGGCAAAATCCTGCTGAATCTGTTGCTGCAACAGGAGAGAGGTGCGTGAGGTAGCAGCGGCGGCGGAGGTTGAGATAGGATGATACCCGTGGGCCGGTGCAGGTGGTCCCTGCTGACCCTGCTGCGGGAGGTTTGGCTGTTGTTGCTGAAGGTGTTGTTGGTGTTGGTGTTGATGTTGATGGGCCGGCTGGGTTTGGTGATTGTCGAAGGATTCGCTGGAGCTGAAGGCCGTCGACGAGGCTGAATGGGGGTAATCTGATTATTAGCGCCGGCGACGGCGGTATTGGTTGTGAGGGAAGAGGAGCGAGGGTAAGGGTGAGACGAAGAGGAGGAGGAGGAAGGCGGCGCAGGTGTAGCAGCAGCAGCAGCAGCAGTAGAATGTGAAGCTGCTGGGCCAGGAACCTCTCCGCTCTGGTCAACGAGTGATTGCTGCGAACGGCTGTGGTGGTGCCGTGCAATGAAGGTCCGCATTATAACTGCGATATCGTCGTGCGCAGCCGCCTCAACCCCAGGTAAATCAAGTCAGTGCAATCTTTTTTCTTTTTTCCCCCCTTCTCTTTCTGTGTTTTGGCCCTCAGTGTTTCTTGTCTGGGGTGATTGCGCAGTACGTGACTGACGTCGTGTGCGTGTGTGTGTGTGCGTGTGCAGCAAGCAAGCCGGCGAGGCCGGAGAGTAGAAAAAGGACAAGCAAGAACAGCCTGGTAGCTGTCACTCTCTATCCGTCTCTCTACCTACTCGACCTGCTGAACGGCACCCCCCTCCCCCGAGTGACGAGTGACCCGGTACTGAGTAGCAGAGAGGCACACACACCCAAGCCGAGGAAACGGTAGGCCGAACGTGCTGCTTGCTGGGGGACAGGATAAGTTTGGCTTCAGCTCAAACCAGTCAGTGTTGGTGAAGCAAGCTCTGGTCTCTTGTCGGTTCGGAGTCCGAGGTTGAAGACAACGAGAAAGCAACGGCAACAGCAACAACGAGCGCGCTCGCGAGTGGGGGGGGGGGGGGGGGAGAGCAGGAGGATGATGACAGGGCGAGAGATTCATCAGCCCGCCCTGGTGGTTGGTCCCTTGTTCCTATTTTTTTTGCGCGTCCGCGACCCTGCCTACCTGTCTTTCCGTCTGCCTGCCTGCCTGCCTGCCTGCCTGTATGTCTGTCTGTCCACTTTCGCACCCAAGTTCAATCTATCATGCGTGCGCGGATGCCAGTCAGGAAGAAGCACCAGTAGAGCGACAGGCAGGAGACCAGACTGTTGGGTTAGGATTGGCTATCCAAGCTGCAGAAAGCGGATGCCGTGCTAGGTCTGGGGTTGCCCGGAGGGGCTTCCTTGGGGGCTGTGCACAAGTCAAATCCGAAGTCGTGCTAAGCTGTCGTCCTTTGGAGCTGAAGTCGCTGACGGCTTGCTGCTAGGGTGGTGCCAATGGCTTGATTCATTTGCCAGTGGCTGTCGTTCTGCCCGACCAATCCTGGGGTGTAGCGCTATACCATTCGCGAACAGCGAGAGCAGACGACCAAAAGGGGGCTGCTTGTCTGGTCTTGTCTTGCCGTTGGCTCTGCTGGCTAGATTACCGGTAGTAGGAAGGGGGGGTGCCTCTGTTCAGACGAACAGCGGTTAAGACTCGACCTTGGAGGGAGGGGAATGGGCGACACGCTCCAGCTGCTGCGGGGAGGAGGGATCTGGGGTCGTTTAGTGAAACACAGACTGGTTTCGATCAGCGTCGCCAGGAATGGACGTTCAAGCTGCTGTCGGCAACACGCAGGCAGAGCGGTAAATGCAAACCCTCTGGGCCGATGGCTGGGACGGCGATGACGGACGAGGGATGAACAAATTGTCGATAACGAACGGGATATGTGGTTTCGCTAGTGGACAGTTGTGGATGTCAAAGGCAAACTCGACGAAACTTGGTGAAATGGGGCGGAATGTGGAAACAGGGGAGGCAACCATACATCATCGTACGAATATTAACGTGCGAGGATATACATACATACGAGAGAGAGGGAGGGAGAGAGAGGCCGAACGGCGTCGCGTGGGAATGCCACGCCAGGATAGGGCGGATGAATTAATTGATTTCTCACCGGCGGCCCATTTCTCCACTACGGGCTGGGTGTAAACACGGGAGATACTCGACGAAACGGAATCTCGGACGGAAGGTTCCTCGATGGCTGCAAATACATTTCTGTCTCTCATGATTGTCTCGCTGCGAGGATCATCCACTACATGGCCCCCTTCGGAGCCTGCGGAAAGCAAGACAAGCCAGCCATTGAATGTCAACAGTCAGCACCAGCAACGCCTCTTGGACGAAAACCAGAGGTCAGGCCGGGCAACAAACAGTAGTCATCACCGAGCGATTAGATAGGCCTCATCCACCAACCAACCCCATTTGCTATCAACACCAACAACGACGACGACGACGACGACGACGACACCATCCAGGTGCCATACCCAGGGAGGGCTGCTGGACTACCACTACCCACCCAGGCCGCCCAGCAAGGCCCTTCCCAGCCCAACATTGGCTTTCATTCCCCGTCGTCGAAAGAAATCACCGACTGACTGAGCCGCGAACGCGACTGAGGTCAGGCCCCCGAACCACAGGACACTCTCCCGGCAAGGAGGAAGGGAGAGTTGGCTCACTGTATCCCGGGCTTGCGACAGCGGAACCGTTGGCAATGCCAATATCTGCCCCAATGCGTGTCGAATATACAGGACTTACGCCTTTTGCGGCCGTTCGACTTCCTGCCGATCGATATCCCGTCGCATACCGGGCTGAGATGTCGTGCTGGAGATTGAATGGGCGTGACGACGCTCACTGCCCGGGAAACCACAGTAGTGAGTGCATTGCCTCAATCAGCCCTCCCAGGCTCCTAGGTACTGAATTCGCACAGCTCAATAGCTCAGCCCTAAGAGAACCTTGTCGAAGAGGCTCCAGAGTGCCAGGGTTGATACATCGTACTTTGCTATTCGCATGCTCCCCCTCCTGCAAAATTGCTCGGTGGGGAGCTCTCCTACCTAGTTCACCACGTTCTTGGCAAAGGTCTGACGGCATCCCCACCTCGCGATTCTGCTGCCCCGCATCAGTCAGGGACAGCTTACATGTTACAATGGCCTTGCCCGGCATCACCCAAGCATGCCTCCCTTCAGCAGAGAACAAGACATATCCGCACAATGTACGAAGTATATCCACGGTAAGGATATGCCGGCTGGCTCTCTGTTCATGCTTGCAAAGCACACGAGTGGCCTCGACCGGGGCCGGTTGCATTCCACGCTCACGAACGCTATTCCCAGCGTATACCGCAGCAGTTATTAAGCATCCCCCCCCCCCCCTCTTACTACGTAGTCTACCTGGGTCAATCAACTCAAGAAGCTCGGCTGCTATATTCGTAGCCGTGCCAACAAAACGTCGGACCTAGGCAGAGAGCTCAGGTGGGGTTCCCCTTGGGCACAGAAGCTGCCAACAGCTCACCGCCGAGGGAACGGCCACGGCCAACAATAACAAGCTCGGACAAAGGCTCGTCCAGGTTGGCGCGCGCTGCGTATCCGTACTACGTACAGCGTCGAGTCCGCGGCCACCCGGCATGAGTGAGTCATGGTGTGTCATTTGGATTGGGTCGTGAGAGATGACGGTTTCAACGGCCTGGGATAGAGCCCACAGACGCGATTCCCCCTCCCGGGGTCATAGGAGCTTCATATGGTCCTTTCCAGACCACTGCTGGCAAACGGCCCTCTCATCAGGTGGAGTTGGTTTCTAAACGTTGCCTGCCATTCTACCGAACGCATTTCCGGGAGCTAAACTATACTTTCTGCCATCCGAGCCATCAGACTGTCTGTTTGGCATATGGCAACGCGTTCATTCTTCTAGGTACGGTAGTATACCGGTAGCCAAGCGATCCGGTGCTTGCAGGGATCCGCTGAGTGGAGGGGGGGACGTACTAAGTACCCAAGGGGGAGGGACCCTTTATCCTTCCCTTGGGCAAAAAGTCAATTTGGCGTGGGCACTGGTGCTATTAATAGCAATGAGAACCAAGGGGAAAGGAGCGGGACAAACCTCTGTCAAAATCTCATGGGTGAGAAAATGGGAAGCTGCCATCAGCTCTCGCCCATCGCGCTTGTCCGCCCCTCCTCGGCTCTCACCTAAGCAGAGGAGAGATGCCTACCGGGAAGGAACCCCCCTCCCCCTCCCTTCCGGCGAACATCTCACCGCCAACGCCTTCAACCACACGACAATCCCGCCCAACTCGTGCATGCATACCTACCTAGGTAGGTATCGACTCTCTGGGGGCGAGATCAGAGGCCAGCTTCATGCTCATGCTGCGCGGCATCATGTGTCTGTAACAGAGACCCGGCTTCCTGGAGTTGACGTGACGTCGAGACGAATGATCTACACTTCGGGGTCTTTATGCGTCGTCCGGCTTCGGTGCTCTCCGTGCAGGCATGCTCCCTATTGGACCGAACCCTTCCCTTCGCAGCGGGCATCTTTGTGTGCACCACAGCCTCTTGTTTCGACGGCTTCCCGCTCCATGGCGTTGGCGGCCGGCCTATTACGTATGCTCGATGCGAGACTGACAGTCAGTGGCAGGTGCGAGTGAGCACGATGGCCGAGTCCAATAATAGTCCCGGCATGTCGACTGGGCTTATTGCCTCGCCTTGCATTTCGATGGTGTCGGGAGAATCGAGGTTGCAACACGAAGCGTACTACGCATCCCCCATACCTGCTACCTAGGTACCCAGGCTGTGTCCGTATCCGGCTCATGAAAGAGAGAGAAAAGAAAAAACAACGGCATTTGGCTCGTCCGAGGCCATCGATGCTTGCCTTCATGGCCCATCAAAAGTCGCCAAACCCGGCGCACGGCCCAGAGTTCGTGTCCCGTATCCCCCCCCCCCCCCCCCCCACCCCAAAGCAAAAAGCTTGCAGTCCTTTATGCCCTGAATCATATCATAGTACCCGTTGCCTCGAGAATCGGCAACTCCGACCGAAAAATCCCCCACGGGTGGGGGCTAACCGTCCCGTCCCGCTCGGGCCCGTTATCTGTGGCTAGGGCGGCTCCGGAGGCGGCTCTTGGTCGTCCAGATGCCTAGGTACTCGCAACGGCATTCTCCGCATCCCCGGCAGGCAAGACTGTGTCGCCGGCAGGCCAGAGAGAGCTCTCGGGTCATCTTGTTTGGGATTGCGGTCTACTGTTTGTCAACAGGCATGCTGCTCCGAGCAGCCAAAGGGTGTTTGTAGTTTGGGTGCGGAGAACTAACCAGTCTGCTGCACGAACGATGCCGACCCCGGCCGTCATTCTCAACCGTCGTTGGAATGAGGCGCCCCGGCTTCTGAGGCCCGTCGGGGATGTGACGCCCGTATGGCCTCATTACCTCAATCTGGAACTCGGTTGGGATCTGCAGCGCGTAGCCTGGGGGGCTGCTGCCGCCGTCTCGAGACATTGCGGCCGTCATCATAGCCCCGATCTTCTCATCCAATGGTCTTTCCGTCCGATGCAGCGCCGCGGTCATAGACGAGGAGTTCGGAAGAGGAAGAAACGCCCATGATATGTATCTGGAAAGGCAGGTACGTCGGGCAGCCCTGCGCCTCTACCTAGTCTCTGGACAGATATAGTCGCTCTTGGCAACACGGACAAATAGACGTTCAAGAAACCCTAGCCCGAGTTGTTCGCCACTACTTGGAAAGTTGGCAGGTCCGGTATAAAGAGGAAAAAGGAGAAGCAAGCGTGCCTGCTTGCGATGCATATCGGGAAAGCGTTCTAGAGCGGCAACGTCTCTGACCTCTCCTTCTCCTTGTTGTTTGTTTTTTCTTTCTTTCCTGCGGTATCTCTACAGCCTTGTCCAACCGGCATCTGAGGTTTCGATGCTCCTCGGTTTTCGTTGCCTGTTGAACCATTGCCACGCCGTCCAAGGCCCCTCCCCCTGTTGGCCTGTTTACAAATAATGCTATACCAATGCGAGATAGAATTGGCTGCCCCCTCGCCCCCTTCAAGCTATTGTCAAGTTTCTACGTCTATCTGAGAACACAACCGCTCGTTGTTGTTGGTATGCGGGAGTGTCCCAACTGGCTGTATCAGTGTCATAAGACCAAGCTTTCGTCATCATGTCAGCACATACATAAGTGAGATGATGTATCAAACACAGCACAGAACACCCATCTGCCGTCTGGTTTTCCTTGGTTGATACAAATTATCCTCGAAAGTCCAGTTAAAAGTATGGAATTGATCGTTGAAGGTTCTAGGAAAGCCGTCTCGCCCCAGAGAGAGGCCGACGTGCTTTTGCCGTCATGGAAGCCCTTTTGAGAACGCCCGCCGGCAACTATTGCGTGCTCGCTCTGGGGGGCTGACACCCGTTGGCTTTGCCGACGGTCGTGAAGCACGCATGGCCGAGTGCCAGCTAACCCAACCTCAGCATACCCATTGTATCAGAGAGTCCGTCCCGCTGGTTATTTTGCCACCGCCATTCAGTGCAATCTGTCATGTCCCATCGCCGTGGTGAGAATTAGATGGATCGGCCTATACCCGAGCAGAGTTCTGGCGTCCGGACACAATATGAAGAGCTCTGGGTCAAAAGTCGATGCTCAACTCCCGTGACCGGTAACAGAAGCTCGTGTTCATTTGCTGTGTCTCCGAGACCACAAGAGCCGGTTACACGGAGCAGCTGGACATCTGCTGTGATCTCCCAGAACAGAGCTCGACTGGGAGGATTGACGGTCTTTTGCAAGAGCGGTGTGTGTGTGTGTGTGTGTGTGTGTGTGTGTGTGTGTGGTCGAAGCCTCTCGAATGATCACCGGAGTAAATCTCGCTCCGTGGCACATGATGCATTGTGATATGACGAGGCCGACGAACCAATCGAGAAGTCACGCCGGCGAGGATCGTGCTGCCCTGGACGGGCTCACCTCGGAGATCGACAACAGACGCATCCAGCGCAGAGGCTGGGTCGGCCTCGTGTATCGACTGGTCATCAGGAGCAGCCGCTCACCGCTCAAACGCCGCCTCTCGTCCCTGAAGCGGAAGCATCGGGCGGCAGAAGCGCGTGGCCGCAACCAGACCTCCTTCCCTTCGCACCCACGGTACATCACGGCAAGCCGGTCACCGGGCCGACCGTTATACTTGGCCTTGCCTTCGGCATGCATACTTACTAGACCAGCCGCAGCGGGCCGGGTTCGGCTTTCCTGTTGGGGCCTTTCTGCTTCAAAAAAGCGCAGCATCGTCCGCTGGATGGCTGCAGTGACCATGCCACCTGGTGCAATCCAGGGAGCTGGATATGCTTCTTTCTGGGGAGCTGGTGCTCCTGTACCTCTGATCCGGGCAACGTGATTAGCGGCGCTTTCGAGACAAACAAACAATGTCACGGTGCGCCCTTCCGTCCGGCCACCGAGGTCGCACCGTCAGAGTGTGTAGGAAAGCAATTTGCCGTTTCCGGTTGCACGAGCAGACTCATCCGTGTACGCCTTCTGCACACCCTGGTCTCGATGTGTCGACTTCTCATATACGCGGACACCGCCTGATACGTTGTGAGGTATGGAAATGCCCGCTGCGGCCCGTCTAGGCTTCTGTAGACACACGGCGCAGGCAATCAAGTCGTGCCCGCTGGCCAATGGCACAACCGCCAGTCGTGTGAACAGACGTAGACCAACCAGGCAGTCGGCGAAGAGTGCTACGTGCTCGGCCGTGGCAATCTTTCCGGGTTCCCATTTGCGCGCAGTGTAGTCTGTATGGCGTGTGGGGTTCTGTCGCCTTGTCCTGGGCAGCCTCATTGGGGAGGGTGGTCATGAAGGACCGTCGTCCTCTCGCCTTTGTCCGGGAAGAACTGGAGTCACTCTTGTCCAAAGCCCTCCGCGGTCTGTATGACATATCACGATCAGCTCTCGCGGCATCAGAGCCATGATCTGCGGCAGCACAGCAATCTCCGAGGGAACATCTGCCCACGCCGACGCCCACCCCCCGGCAGGTACCCTCTCCTGATTTCGGGTCGCCCGTACCGGCCATGTCTTGGCAGTGCTGCCG
Source organism: Colletotrichum falcatum (assembly GCA_019425465.1). Lineage (NCBI taxonomy): Eukaryota > Fungi > Ascomycota > Sordariomycetes > Glomerellales > Glomerellaceae > Colletotrichum > Colletotrichum falcatum. The sequence goes on along the minus strand of SWKJ01000008.1, from coordinate 268,159 downwards.
GCCTGGTTCGACCGCAGACAACTCCTCGTATACTCAACGACGGCATTGGCGCATAGCTGCGCACAACCGCGGCTTCTTGCACCGGGCCGCATGGGAACGTCGACCGGCTGCCCGCGTGCTGCCTTTGCCTTGGTGAATTACCGGCCCAGGGCATCACAGGCAAAATGACGTGCCTTACCGCCGTCGTGGCCGAATGCCGAACACCTGGTATCGAGCGCCGCCTCCAGGAAGATATAAAAGGCACAGGGAGACGTGGGCCTTGTCTTCCTGCCCATGCCCCGGGCTTGGTCGAGGTCTTCCGAGTAAGAGACAGATCCGTGTCTTGATCATAATTTGATAAAACGCTGCCACTCGCAACCAGTCGCTGATATGATGGGGCTTCTAGCATTGGCATCGGTGCTGTCCCTCGTCTCCCTCGTGGCGACGTTGCCGACACTGGAAACCCAAGATGCTTCCCAATTCAAGTATCCCTGGCTAAACATGACCCTCAGCAACCTCGAGTCTGTCTGCCGCAGGGAAGAAGGAAACAAACTGTACACCTGCACCCTCAAGTGTGAGCTCACCTGCCTGCCTCCAACTATTTAGCCCCCCCCCCTCCTTCCCCTCCCCCACGCGACACGCGGTAGCCACGCGCAACGCTGACAACCCGTCTAGTCAATCTTTACGACCCCAACACGGAAGGCATCGTGGAAGTCAACGGCGCGCACTGCGGCGCGGCGTGGGAGTGGGACGGCATCACGCCGAGCCACGGCCCGAACAACAGCTACCCCAGCGCCGGCGTCCTCTGCTGGAGCGGCGGCTCGAACGCGTTCCACTTTAGGGTTGCAGAGTTCCGTTCGGCCTCGAGGTTCGAACTCTACGTCAGCCACTTGTACAGAGACACGCGGTGAGTCAGGCCCCCCCCCCCCCCCCTTTTCTTCTTCTCCGTGGTTGAGGTTATCTTTGCTCATCCTGTCGTTGAAAACGCCACAGATTCTTCAAACCGCCGTACGACGGAAGGAAAGCCCTGGTCAACATCGTCATTCCGGAAGCCCACCCCCTCCCGCCCATCGCGCCGTATGTGCCACCGGTCGACCAGTTCGAGTTCATCGCCACGGCGACGATTTCGAGACGCACAGACGGGCTGTCGTAGGGTGGGGGCGGCGCGAGCGCGTGGTGGTGTCGTGTCAGTTTCACAGCGCCTTCTTTTTTATCCTTTTCCCTTCGTGCCTTTTTGGGGAACCTCAACTCGGTCCTTTTCCCGGAAGCTGCGGCCCATTGTAAGAGCCTTCAGTCATGTTTTACCCACGGCCTCGAGAGGCCAGAGCTGGGACGGTCTCCCAACTCCCGGATGGAAATGCCATGGGCTCGTTGAACTGCGGAACTGAGACCGAGCTCGGTTGGGGGGGGGGGGGGGGTTAACCAGAGGGAAAGGCTTGGGAAACAAAAGTGTCTGTAGGCGGATAAAGTTGAACGAATCTAGGTACTCGGATCTAGACATGGCGGGGCCTAATGAGTAGACACTTGCGAAGATCCTACTAGGCCGGTTCTGTATAGCTGTGAGTTGCGCATCCTGCTAGTAGGTATTCGTACGGTGGGTATCGAGATCCAAGCTGGAACAGGGACGACTCTCGGATTCGTACCTTGTAATCGCCGCCGGACAGCCCATGACCCTGCCGGCGGAGATTTCTCAGACATGCGTCGAAATACAGCGGTGCAGATACTTTTTGCCAAGGAAAATGTCGTCCCCCGCCGCTCGGCCTCCGAAAGTTGCCATAACCCGCGCCCCGTCTGGTGTCGAGCCAAAGCCAAGGCGTTTTGAGCGGAGGAAGAGTTTACAAGCCGTCCATGGAGGCGACACTGCATCCGTATCCGTGTGGGAGATGCAAAAAAACGAATAGGACCTGCGGGGAAAGAGAGAAGAAACGCGGCAGCGGTTGCTTCCTCCTCGGGCCACGCATGATTCCCGCATTGTTTCTTATTGAGGTGATCAAGCTTTGGGATTCGCCCACACGGGTTTTCGTTTTATTCCACCCCCCCCCCCCCCCCCCCAAAATGTTCTGGATACCTTACCTCGTTCAACAATCGTTGGCTTGCTCAAACCCAACAGTCTTTTTCAGTTTCGTTTCCAAAGCCTCCCTTCAATAGAAGTGATATGAGTCAAGAAGGTGCATTCGGCGGCAATGCGGGGAATGCAACCAACCCACTGAGACCCCGGACCAGTTGTCGGTTAGATAGGATTCTAGAGACTATTATAGACTTTGTTCTTCTTCTCTCCTTCTGCAACAAGGCGCCCCTTTGCAGCACTATGCACCGGGGTACTGGCAAATCTTAGTAGCAAGGGCTTTCTCATCTGCATATGTTTCCCCGGCACGCCCTCCCAACCGGCATCAAGCTTGCAAACCGACATCATGCAGGGTTCGATTACAGTGCCGCCAAGCTCACAGTGCTCCTCGTGGACGGGCGAACGATGCAGGGATGCGCATGGGAGCTGGGGGTTCCTCATCGGGAGACTTTGGAGCTTCTCCGCTTCATTCCTCGCTTTTCCTTGCTTGCTCGGGACCTCCTCTGGCAGGGCGGGCAGGGTTCAAGCGCTGAAACGTACCGATGTGCAATGGGCGACGCCCACCTTTGGCGTTTGGTTTGCTGGCGTCGTTTGATATCATGTAACGTCGTGATTTATTTCCTCGCCAGCCAGGACTCGGAACCGCTTCGGGACGAGGGGCACCGTGGACGACTTGTGATTAGCGTGGTACCAAGGTAGGCTGCGAGGTCGATCTCGGAACCGCCGATTGGCAATGCCGTGCCTGTCCCACCAAGGGGCTTATAGTAGTTAATACTCGAGGGAACCACTACTAGCTATAGCCTATACCGCCCGTGCGGTAAGATTATCAACCTCGAGGCCTGTTTGAAGTCATGACCATCGGACGGGTGCACCCGTAAGGTCGAGTCCCTGTCCCTAATGGCTTGTGACCTCACCATCCCAATCTACTACCCCTTTCCTTCGGGTCCATACTCCTACATCTTGTGCTCTAATCCGAGTGCGCTTCTCTCTTTTTTTCCCTCCCCCCTTCTCTTCATAGCTAGGCTGTCCAGCTTCTTCCCTAGGCACGAGTCACGTTCGGACTTCAAGACCTGCGAACGACCTTGTGCGGCCCGGTAACCCACCCTCCCCTCCGAGTCCCGTGTAGCGTAGCCGGTTCAGACAACATGTCCCTCCTCAAGGCCTTCGTTGCCCTGGCGGCCGTCTCGCCCGTCGTCGACGCCCGCCTCATGTCCAGGGCGGCCAACGTCGCCCGAGGCGTCCAGATGATGAACATGGCCGCCGACGACCAGCAGATCAGACTCCAGGTGGGCATGAAGCTGCAAAACATTGACAAGCTCGAACCGACGCTTCGGGACATCTCGGACCCAGACAGCCCCAACTACGGCAAGTACCTGACGGCGGCACAAGTCAATGACATGTTCAAGCCGGCCGAGGCCTCTGTCGCCGCCGTCCAGAACTGGCTGGCCAGCGAGAACGTCACCGATGTCTCGTACACGGACGGCGGCCGCTTCGTCGACTTCGCCACCGACATCGCCACCGCCAACAGGATCCTCGGCGCGAGCTTCGCCTACTACGACGTCCAGGGCACCACGAAGCTGCGCACCCAGGAATACTCCGTCCCGGACGCCATGGCGGAGCACATCGACCTCGTCACGCCCACGACCTACTTTGGAACCGCAAAGTCGGACCCGGCCATCACCAACCTCGATCTGCCCCTCACGTCCGCGCCCCTCCTCCGCAGACAGGGCGCCGCGACCAACTGCTCCAGGGCCTTCACGCCGGCCTGCTTCGAGCTGGCCTACAACTACGGCGCCTACCAGGCCGACCCTGCGGCGGGCAGCCGCGTCGGCTTCGCCAGCTTCCTCAACCAGTCGGCCCGCCAAGACGACCTCACGGCCTTCCTGACCAGGTTCCAACTGCCGAGTCAGAACTTTACCAGCGTCCTCATCAACGGCGGCCTGGACCACCAGGACCCCGCAGGCGCCATCGGCGAGGCGAACCTCGACGCCCAGGTCATCGCCGCCACGGTCAAGTCCCTGCCCATCACGCAGTTCATCACTGGCGGCTTGGGCCCCCTGGATCCCAACCTGCGCAGCCCTACCCAGGCCGACAACCAGAATGAGCCGTTCCTCGACTTCTACCGGTTCATGATGACGCAGGAGAACGACAAGATCCCGCAGGTCATCTCTATTTCGTACGGTGATGACGAGCAGACCGTGCCCATCGAGTATGCCACGCGCGTCTGCAACCTCATCGGCATGATGGGCCTGCGCGGCATCACCATGCTCGAGTCCAGCGGTGACACGGGCGTTGGCGCGCCGTGCCGCGCCAACAACGGCAGCAACGCTGTCGAGTTCACGCCGCAGTTCCCTGCCTCGTGCCCGTACATCACCGCCGTGGGCGGCACGCAGGCGTTCGGCCCGGAGGTCGCCTGGGTCGGTTCCGGCAGCGGCTTCAGCAACTACTTCAAGCAAGCGTGGTACCAGGAGGGCGCCGTGAGCCAGTACCTCCAGAGCGGAATCTCGGCTGACGTCAAGGCCTACTACCAGCCGTTCACCAACTTCAGCGGACGGGGGTTCCCCGATTTCTCGGCGCACTCTGCCAGCCCTCCGTTCGCCATCGTCAACGCCAACAAGCTCGTCGGTACGGGCGGCACTTCGGCCTCCGCCCCGTTGGCAGCCGGCTTGGTCGGGCTTCTCAACGACGCCCGGATCCGCGCGGGTCAGCCGACAATGGGCTTCATGAATCCGTGGCTCTACAAGAGGGGCCTCAAGGGACTGACGGATGTTACCGCGGGCGGCTCAATAGGATGCGGCGGTATTGATTTGCAGTCGCGCAAGCCTTTGCAGGGCGCCGGCATCATCCCCTTCGCATCGTGGAACGCCACGCAAGGATGGGATCCTGTGACAGGGCTGGGACTTCCCAACTTTGAGGAGATGAAGAAAATCGCTCTGGCGAAATAGAGTGATCGTCCTGTGTTTGCAAGCGCTTTGTACTTGGGAGTTTACGTCAGAGGCTGGCTGGCCCTTTTTCATGAATATACTGATCGACACCGCCGGTTCCCGTGCCTCAACCAAAAGAAAGCCTCGGTCTGCCTGAGAGGAAGAGTTTGCGTGTGAAGTCCAACCTCGGAGCCCATGGCATCGAACGCCACGGTTTTCTTCCGTTCTGTTCTGTTCCAAAGTCTCAGGTGCCAGTTGGTTAGCTGGGCTCGGAAACCCAGGTTGCTTTCTGTATGAGACAAAGGAGCTTTCCATGTCCAAACGAAGCGTAACATGGTGTCTGTTCCGCCAGAGACATGAGACGCTTTCCATGAACCAGGAGATTGCCATTTGGCAGATATATAGGCAGATGTACAATGAAAGAGACCGAGGTCGATCGGAAATATTGACGGTCCGAGCAGCCATCTCACTGGCCGTCCATAAAGAAGTTTGGTGGCAATGAAGATGGAACTGGGGCTGTGAGACAGAGGATAGACAAAACGTGAGACCATAGGTTCTTCACCAACCTGGTTCAAGCATGGGCTTGGCAAAGACCAGTCTGAGGTTCCCGCGATAGTGTACCATGGTCCCGGGCAGGGCTTTCTCCGCCCTATTTTGCCTCGTGGCTCGGTTGGCAGATACCGGCTTGCACCCTTTAATTGAAGGGTTCGCCTTCGGATTTCGATAGCGTACGTGTTCGGCGCGTGGGAAAGGTCCAAGCCCGCGCCATTCTTGTGGATGGCGTGTGGATGGCTGACAGCTGAAGCCTTGGCACTGAAAAAAAGGCTTTATAACCAGGGGCCAATCTCGCTCCTGAAGCTCCATTGAGCTGTGCGGAATCCTCACATCTGGTCATCCTTCAGCTGGAGGGACCAGCAATGGCGGCTTTTTTGCGCCTTCGTCACAGAAGAGCACATCACCCACTTGCTTACCCGCGTAGTGTCCTTTCGATCGAACGGACCTACAGAGTCGAGATAGTGGAGTCGACAAACCCCTTGGATAGATGTCGACAGCCCGTGGCGCACAAGTCCATTCCGTTATCTTCCTCGCGCCGTTTACTTGATCAGGAGGTCGACCAAGGCCAAATTTAGATTGTTGGATAGTTCGCATAAGTGCCAATGCAAGACGGAGCCTGCGTGCGTGCGCCAGCATGCTTGCTTGTGGTTGTCGATTATGCGCTGGTGACGATCCAGACCAGTCGACCGCAGGAGAAGGGTGCCTAATATCATGACAGCAGCTGTACGGGCAGCCTGTCTGGTCCCCGGGCAGTTAGCGCCTTCGAGCTCTCTTTGCTTGCATTGGCGGGCCAGCGAGCGAGGTATATGGGGCCTGAACCGCAGAGACATTGCTTGCACGCCAGGGTTATGAGGGATTTCTTCCGAGCTGCAGAACACCAATCGTCCTGGGACTGGCTTAGAGGGCGCGCCTGTGGGGTTCTTCTCAAAGAGGGATATCATTCGGGGGACTCCCTTTGTGAAGCCTGAGGGAGCCGATTGCCACTTGTTGGGAGAGATGTCTGCTGGCGGTCGGCCTGGAGTCCTTCCTAGACGCCGACCCCAGCCACAGCGCTGCTAGTGTAGATGCCGCGTGTCCCCCTTTCAGATATGAACCAAGGCAGGCAGGCCAGGCCAGCTAGGCAGGATGCCTGCACAAGAGAGTTCCGGGCTGAAACATTTGCAATCTTGACCGCAGTGTCAGTCAGTCTTTGGTTGCACAGCGAACCAGCTCGACTGAATGTCATGGCCACGATGGGTGGTCAGTAGGAGGAGATTTGGCTGGATGGGCAGCCAGCTCCAGAGTGTGGCCAGGAGCGCGTTATCTGCGGGAAGGCAATAGTGGGAGAAAAGATCTGCGCAGGTACAAGGGTCGTCAACAATACCTACTAGGTATGTAAGGTAGGTAGGTAGAGCCTGCTGAAAGCTGACTGAAGCCCATTAACAAGCATGGATGTCAGTTTAGATTTGATAGCATATATGCAAATGGCACGGTCAGCTCCGATTGGATGCCGAGAGAGCTGAGATGCAGGACGTTGATTCAGACCTGTTCGTCGAACACAGAAAGGCCTACCGAGCAATGAAGTTGCTGACTCATTGGCGTAGCTGAATGGGTGAACAAAGGCGGCGGCGGCGAGCTGGTTCAGAATCGAGTGCTGAGGGCTTGGCGGATGAGGACTGGGTGGTTGCCGAAAGACACTTGGGGTATCTTTGATTGAACTTTCTTCTCAGTGCCGTTCTTTGTTTTTTTTATTAGGTCATGGAAGCATACCATCCGGGCACGGCCACATGCTAGCGTCTTAGAAGCCTGCAGTGGCGCATCGACCGGAACCCACTCCAATCGACATGGAAAAGGAGTATCCGTATGTTATGTAGGTATGAGAGGCGATTTCGAGGATACGGAGACCTGACTAGGGTTTGAAGCAGTAGCGCGCTTTCTCGGTCCTTTGAATGCCTCCGAGCTTTCCGCAAAGATTTTGATGTGGGGAGTCTTTGGTCCAACACTCTGTGTATCCGTAGGTAGTATCCGTATGCTAGGAGGGTTGAAGTCGAGCTCTCGGCGTATCGGACTCGGCCATGATGGCAGGAATGCGAGGTGGTTGTATGCAGTGACATACAATGTGTCGACAACACACACACACACACACACACACACGGGTGCGGGGCGGGGCGAGGTGGACGGGCAGGGGATATGGTGTCGAGACTCAAGAATCAAGATGAGATTTGAGGATGTGATTGACTGTACATACCTAGGTGACTTGAACCAATAGGGTAGATTCTAGTAAGCGAGTACACGTCGCTTTGCATAATCACATCCACGTACACTAAGCGAGCGCAGCAGGTACGTACCTGATGATTTTACCCAGGTAATTGCCTCTTTGTGGTAGACATCTGTCTATCTATCTAGGTACCTAGGTAGGTAGGTACGGATGCCTTGCCTAGGTTACCTAGTACGCAGTAAGGAAGGAACTCAGGAAGGATGCCGCGAAAGAAACAAAGATACACTCCTCCATACGATCTACGGACACTTCGTACCTAACCAAACCGTGACCGGGGTTCGCCATGTGGTATCTGCCGTCAAAGTTGTATTGGGAATCTGCATCACCGCCTTCGTTTCTTCGGCCCTCGACTCCGCCCATACGAACTCTTCTTTCTCCCTCGCCTTTCCTTTCCTCTGCCTAGGTACCTCCCTACACAAGGCCACCCATTCACTCGCAGCACGAGTAGGTACCTCCTGGGGTGTCGTGGCTGTCTCAATTTGTAGGTACCGATGCCAAATAAGATTGTTGCATGGCCCCCGGCGCGTACGAGGCGGCCCAGGCTTCAGCAAGCCACTTTACCTACCTAGGTGAACTACTTCGTACGGAGTACGAATGCAAAGCACCAAACTCATCTTATCTTCTCCGCCTAACATACTCGGGATGACGGCAGCCATCCCGTCCTGTGCCCCAACTTTCTATGCTCTGCCTGCCTACCTTACCCTCCTACCCTCCTACCTACCTACCTAGTCGGGCAGCTCCTGCCCATGTACCTCGGACTCGACAAATCATGAGGCCGCCGCTATCGTGGCTGAAATGCACACAGCTGACACGCGACTATCGACTGCCTTCGCACGCCTGCAACATCGCCGGAGAACGACCTTCTTCGGGATGGTAGAGGCGGCGAGCTCTACGCCGGTCGCTGGAGCATGCGCTGACACTGTCTAGATCATCGCTTCCTCACTCGCGCTCCACCTTCACCACCGCCGTCAGTTAGTGCCAAAGCGAAGTGGTCCCAGGCATGCCTATGTCTGTCAGCTTGGGATCCAGAACACGACATGATTTCGACACTCTCCAGCTTTACCCTGAAGTCGAAACACCATTATTGGGGCCCAACATCTCGCTTGCACGAGCCAACCACGCTCCCGCCCGGCAAGCAAAGGCTTCCCAGACCGCATCTCGATGGGTCCCACCCACGAACTCCCAAGCACTGCACCCCTCACACTCGGCGTCTTGACCCGGGTACATGAGCCAGCCGACGAACGAGTCAAACTTACCGGGGTCTTGGGATAGGTACCCTATCAGGTCTTGTTGTCACCGGGGGTTTGGGAAGAAAGCCGCTTGGCGCCCAGAGGCCAATCACCCTGCAGCTCGTGTACGGTATGCCGATTAGCGTTTGTGTCCAAACTACCTACCTAGCCGGCTCAAGCCACACACAAACGAGCGGAGGTTTCTAGTGGCCCGAGACCTCCCCAAGGCTTGATTTGCGGCAACCCCATGCTCGTAACGGAAAGGTTCGCAATGAAACATTTCTCGGCTACGTGGAAAACCTACTACCCAGTCGTCTCCTAGGTACCTATGCTGCTTTGCTTTGCAAATAAATCCTTGAGCCGCAGGAGTGTGGCTGACCTAGACCGCACTAAGTAAGTCAGGACTGCACCCGCGGTCCTGAGCTAGCCGGCCCGGAATATCCTGTCTCTTGCCGCTGCTCGCTGTTATGCTGGCACGTTACCCGTCGTCAGAGACAGACGTTGCATCTTTTTCAACTGCCTTCTGCCCTAGGCAGTCCAGTCCCGACCTGGACGGGCGCACTTCAGGCGAAGCACACGTTCGTCCCGCATCAATGTCTCATTTTTCAATGACCAGGCCTCCCATCAAGTGTCTCCTTCAATACGGGCCATTCGCTTAATCCATGTCGGCAACACCATGACGGCGACACTCTCACTGTCAGTGTTCGACCACCAGGGCAACGCCAATGGGCTAGTATCTACACTACCTGGTATGCCTCTGACCTCGCAGGGGTGATGAGGTTCCTTTCCAGCTTAGCGGCTTGGCTATGCAGCGCTTGGGGAGGCACCGTTCGTGCGATAAGGCCTCGGCTTCCCTTTGTCGCCTTCGGCCAACGCTAACACCTCGCGATAGTGAAGCCTCCTCTTTCCTTCTTTGTACGAATGCCTACCTGCCCACCCATTTCGTACCCAGCGCACGGGTGGTGGCCAAATTCCCACATATGGGACCAGGAACAATGCCGCTTGTCACCAGTCCCCCCAGCTAAGCTGCTAGCCTGTGGAACTCATGTTTGTGCGATGGGCCTCGAGTGATGTCAATGCTAGCCGCTTCTCGTCCCTGGTACGGTCCAGAGCGGCCGTCGTCTTCTCGATGCCGCGGCGGGAGCGCCCATGGCTGCCCAGGTCGTTTATGGCGTGGCCAATTGGACCGGCCTATATTGCTCCCAGCTCTCCGGTCCCTCCGTGTATGGGTCAGGCCTTTGTTCCAAGATCGATGGTCTTCCGCGCTTGTGAAGTCTCTCTATCCATGACCCCGTAACACATAACTTGGACCGGTCCCCTGTCTCCTGGGTAACTGATGCCGTTCTCCAGCAACACATTCGCTTACACTACTCACCAACGCTCTCTCTTCATCTCAAGGCTGGAAGTGGTTTGACCGGCTTGTGGTTCGTTCGTTTCACAGTTCCCACAAGATGAAGGCTTTCAAGTCCTATTTCACGCCTGACCAGGCACCGGGCAATGCTGCGACCGAAAGCCCGAAACCCGACACACTCCAACCGCCGATCCCCTCGCCGAAACTACAGTCCGAGAAGCCGGCTCCCTACCGGAACCACAGCAATAGGACATCTGCCCGGCAGTCGACCGTGAGCTTGGCGCTCACGGCGGGGATGAGGGACAAGCATGCCAGCAGTGTCAATGATCTCTGGGCCGACGTCACGGTACACCACTTGTACCAGGACCAGCTTCGGAAAATGTACGCCTCGGCCTGGAACCTCGGTGAGGGCTGTGTCCTGAAGAAGGGCCGCAACGACTATGTCTGCGCCCCTCCTCAGCTGGCTACTATCCCGAATGGCTTCTTCGACATGGTCAGCCAGCTCAACGTCAGCGTAAGTGGAGCCGTTATCACGAATCCAAGACCCGTACTGACCAGGCCAGTGTGCCATGACTGTCAATACACCCGTGATCCAATCAATCATCCACGGTTTCTTGAACAGCGGAGAACAGATGACCTCGATTCCTCTGACTGGAGGCCTGCAGCTGCAGGTCCTTCCGAGGATGACGGATCTGCCCCGGTGCCAAAAGCATCACTTCGCAGCCTACATCCTGGACCCCCCTCTTCTGGCTGTCTGGGACGATGACGCGAACAAACTCCACGCTCGTGCGGAGAGCTTGGAGCAGATGATCATCGCTCACATTTGGCGGAGCGAGTCCGGCGATGACGAAGAGGCCGATGAGAAGAATGAGAAGCAGCCCGGAGTCGACGTTCAGGAACTCTCGCCCGCAGCGCTTGAGGAGGCTCTCAAGACCGAGGCACGACCAACCCGGGTGGTAAGCTCCGCCCTCGTGGCGTTGGCCATCGCCCTCAGCTTGGTGTGCCTGGGTCTCGGTTGGAGAAGTCTGGCCCTGGAGGTCGCGGTCGATGGCGACTACAAGCGGCTGGGGTTGGTCGCCGTAGGACCGATCACTCTCTTCATCAGCATGGTGCGTTGATCGATATACTAGCCGCTGCAAGACTACCAACTGACACATTGTTTAGTTCTTCTTCATCTCCATTTCTGGCATCATCTTCCAAGTCTTCGGCCCCATCTCCTCGATCAACGCCAACTCATCAAACTATTCTGGCAAACCTCCTCGCCGACTCAGCCCGTACCGACAACAGCTCCCCCATGTGACCATCCAGATGCCAGTCTACAAGGAAGGCCTGAGCGCAGTCATCAAGCCCACGGTTTTGTCGCTCAAGGCGGCCATTTCGACCTACGAGATGCAGGGAGGCTCTGCCAACATCTTGGTCAATGATGACGGTATGCAGCTCATCGACCCCGAGGAGGCTGCTGCCCGCAGGGAGTTCTACAACGAGCACAACATGGGATGGGTCTCTCGCCCTGCTCATAATCCGAAGCCTGAGGACCCCTCAGAGGCGCCCTTTCTCCGCAGAGGCAGATTCAAGAAGGCTTCCAACATGAACTACGCCCTGATGACAAGCAACAAGCTTGAGGAGAAGCTCAATCAGATCCACCGTGGCAGCAACTGGAACCAGGAAAACGAAGACGAGGTATACGACCAGGCCTTGACACAGGTTCTTGAAGAGTCCGGCGGCCGAACCTGGGCTGGCGGCAACATTCGCATCGGCGACTACATTCTTCTTATCGACTCCGATACCCGTGTCCCGCGCGACTGCCTGCTGGACGCTGTCAGCGAAATGGAGGTTTCCCCTGAGGTGGCCATCCTCCAGTATACCTCGGGTGTCATGAACGTCTCCGACTCCTTCTTTGAGAAGGCGTAAGTTGTTACACCTCCCACTCAGATAGTGTCTTGATACTAATGCTCTCTAACAGTGTCACCTGGTTCACGGAAATGATTTACACCATGATTACCTTCAACGTTGCCAACGGAGACATTTCGCCCTTCGTCGGCCACAACGCTGTGCTCCGCTGGTCCGCCATCCAAGATGCTGCTTCCTACATGGACGAAGAGGATGGCTACGAGAAGTTTTGGTCCGAGTCCCACGTCTCCGAGGATTTCGACATGGCTTTGCGTCTGCAGACGGCTGGCTACGTCATCCGGTACGGCGCCTACACCGGCGACGGCTTCCAGGAGGGAGTGTCCCTAACGGTCTACGACGAGCTTGCCCGCTGGGAGAAGTATGCCTACGGTTGCAACGAGCTGCTCTTCCACCCCCTTCGCTTCTGGCTTACTCGCGGCCCATTCACGCCCCTATTCCGTAAATTCTTGTTCTCCAACATTGCTCTCTACAGGAAGTTGACGATCATGGCTTACATCGGCACGTACTACGCCATCGGTGCGTCGTGGCTTCTGACTGTAGCCAACTACTTCATCACCGGATGGTTCAATGGCGATTACGACAAGTACTACCTCGATTCCTTCGCCATTTACTTTTCCCTCATCGTCGTGTTCCCGTGCTGCGGTAACATCGCCCTGGCCATCCTTCGGTACAGATTGGGCCAACAGTCCCTAATCGGAGCCCGTAAGTCTCACACTGCCCTCCCTGCCTCTGACTACCCGACGAGAGCGCCCGCTGACTGATCGCCGCAGTATGGAACAACTTCAAGTGGATACCACTCTTCTCCATTTTCCTCGGCGGTATCTCACTCCATCTCTCCAAGGCTCTTCTCTGCCATTTCTTAGAGATCGACATTCAGTGGGGCGCCACCTCCAAGGAGGTTGAGAACTGCAACTTTGTCGAAGAGATTCCCAAGATCATTAAGAGTTTCGCGGGCACCTTTGTCTACACCTTTGCCGGGACGGCCCTCATCATCTGCGGGTACTACGTCTTCCCCGTTCAATGGCAGATCCACACCTTTGCCACCATCTTCCCCTTGGGCGTCTCTATCGTGTCACATTTTGCGCTGCCCGTGCTCCTGAACCCGGCCTTGATGAAGTTCACCTTCTAGGCCAGCCCGCGCCTTGTCGTTCGTGTTTCATTCGCTTGTATTCCATGATGAACATGGCCTCTGGGTGTCATAAAATTAGGGTCTTTAGACGGAGTTTTCGTTTCTGTTTTCGGCTATCAGGTGTTTCTGGGATAGAGATTTTGGGACACAGCTGCGGCGATATAGGTCTCCCCTTCCCACTGCGCTTAAATCGGGAAGCATCGTTCATTAGACGATATGAATTTAATGTCTTTTGCTTGTTTCGACATAGACCAGGTATCCAGTCAAATCAAGAAACGAACTATTCAAGACAATAGCCCCCAACACATGACTCTGCCAGTAACTCCATGCGGTGTCCTCTTCCTTTGCTTGCCTTGCAGACCAGAAAGCGACACAAAGGCACCCCCTCTCAAAGGTCTGCCCAAGGCCCTCCCCTCCCCCCTCACGACAGACCAAGGAGGCGCTGCGAAGAGGGTCCCATAGGGGGGGGGGGGAGGTGCGTGAGACGGAAGCCGCTCAGAGTACGTTCGTAGCCCAGCCGCCCGGTCTTGGGCGACGTCTACCCCTGGGGCTCCGTTACATGGAGAACTGCCGGGGCCACACTGGCGCGCCTAGGTTGACGGTGGCCGTCGGTATATACCTTGCACAGGCGATGGCGGCGGACGCGAGGGGAGAGCGATAGATGGGTCGGACGGTGGGGATCCGGACTGGAATTTTTGATAGGCGCCTACGCACCTCCCTGACGCAGGCGTCTGGCCGAGGGACGGCTAGGGCGAGGCGTATGGGCGTAAGGCGCAGCATCGTGATGGCCATTGTGCTGGGTGATAGAGGGGGACATATGTATATATTAACTAGCTACGCCGTGGCCTAACGCGTTGTCTACGGCGCTACTTCAATAACAGATTGACACTCCTCTAGCCACGGCCGCCCGTGCGACGTCTTGAAAAGCCGGCTGAAGAGGAGGGCTGCGTCGTCTACAAGGGAGAAGAGGTCGTCGGCTAAGGCCATAAGCTCTGCGTCGGGTTTAGCCACCATCCTACTGAACCATTCGATGTTGGTGGCCTTGCTGTTGAGCGTGCACCAGCCCAGGACCAGGAGGGTCCGGTGGTTTAGGCCTGGACTGCCTGGGCGCGCGGTGTCAGTACAACAGGGATATTCCCTTTCCTGGTCAGGACGAGGGGGGAGGAGAGGGAGAGGGCTGCTGACCGGCGGCGCGAAACAGGTCAGATCGCGGCAGGATTTTGCCGTCTGCCTCGGCGGCTTTGAAGCGACCGGGCTCGAGGAACCAGAGCATCCTCGTGACGAGGGCGGCGGCGCGCTCCCGGCCGGACTTGGGCGGCTTGTCGGATACAGTGAAGGTCTCCTGGTCGGCTTCAACGAAGGGGGTGCCGTTGGCGGAGCCGAAGATGAGGGCGGTGAAGATGACGAGATCGGCGACCTTGGCCCGCGTCCTCATAACGTCCTTAAGAACGTTTAAGGCGAAACTGTAATGCTCGGCGGTGAGGACCCGCTGTTTTGCCTTGCGCGACTGCCTTTTAATCTTGGACGACGAACGGGCGCGAAGCTTGGAGAAGCCGGCCTGGATGAGCGGCGGAATCTCTCGGAAGGGAGGACGCGCTTCCAGCCGTAGCCGGTGCTGCGGCCCCAGGACGACGGCCTGCCAGGGCGCGGCGCCTGGGGTCGGGTCAACGGAGGGCGGAGGGACCGGCGCGAAGAGGGCGGCCATGGGCAAGGAGGACAGCGCTTCGCCAAACCACTGGCGGAGTACGTCAAGCACGGTCTACCAGTGGGGGTCGCCGGCGACCCCGGCGGCGTAGCTTAATTCGCCGGGGTTCGCGACGGGTGCAAGGGTCGCAAGCGTCCCCGGCGACCTCCAGCGGTCAATAACGGGCAAGACAGTGTATAGCACGCAGTTTTAGACCTCCACGGAGAGCACCTCGGCGAGGCTCTCCACGAGGCCGGGGGACAGGCGTTAGAGGAGCCCACGGTAGTACTGTAGCGGTGAGTTTAGGTGCTGGCGGCTATAAGGAGTAACCGACGCCGTTGGCGACGCGTGCGCGCGCGCGTGACCGTGGATAGAGACGCCGAGGGTACAACAAAAGGAGGAGATAACCGGAGGGCACAAGGCGGGGTCTTCCACCGCCCTATAGAGAATACGTTGTAGCAGGGGAATAAGCTGCCTACGATAGGGCAGCGAGGCGGAATCAGCTAGGTAGACATCCTCGCCGTCGGGCTCAAACCATAAGGCGACAAGGTACATCACTTAGGATAGGATGTCAATATAAGACTTCTTCTAGTTAAGGTACCAGCACGGGCCAGGGAGCCGAGGGGGTAGGTGGTTAAGGAAGTAGCGGTATACCCTACCGTAGCCCTCGGCGTCCAGGACGCCGACGTCAAGAGCGTAGACGCGTGGGGCCCCGGCAGCATCGGCGTAGAAGACGTTACCAATAGTTTCAGCGGGAACAAGGCGGTCACCATGCCGGGAACACAGGTCGACCAGGCTGCCCCATGCTTCCAGAGACGGGTTAAAAGATGTCTGCGTGGCGGCGCGCACCGCGTAGATAAAGAGAAGGGTCTCCTCAAGCCACGGGAGCCAGAACTACACACCATCACAAGTAGTCAGTGGGGGTAGGGTAGATAGGGGGCATAGCGGATGCTTATGGGGGATGAGGCGCGGTCAGGCGGCGACGCGGGGGTGGGAGACTAACATCTTCAAGACGGGTAGACAGCATCCAGTCCCAGCGTGATATAATAAATGTGTCCTCGCCGAGGTGGGTGGCGCACCATCAGTCGATGACATACTGCCAGGTCGGGTTCCTCTGTAACAGAATAAGCCTCCGGATAGGGAACGCGGGGCGGTCAGGCCGGAAGCCCAGCTCTTCGCATATAACGCGTTCGAGGCCCTTAATCGCCCGGGGCCCAAGGGACTAACAGATAAGCGCGTAGCCGAGGTCTAGGGAGGGGGTAGACTAGTAGCGCCGGATAATTTCGCATACCCTACGCCAGTAGGCGCAGTGTAACGAGGTCATCAGGTTGTGGAATGCCGGGGCGTGGGCCGGAGCGGGGGGGGAACGCTGGGTAGGCGCGCCATCGGCCGGGGTTTCACCCGTGGGCTAGTTCATTGTGTCATAGGCGTGGAGGTGGGGCGGTGCGATATTGCCACCGGCGCCGCACTTGGACTGGAGCTGCCCTACCTGCCTCTGTGAGGTACCTACCTGGATGAAAGATGGCTTTGGGAACGTTAGGTACGTTAAAGGAGATGGGTGCGTTAGGCGTGTGAAAGATGGGGCTCAGGTGCCGCCGGGGCTTACACACACCGCGTGTGGTAGATAGAAGAGAGTGGGTGTAGGTACAGATATACGACAATCAGATAACTTACGTTTGCGTGGGGGGCTAGTAGGGATAGTAGTACTAACTATCCCTTGCGCTGCCTGTACGCTGGTGACTAGGGTAGGGGTTAGTGTGAGTAGCGTGAATGGGACTTTAGCCTTAGCTATACACTAAGCCACCTAAGTAAGGGTAATGAGGGACTGAATTAATGCGTGGACCGCTAAGTGCGGTGAGGGGCTTATATAGGGGGCAAAAGATAATTATCCATAGGATAACCGCTACTAGTTAAAACAAATAAACGTAAACCGTTGTTATGTATCCAGGGAGACTAGGTAAGGTGAAGGAGGAGCGTGCGTTTACGCAGCGTATATTTTGGGTAGGAATAACTATTGTTCCATTGTGGGCGAAATTAAGCTCTTAGGATAAAACACGCATGAGCCTCCTCCTGCTGGTGCTGCTTACTTATGGCACCTTATTCGTGGACACCACTGTACGTGGCTGCACCGGCACGTGCAATCGCCATCCAGCGCGGGTGTTCGTCGAAGCTGTCTAGGCCTCTATATGCAGCTCTCCCTTGGGCGACATTGATGATCGTATTGATAAGGAGGATAAGCAAAGGAGCATAGTGTATATATAGATTATGGATCTTAATGTGTGAGGCATGAGAGGATGATAGCGTGTTTTGGACCGTAGCTGAGGCGTTTAGTGGGACCTAAGGCACCGATTGGTGCAGTACTGCTTTAATGCTGTTGCATCTATAAGCTAACAAGCTAGAGAAGAGAGAGTTATTAGCTAGTGTAGGGAAAATGGGATCTAGTGAATGGAGGTGTAAGGGCTGAAGAGGTATCCTGGTGCGCAATCCCCTCTCTTCCGCATGGCATTTGACGGTTTTGGGCACAAGTCCTCGCGGAACCGGCATTTTGAACCACAGCCCTCGTGGGCCCGTCCGAGGAGCCAGACAGGCAGGGGTCGTCTGGTGGCGGTCATTTAGAACCTTGAACGAGGGCGTGTGTCCTTGGCCAGGCCGGACTGATCGCGCTCTTGCATGATGGCAAGTTGCATCGCTAGAGCGTCGCACGTGATGGGCGCAAAGGGTGGAAGGCAGGCCAAACACGCCACAATCAGCAGGCAAGAGGAACATGTTTTCAAGGTTGACGCTCAAGTACTTCTTCTTCTTCTCATCTGATATGCAGTGGTGCTCTTTGTGAATGAGTCGTATCCTTGGATCCTCTCCCCCAGTTAGTTCCCTTTCCCTGTCTTGCGCCTGGAAACTCCACAAACAACCTGTAAACGCTGACATGAAGCAATATTGACAATCTGATGTGCGGTGGCACTGAAAAGAAGACGGAACCATCCCGGCACGCAGCAGGAGTTGCGGCTCTCGGGTTCCCGCCATAGAATCACGTAATGAAGACCTTCTTGAGCTTGTCAATGGGGTAGACTTCGCCGGTGCGCAAATCTTTGACCTGGTCTGGCGGCAAACCGGACTTTTTGGCGTACTCTTCGAGGCGCTCCTTGCCGTACGCCCGGCTATTCGGCAACAGCAGCAGATCGTGCTCGACGTAACTCTTCGTGTGATGGGCATAAGGGACGTTACGAGCGAGGTCGTTGAGTTCCGTCGAGCAGATCGGGCAGACGGACTGTGTGCCCGCGGTGGCCGACGCATTGGTGGCAGTGTTGGCGTCTGCCGCGACGTGTGACGAGTTCAAGGAGTGGCAGGCGGGGGTCTTGAGGGCAGAAAGGCCCGAAGAGAGAGCAATGTGCAGGAGGGGATAAGAAGGAAGGGCGAGGAGATTGTTGTGGGTGCGAGTGAAGAGCTCCGCGAGGGCGTTCCAGCGGTCTTGGCTGTACAGGTCCGAATAGACGGCATTAGCAGCCGTAGGAGGGTAGGCGAGGAGACCGAAGGCCTTGCGAAGCTCGTCTGGGTACGTCGACTTGAACGGGACAAGGTACTTCTTTGCGTGCGCGATGGCCTCGAGCAGTTTGGGTTGGGATTGGGTGCGGACGAGCTCGATGTACTGCTGGAAGCGGAGCATGAACTCAAGATTGCTCTTTTTGTAAATGCAGTCAGTTTCAACTCAAGAATAGGGCGGGTGGCAAGACGTACATCCATCTTGCGGAGCTCCTTCTTATTGTCTTGGCACCAAGCCAGCGCCTCGACGACGCTCCCGCTTCTGAGTGATTCCTGAATGCGGCTCATATGCACAAAGGTCTCGACGTCGACCAGGTCGTCCATGTTACGCTCGGCGGTAAGTGCCTGGGCGCTTTCGTTGTAGCCCTGGCGAAGCAGGTAGTCGACGAGCAGACGGTCAAGACGTGCGCGGCTCCAGGCCTCGTACTTGACGTCGTCGACCGAGTGCATGTTGTAGAGGTCGCCAAGATGAGAGATGCGAGCGCCGGCCTGGCGGGTCAGGCGGGCCTCCTCTTCGGCATGGGCTGTGAGCTTGCGCTTGACGCCTCGCATGCGGGCGATCATGGTATCGAGGTTGCGGAGGACATCGTCGGGAGATGCGCGGCCGTTGACCGAGGCCGTGGCGGTCTCCTTGAGAAGGGTCTTGATGGCAGTCGAGTCTTTTTCGACGGTGAAATGAGCGGATCGAAAGTTTTTGCGAAGGAGTTCGTACGGGAGACGGAGGAGTGGTTGGTCCTATCGGTTGGAATGAGAGGGGTTAGTGCTGGGCATTTTGAGCTAGCTTGTGGCACAGCGGCCGACGTACGAGGAGGAGATGATCCTGATGCTTTATCGTGGAGTGCTCGTGATCGCCCATATTGGCAACTGTCCCTGACGGGTCAATGGGCTGGTAGTACTGCTTGGCCGTTCGCAACGGCTCGTGTGTCCTCGGAGGAGGGATTCGCGAGGGTTGGTTGGCCTTGTGGTTGTGGCTTGAGTGGTTGTTGGAAACCGGCGCCTGGGAGGTTGAAGCACAGATGCACTGACACGGCCGCTAACAGCAGTTGACGTTATACGGCCCGATGTGGCGGGGCCGGAGTCGCTCCGTCGTCAAGATGACTTTGGAGAGAGTCTGCTTACTTTATGACCAACGTATCGGAAGCTCACATGTGGCCATGATTCCACTCACGGCTTGTAGTATCGCTTTTGCGTTTTGCTGGGCTAAAGTCCATTGAGCAGTCTCGATACGGATACCTGCTACCCAAAGGTCCCAGCACGTCCTCTGGTCCCCCCTCAATGACGCCCCTCCTGGTGCACGAGCCACAGATGTGGCTCAGTTCGGGTACGGCCCACCCACCCAGACGCGTCCTCCCTTCCCCCCTCAGAATGTATGTCACTCGCTCATTGTGACAAGTAAATGGGCGCAACGCGCGAGAGCCTTGGATGTGTGCCTCATTAGGCAGGGCAACCACCTGGCCGACCGTGACTAACAGCGGTCGAGACTAGTTACCGTGGAGCCGGCATATCTGTTGCGCTTGAGTTCAAAGTGGAATGTCTCACAACCCATCAGTCAAGTGATTCATGCCGGCAGCCAACGATGGTATCAGATGATTGGTAAGGCTCGGTATTCACAATCGCAGAGTTGGCGGGTGGGTGGGTGCAACGAGCTTCTCGAGTCGCTGAGGCTAAGGCAGAGAGGAGGCAAGCCGCGGAAAGCCACCCCTGCTGCCGTTTGGGATCGTTGTCCATCGCTAACGTGAGGCGTGGGCGCTGCCACACGTTAGGTGATAAGGCGCAACAAGCAGCACTCGCATTTCTGGCCTGGGATGCTGTTACAGCAGGTGCCCCTCTGCAGAACGGGGATTGGATCGGGGCACTCGGGGAAAGAGGCACCAGTAGTGGCCGGATGTCTGGGGGTGTGGCTTCCCAGCCTCTGATTGGCTTTATGCACATCCTGCCTCAGGCCAACACAGTCCCTCACCCTCGAGCGTATTTATCTCCAGCCTCACCCACTTTGCACGTGTTCACCCTCTTCCTTTGCCGCGTGACCAGAGCTTCCCGCCGCTCCCCCCAAACCAGCGAGCCAACTCAACCGGCCCCCTTCCAGTCCATTTCCTCCTCAGGAACTAATAAGAATAAACGCAAGCCTTCGCCCAGGCCGTGGCAATCCTCAAGATTCGCGATTTGTGAAGAAAAAAAATCCGACGCGTTTTTGCCCGTACTCTTTTACCTTTCGAGCTTCAACTGCTTATAACTGGACGGGCTCCATCCGACGAGGTCCCCCCCAGCTACCCGCTGCCGCGCGATATCACGAGTTTGATCACGCCGAACACGTGAACTCCAGCAAAACCCGTGATCTGGCTCTCACCGCCCAGACCACACCGCAAAGCACATGATCTGAAGGTATGCGACCTGTCCCATTTTTCTGGCGATCTTCCCATCGATCCTATCGTCCTCTTTCATTTCACTCGCACTGCACAGCGACGCAAGGAAGGGTTTTGTCTCCATCTTTGCTTTTGCCCATTGCGCCACTTCCTGAAATCCTGCCTTCATCAAGCACATATCGCGGCGTTGCCTGTCAGTCCTGATCAAGTGATCCAAGATGGATTTGTTCCATCTTGCGAGGGAAGCATACCCCTCGTTGTTCAAAAACAGACCAATCCGGGTCACCCACACACCCAAAACGCCCTCGTTCGGAGCACAGTGAGGCCTCTGGATGGTCTCGATATCATCTCAATTTCTAGGCTCACTCACCGCGACTCATCCTGCAGCTCCCTTCTGGCAAGCTTGCTACAGAATGTGCCCGGGATGGCTCACGCATGTCAAGAGCAAGCGCTCTTGTCATCCTGGCCCACGCAAGCAAATCTCTCCTTCCTTTGAGATTGACCACCTAGATTTGTTTTCGTCCACTCAACCAACAACGAATGCACTTCGCCCTCACTTGGCTCACTCAGCCCTCTTCGTCCTTCATACTCATCCTGTGGGCTGATTCACCTGCTTTCTGATGCTAACCATCTTTCCAGTCCCGCGATTCATCCTCGTGGCTTCGGGTTGTGCTGACCTCGAAGCTTCGTTAACTGTCCAGGACACAGTGCTGCAATTCCCCTCTCCCAACCTTTCAATTCAATAGCAAAACCCCATCGTCGTAATAATGGCAGACGTCATGGTCGACCACCCAGACCTCTCTGAGCTAGCGGGTTCTCCCTCGCCTGGCCAAAAGCGGAAGCGCGATGACATGTCAGAGTCCAACAGCCCTGGTCGGGCCAAGCGAGCCAGCGCTGGACTCTCGGACGCCGATACCGCAGCCTTCATTGAGAACGCCGTTGAAGCTGCCCATGCCGCCGCTGCCAACGGCGTCAACGTGGCCGACTTCAGCGCTCTCCAGCAAGCCGCTGCCGCAGAGCACTCTGAGGCGGCAGATCCGGCCAACGCCTCCAGCACCGCCGCCGCCGCCCTGGGATCCATGTACCCTACTCTTCATGTCCCATCCACCACAGAGGAGCAGTTCGCCGCCCAGACAAATAATGAGCCGAACCATGGCCAAGACCATACCTTTGGTCACCCCGATCTGAGCCCGCCGGACGAACTGTCTGCCCTCCCTGCCGTACCTCAGCCCACGAATGGCGTCCCGGCTGTCCAACAACAGCAGGCACACCAACCCCACCAAGCTCTGCAGCAACACCAGCAGCATCAGCAGCATCAGCCTCCGCAGCCCCAGCATCGGTACTCGTCTGGATCGGCAGGTACCCCCGCTAAGAAACCGGATGTGGGCTCTGAGGAGTGGCACAAGATGCGCAAAGATAACCACAAAGAGGGTAACCATTCCTATGCACTGCACTCATAGACGTTCATGCTGACTCGAACAGTGGAGCGTCGTCGTCGGGAGACCATCAACGAAGGCATTAATGAATTGGCCAAGATTGTTCCCAACTGCGAGAAGAACAAGGGGTCAATTCTCCAGCGCGCCGTCACGTTCATCAACCAACTCAAGGAGAACGAAACGCAAAACATTGAGAAGTGGACCCTTGAGAAGCTGCTTACGGAACAAGCCATAGCAGAGCTCAGTGCTTCCAACGACAAGCTCAAGCAAGAATGTGAACGTCTGTACAAGGAGTTGGAGACTTGGAAGCGCGTTGCCCAGAACGCGGGTCTTTCGTACCCTCAGGCGAACAAGGAGGAACCGGCCTCGACGGCTTAGGAGGCCCCAGCTCAAGCCCAAGACCCTTTTTGTAAGGCTGGCATGGGTCAAGCCGTGATCCCAGATGGTTTACCCGTCAGCCAGATGGACGTTTATCACCGTGTTCTTAAGAATACTCCATCAGCTGCACACAACCTTGCTTGTCGGCCTCAGACCCCGGCTCCCAGCACTGTAGCGCCACAGCAGGTTCCCCGCGCCGACGTAGCGGCATCGACGCCAACATCAATGCCAGCGGCCTACCAAAACCAGGCTCAGGCTTTTGTTGAAACCTGCCCTTCACCTTTCTTTTCATTTTATACCCCCAGTCAGCAATAAGCTGCTTTCTTGTTTTTTTATTCGGATTACCAGGTACGGTCTCTGTGGTTGCAAATACATTATAGTTTATAATCAACCGTGCTCTTTGGCTATCGCTGTATTTCCCTCAGGTGAGGCGGATTGGTCTCGGCGTTGAAGAAACTCTGGGCTTTCATGGACAGAATCTGCATTTGGCTAGGGTGCTGTCTGATAATCGTTTGGGCTTTTAAGCGTGCTCCTTCCTAAACGGCAAATGCCACATGGATGTTGGCCGCAATAGTCTCACTATGTCAGCATGAATGTGCCCGTTACATATGAGGTTGATTTGGCCATGATGACGGACATAAAGGTGGGCGGGGGCTCGCGGGTTTCGTGACCAGCGACAGAAAGCCTTACAGTTGTTGACCGGCTAGCGCTTTATTTACTGCGTCAGGGCGCCTGCTTGTCTCGCATCACAACAGCATTAGAAGTGGGCGCATAGACAGTTGTCAAGTGACTTGTTCGGCACCCCCGAGGTGGCCGCCCAGGTCAGACATGAGAACCATTGTTCGGGGCCTTTAGAAGCCTAGAGATGCCGGCCAGGTTGACGTGTTGGATGGGGAGTATGCGAGGATCTCTGCCATCGGGCACTCTCGGCGGAGCCGATACTGAAGCGAAATGCTCAAGTGCTCATCACGGTTTGTTGAGCCTTCAGAGGTGAGGAGCACAGATAGGAGGAGTCTTGGAGCGATGTATTGCATAGGTGTGAGCTTTGCAATCGCGCCTCGAGGGGGTGGTGGTTAAACACGGCAGCTGGCTGGGGAGATTCGATCGCTACCGGCCGAAACACAATGGCAGACGGATTTGGCTACATGGAGGTACTGAAGAGCCAGGCGCGCCCTATGGCCTGGCCTTATCAAGGCGAGGAGATCACAGTATCCGGCCATTGTCTCTGGTACAGACTTCAGGACTCCCTCCACCAGACCTTTGGCCACTACTCCCTGTCGAACCTTGGCTACTTTATTACTGCTGAATCCCGATCAGACCTTGGCCTTGAGCCGACCCTCAAGGCTCCGCCCGCCGGCTTCTCTCTGCTAGCTCACCGGGTGATATCAAACGCCAGAGATACGAGAAGGAGTGTTTGTTTCGGACACACATAAGCACGCCAAAGGCCCCGGTTTACGTCGGAACCGCCACTGTCGCTATCCGTTTTCTTGGTCCCCTGTGCCCATTTGTCACGCAATTTCGTGTGTATACAACGATTGCGACGACCAAGGGAGGGGGGGGGGGGGGGGGTGATGTCCAAGGGTTTATATTGGTGCATCTAAGCTAGGGAGAGAGTGTAGGTGTCTGTCAGTAACGGATCATCAAAGTTAACGACGGACTCTATAGGCCCATCCATCAGAAACCCCGACGCGTTGGATTTCAGAAGAGTTGTTGAGAGCGGTGTCCAACGCGATGATACGAGGCCGTTGAATTTCGTGGAGCGAGTTGGGGCAAATATGCGAGCTCCCTGCCATGTCCGGTATCTCCCCGTACTCGCCCAAATATCTCTGGGATTAAGGGGGAAATAAAAACCAAGTGAATTGCTGAGATGGGCTTGCGTGTTTATGTATCTACCCGGCATTCATCACGAGTCGGAAAAGGGTCTGCAATCTCGGCGCTTGATCATGAGGTACTCTGCGTTACCAGGCAATGTCAACACAGCCAAGCCCCTGTGTGCTGCATTGCAGATAAAAAAAAGCCCGTCATTACATATGGTAACCCGTGTCCGCCAAACTCGTTGTGGTATGCTGCTCCGCTCATACAGACGGCTGGATGTGTGCCTCGTTGGCGCAAGAAAACATATGCACCGCCGTCCATTCTAGTTTGACTGCACCCTTCACAAGTCTGGAGCAAGCAGGGGGGCGGACGCTTTTCCAGCCGCAACGGAGACTGCAATCGGCGAGTTCACCTGTGTGCTGTCCCTGCAGTCCGTACTCTTCCCGCGCATATGCACGACGCGGTCGACACCTACGCCACTCCCCTCGCCCCTTCGGACCCCCATTCGCAAAGATCTCGGACGGGCATCCCGAGGCCTCTTGTACCTCCGCCACCTCGGCACCGGCCACGGAGCACGCATCCGCGGATGGTGTGTCAAGGGGGGGTCGGCATGGCGTGCATACGCTCGGGGTCACGCATCCCGGCCGTAAATTTAGACACTGGAGATGAGGAGCCCGGGCTCGCCCTCACAGCGGATTTCCTGAATTCCGCGTCCGGGGACGGGGGAGGGCGTCGAGGCCATGTGGCGCGTTTCCTGCGGCCAGTCCGATACCTGCTGCAGCAACGGAAGCAAACAACGTCACCCCTTTCCAGTTTTCATCCCCTGCTTCTTTTGTTTGTGGCCATGCCAGGGACTCAGAGCTGGCCGGGGGCCACGAATTAATTTCGCGTGTACGAGAATCGTGGGCCGGCGCCGCGAGGACAAGCGGCTTCCCGGGAAGTGCACGGATTCGTCCAACTGTGCGTCCTGCCTGGCCTGCTTCGAGACTGCGTGACGGGCTGTTGTTTGAAAATGGAGGAGAGAAAAAAAAGGAATGCGGGCGTGAGGCGAGGGGGGGGGGGGGCTCGGACCGTCCGTCTCTAGGTGACGCGGCGTTGAAGCCCACTCGTTCGGCGCCGGCTTCAACCTTGAGAAACTGTCTTGTTTACCAGACCAGCATTCGTCTCCCGCAGATCTTGACCCCTTCGTCAAGGGGGTTTCCGTCCAGTCTCGGAGCCCCAGAAAATGAAATTCCGAATCATGACGTCCACGGCGTCACTATAGAAGCAACAATGACTTCTTTTTTTTTGCTCCCCTCCACCCTCTCTTCTAATGGGAGCCAAAGCCAAAGAGACGTGCGTGGTTGGGTGGCAACCAACGGGCAGCAGAAACGAAAACTCGACTTCCCGCTGTCACATATGTGCGCGAATCCCTCCCCGACAAAAACCGCCAAGGAAAGCCCATGTTTCTTGTGCTGATGGTGGGCTGCCCGCGGGGGCGGTACCTATACATGCCTTCCTGCCATCAACCCCTGCACACGATCCAAACACCTCTGTCGCTTCTCTGTTTACTCTCCGGGGAGCAATCACAACGCACATCACATATATGTGTGGGTGGAGAGGTGAGGACGAGAGAAGGGAGGGGGTGGGGTGTAGGTGAACCTCCACGGGCAGAACAGATGGAATGGAAGGGGGGGGGTAATGGGGACGCTCCGCAGCGGGAGCCAACTCGGGCCGTGCCAGTAACCTCCTCTCCCGTCCCTTCTCCAAATGATATCGCCAGGAAATCAAGGAAAAAGAAAGCTCATGACACACATCACCTGTCAGGAAAGCACGAAAACGTGGCGCAACAGGGGGAGGGGAGGGGGGGGGGATGTCAGAGATCCGAACAACAATGGAACATGAAATGGAGGGGCGTGTGACGTTCACGGGTTCCAACAATAAGGTTGTCTGGAGAGAGGGAAAACCCACGAAAAGGACGGATAGGAGATAAGGAGGGGAGGGAGAGATCCGACAAACCTTGGAATAAGCTATGAGGTGTGGCACACCTCGGCCGGTGACTGGCCGCCCGGCGACTCCACTTCTTGACCGGTATGCGGGGCACCGGTGACCGGGGTGCCACTTTGCCCCCCCCCCCCCCCCCCCCCCTTCCTCATGCCCCCGGCGACGAGTTCACGACACACGACCGGCCCTTGCGGCCTTGCCGGGCCTCCGAACCATTCCCCTTCCAACACCCCCCCCTTCGTCTCTACTTATGTACTGTACGACTCTGGAAAACAAGTCATATTCGACCAGTCACCTATTCTGTTTCCCCCCTTACCCAGGCAAGCGGGACCCAGGAGGATGTACCAGGGAGTGTATCTCGTACGCAGCCCCAAGCCCTCCTGCGTCCGTTCCTGCTTCGTTGGTTGCCTGTCAGATCTGCCGGGTTGTGTGTGCGTGTAAACAAGCCCACTCCCCCCCCTTCCCCCTCTTTCCCCTCCCCGTGTTTGCCATCCCTAGCCTCCTGGACCCCTTGATTACCCCCCTCCCCCGACGATGCAGTGGGCGGGAAACCAACTGTTTGTTTACTCGTCACATTTCATACTGTTGCACCCACGCGCCAAAAAAAAAACCTAAAAAATAAATAAATAGAAAAAACCCTACGTGGGAGCCATTGGAAACCCACCGATTGGCGCAGCTGAGATGCAGACACCTCCATCTCCCCAAGCACGGGGTTTTCGGGGAACTCTTAAATCACACGCTAAAAGCCAGCCCAAGCCTCGGATCCGAGGAGGAGCCTCATCGGACGCTGGGCGTTCAGCGAGGCTGGTGGGGCCTCTTTCCGAGACACAAATACGCAGGCGCACACTGCACCGCGTAACAAAGGGCTCACACGGCAGTGCCCGAGGTAGGTAGTATCAACGACACACTACACGCGGAACGGGCGGGAAACGCTACGAGTAGACTGCCTTCCATTAAATAACCATCTATAGAGGCGTTCATACAAAAGCCCGCTCTCAAGACGAAACAGTCCTCGAAAAAGCTCCAAACAAACAAACTAGAAAAAGAAGAAGAAAATAGAAAAACTCCATCATGATATCATGCCAAACCTTCCTTTCCCAGCCCAATGTTTTTGCCTCGTGGTTTTTTTGTTTTTCTTCTTCTTTTCTTCTTCTCTTCTTTTCTTCTTCGGGGCACGTTCCGTCCCTTCCGTTTGTCATTCGAGCGCCTCCACTAATATGAAGTTCGTAAGAGGCTGGGATACCCAAAAGCCGGTAATGCAAAAGAAAATATTTCGAAAATGAAACACTAGTCCGGCACATGCCAATGGCCAACAGCTGACCCATTCGTGTTCGCAGGTGCTTGAGTAAGGTGGAGAGAGAAAGAGGGACAGAGAAAGAGGGACACACAGAGAGAGAGAGAGGGACAGAGAGAGCCCGGAAAAGACAAAGCGAAACAAACGTATTATTCATGACGACGTAAATTGTGCCACCCCTCCCCAATACCTGTCTCAACCCCTCGAAAAATCAAGAAACTCCATTCTTCAGGACTTGGACCATCCCGATGGAAGCAGCCCGGTCTGGTGTTGAAATCACAAGATTCCGCCGTTCGCATTGCTCCGATATCAATTACCCCGAAACTGCTGTCGCTGTTTGATGCGCTCCGGTATGCTTTCGCTGTCATGTGTTGCTTTTAGACCCGTAGATGATATAAAAACCGAGATAGATGCCGCTCGTCAGGGAATCCGCCAGGTCGCGACGACATAGATACTGACTGACTAGTTAAAACACCTGGCTGCACGCGTTTTCATCCCTCTTTTTCACGTCCCAGTGTGGACCTGGTGATTTTCGACCGGTCCTGAGCTGGATGGGGAGGTTTCGTGTGCGACGGTGCCAGGATATCGTGATGAGTGTCGGCATGGAAAACGCTGCCCTTCCGTTCGCCGCACATTACGAGGCCAATGTATTCGTCTTCCAGTGCACTTTCCGCATTGGAGCCGTGATATTGATGCCGGCACCTCGCCACAGGCAAAGAAGGACGACGACTGGACCCTAGTCCGCCTCATTCAATGCATCTGCCCTCGGGCAAGTGGCTCTGGTTTTGCTCCCGGGCCCGGAATTCCTCGTGCATCGGTAGGTAGATAACCCGGAAACCCCTGAGAGTTCTGCACAGGAGTCTGGCTGGCACTCACGGGCCGAAACACAGAATCGAAACCGGCACGGGACATGTTGTCGTACGGCGTAGGCATGTACTGGTTCTGAGACATTGGAACGCTAGAGGTTGCAAAATGTCCCTGTGCTGGCCCCGGCTGCTGGGGAGTAAACGAATAGACCGAATTGCCACCAGGAGCAGCTGTTCCCCTTGCCATGGTTGCGTGTACATTCCTGCCGAAGCGGCGTTGGAATATTCTGTGGGAGATGCGTACATGGAAGATCGTCGATGAGGGTCGTGAGATGCCGGAACGAGTTCTTGCAACGGCATGCCCGGCGGGTGGATATTGTTGTTCTCGACGAAATGGTGTTCGGGTTGAATGCTCGAGGACATCATCTGGGCCGAGTACTGTTGGTTACGCATCGGCATCTCGTTCATGTAAGCGCCCCCATGTAGGGGTCCCGCTGGGCTGTGGTCGCCGCTGGACGTGTGCAAGAGGTCGTGCGGCGCTCCTGTCTTCGATGGTGACGTGCTCGAATTGATGGAGGGGTGCTCGTCCTCCTCCTTCACGAAGCCGTTGTCCTCGTTGTCGGATGGGGGGTTCTCGGGGAATTTATCTTCGGACATGACGAAGACCTGCGTGTCGGCGTCTACCATTCGTCAGCTCGAAGCTCCCTTTGGGGGGGGATGAGGAGTCTCACCGATCTCGCCATTCTTGTACCTCTCCTCCGCCTTGGCCACTTTGAAAATCTCGTCGAGGTATGGCTTCTTCTTCGCGTTCAGCTTGTTCTCCTTGTCTGAGAAGAAAGCGGACATTGCCTCGGTAGTAGCGTCCTCTAGCTTCTGTACGTTCAGATTCATCTTGCGGATGGCCGGGTGCTGCTTCTCAGGGGGCTCCACGATCATTCGAAGGATGTGACACAAGAGATGAACTCGCTCTGGACCGCTCGTCAGCACATGGACCGTATTCTCGAGCCTCGCCATGTCACCGTACCTCGTTTGTAGAGATGATCGGGCTCCTTGTGCCTGACTTTCTCTTCCTTTGTAGGACCCCATGGTTTCGGCCACCAGTCCGGGGCTTTTTCGTCCTGGCCAGTGTACGGGTGATTTGTTTGTTTTTTGGGCTCGACAACCTTGACCCAAGCCTTGGCGATGAGCTTGCATGCCGTTTGTTGACAGTTCTTGAATCGTTGTTCGTACAGGTTCCACACCTCCTTCTGGTCACCCACCTTGAGGGTTTTCTTCGTATTGGATGTAACCACAATAGCAACATCGTCCTCATCGTTAGCGGCTCTTCGGTAACCGGCTGCCATTCCTGCTCGGTGTCTCTTGCGCGTCTTGTAGCCGCTCTCCTCGTCGAACACATCGCCGCCTAGTCGGCGGCGATCCGGCGTGCGGTGCCCAAAACTGCCAAAATTCTGGTGGTAACCATCGGTGTCGAGATGACTGAATTCGGAATCGTCGTGCAATGGAATGGCAACTACACACGTGTCAGAAGGCGACCGGCTCGTGCAAGACATGGTGTGATATGTACCAGGACGTACACCACTGACGTGGCTGGCGTAGTTGACATGACGAACAAAGTTCTTCAAGTTGAAGAACTTGCTGTACCCGTTTGGATGGTGTCTTTCTCCCGTGTTGCCGAAAACTTCCGTGGACCCGTCATCCAACACTGCTACCATGAAGAACTTCTTGGCCGGGATGTTGCAATGATCTCGCAACGCCTTCTCGATGTCCTAATCGCGTCAACAACCGACGAGAACTCGTAGGAGATTGCGTAGACTCACAATTGGGGGTCTTCGAGCGTCACGAGACTCGTGGTATCGGCCATCATCGGGGGGTGGGGGTCAATAGGAAACCGTTCCGGATGCCATTGCCGGGGGTATGGCTCCCGAGGGAAGTCGCGGACCATGGCTATGGCACAAACGGCGCGCTAGTTAGTTCGACGGGTAAAATACTTGCATCCAGTTCCTGAGATGGAAGATCCGAAGTGTCGATCGGGCAAGATTTAAAAAAGTTATCGCAAGCGGTGGTGAGTAAGGCGTGGTATACTGCGGGCCGAATCCAAAGGACAAGGAGCCGAAGACAACGTGGTACTGTTCAAATGTTAGAACATAATGGCTTCTTTGATATCCGGTGTCGAGCATCCTACGTAACGTGGTAAAGGTTGAGGCTTTACAGAGATGACTGTCATGAAGCAGAAGTATATGTGCAGGAAAGGAGCATCAGAGTCAGATATCAATCCGGCCGAGCAGTGCCTAGGCAAGGAACACCAGTAAAAAGTGGCAACCTGACGCACGACTTGGGTCGTCAAGACTTGACAGAGGCGTGCCGGATCTCGTGAGAGGGTGGGTGCAGAGAGCTAGACTTGTCCCGATACCTGTTCAGGGAGTGCTGGCTAAATATTCCACGGTCTGTTCGAAAAGCGCCTGGTGGATTTGTGCTAGAACAGATCACAACGTGTGGATAAGGCTCACAAAACAGAAAGCGGAATCTCGCCTGATATTGTCGCTGGTTGGCGGAGCGAATGGCTTTTCAAACGCAGAGTGAGAAATTGCCCAGTGTTTTGCCGTGGCTGGACAGATGAAAATGACGGCCCAAGTGATGATACGACAAAGAAGACGGGTGGTGACTTGTCAGGGGACGCTGCTGGTATTTGGGAAGGGAGTCGGCAGAGGCGGCAGGATTGGAGGTGGTCGAAACAGATCTATCAGCTCGCGAAACTGGGCGCCGGGAAGGACCTCAAAGTCCTCTTTGTTTCCAAGATGTCTTGAGACATCGGGGGGGGAAGCCTCTCCACTGGTTCGCGATTTGTCTTGGAACGCAACTCTCCACGCAATGTCTCGGGATAATGTGTGTAGACCAGCAGAGAGAGAGAGAGAGTGTGTGTGTGGTGTGTGGTGTGTGGTGAGAGAGAGAGAGAGAGAGAGAGAGAGAGAGAGAGAGGAGGGGGGGGGGGGGAGGTTGAGAAGTGAGGAATCAGGCGAACAGCCAACAGGACGTGTTTGTGATCCCAGCCAAAGAGGACGATAGAGAAATCAAAGAGAAGGAGCCAATGACCAAAGGCCGAAGGGTGAGGGCCCTAGATGAGGTCAAGGCTCGCGGGCTGAGGTGGATCTTGGAGTAAGGATGGGCCTGCGAGGCGAAGCCGAGTTGAGCTTGTCGACAGGTCGAGTACTTTCGTAATGTTCCGACTTGGGGCTTCTTGGTGTATCTCGATTTTCCGTGGTACGTGGAAGCTAGCTGGGGAGTGCGAGCGAAGGGAGGGGGTGAACCGCGAGACCGGCGGACTTGAGGTCGAGGGGCAGCGAGACCAGCATCCGCAGTTGTGGAAACAAGAACGAGCCGAGAAGCAGAAAATCGACGGCCCAAAAGAGACCCCCTGGTTTATTCAAGGGGAGCTTCTACCCTCCTTCAGGCTTCGGCTGGATGATTGGTAGAAGCCAAGGAACAAACAAGCGGCATCAGTGACGAGGTCGTCCGTGTGAATGCCAGATGGAAGCGCAGCCAGCCGGGTTGAGAAAACGGGTGGACGCACACACCTGAAGCAGGACAGCACGCAGGTCTTCCAATGCAAGACTGACGACAGTGGGGAAGGAGAGAGAAAAGGAATAAAAGACTAAATAAAACAAAATAAAAAAGGGTTTGCTAGGTAGGTATGGCTTTGGAGGGGTGTGGTGGAATGTGGTCAAGGTACATACCTGTGAAGCTGTGCGAGGGAAAAACTCGAAAGTACCTATTTGAGTGCCCTCCCTGGTCCGCAATCCGGATAACATGTGGCAGGTGTCCGTCAGGAAGGGGGGGGGGAGAGGGCGTTGGATAATTCCATACACCACCACCAAGCTCGCAGATCCCATATGTGACCTGCAGGTGGCCACACCACCCACACCCCCAAGGCAGGCAGCCCCAGGCTCTTTCCTGCTGTACGCGCTACTGTGGGTAGACGAGGTCATCAGAGTACATACGATGTACAGTACCGAGCAAAGACTGCCCGCATCTTCGCACATACATGGCCTGTACCAGACCCAATACGGCCCTGCGTGGTCAAACAGAGGGCTAGCCGTCTCCCGACAAGGATTCCACCATGTGCTGTCACTTGCGAGATTTGTAGAGGGCGGGCAGAATATCCTCCTGGCCCTACCTAGTCGGTCTCCCCCAGGAGTGACCAGTGCCGCAATGAGGCCCACAATCTGAAGGCTCTGATCAGTCAGAAGTTAGAACCGGGTGCACGCACCTACGAAGTACTGCGTAGGTTTGCAGTTAGCTCTTCATACCTCACTCGTCCTCAACATCTTCATCAGCTTGTCGTCCCGAGTCTGGTATTTCGATGACGCGAAGAGCAAAGTGGTCATGTTGAACTCAGAGCTTGAAGCGAGTTTCAGGCGCAGTTGGCGCCCGGAGTACCAACCAGTGCACCTAGCCTCTAGATAGTTTGGCAGGTGCTTACGCCGCGGGTCTTCTACACTCCCTTCGGCCTTTGAACTGTCAAACACCCTTCTCGGAGGTGCTGGAAAGAATAAATTTGTGTGGGTGCATGAGGGTGTGGGAGAAGACCCCATGTTGACGAGCAGGGGTGGGAGGTGAGACAACGGTGGACCGGGCTGAACGGCGATGAGGTCGGCAAGAGCCTCGCCAGTCACAAGGGTCTCCATAAGTACATGACTGGCTGCAATCTGGTCGCTGATTGCATCATGTTCGAGCTGGGCGCGATCTCATCTCAGTACTTTCTTTCTTTCTTCTTTTCTTCTTCCCCGCCATGGCTGCCGTGACTTGGGAATGCTTTGAAATACTCTCTGGGGCACGTCTGGGCACTCCTCGGATACCCCTATTTCGGTGTTGGACAGTACGACGCCTGCGAGGGCCGGTTGTGGGGGTTTGCAGTCGCCAACGTAGCGATATTTGTACTGTCTACTGTCTCGGGCTTTTCGATTGCATTGACTGGCGGGCTATTAAAGGGTAAATAGTGGGCTGGGGCCTGGCCCAAGACCAAGGCAACTTTGTGCGCAAACAGCTTTGCCGTATTTTGGAACGCAAGGCGCAGGGTTGGGTTTGCAGCAGATTCAAGGAGAGGGCGGACAGAAGAAAAGCTCTCGTGTATTTAGACGAGGCCTCGGCCCTTGTTTGGTCGACGCGAAGGCCTGCCATACGACCAGCTGGCCGCTAGTGTCCCGTCCCTGGCACTCTGGACAGGTTTGCAGATGAGAGCATCCGCGGCCATTGAGTAACCACCACCTGGCCGCAAGATGACTCCAGGTGGGGGTTGAGAGCGGAATCGGCATGTTGGGTTAAAGGCTTGCTGAAGTTCAGGTGAGCTCACTGTATCAGAGCGGGGACTTGATTCTTGGTGAACAGGAGATAGCTCTCCCTTGCTTCAGGACGGGGTTAGGAGAGGGGGCCAGGGTACCTGAGCAATGGCCGCCATGCGATTCCCTCGTTGTCGGCCTGCCTCTCGCTTTTTTTGACAGCTCAGGGCGAGCTGCGGGAAGCGGTACGGCGCGGAAGTTAGTACGTGGGCTGGCAAGCAAACAAATTTTTGATGGGGACCCGGCGCCCCATAGACACGGACGGGAAATGGTTCTTATTCGCCGCCGTCGCGGGTGCGGATTGAAAGGAAGGGCAGGTATCCATCCAAACGGGTCCGTCAAAACAAGGACAAGGAAGTTATACTGAGGAAAGGGCTGATGAAGAAGGCTAGCCATTGCCTTTCCGTTGGCCATACGGATACTGCGTAGGTAATCGATAGCAAGTCGTCAACTGATGATGGTCAGGGCAGGTTGCAAAGCTGGGGCCACGAGATGGGATGAAGCCTGCAGTCGGAGAGGATCAAAACCAGGCATAGCGGGGTCGGGGATGGTTCCGAACGGGGTTGGGCCTGTGGGCGTTTTTCCCCTGGGGTCCCCTCGCATGCTGGAGGGTGAGGATCCAGTGCTGGACCTTATTGTATTCTTAGCGTTCGTTACCTGAGGGTATGTCAGCTTCCAGTACGGATAGAGTGAGGAGAGAGAGGGATGCAATCAATGGCAAACACCAAGGCAGGCCTTGCTACGTAGCAATCTAGGCACGGAAAGCGGAAGATAGGCGATTCGCCAACAGACAGTTGTTGCCGTCCATCGGGGCCCGAACCATGCCGGCCCACCCGGGACAAGCAATAAGAATGGTGGACAAAGTTCGGTTCGTTGTGGAGAATAGTAGTGGAATGGGTGTTCAACGGCTTCATTCCAGTGTTGAGAAAGCTGACGGATGCTCTGCAGACGGAGGAATGCCATAAACGTTGGAAGCCGAGAAACGCACGTTTGCTTCCTCTCCAGAGACATGGAGGTAGTACGATACGTAGGCCGGCGGACGGTAGTGGACTAGACCTTTTGAGAGGCCCGCCCCCCAAGACAATGGGTGCATTCGTACTCGATAGCGTAGTGTACAATTCCAGAGTACGATGCACTATTCGACGTTCGTACATAGTAACAGTACCTCAGTAGATGGTAGTATGCGCGGTGCATGGAGCATGAAAAAAACGTTGGTGGAACAGAATGGCAGCGTGGCATCGACAAGGTGGGGCGGATGATGCAGGCAGGCAGGCAGGCAGGCAGGCAGGCAGGCAGGTATCCTGCTGGAGGCACCGAGTTTCCGCAAAGTAATAGTGTACAGAATAGGTAGTGTAGTGTAGGTAGCCGGCGGTCATGGCCCGATCGTGTTTGTGGATAAAGGCGCACTTGCTCGATGCGCTCCCAGGTCGTGCAGGCAAAGAAAATAAGTGTCGGTCCAGGGACGGCAGCCCGCCGGAGAGGCGCCCGCGACATCAGGTGTGGGCGGACGAAGACGAACAGCGTATGTAGGTAATGGATGGATTATCGATCAGAGGGAACAGCAGGCGTATGGTGTGAGCCGAGAGAGACGATCATGAGCTCGGGTAGACAAAAAGGCGGGGATCGAGTTGGGGGAAGAAATGACGGGACGACGGGAGGTCAGTCAGGATGACCGTCCGTCAACGTCGCGTTGGCGGGGGGGGGGCAGATAGATACCAAGGATACTTGGGTACCATGCATAGGTAGGCGCGCATATAAGTACCTGCCTAAGTACCGACCTAAGTCGATACTTCCGAACGGGTAGGTAAGTGCTCGTACCTAGGTACATGCCTAGGTATAGATACCTATCTATGTACCTAGGTAGGTTCGTAAGGTAGGCACCTAGGTAGGTAGGCACGGTACGTACTCTATCCAGGGCACCTTCTCTGGGCGCGGCCGCCCGGTTTTCCCCACTCGCCGGAAAAGGAATAGATGATACAGATACTCAAGGTACGGATACACTACATAAACTACCTACAGTCCGCCGGGGTTCTAAATGTTAGCGTGATGAAATGACCCAGAAAACCACAAAAAGGTTGCCTTCCCTATGAATGCAGTAGGAGGATACCTCTATAGAGTTCCCTACCCTCCTAGGTACATCTCTTGATTAACGTGATCAACATGTAAAAGTACTTACTCTTACTAGGTATTTAGTAGTAATTAAGTGTGCCTATTCATATAGTATATGTACGTGGGGCTTGTAATAAACTAACATTTAGAACCCCGGCGGACTGTACCTTAGGCCACCTAGGTAGGTACGCTATTTCTATCCGTCGTGCTGACAATGTCACTCAGCTGGGATGAGCTATCCGCACCTCTCCCTCCTCCCTCCCTCCCTCCCTTCCTCGTCCAAAAGCCATGCGCGTCCATCCCATGTCAGGCTCAGGGACACTGATGAGCGGGCAAACTCTCCAAAACGAACGGACCGGGGCTATAGAGTGACGTTGCGGCACGACGCCAACGGCCATCAACATCAATAGAGTTACCCGTGGATGTAGCTCACTACAGCCAAGGTATCCGTACACACTACGGGCACAAACTCAGGCCCATCCTTCACTGCTACGGAGTACCTACGCAGTATACCGATACCCATCGTATGTACGGAGTATAGCATCGTATGTATACCACCACACTCGGGGCGAGGGTGTGGGGGTTACGCGGCAGAGCTGCTTAACCAAGAGCTCTGCCAATCTCGACTTCAAACCGAGCACTGTACATGGTAGACTACTTGCTCCGCATAGCAGGCGGGCTGGTATGTAGTGGTACATGCGCCGAGGCGGGGACGCCACGCGAATATTCATACGACGCGGGATACGTCGGCCAATCCTAACGACCGGGCCGTGCTGATTGGATGCTGGCCGGCCGGCCGGCTGGCTGGGTGAGGGAACAAGTGTGATGCATCGCGGTCTCGGTCTGTCTGCTCGTGCGCCTGTCGATATTTGCAGCGTTGGCGATAGGCTTGTGTGCCCGCTCCCTGCATCCAACTGAGGACTACGGATACATGGCATCGCCGCCAACTCGAAGCATGCAGGGCGCTGTGTCATGCCAGATCGGAGGACTGGGCCCTTCCTCGGGTATCTCGTTTTCCCGGTCTTTCTCGTTGTGATACGTCGAGACCGAGGCGTCAAACCTCGACCATTGATTACTGCCTACGCTGAAGCTTCCGGCCCGGCCCATCACGGCAGTGGACTAGGGGCGGACTACCTGCATAGTTGTCGGTGTCCATGGAACGGTCTGTTCACTATGTACGCCAGCGCTGCCGGCCATTGGCCGAGGCGACGCGATGCCGAAGTTTAATCAACATATAGTTTACACTGGTGGAAGTGGCCTGACAACTTCACCTCATCTTAGAGAGAAGCTTATCTATTACTACTACTACTACTACTACTACTACTACGCATTTGTACATACTCAGTAACTGAGTACCTAGGTAGGTGTCCGTCCGTACGTACGCTTGAAGAGAAAGCTGGTGTCAACCGATGGAGAAGGGGACAAGCAAGTTCCTACCGGGTCCCTTTTCCGTTGCAGGTGTGGTACGGCCAAGAGGGGTTCTAGGTTTGCGACCTTCTTAACCAACCAATCAATCCGGCATGGAGGTTCGCATCCTAGCCAGATATACCTGTACTTTGTATCCGTAGATGGCGGTAGATCCCCTCCCGTGGACCCCAAACTCTTTGAATGAACGGATGTCATAGCTTTCGCAGGGTTCAAACCCCCAAATGTCCCAGGTACAATGCCAAAGACAAGTTAACTACGGATACCTAGGTAGGTAGGTACGATGTATCCGTCCAGCGCCCAAAGTTGTCCCCCCCGCCTCACGCGCCTACCATTTCCTTACCTAATGCAGCCAAGTCAGGTTAGCTTTCTGCAGGGAGGAAGCTGCCAAAACCATACATTAGCAAGCCATTTCCGGATACAGGTAGGCAGATACTGATACTCCTCCTCCCTGCCTGCCTTCCTCTTTCTCCTTCTTAGGTACCTATGGCCTGCTGATACATGGTTGGCCAGTGGCCAGCATGTGTCGTCTTTTGGAGCACCTGCTACTACTATTACCAACTCGGTAGCCAAAGTCTGCCTCTACTCTCTTTGGCGGCTACCAACGGTGCATCGTCCAAACCTTTATTTTCGTCCGAAAACCTCCTTCGTACAAGAGACGATCTCGTTCATCTTGACGATGCATAACGACGCACCTACCTTTCACAACAAGAATAGTCTCCTTCCACCGGTACGGCAGACATGGATAGCCATCAACCTTTGCTCGTGATGCCCTTCGTGTCTTGGCCCATCTGGTTCAAGCCAGGTCACACGACTGACCACACACGCCCGTACGCAGAATCGAGCTTATCCTGGAATTGCCGTTCGGTGCACAACAACATTGCCCATGGGAGGGGTTAAAGTTGTTGGGCCGACCCCAAGCCTCTCGTTTCGGTCAAATCGCAGTGTCAACGATTTCCGGTAAGCGCAGCACCTTTTTATTTTATTTTATTTTTCTTTTTTTCTTTTGGGGGAGGGGGGGGGGTCGCGCGGTCCACCTAACCTAATCCATTCAGTCGTCCGACTCTGTCACATATTCCACCGGCTCGTCTCGAGCGATAGTGCAAAAGCAAGATATCGTCACATCCTATCGATCCAGAAAAAAAAAGTGCCGGCCCGGACGAACCTGTGACCCCACCACGCTAAAGCTGGTCTTGCAGTGTCTCTACCATGTATGCACGCCGCGAGACCACCACACTTGTTATGCGGCCTACGAATATTATGCCAGCCGCGACCCTCGTCAGCCAACCATAGCAAACCTGGCCGCCGTAGTCAAAGGCATGTCTGAGGCAAAGTGGTTAGTGGGAAAACTCGACGTCTCAGCGCAAAACACGAAACCCCTGCCGCTACAGCCTACCATCATGGGGAAAAGCAAGCAACCCAACAGCCACCTGTTTTTTTTTTTTTTTTTTTGCCTTTTTCTTGTGGCTCACCACGAAGTGTACCTAGGTCGACCGAGGAGTCTCCAACGATCGCACATCTCGCTTATCCAACTCGATGACCACTGCATCTTCGGCCACAGCAGCCACTTTGAAAGCATGTCGGGGTTGCATATGCACAACGCTACTTCGTCTTTTTGCCGAGTATGTGCTTTGCTCCTGACGCACACATCCTGAAAGACCGAGCCGAACCGAGTTGTCTCGCACAAAGTGCCGTTGAAAAGAAGGACTGCTCTGCAATTATGCGCGCCTTCGGCACCGAATCGCAGTACCCTTGGCAGAAGAACCGACCATGTCTTGACATCCCAAGTGCGTCGCTCGCTTGCTGGGAAAGCTCAACCAAATACGTCTGACGACTGGGCCGTGTCCCAGCCTCGCACAACCTGAGGCCATACGGTCTTGTCGTAAGCAGACTACCTAGCATTTCGCCACGTCAAGCTGTTGAGGACACCTAGTGGAGACATATGCACATGTCGACCTCTCTGATCACATTCCGTTGTTCCGTCTGCAAATACCTAGTGTGGCAAGCGTGAAGAAGAGACTCTACCAATCCCTTGGGACGACGATTGTCGTTTCGGTCTGTCAGGAAAGGAAACGGCATACAAGAGGGGGGGGGGGGTTACATCAGCTACCGCCCAGCCATATTTGTTATAAGCCCTAGGTAGGTACGTAGTAGAGCAGCTGGCATTGCTGGATACCTAGGTAGGCATGTTTCCGAAAATTCGCCCGGGCTATAACCGAAGACAAACCTTGGGACCCTAGCCTCTACACTACCTACCTACATGACATACTACACGTGTACAAATCCGGCGAGAGCAAGAGCGGCGGCGGTAGCGGCGATAACGACGAGGGGCCTTGCGACAGGCATCCGCAGGGGGAGGGGGGGTGGTGCACTGGGAACATCCATCCGAATCCTCGCACAGTTCGGCCAACCGAACCTCACACGCTCGTTGTCCGGCTTTGATCGCTCCAACCGTCCCTCCGTTGCAACCCTGGAGCTTGGAGAATGGAGAGCTTTGTATCTAATCAACCTCATTCGCAGCGCCGTCGATCGCTCCCTTGCCCTTTGGCCCATGATTCGCTGCCTCCACAAGGGTGATAGGCGCCCCAATGCCGTCAAGGGCCAAAGCGGCCACTCCATCCCCCCCCCTTCAGTTGGGCGGCCAGGGAGGGCATCAGGGAACCCCGGAAGACCATGAACATATACGGACAGGTACCAAGTAATATAGTTTACATGGAGCTGGAGCCTCGGCATATTCTCCACTTATAACCGGTCTGACAGCTTAAGTCACCCTATAGTTGGAGCCATCTCCACCTCTATTTACTCCTCTTCAGTCACCTCGCTTCGGACGGCCACGCAGAGCGCACGATGCGTCAATGCATCTCTGCCCGCCTGACAGTTTGCTATAGGGATAGACTCAATACTGCCCGTTCAATATTGGCTGTATGCGGCATGGCCTGGGGGTCGATGGAGGGTTAGCTCAACGTCTGTGTTGCCCCATCTATTTCCGGAAACGTGCTTTGCCACGGGGAGAGGCGGATTCGAGGTTGCCTTCACTCTGCCAAATCGACTCGACGCGTCAGTCCTTAGTTCGGTTTGTTGGACGACTTTTCACTCCCAACCCTATTTCAACATCGGTGTCCTGACAACGTTCCTGTTGAACTCCAGTTCGCCTTCAGAATCTCGACTTTTCCGGCATGCGTGCGTCATTATGGTCTGTATCCGATCCGTCGATAACCTGTCTAGCTCATTTACCGCAAGACTGGTAACGAGGAGGCCTGCGAGCCACCTGTGCAGTGCCCCTGACATAAATTCCGTCGTGCCGCCGCCCATGAAGCCTGACGTGCCTCACGGACCAGGAGAAAGGGGACAAGAGCCAGTTTTCCCCCTCATATCCCGGGTACTCTCCGCCCCGGTCCTCTCCTGTCATCTTCATCCCGGTCGAAATGTCTCGGGGGGGGACAGAATGGCCTGGCCCAGGATGAGTGGCCGTACCGAGCAAGAGGTACGAAGATCTAACCCCATCCAAACACGTTACCGCTAGTGTTGGTCTTCGTCTTTTATCGTCTCTCACAAGTAGCAGAACCCGTATCGGCGGTGGGTGTTGGAGCTCTCTCGTCAGCTCCCTATACGACGTTGTCTCCACAAAGACAACTTCATACTTGCTCAGAACTGCGGCATGTAGTCATACATGCTTGCTGCGGCCGCCGGGAATTCGAGACATGGATGGAGAAGACTATTCGGAGATCGATGGATCGTGGCGCCGTCTCAGGCCGCCCGCCCTATCAAGGCGGATATCCTATCTGATCGTCATTGCAACTGTTGCGCGCCGCCGACACTATTGCAAACGCTGTCGAGACGGCTTCTCCTCTCCGTGGAGCCCGTCCGCATGCTGGACTGCTGCTTACGCTCTCTCGCCGGCACAATGTGGGCCAACGGGCATGAAAGGCACCGCGAGCCCGTCATTCATCGTGGCCGGGCTCGCTATACAGCACGGACAACAGTTTCAACCCCTTGTAGCACTTGATTGGGACCGCTTGCGCCAAGCATCGACACTTGGGGTTGAGGCCAGCTGCTTTCCGCGCCCAAGCCACGACCATACTTGATGTACACTACCAATCCAAGACAAAGGTCCAGCTGCAACCCATTGCTCGGAATTTCTCACAATGTGTCTTCGAGTCGGTTTCGTTGGCGCCGAAATGAGAGACACCGGCCCAGACAAAGACATGAGTATTCCTTGGCTCTTTCCATACCTTTATAACAGCACACCCTCTGTCTCGTGGAGGTACATGGAGGCGGCCGACACACCTCTGCCGGGTTGCACAATATCGGCGGTAGCACAGCAGCGCAAGTGGCCGCCGCCAACTCTTATTCGACAGCCCATGCGGCCGGGAAACGCTCCGGCGTTCCCTTGGCTTTATTTCTCACCCATTACTGTTCAATAAGATGTGCGGTAACACCAGGTCAGAGTTTGGTTCCTTTACCCACCCAACCCGTGATACGTTGTTTCGCTCGCGTTCCACCACTCGACCTGGGTCCGTTCTTCAAAGGCAAAACTCTTCAAGAGCGCTTGACAAAGACGCTGTCTAGGGTAGGTTGTCTCTGACATTTGCCGGTAAGGAAATATTGCCGGTGATCATGGTCCCATCTGTACGGATACACGGGTTGCTTATCTCTCTTGTCTCCGTGGTTCGTTCAAATCCATCCGGACCACCACGAGGCGTGAGCAGCTCGCTAAGGGTCTGGCTCGTCGGATAGCCCAACGCATCCTAAAATTTTCTGTCATAAATGACCACACATGCAGCGTCCCCACCAGAGGTACAAAAGGGGGGGGGGGGGGGGGAGGGGGGCGCGCAAAGAGTGTCTCCCTCGCCAAGGGTGACGTTGAAAGGGGGTCGAGTGTGAACCCATCATGGTGTATCAGGCCATACTTCCTTGTGATCTTCATTCATAACCAAACTTTGGCGAACCGGCTGAGTTTGACGAGAGCCTGCCACCGTACGGACGACATTGGAACCCCACCTGTTGATCGGCTTAGTCTCTTTGGACGGTTCAGCATTGCTCAAGACACAGGCTGGATGCGGCTGGGGGGGTCAGTGGCTTATCGCGAGCATCCAATATCAAGCATGGAGCACCGGGGTAGACATGGCCCTTCTCGGCCCGGTCTGTCAAAAGACTCTGTCTCCATCATCGATATTGGACGCCGCCGCCGGTCCATCCCGAGAGTCAAGTCGCGACGGGGTTTGTATTGACACTCTCTGGCTAACCACATCCAGGATGGAAACTGTGTGCTTATGGTGACCCTTCGATTTGGCTTTCCACCCACCCCTTTTTTGGCTACCACCCACACACAATCTCATCTCAAGAACGCTGACCACCACCAACCCAACCCGAGCTCGGGTTTAGACAGGGCCCGTACCTCGAACGCAAGTCGCAAGCCATCGGGCACGCCACGAAAAGGAAAAGAGGAGTTTTTCTCCCCCCGCCCGTACCAGCAGGAGGTGATTACCGCTCCCGACGCAGCGTATATGCAACTGGTAGCCTCCAGCGGCCGAACTGCTGCGGTGTCGTGCATGTCGACGGTGCAGCTGCTGAGGCGGCGGCCCTTGCGCTCTGGTCTGGGGTCACCCTCTATGCTTGATTCCATGCTCAGTTCC
Organism: Colletotrichum falcatum; assembly: GCA_019425465.1. Taxonomy (NCBI): domain Eukaryota; kingdom Fungi; phylum Ascomycota; class Sordariomycetes; order Glomerellales; family Glomerellaceae; genus Colletotrichum; species Colletotrichum falcatum. The sequence goes on along the minus strand of SWKJ01000008.1, from coordinate 224,960 downwards.
GGTTCTTGTGGACTCGTGTGCCCACAAGCAGCCATTGATCCGCCCTACGTGCGTCCCCGTGGGCCTTTGGGGGGTTCTGCTCCGGGGCCACGAGCCGTGCTTGTGAAAACCGAAAGCCTCGGAATGCAAAAAAGGGTCGTTGCGAGAAGCTCCTCCTGCTGATTTGTCACGTCTATGACTTGAAATCCGTCTGGCCTGTAGCGGTAGGCCTTGGCCGTTGTGTTCTTGGAGTGATTATCCGTAACCCCCCCCCCCCCCCCCTCCCCCAGCCGCCGGCGACGGTTGACGACACGAAATGGCTTCCCCGCCAGACCTATCGTCTCCGTGGACGGGTCCTCCTCCCTCTCCCGAGCCATTCCATGGCCCGGCCGTCAACCAAAAAAAGCTGGCTCGCGCCTTTCTCCTGTCCCGTTGCTAACGCTTCTGCCAACGACTCCCCTTCGTAAAACGGGGCTTAATGCTATCGTCATAGAGCTGCCAGTCTTGCCATTTCCCCCTCGACGAGAGCGCCCCACTGACCGTGCAGCCGCGACCCGACTTTGAGCATCCTCCCCTCCAGCGTTTCGCCCCTCCGCCTTGTTGCGTGACGAACGATGTGGACGGACACAACACCTCTCGGTCACCCCTGGCCAATCCCCTCGAGCGTGTTCCGTAGCAACAACCCATGCCTGCCGCCGAGCGGCGGTTGGCGACGTATATAATAACCCTGCGAGTCCGATTCACACCCCGGTGTTGCGGTTGACGGCGTGGAATGAGGGCCTTGAAAGGGGGGCAATGGACGTCGTGGTTTGTCGTCAAGCCGTGCCGGCGGTGATCCGGCTCGAGCTGGCCCGGCCACGAAGACGCGGACCTCGCGGACGGACGACCGCCGGGGAGGGCTCGTCTCGGAGTGACGAATTCGAGCGCTCACCCTCCCCTCCCCACGCCCAGGCGAGCAAGTGCCCAGTGGAAAGCGCGCCCGTGTCCCGCGAAGCGGGCACGCTCGATGGGCCTGCTCGATGGGTGTGTCGCGTGCATGTGTGGACCTTTTTGCCGCTGGCCGTCGGGTGGTGCTGGCGAGCCCGATGAGCTCGCCATGGTTGCCCGGGTTGCAACAGACGCCAACGTCGAATCGCGGTACGAAAGTGCGGCATGGACGATCCGCCGTGACGGCGGGCGTGTGTTCACCGGCCCTCCCTCGGAAAACGGGGACGTGGACCTGTCTCGTTGATGTATATTGTCGTTCGGCTCGTCGTGCCCCGAGCGCGGAACCCCCTCGGGTGAGCACGAAAGGATCGACCAGAGAATCCCCAACGGCTGGCCGCCGTCATCTCTGGAGGCTTTGTAGGGACACTACGGGCTCCGGGCGCGCTTACGCGTGTGGTTTGATGGACGGCTCGTCTCTCCCCCTCCCGAGGCAAGGGAGACGGGAAACGGCCGGCGAGCGGTCCCCGGCGCGCCGGCAAGAGTCGCAGAGGAGCAACCCCCCCCCCCCCCCCCCGCTTGGCATCTTGGATATCCAGACACACGGCCGGACCAGCCCAGGCGTCAAGAGATGCGCGAGACCCGGAGTGTCTCTCTGGCCCCGGGGAGCAAGTGTCTGGCCAGGCTCCGCGGTGCATCTCTGAAAAGACACTATATGTTTTCTGAAGCACACGGGATGCGGATAGGTTCTACTTTCGATATTGGTCTGGCAGCGTGATGCCGCAGGGAAGACGGGGAGCAACGCAGAAGCCGGAGACGTCGCAAGCCCGCAACAACAGTATCCAGCCCCCCCCCCCCCCTCCCGGCGGCATACCCTCTACAAGAAACCTTACCCCCGAGTAACTATCCCAACGTCGCATTCCGCGCTGCAGGAGCAGCCTGTGAGGGCGGTTCACTGCAGAGAGGATACAACCGGCGCGTCGGTGACAGCATCGCGGATTCCGCCTCTCTCCCAAGACCCCACCACCACCACCACCACCACCACCACCTCGCTGTTCCGTACCACCAAGACGGACGGAAACACTTTGTTGGCTCGCAATGGCCCGCATTGCCAGCCTTCGGTGTCGCTGCCCTCCACCCGTCCAATCCGACCCCGTCAGACGCCACCAACCCTCTCTCTCTCTCTCGTCCAACGAGCACCGTCTCCGCCGTTCCGTCTCACCCAGCCAGCCCGCCAAACCCGCCCTACGGTAAGCCTTCGGCAGCCGCGTCTGCCCAACCCTCTCACCGTCGCACAGCAGAGAACTGCAACCAACCCCCCCCCTTTTCCCGCCCGGCCTAGCCCATCCACCCTCCAGGAAAAAACAAGGAAGGAGGAGGGATAGAGAAGGAGGGGGGGGGAGGAGGGGTGTAGAAGAGAACCCCAAAGAGGGTGTGCGCGCCGGGACCCGACGACCCGCCTCTCGGGAAATACGAACGGTGTGGGGTTCGGCGGCAGCCACGCACACACACGGCTTTCGGGCTTCTTCGTCTCGCATGAGCTGTGCGGAACGAAAGAGAAAGCAAGCTGCTGCTGGTGGTGGCAACGGCGAGGATGGGTCAACATGGAAAAGGCTAGGTCGAGAGGCGACGGCATGATGACATTCGTCGTGGCAGCACACCCACCAAGCGCTGGGGGGGCCACGGACGGGGGGCCACAGCATCCCGGCTTCCTCAGCGCCGAGCCCGTCTTACTTACCCTTTCTCTTCACCATGGCGCAGGTGTATGGCGGATGTAGATCTACAATGTCTGTAAGGTCCTTGCGGGTAGTTCTACAACGATGCCGGTGTATGCACTTTCCTTTTCCACATCTACAAATCCACACCATCCCACCCAGAGATCACACACCCTCCTTTTCCCGGGACTCGCACGCAGCCTGTGCATTCTAGTTTCCAAGAGGAGGGAAACATCCTGTGGTTACACAAGCCCACACACACCGTTTTCTCTCTTGCCTCGTCCCCCCTCTCCCACCGCCTCCGCCACTGCCTAGACTTTCCCCTTCACCGTCTTCTTCAGTCTCACGGGCTTCTTCTGGTGCCCGCCGCCGTCCGGACCACTGCCCGGACGGTCCACCTTACTACTGCGTATCAAGACCGGCCTGCTTGACCAACCCGTAAAAGACACCCTGCTTCTTGATGAGCTCCTGGGGCTTGTCAAACTCCACCACCTCGCCCTTGTCCAGCACGACGACGCGGTCGCTGTCGAGGATAGTGTTGATGCGATGCGCAACCGTGATGATGGTGCGGTTCGCGAACAGCGGCGATCGCAGCGTCGCCTGTAGCATGGCATCCGTCTCGACGTCGACGGCCGCCGTCGCCTCGTCCAGCACGAGGATGTTGGACGGCGTCAGCATCGCACGAGCGAGCGACACGAGCTGCCGCTGACCCTGCGAGAGGTTGGAGCCTGCGGTGTGAAGAAAAGTCACAAGTCAGCAATCCGGTTACGCAGCCCAACAACTATCCAAGTCGGGGACGAGGGGACGGGTGAGGATGGGAATCATTGGGGAAAGGGCGCAGGATGTGTTGAGCCAACACGAGGCGTCCACTGCATGCGTGGACGATCATGCAGGGGACTCTCAATGTGGAGATGGGTGCATGTGAAAGATGACGGCCACCCGGTCGCTCAAGTCCGACGCAACGGCTTGAGCTTCCGATACACCACTGCGAGCGGCCGTGGACACTGATGTAAGATGGCCCGAGTGGCAAAGCCGACAACAAGCGAAGAAGAAGAGGAAGAAGAAGAAGAACCATGCGGCGACTCACCTCCTTCATGGATCTTTGCGTCTAGGCCGCCTTCCATGCCCGACACGTGGTCCTTCAACCGGGCGTGTTCTGTGATGGCACCGCGCATTAGCTTCCATCATCAATTTCATGGAGGGGGTTAGAGACACCCATCTCGACGAGGGTGTGGGCGGGAGCCGCCACGATTGGTCGGCGAGGGCATGACCGCTCGCTCGTCTTGTATGACTTACCCAACACGCTCCAGAGCTCCGTGTCATCATGCACGTTGGCGGGGTCCAAGTTGTCCCGGACTGTGCCCTCGAACAGGGCGGCGTCCTGTGGGATGATGGCCAGTCTTCTACGCAGGTCCAGAAGTCCGATAGATGACGTGTTGATCTGGTCGATGCTAATGTGGCCAGCAGTCGGCTCGATGATGCGGAAGAGCGCCAAGGTCAACGAGGACTTGCCCGCTCCCGTGCGGCCGACGACGCCAATCTTCTCGTGCGACTTGATATCCAAGTTGATGTTCTTCAACACGTTGTCCAAGCCCTCGCGGTAGCGGGTGCTGTAGTTCTTCAGCTCGAGAGAGCCTTTGGATGGCCAGGCGACGGGCGGCCTGTTGCTCTTGATGATCTCAGGGGCCTCGCTGGGCAGACGTGCGTATTCGAGAACACGCTCGACCGACACGATATTCGTCTCCACCTCGACCGTCTGGCGTACGATCCAGTTGAGCGACGTCGTAATCTGCAATGCGTAAGACATGGCGAGACCGACCATGCCCGGGTCCACCGGCTTGCCGGCCGCGACGGTGAAGACGATGCCCCCCGCGGCCGAGACAATGACCAGAGCTCCGATGAATTCGAGGCGGACAGCCAGCCAACGGTTGGCGCTGATGGACGGGAAGTAGGCCTTGAGGTTGGCATCGACACGCCACTCGTTCTCGAGCTCGAATCTCTGCTGCTGACGGTACGCCCGAATCGTCGAGATACCTCCGAGAGACTCCTGGAAGTGGGCGTAGATGGGACTCTTGGTGACGCTGTCGAGCCTCTTGAGCTCGCGAGAGGTGCGGAGGTAGTACCGCTGGATCCAGTAGTAGATGAGGACGATGGGGACGATGAGCGCGGTGAACGGAGGCGTCGTGACGGAAATGATGGCCAGGGTGAAGCAGGAGCGGGCAGCGTTGACGAAGAGCATGTTGAAAGTCCTGGCAAGGACCTCGTCGACCCTGTAGATGTCACTGGAGAACCGGTTGAGGATGCGGCCTGTCGGCGTGGTGTCGAAGAAGGACATGGGGGACCTGAAGATGGCGTTGGCCATCCTCTCGTGCAGCTTCCTTGACGCCTCGATGGAGCAAAAGATCCACAGGATGAGCGTCTGAAGGACCGTCAGAAGCGAGGAGCCAATGCCGAAGGCGAAGTAGATGCCGATGTAGTAGCCCACGTTCAGGTTGCCACCTGCCTTTTCGTTTTCTTCGGACCACGTCTTGAGCCACGCGGAACCGCCGATTTGGGCCGTCTGGGAGGCCAAAAGAGCGATGATGTAGACTGCGACAGCAACAATGTTGCTATTCTTGGCGTACTCGAAGTAGACGTTCCACTTGACCTTTCCTTGCTCCATGTGCTCCTTGGTCTGCTTGGACTTGCTGCCAGCGACCTCTTCGTCGGTAAGCTTGCCACGGGGACCCTTGAAACTGGCGGTACTAGCGCGGCGCAGGGTGGCCATGCTCGAAGACCGCTTCTTGTTCTTCATGGAGGCGGCGGTCTTGATGGGCTCCGTTTCCAGGAGCTGCTCTTGGGACTCTTCCAACTCCTCGGACTTTTCTTGGCTACCACCCTCGACCTCGATGACGGTCGAGGTCTCGCTGCTGGAACCGCTCGAGCTGGCAGAGGAGGACGGGTCCGATTCCTGCCCGGCAGTCTTGATGAGATCGTTCACCATGCCCTTCATAGCCACGAGCTGCTTGTAGGTTCCACGCTCGACGATCTCGCCATTCCTGATCATGGTGATGTAACTGGCCTGTGTGAGCACGGCGATGGCGTTGGTCGCAAGGATCCGGGTCTTGGTGCTCAGCAGGCCTCTGGGGCCTAAGACGTTCTCGATGATGTGTCGTCCTACGTGGGAGTCGACGGCCGAGAGGACGTCGTCCAAGAGGTAGATGTCCGCCCTGGCATAGACGGCGCGGGCCAGGGCCACGCGCGCCTTCTGGCCACCGCTCAGAGAGATGCCTCTTTCACCTACAACGGTCTCATCGCCATCGGGGAGTTGAGCAAAGTCAGTGACGAGAGCGCAAGCCCTGACGGTCTTTTCGTAGAAATCAGGATCATAGCGGTAGCCGAAAATGATGTTCTCCTTGACCGTGGCGTTCAAGATCCAGGAGCCCTGGGCGACGTAGGCCGTAGTTCCATGAACTTCCACCAATCCCTTGACTTTCCAGAGGTCGCCCAGAATGCACTGCAAGAACGACGACTTGCCAGCGCCAACACGGCCGACGATACAAGACAGCTCACCCTTGTAGGCAGTGAAATCAATGTCCCTGAGAGCCTCCTTGTCCTCGTGGCGGTTCCAGGAGAAAGACCCGTCTCGGATAATGACGGTCTCCTCTCCCATCTCCTCGGGCGCCGGCTTGACCGTGATCGCATCGGGCTGGATCTCTTCGGCAGTCAGGAAAGAAGTCAAGCGACCAACGGCGACGCTGGCCTCAACTATGGAAGTAATGACCATGGGGAGAACAGCCAGGGGGAACGTGAGCAGGTTGAAGAGGGCTTGGAGTAACTATTGTCAGCACTGAGCACCGTCGCGAGCGCGCCGAGACAACTTACTGAGGGCGGGGAAAACAATGTCTGCCGTCAACGGCTTGTCCTGCGTCAAGACGAACACGGCAAAGGTCGAACAAGAAACGAAGAAAGGAGCGGTGCTCCAGGTGAAGTTGGCAAAGGCCTGTGTCGCTCCAATCTTACGCAGGTTCTTGAGTTCGAGGTCGTTGCGGACATAATTGAGCTTGTTCATGAAAGCAGCGCCCCAGGCGTAGAGCTTGATGCTCTTCATGTTGTTGATGATCTCGTTGATCAGGCGGCTCCTCTTATCCTTGTTTTTCATCTGCTCCTTCTGCAAGTTCCTCATGATCCTGGCAATGAAACCATGCGCAGGCATCATGATGATCATAACGCCGATGCCAGCAAGCATAGACCAGCCGACCAGTTGGTAGAGAGACACCATGCAGATAATGATCTGGAAAGGAGCGGACCACACTTGCTGGGCAAATTGGGTCAGGTCCTGCAGACGTTGCGCATCGACGGCCATGTAGTTCACGATATCGCCGGTCGACTTGGAAGCGCGGCCCTCATTGGACAACCTCATGGATTTTTTGTAAATGGCAGATGCCAGGCCGCCCTTGATACGCATGCCGGTGACGAAAGCGAGCTGGAAGTATTGATGCTGGCAAAAGGGTTAGTAAGGGCTTACGTTGGGCAACTTTTCTTTTTGCAAGGCTGGACTCACAATCATGGAGGTCTGCAAGACGGCAATCGCGAACATGGCCAAGGCAACGGCGGCGCCTTGGATTATAGGTTGTTGCTCCTCGTTACTACTGTTGTTCCGGGAGCTCACGAAAGCAATGAGGTACTTGAGAAGCTGCGGCTGGATATACTGCGTTACGTCATTGACGATTTTGAAGAGCGCAGCTATCGCGTATGGGCCGCCATAGGCACGGAACATGGCGAGCCACAAAGACGGGTTCTTGTGGTGCTTGAGCTCGTACTCCCAGGCTTGGTTGAAGGCCTCCCCAGTGTTCTTGGTCTGGTCCTTCTTGGCGAGCCCCCACAGGTCATCTTCGGTCAGAAACTGCTTGTATCCGTAGCGCATCAGGGGAGTCATCCACGAGAATGTCAACAGGGAAAACACGGTGGCGTATTCAATCGGACATTCTTCCTCGTCAATCAAAGCCTCGTACGCGCTGACTTTCCTCGGCCACAGCCACTCGATCAGAAACTCGGCGATGGACAAGCCGAAGCCCACGGTGTAAGTGATGAAGTATGCCAGGTTCGTGTCGTAAAGCTGCTGGGAGATCAGAGAGCGGAACTTGACGGCGTAGGCGATCAGGAGAAAGAGCCAGTAAAACAAGACAACGCCATTGGCGTTGCGCAGACGGGCGTGCTCGATCCATTGAATGGCAAAAACGATGCCAAGAGAGAGGATGGTGGCGGCGGTCGTCCAGAACCTGAAGTCGCCGAACCAGATACCGGGGTAGCTGTTTATCTGAATACCGAGCTGTACTACGACGTCGGCGATGATGATTCCGAGAAGCGTCTGCAGAGGTGGCTTGTCAGAACAGAGTCGCGGGGGAGGAGACGGCACGACGGGGGCACACTCACTTGCTTGACCCAAAAGTGCCAGTCCTTTGGAGCGTCGGTGGGCTTCTTGCGCTGGAGGAGCCAGGCTATGGCGAAAGATCCAAAGACGACGCCAAAGGCGGCGACGGAAGCTATCCAGACATCGATGAAGCAAGGTGTAAAGTCATAGCGGATGGGACTCAACGGGCCCCAACCCTCCTCGTTACCGCATAGCGGCTGCTTGTAGCCTGCGGTCGCAGAAAGGTAATTGCTGCCGAGCTGCCCCAGGCGGTGGAATCCGGTGAAGGATCCCGTGTGCAAGACGCGCTGCGGCGGGTAGTCGGAATAGTCCATGACGAATTGCTCTCTGCGGTTCCCAAAACCCGCCTGTCAATGCATGCTAGACAGAAGAACGGCTACTCTCGGGGAGGAGGAGGGAGGGTTCTCAGTGGCGGTCGGGGGTCTCACTCTCTCTCTCTCGGGGGAGTGTGGTCTTCGATATGTTGTGACGGTCGGCCTATGTATGCGAGGTGTAGATGCTGCAAAGAAAAGGACGCCGCAACACGAACACAGAGGGCGGCTCAATGGTGGTTGTCGTGGTGGGAGAGGAAAAGTTTTGAGAAAGTCGACCAGGTCGGAGCAGAGTGCATGCGACGTTCCGCGAGATGATGACCTGAAGGTGTGGTGGAGGCTTCTCGTACCGGGTCCGGGGGTGTGCGACGTGACACTACTGGTGCTGGTGCTGGTGCTGGTGCTGGTGGTGCGGTTTGTCAGCTTCGCTCAGAGTGTTCAATCGCTGTGGGACGCGGCGTTCGATCGGGTTCGCTCCCCGGAGAAGGGACCATGCTGCAGGCAGCGACGACAGCTATCGGGAAAAGTGGAGAGCTATGACGACCTGCATGACCTTTTTTTCTTCGTGCTTACATAAACTACATACATACAGCTACCTAGGTATGTCCGATAACTCCGATGCGTACAATACCTAATCACCTCCTTCGTATTGGCCAAGGCTCATGTTCCCTGCACTGGAAACGACGCCTCAACTACCTAGTTCCACGCGTGTCAGCGTCTTGCACCTCAGATAAGACGTTAAGGGGGGCTCGGGTACCCCAAACCCGGACCCTCCACCATCCGTCTTTGCCGCGTACCCTCATGAGCCTGAGTCGTCGTTGACCAAGGCAAGGCGCTTGGTAGTTATTTATCGCGGCAGATACACGCACCTTTTCTTCAAGACACGGTTAAGACGGATGCTGGACAATTAATTGAAATACAGCTCGGGCAGCACCACGGCCCGGTCTCTCATCTCCAACAGCTTATCAAACACACATCTGAGTGAGTCTCTGAAGATCCAAACCTGAGACAAGAAACACAACGCGTAGGTACCTATGCCCCCCCCCCCCCCCCCCCCCCCCTCGCCGGGTGCAACATTGCTTTTCGAATTGTTCCGGTACTCTGTACATTCCATTTAAGCTTTCGTGAAACCCCTTTTTAACTGTCTGACGGGCTCCTCCCACGCGCATCGTGACACCTCGCAGTCAAACAAAACCAAACCAAACCAACCCCACACCATGTTACATCAAACAGCCGCACCGAGTCATCGCCATCTTCGAGTGCGACGACTGCTGGCGCGGATTGCGCCCTCTCTGCGACGAAGACTTGGGCAGCAGCCAGGAGAGGCTGAATCATGAGACGGAGGAGCCCTTGCACCACAGCCCCTACCCGACCCCCGATGTCCAGCATCCGAAGTCCCCCCAGGGCCCAAAACATGCCTCGTCCGTTTTGCGTCCGTCTCGGTCTCGCGGGCTGAACCGGACCTCCGCAGCCGGCCTCGCGCCCCATCTCGAGAGAGGAAGCTGTTCCAATGCCCCGCCCATTTTTGGACCGCAACTCCCTCTACCTCGCCGCCCGTCCTCGCGACCCGGGGTGGGGGAGCACGGTGAACCATCTCGAAAGCGAAAGCTGCGGCTTCATGGGGGCCCAAGGCCGCCCGGAGCAACGTCGGCCGTATTGTCGCCTCGCGGCGTGTGATTTTCTTCTGAAGGCCGCCCGATACTGGATGTTGAAACGTGACTGCCTGACCGGGAAACGCCGTAACCATGTCCGCGTGCTGTTGCTCGAGCCCGAGCTGGATTAGTCATCTACCAGCCAATCTTTGATGTGTTGAATGTGCCTATTGTAATGGACCGGGTTTCCAACTTTAGTAAAGGCATTCAAGGGTGTATTTGATACCCCTCGACCACGAAAATGACAAACACTTTTGCTTACACATGGCTGATTTGTGGTCTAGGTATCCATCCGTAGTTCCCGTCAAGGCTGACACGGTGGAGCAGGCGACGCTTACTACGTAAACAACCCCCTCGAATTAGAGACGGTGCTTTGTAATGTGCATAGGGACACGGCTGCACTTGTTTGCCTGCCCGGGTGTTTGGTCATCATTTTTATTTACTTATACATTAAGTTGGTTAAGTATTAACGAATACGCAACGCCTGTTATACATTGGCGTGTGCACAACCAACCGTCGGGTCTCGTCAGATGCGTTCCGTACCGCCTTAATTCCGCTGCGCCATATTTCCGTTGCCCATCCCTAAAAACAAAAATAAAACCACAACACCACACATCACGCCACAACCTACTCCAGGATCGTGAACTTGTACGGCAGCGACCGCTTGCTGACGTAACCGGTGGCCTTGTCCACGCCGACCTTGACGGTGGCGCTCGACAGGGGCGCCTTGACGCTGCCGCAGAGGCCGGTGGCCTGCTCCTTGGGCAGGAAGATGCGGGGCAGGCCCCCGGCGGGCATCTGCACCCAGAGGCGTCCCTTGTCGGCGACGGTGAAGGACTCGCAGTTGTAGACGTCGACGACCTCGGAGCCGATGGCGAACTCGTGGACGTTCTTGGCGATGGCGAACATGACGTTGTTCTTGGCGTTGACGCCGCCGTTGGTGTACATGGAGAAGAGCTGGCCCTTGCGGAAGGCGATGACGCGGCTGCTGTCCGCGCCCGAGTAGGAGAAGACCGCCCGCGTCCGTTCCGTGGTCAGGAAGTTGGGGTTGGCCTCGGCGGCGCGCGCCCGGATCTTGTTCGACTGCTGGACCAGGGTGTACAGCTCCGACTTGGTGTCGTAGCCGCCCAGCCAGAGGGCCTCGCGCTGGTTGGGCGTGGCGCCGCCGCTGTAGTGCTGCTCCTGGCCGTAGTAGATGATGGGGATGCCGTCGCGGAGCATGGTGAAGGCGTACAAGTTCTTGGCCACCGCCATGTCGTTGTTCAGGTGGGGGAAGCGGACCTGGTCCTGGTTCTCCATAAAGGAGCCCAGGAGGGACGTGTCGATGCTGGCCATGTTCGCCTCCTGGTTGGTTCCCTGGAACACCGCGGACAGGTCGCCGTCGGTCGTCTGGAAGGAGTCGGCGAGCCAGTGGTAGGCACTGTAGTCCATGAAGCCGTCCATGACCTTCTGGTAGGGGGCCAGCACGTTCAGGTCCCGGTGACTGACCTCGCCCAGGAGGTAGACGCCGGCGGCTTCTCTGAAGCCGCCGTCGGTCCAGAAGTCGGGCTCGATCTCGAGGGCCGTGTCGATGCGGAGGCCGTCGATCTTGTACTTGGCGACGAGGTCCTTGATCCAGTCGGCGTAGACCTTGCGGACGTAGTCGTCCTCGGTGCGGAGGTCGGGCAGACCGGAGAGCCAGCAGACCTGGATGGAGGGGATGCTGTTCCAGTTGATGCCGCACCTCTTGTGGTAGTACTCGGGCTTGTTGAAGGGGATGTACTTTGTGTAGTTGCCGGACTGGTCGTTGAGGCCCGAGTGGTTGGGTGCAACGTCGACCATCAGGTACATGCCGCGGGCGTGGAGGGCGTCGGAGAGCTCCATCAGGTCGGCCTCGGTGCCGAAGCGCGTGTTGATGGAGTAGAGGTCCTGGGTCCAGAAGCCGTGGTAGGCCTCGCCGGCGCCTTCGATGTTCCCATCGATGTTCTTGACGACGGGCGAGATCCAGACGGCGGTGGCGCCCATGTTCTGGATGTAGTCCAGGTTCTTGGTGATGCCCTTCCAGGTGCCGCCGCAGTACACGCCCTGGGTCGTGTCGCATGCGGGGGCCGAGCCGTCAGACGTGGCGAAGCGGTCGGTGAGGACTTGGTAGATGCTCTGGTTGCGCCACCCGGCGGCGTCCAAGGCCAATGCGCCCTGGATAGCCCCGACGGCCAGCAAGGAGAGGGATGATGCGATGGAGCGCATGATGAATGTGGGGAGGATTAAGGGATCAAGGTACGGGGCTTGGGAGAAAGAAGAAAACGAAGAAGAAGAAAAACCTTTGGCACGCGATACAACGAGAGTGGGTTGGTGAAGGATTGGAATGCAGTGCCCGGTATGGATCAAACGAGGGACAGTAGCAAAAGGCAGAACGAGGGAGTACCTTTGCTACAAGGGCGGCAACTGCAGATGGAGGCAAGACCTTGGGCAGGCGAGTGTATAAGACGCTGGCAGCACGGCGGCCATGATATATATTAGCTACTACTGTCCGGCGACGAGGACGAACAAGCTTGCAAAAGACAATACTCCTACTCCTGGATCCCAGCATCGACTGCGCCACTCCATCCCCCGTCGATATGGCATGGCGACCCCATCAACTCGGTCCTGGCACCTATATAAGGCGTGATATTGACAAACCGCGAACCACTTGCCAGATGGAGGGATCCCGGCCGATCAGAGGCGCGCCCCCGGACAGTCTCTTTTGAACCAGATCCCGGCCGTCATGTCCATCGGGAGATCCACTCTGGCGCCTACCCATACGGTAAGGGTCCTTAATATTGGTTCAGGTATCGCCAACCTCTGCAGAGTCTAGAGAAACAACTTGGCGGGTGGGCTTGGAGAGAGGTAGGCAGGGAAGAACTCGAGAAGAGGAGAGAAGCAGTCACGGAGGAGGGAAACGGGCCGGAGGAAACCCCCCGTCTCGATGTTTGGGACGAGGGCTCGGCACCGCAGTCCACCTACCTTAATATCAGGATATATATATACATGGCACTTACCCCCCGAATCGCGGCGGATTCGTGTATCCCAACTCGGTAACCGAACATGTGGGGCGGCGGCTGGACGGCAGCCCATCACGGAACAAAGACCGGGTCCATTATCCCGATTAGTCCCCCTCCCCCCTGGCTGCCCACATGTGGTATTCCACTTGGGTACGTACTTGTAGTATATGCCGTTGGAGCGCACGGTACACTAGTGAAGACGGGTATACCACGTTCTCCATTGGGTATGGTCGCAAGCCAAAAATGCAACGGCAGGACCAATTGACGTGCATGGCCAACTGAAAGGTTGTAGTGTGCCGCTTGGTAAAGTTGCAATCCAATCCCAATGGCATCAGCGCAGCGGAGCATCGGCAATCGAGCTGCACAACAACGCGCGAGGAAAGGGGCGAAAACGTACATGGGCCAAGCGAAGCACCTCGGACTTGACCAAGGGATGGCTGGCTGGCTGGCTAGCTAGCTGGCTAACTGGCTAACTGGCTAACTGGCTAACTGGTTAGCATTTTTTTTTGGTGCGAGGTGAAGGCGAGTTTCATGTATTGGGCAGCGGGTCGCTCCGAGCTTGAAGAACAGCCCGCCTCGACGAATCAAGGGATACGGGCGTGTCAATACGTTCCACTTTTCCGCGTACCTGTATGGTACGGATACGGATACACGTACGAAAAATTCAGGCGAGTCCTTGCTGCCGAGGCCGGTAAGATTGCCATCGCTCAACCCTACCTACTTCATCAACTATGGAGAAACCTTCGCTGACAAACATTTGCGCATCAGGTGATTTGCGATCCGTTCTTATTTGTATACTGCCAAGCGGGTGACAAAAAACCCCGCACTCACAAATTATAGTGCTTAACCTGGGTACCTATACGCTAAAATTTAGGGTATGTAGGTAGTTTTTAGTTATCTATCTCCCTAACATATTGCAGATTCCTAAGGCGTAACTCACCTTAAGTTAACTTTACTGAGTGCGGCTTTTTTTTATTACCCGCTTGACTGTATACCCTACACGATCAGACTTTATTTGTTAATTCACCACGGCGGTCCGTGTACCCCCTTAACCTATGAAGAGATTTGGTCCATCCTTGCTTGGCGACCGACCCGGGATCCCCGAGTCCTGCTCCCCACCCGGCCGCGGTGGAGGGGCGGGTGGATTACATACGTAGTAGTAGAGGACCGCCCATGAATGATCGAGATTGGGTCAATAAGAGAACTGACAGCACTTCTCAATGCGCCTCGACGACTCATGCTTTGCTCCACCGCGCCATTCGGTCTCCTCGCAAAGGACCAACGCCAGTTATCGGAAATACTGTCGCTCTCTGAGGGGGGGGCAACGCCATCCTGCCAAGCTAGCCGACCAACTTAGTTTACGGCCGAGCGAAACGTGTACCAAAGATGCACCGCTCTTCGCAGCCTACGAGTGCCACGGCATTGCATCTGGAAACACTTGGCTAGGGGACGAGGATCGCAAGGGCTTCGACCCGACAGGCATCTTGCGGGCAATGGCACACCTGCAGCCACTTCTATGTCATGCAGGTTCGCTGGCCATCTTGACGAAAACGATGGCCACAGACAGACCGGCGAGTTTGTCGAGAGGCGGGCGTCAGTCGTGGTTTCGCGTACATGTTCCTGCTCGGCCGAGAGTACTACAGGGCATCCTTGCAGCGACCTTGATGCTTAACGCCATTCCACAGGCAACTAGGAGGACAGCCTGCTTGGCCACTTGGAGTCCCTTTCAATGGACAACAGACAGATTCTGCAAAACAATGGGGCAAAGTCTGCCGATACAAACATTAGAGGGAATCGGAGCTGGGCGACAAGAAGGAGATGTCCGAAATTCGCACCCGTACCTTTGGACATCGTGTCCTCCGGACTTGTCGTAGTGAGGCGAACCCCACCCAGTTAGGTTCTCTGTGCGAGACGTAGCACAATCGGCCACACATTGTTCTCTCCTCGTCCAAAGGAATAAACGGGGCCGTCTCCGGATGGCACACTGGTCGTTTTATCGAGTACTCGTTATTGTTCCACCTACCGCAACCTTATCGAGCTGTTCGAGATAAGATTCGAGAAGTCTGCTCCAACCCCAGGCAGCCCCACGGACTGAAACATATGTTCGGTGACACGGCATATTACTCGAGGAAGTGGACGAACACATGCTTCAGAGGGCTACAGACTTGCTGAGAGGCCAGCCATAACTCGTCATCGAGAGGGCAGAGGAACGTTAGCCACTGCTGGCCGCCTGTTTCACCAGGGATAAGAAAACGGACACGGAAAGCTCCCCGTCTCAAACAGCGATATCAAGACGACATAGCAAGTCGTACGGGTATTTCGAATGATCCGATGCTGGAACGCAGGACTAAGGGTGGGTAAAAGAGCATACTACTTGAGCAATGCGGGAAATGATCCTTTAACAGGCACAGTGATGGGCCGAAATAGCACCAAGGCCAACCGGCATCAACCCTTATCGGCATAAACACACGTACTACGCAGGAGCATCAGTAAGAGCACATCTGCCTCGGCTTCCCGCATGCCCATGTTCCGACATGGGATACGTCTAATTCACAGTGATAAGAATAGGGTTATCCGTCGAACCTTGAGGGGCGAAGCGACGCCTGGTGTTTACGCTGCATGGTGCGGTTCGTCCAACTGGGCTGCTATCCCATCTGGGTCGTAACCTGCGCTGGGCTGGCATCTCGATCGAGCTAGCATCTCTCCTATTGTTGGCATATAGTCGTTGCCTCGTGTTTAAGTTGTCGTTCTGATGTATCTTCCCAAGGCAGGCATATCTCTTGATGACTGGCTCCTTGGGCAGGGAGGGAAGCGTTGTTTTCTCGAGATGCCAGAGGTGGTGGCGGTGGTCCACAGCCTTCTTCTTCGTTCCACTCGGATCAATGCCGATATTGATACAGCTAATAGACTTACCCCGACGGAAGGTTTCCATCTCGGTCGCCAGACTGTCTGTCGCTGCCTCTTCGGCGAGAGACGCACCTCCCAGCAACGGACTTCGATCGATCCCTCATCTCGCCCTCATTCTGTTCGAGTCCAGCAACGAACACCACCAGTGATTATGCAGTCCGGCAGAAGAAAAGCAGTACCGTGCTACGGCCGAAGCAGACAGGCACCGTCCAGAGAAACTCCACGTTCGCATGCTCGCGGTCAACCCGAATGACGGTAGCAAGAGAGCACCCCCCTTGTGAGCCTTGCAAACGAAATCCACAGAGGTGCCATTGAACAACAAAGACTGGGATTTGGAGGGTGTACCTGTCCACGGCGATCCTTTCCAGTGTTGCATGCAACGATTCGCATTGAGCGGTTTGACCTGTTGGGTAGAAAACAATACGCCGTCGAAACCTACCAACTTCAACATCCTGCTCGACGCATATCTGTAACTGTGTCTGGATTTCTCGTGGTATCTATGATTAGAGAGCCGAACCATACTCACTGGGCTCAGAAGTGCTTTGCCTTCATCATGTACATCGTGAGGAGCACGTGGGCAGCATCGGGCTTCTTATCAGTGCAAAACACACTGGCCAGCTCCGCGCATGTCACATGGTTAGATAGCTTATCACACGACGTTGCGGCCTGTTCAGCCTCAATATAACCAAGTAGAGTCTCCAGGCACATGGCTAGGTATGGAAAGGGGGATACCTAAGGTACCTACCTAGGTAGGTGGTTAGGCTCAACCTTATCTCGCATCATGTGGAGGGAATGACCCAGGCACACCACGCGGTAGATGCCAAGACCCGCAAACAGGAAACCTCCAGCGCAGCACACGATAAGATAAGCAGCAACGACGTCAACCCAGGGCCACCCCTCTAGCAGCATCTCTCTCGCAGAAACTTATTCCGACTACATCTCTCAATCCGACATTTAACGACGACGACGACGACGACGACGACGACGACGACTCGCTAGGCAGGGCGCAGATGGGATCCTCGCCATGACGAGCCCACCAGCTTCCCCGCGACGGCGGCACATTCTTTCATCCGTCAACCCGAAGGAGCGTCACGAGGAGGCGCCGCGGACCAAGAAGCGCAGCTCACCTGGTGCGACAGAGTCGATAACAGAAGAACATGCGACAGCAGATGACGGCCCAGACCTACAGCCTAGGTCATCGCGCATTCGCCTCAAGTCAAAGCACTCCAAGTCAAGCAGATCCCATCGCGACCGTGACGATGACGAACGCCGTCCCTCGCATCACCGCCATCACCACCGCCGGCGACATCGCAGACGATCGAGATCTCCGACGCCGCCGAATCCCTACGAACAACCAACACTCGACCCCGATGCCGCGTTCCGAGAATCCCTGTTTGATGCGATGGCGGATGACGAGGGCGCAGACTACTGGCAAGGCGTCTACGGGCAGCCGATACACGTTTACTCCAATGAGCGTCCCGGCCCAGACGGCGAGCTGGAACGCATGACAGACGAAGAATACGCCGAGCACGTCAGGCGCAAGATGTGGGAGAAGACGCACCAGGGCTTGATGGAGGAGAGGGCCCGCCGAGAGGAGGCACGGAAACGCAAAAGGGAGGAGGAGAGGATGAACCAGAAGCTGCAGGAAGACATGGAACAGAGCCTCCGGCGCGGGGAGGAACGCCGCCGGAAGAGGATGTGGACGCAGCTCTGGGAGAAGTACGCACAAGCCTGGTCGGAATGGGCCAACGACGCGGAAAAGATACCGTGGCCGGTGGAAAGCGGACGGCGCAAAGACATCAACGAAAAGGAGGTCAGGCGGTTCATCGTTAATGGGCTGGCAGTGGGGGATATTGGCGACAAGGATTTCGCCGCAAAGCTACGCGAGGAGCGCGTGCGGTGGCACCCGGACAAGATGCAGCAAAAGCTCGGGGGGCAAGTGGAGGAGGCGATCATGAAGGACATTACGGCCATTTTCCAAATCATCGACAAGTTATGGGCAGATACCCGGTCGAAGGCGTAGCAAGTTCCGGGCTACGTCCTTCGATCACCACTTCTTTATGGCGCAATCGAAAAGGGATTAATCATAAACGGGCTTTGGGGCTTCCTGGGTAAATGTGGGGGGAGTGTCCGTGGCCCAATACAGGCGTGCGTACCACCTTTCTTTTTGTGCGGTGAAACACTGGGCGAAGCAGACGGGGGAGAGGTTGGTGACCTGGTGCCCAAGTACTGCTAAGATGGTTGGATCTGGACCACATCATCACTCTCCCCATCCGGGGCGGTGACGGGCCAGGGCGCGCCTGCGCTCAGGAGAGACACGCATAGCCCAGGATACGAGCTGTCCAGCACAGGACACAAGCGTGGCCTGCCGCACCCCCGGGACTAGCCAGTCAGGCGCACCGCGGTGACTGCGTGGATCACAATGCAGCCATTGTGTCATAACTTGCAATGGTTGCACTACCGAGTCCAATTACCCGGTGCCAAGCTGTTAGAGGCGGCCAAGGCGCAAGTGACGGCAACCGCCCCAGTTTCCCGAATCTCGATCCATTGGCTCAGCCAGGGTGAAAACATCGCCAAGAAGCAATGGTGTCAACTAAACGCTCTCGAGTATGGCACGGGGTTTAATATCTTTTTGTCCAGAAAATGTACGGGTTGATGTTTATATTTATCGGTGTACAATTTGTACAAGCATTACATCATGATATCTCTAACAATCCCAATAAGCCCAAAATAATGTTGTGTGTTACCTCCCCCCGTCATCGACCCAGTGGTACCCGTCGCTTTCTCATCAAGAGTACGTGACGATTCGGTGTAAGCTGCGTGAACCATCTTTTCTTTACGTATTTTACAGGTTGGCAATGAGGGCGGCACCGCCGAAGAGGGCGCCGAGGGCGACGGCGGCGGTCTGGTGGGGACCGGCGGCGGCGTCAGGGACGGTGGTGCTGGCGGCGGCGCCGGTGGCGGAGGAGGCCTTGGAGGCGATGGAATCGATGGCGGAGGAGATGCTGGCAGAGGCGGCGGAGTCGGTGGCGGAGCTGAGGGCCTTACTCAGGGAGCTCTGCTCGGCGGCGGCGCCGGAGGTGATGGAGGCGATGCGGGACGAGAGGTCGGCGGCAGCGGAGGAGGCGGCGCCGGAGGCGCTGCTCGCGATGCCCGAGGCCTCAGAGGCGATACGGCTGGTGACGGAGTTGATGATGGAGCTGACCTCGGAAGCGCCGGGGACGGCGGGGGTGGTGGTGGTCTCCTGGGCCTGTTGGAGGGGGTCAGCATTGAAAGAGAGTGTATGGGCATCGAGGGTTGCAACTCACGGCAGCCAGAGAGACGAGGGCGAAGACGGTGGCAGCGGTGAAGCGCATCTTGACTAGGGTTTTTTGGGGTTTGATGTGTTTAAAGGTTAAGGTTATTGAAGTTGGGTTCGAGAGAGTCGGGGAGTACGAACGACGGTTGAGATGGATTATAAAGTTGAGTGACGGGGACAGGACGTTGAAAGAGCCGGTGGAAGCAGTGTTATATATCCCATTGCGAGCACCGTTCAGCAAAAGGTCAAGACAGTGGGCATCCCCTGCCTTCCGTCTCTCTCGCCTCTATTCGTTCACCCACGCCCCCCCCTCCTCTCCCTTCGTCTCTAGGCGAAGACGCCGCTACGCGATCCTCCACAATCCTGGACGGTGGCTTTAAACTACGCAGCAGGTACACGTAGTGAGGTGAGTGGTACGGCATGCCGTTCCATGATGGGATTCCTTCCTCACCTCCACCCCCCCCCCCCCCCCCGTGCCTCACCTTGCCATCTCGGGGAGGCGAGCACCCACGCCAAATACTGGTGAGAAGGAGGGAGCCTTTGGGGCTTGGGGCTTGGGACTTTGCGACCAGGTTGCGTTGCTAGTCTAGCGGACCGCGGGTGGCGCCCCGAGACTGAGGTGCTGTTTACGAAGTACATGGTGTACTTCGTTACGAACAGTACGTATCGTATCCTGGGGACCCATGTCCGATATTTGGAGCACATGCGGTGTACGAACACATTGGACGTACTACTTGACTACGTAGTGCACATTGGACGGAGAGGAAAGCAGCGAGAGAGAGAGAGAGAGAGAGAGACCCACATGCTCACGTCATCCCCACGGTAACTCGAGTCTCGCGGCCTCTCGACCGGGTTCTCCAGCTGCTGAGACAGGCCGGGGTTGTGACTGTACCTGCACTACGATGTGCGGGCTTGGGGTTGGCACGCTTTCGAAGGTCCTTTCGGCAGCTCGCTCGTCTGCAGCAGCCCAATGCCCCCTCCCTCCTCCCTCCTGCGTCCTGTCTGAGACTGGCGGCGGGGAGGAGGATTTGCATAGGCACTGAGGGCGTCGACAATCTGTCGCTGCGCTGCGCGTCCGCCTGGCGAGCCTGGTGGTTTAGAACCGGGGACGTAGTTTACGTACCTGTACTCCGTAGTGCGGCTTGGTACCCGAGGTAGGCTATATACCCTAGCCAAAAACAGCAAGCAATCATGCCCGTCAATCTGGGGGAAGAAGGCAAGTTCCCACTCGGGCCGTCAGGGAGAGCAGTGTGCCCCATGTGTACCTGCCAGGTACGTACACCGTACGTTGGCCGCCCCAAACGACAGAACCGGCAGAGCTGTTCCGTCGAAGAATCCGATCATTGGGGGGGCGACGTCTCCCGTTAGTTTACCTGCTGCGCGAAAAGAAGCTGCCAAGGCCGGCCAAAAGGGACTAATCCAGCCCCGCGCAAGGAATCTCTCCTTTGAGGCGGCATTGCACCGGTGCTAGCTGAGCCGGCGCACAGCAAGGCGAGACACGCCAAGGCCAGCGCCACCCTGGGCCTTGGTGCCCGCGCAGCGTGGCCAACGTCGTCCCCAGAAGGGGGGGACGAACAAAGGAGGACGGGCAAGACCCGGGGCCTGGTACCTGAACAGCCGGCCTTTTTCCAAGATAGCAACAACAGGGAGGCTCGCGGCTCGCGGCTCGCAAGCCACGCGGGTACATGGCATTGGTGCGGTGAAAGATGGAGGATGCCATCCGCATCATCCACGGTATCCGCGGAGAGGCTGCCGTACTGAGTGCACGGCGTGTAGTAGCAGACCGTCGGCAATGACTAGAAGAGATTGCCCGGCCTAGGCGGCAGTGCGCATTGACAGGAGAGCAAAAAGAGCGGAGAGAGATGACCACGGCCATGGATCATCGAAAGGGGGGGGGCATCGGTTCATCCTCCGGGAGGGGCTCGTCCAACAAACAAAACCGTCATGTCATTCATTGCATCATGTCATCGGAAGAACAAAAAAAACAAATAAGAGCATATGGCGTATACGGTACGGATACTTGGCCGGTACTACTACACGTGTACGTGCGTGCATTGCTATGCTAGTGACGACGGATGAATACACTCGAATAGGGCACACCATGGCCCGGGGTGGCGGCGGAGACGAGCAGATCGACAGGAGGTGGAGAGATTACGGGGGACCGTCATTTGCTAGAGCTTCCTGGTGGCGCACCGTTGTGTGGCTGTTCTGGGATACGTACCCTAGAGCAAACGGAGGCGCACACACACACACACACACAAACGGGAGAAACGGCATTGATTGCTGGGCAATACGGGGTGTCATGGGGCAGGCCAAGAAGGGCGTAAGAGGAGGAGAAGGAAGGAAGGAAGGAAGGAAGGAAGGAAGAGAAGAGAAGAAAAGGAGTACCTCTAGGCAACCGTCGGCTCCCTGCGTATCTCGGTCGGACAAAGTTGTCGAGGGATCTCAGGTCGTCGTCGTCGTTGTCGGACATGTGACGCGTACGCAGGCAACTACCTAAGCAACATCGATGCCTTTGTCTTGTCGCAGTCAGCAGCCAGAGGGAATGAGGGAATAGGGCTTCGTCCTGAGTCTCGCGCCGGCTGTCGGCTCCCCCCGGATCGACACTGATACCGGTATCCATCGGAATTTCTGTACCTGCCGCTTTGCTGGCGCAGCTTGACGGTTCAATCACCAGTGCTGCCTGCCAGTGCAAACTCAAATGGCCCATCCCAAGTGGTTCCGCCCCTCGTCTGTTTTTTGTTTTATTCTATTGCCGGCAGCTGATTTTCGAGCAAACTTTCTCTCCCCCGTCCCCCTTTTCCTTCTTTTCTCTCTCCCTCTCTCCCTCTCTCTCTCTCTTTTCTGGAGCCTGGAGGCACTGATGGCCGGCAGGTCAAAGCAGTCGCACCGGTTTGCTCTCTAATACGGCACCGGGCAGATTCGCCTTGATTGATTGCCCGTCGCCCCTTGGCGTTTGTCGGTCCAGACCAGACAGGATCAAAACGGTACAGCCGCCAAAGGCTCGAGCCCCTTGTTGAATTTGCCGTAACCGTACTTTCTTATATGCTATGACGTAGCGCGTGACAGGGGGAGATGGCCTCGGTCCAGACCCCCCCCCCTGTCCGCCCTCCTCTTCTCTCGTCCTCCTTCCAGCGTTTTGCTACTAGGTACGGATACTGTGGAAAACCCCACGGCAAATCCGTTCGTCATTGCCGCCCGCCCGCCCACCGTTGGTGGCAGGCGGAATCCCTCCAGGGCCCCGCGGGATAAACACAATGGAGAGGGGAAGGGAGAGAGGATGAGTAGGGGAGCGGAGAAACGGAGACCTCTTGCTGCCGTTTCTTGGTATGCACCCGTGACGCGAGAGCGGTCGTACTGCCTGCCACTTGCTACCCTCGGTTGTCGAAGGCTTATGCGACGACCCCCGTAGGAAACTGGACGTGCTGGAAAACCCGGCTGGACCCCGGCGGACGCAAAGGAACGAAGCCTCGACTGTTCTTGGAGTCGAAGTCTCCCGCCGCCTGGCGGTTGTCCGCTGTCGGTCTGCCAATGCTGCGCCCATGATGGCCCTTCACCTTTTGGCGTGCCCCTCTTTCTCCAAAAATGCATCTGACATCGGCCGAACGGTCCTGGATCAGATCAGACGAGCTGGGCGACCCGGATGGGTGGACCGAGCGGTGGCGCTTTCGTCGTCGTCTTTTGCCTTTGGAACTTTGCACGTCGTACACTATTACGTACCGGTCAGCAAGCAAAAAGAGCATCTTGGCTCATTTGTTGATTTGTCTATTCCAATCGGCCATTTAATCATGCACCACTCCCCAGTCGTCAGTAGGTACAGTCGCTTACGCTCCCGAAACCCAGCCCTTCCCCCTCCTGCCGAGGTACTCAGGACAGAGAGGAAGATTGCGTCACTGACGGCCCGACGTCGTCAACCACGCCGTTCGTTTCGGAGTGCGGCGGCGCCCCTCCCCTCTCGTCCTGCGCCCATGTATTCGTAAGTCGCACATCGTAGGTAGCGCCGGGCAAGGAAACGCAACCCCGCAAGCGAAGAAGGACGGGTGGGCGACACCAAGGAAAAGCCCCGTTCCAGGTCACTTGGCCTCCCGAATTCCTGCTTTCCTTTCCGTAGGGAAGCTCTAGAAGCGTCTGGCGTGCAGGGCCCCGAGGGGGGTGTGTTTCACCAAGCCCTGCTTGGGAAGAATGCCATGCGCGGCGAGCGCCTCAAGGGGGAAGGAAGGGAGGGAAACCCGCCCGTCTCCCGTCGCGCAATATGTTGTGCCACTCTCAACCTCTCCTCCTCCTCCTCCTCCTCCCGTTCCAGCGTCCCACTGAACAGAGTAGTGGGCAGCATCCTGGGGAACTCTCCCATCTCGGTTGATTTCACCAAGGATGGAGGATGCGACAGAACGAAGCGAACGGGGGCAGATGGAAACCACCGCGGCGGGCGGCCGCGGCGGGCGGAGTTTGGTTCATCGGTGCCATCCAGCCAGTGCAACCTGACGCGCTGAGT
Organism: Colletotrichum falcatum; assembly: GCA_019425465.1. NCBI lineage: Eukaryota > Fungi > Ascomycota > Sordariomycetes > Glomerellales > Glomerellaceae > Colletotrichum > Colletotrichum falcatum. Next base: position 201,249 of record SWKJ01000008.1, on the reverse strand, counting down.
TGCGGCATTGTATTTGGTGAAATCAAGACAGCCCTGATGCAGCTCACATCCATCTGTTTCAGAAATCTCGGATTGTCTATTGTTTGTCAATTGATTGCCTGGGTAGGCTGGGTGGTGGTTCTGAGGTCTCTCGGCTGGAAATGGTGCGTGGCTGAAGCTGGGTCAGCTTCGTGTATCCTCCCCCATTACCTCATCTCGCCCATCCATCAGCTCATCTTCCTGCTCAGAACAAGACAAGCCCCCCCAGGCACCCAGACCTCCTGTCGCGGATTGCGCCTAGCCTTGCGCCCAAGGGCGACTCAGAAGGAGCACAACCGCGGCGCCAAGTGTTCCCGGCCCGCGGCTCCCATCGCGTTGATCTGCATGACGCAGAAGCCAGGATGCGAACCTTAATTGGACATGTACCCCCCAATTCCTTTTGCCTGTTTGTGAGTGTGTGTGTGTCTCTCTCTCTCTGTGTGGATGACCCCGCCCTGGGCCCACCCCCATTGTTACTCTCTACGTGTTACGGAGTAGGTACTTCGTACTTAGGCAGGCGCCGGTGGGCATTACATAATGGGCATCCCCCTTTCGTCATGAAGCCACCGAGGTCTGCTATATTAAGCAGCAAGGGGCTTCGCTCCTGTGGTGACGCGTAATCCTCTGCCAGCACAAAGACAGGCGGGCCGGATGCGCTCCGTCCAACCAAATCCCGTGCTGGTCAGCAAAGTCGAGTAGATCGCCGTTCAGCGCCCCCCCCCCCGTCCCGCGCGCAGTCCAACTACAGCCTCACCAATGATTCCAAGGACACTCTACGGTGTGGCGGTCATACGTGACGCAGCACGCCTGCCTGCATCTGTGGCGAGTGCCAGACGCCCCCCTTCGCGATGGCCATCGGGGATAGAGAATGCTCAGCCCATAACCTGAGCAACCCCCTTCTTGAGCTCGTTGACGATCTCGTGCGCCTCTTCAACCGATTTCGCTTCGAAATCGTAGCGCTTGCTCTCCGTGTCCTTGTATATGAAAAGCTAATTGGCGATCTGTCAGTCTATGCCCTGACAGGGAAACCCCGCTTCGGCAATCTCATGTATGTGCACTCACCTTGAACTGGTTCGGATGTTTGCTCGAGACCTTGCATCCAATCACCTGAGAGATGTGCGCCGTCGTCGTCTTCGCGTCCCTCGTCGTCGGTTTGATGTGCACATACTCCCCGTCAATCTCGAACCGCTTCTCGGATTGCGTGATCATCCGCACCGTGCGCAGGCGCCAGACCACCCACGACTTGTGATACGCGCTCGTGAATTCCGCCTGCTTGATGGCCTCCTGAGCCAACGGGTGGCTTCCCATAATGTGCGGCTTCTTGGCTTTGCGCCCAGGCTGGCCGTCAACAAAGGGAAGAAGCTTTGGCGAAGCACTGCTCGGCGATCCCGTCATGGCGAGTGGGCCGTCCGTGGCGAAGCGGCGCCGGTGCAACTCCAGATCGGCTAAGCTGCCGATTGCCGCTACCTTGGTGTCGAGCAGGATCACGGGGCCTCCGCCGGGCATCTTGAGAACGTGATTGGCCTTGTCCAGTTGTCTCTTACGACAGACCATGTCGAGGACCTCGGCCATGTACGTTTCCGTTGTTGTGTCGAGCGTGACCAGCTGCCCGGGGGCCACGTCGGTTGAGTGAAGATGCACACGCAGTAGCTTTTGTTGCCCCCTGCTCGTGTTGGGCGCCGCCGCAGGCGCCTGAGGTGCGTCGGCGAACATACTATGCTGTTGACTATATGTAGTATTCGTGACGGGGTTCGGGCGAGGCTCTGTGGCGACGGGGAGGAACGTGTTCAGGTTCGGCTGCGGCGTGTTGCGCGGCGTCAACTCCTCGTCGGCCTCTTCGGCCGCCTCTTCTTCCTCCTGCGGCGTGATGCTCTGGTTCTCGTTGAACTCGGACTGAGTTGCCTGGACCAGGCCAAAGTTGTCGTACGTCTTGGAATTGGCGCGCATTCGCCCGGCAGCTCGGTTGTTTGCCGTGGTGAAGGATGTCAGCGCCTTGTTCCGCTCGAACGGCGGGAAGTCATCGTCGACTTCGCCATCCTCTTCCACCATTCTCAGGGTAAACCAGTTGATGTTGGCTTTGTCAGCGGGGATGGGCGGCTGCCGTTTCTCCTCGTTGTACCTCCAGAGCGCGAGGCCGATGAGGTCCGCCACCGTCACGGGCCGATCGCCGCCTTCGCCGTGATGTACCATGCGCCGGATGGGGACTTCGAACGGTTTCGCGGGGTTATCGGAGAACGCGGGATAGATCCGAACGGCGATGGGGTTGTTCTCGCCCTGGCCGGACAGGGCTGCAAAGCCCTCAAACGGCACCTTGGGCTTGGTCTTTCTTGCTCTGAGTGCAGCAGACAGGAGACTCTTGGGCTGGATCATGCTCATCGGCCGGATGGTGCTCATCGGGCGAGGCGGCGGCAATGCCTGCAATATGCGGGGCGGCGCCTGTGACTTGCGGATGGTAGACGTCCTCGTAAACTCTCGAGGAGGCGTTCCGACGACTTGCTTGTGAGGGAGCGGTTCTGGGTTCTCGACGGCGTCCAAGATCGAGGCCGAGTCGATGCTCTCAATGTAGGCGCCGGACATGTCCGACCCATCGGAATCGTCGTCGTCCTCCTCCTCCTCCTCCGGGAGCAGGTCAGTACCGGCCCGCTTGATACCGAGGCCCGGCTCCTCTGTGATCTTGGCCTGGAGCTTCACCGACTTGGCGGCGGCTCTCGCAGCCTCTCTCTGCTTATGGAAACCAGAGGCGTCGAACTCGTTCTCGGAGGATACCTCGCTGCTCGTGACCGTGTCCCTCCGTGCCCTCTCTTTGACCACTTCGAGCGCAGACTGAGAGCCTCGGCGAGCGCCGTGGGCTGCGCGGGGAGACATGGCCGGCGACTGCTTGATCTGCGACGACTGAATGGGGCTGGAACCGGCCCTTGCCCGGACGGGCATCTTGGCGAACTTGATCTGCTGCGCCGCTCGCTGGCCTGCGTCGTCATCGTCGCTCTCGTCGCTGAGATCACTACTATCATCGTCTTCAAGCGTTTCGCGACGTCTTCTCCTCCTTGTGGCCAGGCCTGGGCCGATGGTATCGGTGCCTCCACCAGTCAGCATTCCGGTTTCATCCGGTTCATCTTCAAGGGTTACTCCGGCGTGTCTCGGGGCTTGGAAGTATTCGGAAGCAATCGCGGTTGGTATCGGGGGGAGTAGCATCGTTTAACAAGGTCGGGGTTCGCCTGCCAAGCGACCGCCTTGAAAGCCGATGAGTTCATGAACCCCTCATTGAGGGTGATCAATCGCTCACCCACTCCATCAGCGATTTCTGTAAGGTAACCGCAGCGCAGCTGGTATGCGACCAGCCTAGAAGGTCAAGATCAGCAGGGTGTGCGGGCTTTCCGGGTACTCATCCCACCTACTCTTCGTTCTGGATAACTGACATTGTGGGCGGGTGTGCTTCCAGTCATTAGGATTGAAAGGAGACGTTCAATCGCAGACCATTCCAAACGGAATCAGATCAAAGAAACCGCCCCCACAGTCTAGAAAGAAACATAATTGCGAGCACAGCTCGCTAGATCGCAAAGGGAAGAATGCTGTGTGAGGTTGAAAGAGGAAGTCGCCGAGGGGTAAACTACGAGATGGGCAACAGCACTCAGCCTTGTGAAACAGGAGATGGCTCGTGCGCGAGCATGACGCACGGTCCGAGATTAGCCTTGTGGTGTGGCGGTGCGCTCCAAACATTCGGGCACCTTGTCGATCTTGCAAGTCACTTTTCTCGCAATTTGCCCAACTTCATCTACAAACAACAAACGACAATCTACAACCAACAGAAACAATGGGCTTGGTAGACTACCCAGACTCTTCAGGATCAGAAGACGAAGCGTCCGTCAAGCCGACCGCCGCGAAGCCCGCGTCCGCCACGGGAAAGAAGCCGTTCCAGAAAGTCGTCGACCGATCGAACCCAGGCAAGATCGTCGTCAACCTGCCGTCGACACAAGCCGAAGATCCGAAACCCTCGAGCGATGAGCCGCCAGCGAAGCGAGCGCGCACCGGGAAGGCAGGCCTGTTCAGCGGCTTCAACTCCTTCCTCCCCGCACCCAAGAACGCCGCGAAGGCTACTCCGGCGCATAGCAGCAGCAGCAGCAGCAGCAGCTCGTCGCGGCCGGTATTCCAGCTCAAAACCGGCGCGGAGCCTGGCTTCAGCAGGGAGAGGGGAGGTGGAGACGGAGATGGATCGTCGGGGACGAGCGGCGGCATGAGCCTGCCGGCCCCAAGGAGCAGGCGCAGCCGACGATACTAGAGGGGATGACACCGGCGGACCAAGTCAAGCTAGTGGGGAAGCCGATGATGTTCAAGCCCCTCTCCGTGGCCCGGAAACCGAAGAAGAAGGCCCCGGCCTCGGCCCCTGCAGCAGCGACCAAGGCGACACCTACGGCAGCCGGAGGGTCGGAAGCCAAAGACACGCCAGCGCCGGCGCCGGCGCCGGCACCGAAGAAGATCTCCCTCTTCTCCATAGAAACTGACGACAACGATGACGCCGCGGCCGCGGCACCCGCCAGCGGCGCGTACGAGCCGCTCTTTGCGACGGAGCAGCCGACGGACAACGGCTACGCGGACTACGCGGCCCAGGCCGGCTGGTCCGCCCCGACGACGGCGCCCGACGGCGCCAACTCGCTCGACACCATCGCCGACGACCTCAACCTCTCGGCCGCGGCGCGGCGCGAGCTCTTTGGGCGGCAAAAGGGCGGCGGCGCGGGCGCCCCGCAGACGGCCTCGCGGGTCATCAACTTCAACATGGACCAGGAGTACCAGCACAACGAGCAGCTGCGGGCCTCGGGCCAGCAGCAGACCCACAACCCCGTGCGGTCCATCGCGCCGGGCAAGCACAGCCTCCGGCAGCTCGTCAACCAGGTGCAGAACCAGCGCGAGGCGCTCGAGGAGAGCTTCGCCAAGGGCAAGAGCAACAGAAAGGAGGCGTCGAGCCGGTACGGATGGTAGGCGGTCGGTTGAGAGTAAGACATGGCACGAATGATACCCAGATTGATGTGGAAATTCTTGTTTTTTTCCCCCCAACTTTCTTTCCGACAATGTTTGGTAATGTACATGATGGTTGATGCTTGCGCATCCTTGCCGTCTAGGTGCCCTCCCTCCAAAATTTTGCACTCGTAAAGGTCGTGATACACACTCGGAAGAAGAAAAGAAAGAACAAAAACAACATCTTATATACAAGAATGTTCACCAAACCAGCCCCAAATGTCTCTCCCAATATTTGGAAATAGAAAAAAAAAAAGGATATTGCGAGGGCGCCCAAGAGACGGAAAGAAAGAAAAAAGCACGCTCAGCAAGTCATGACTGGGGCGGTGCGGCCGGCTCCAGCGCCGCCGGGGCCCATGAGGAAGCCCCACTCGCCCCGGGTGATGGGGGAGATGTCGTCATACGCGTTGGGCGTCATCGGGCCCGTCTGATGCCTGTCGTCGTGGAGGACCTCGGCGATGGAGACGGGGCTCCAGACGGACACGGGCGGCTGGCGCTCCGGGCGGGCGGTGAGGTCCTCGTCCTCCTCCTCCTTGTCGACCTCGCCGGCCGTGACCTCGCGCGGCGGTGACGGGGGCTTGTTGTCGAAGTTGGTCAGCACCCGCAGCACAGGGCCCTTGGGCGAGGGCGGCTTGGCGATGCGGATGGTGTTCATGGCGGCGGCCAAGGTGTCGTCGACCTCCCTCTCGAGCTCCCTCACTGTGCGCGCCACCTGCTCGGCGGAGCCTACGCCCTCGATGGCGCCGACGCGGTCGAGGCCGCCGTAGGCCCTGCGGTACATCTTGTCGACGTCGTTGAGGGCGACGTCGGTGACGCCGAGCCAGTCGTAGGAGCGGAGCAGGTCAGACTTGGAGACCTTGCGGCCCCCACGCGAGAGGATGAGCCTGCGGAGCTCGTCGACGGCGTCCTCGAGCCTCAGGGGCGCGTCGGTGCGGGAGTAGCTGGAGAGGGCGGCCTTGAAGGTGTACAGACGGTCCAGGGAGACGAGGGTGAGGCCATCGGAGGCGAAGAGGACCTCGTTCTGCACAATGGAGCGGCGGATGAGGTTGCTTGTCACGCCGCATGCGGAGCCGTCAACGACGGGCGGGAGCCATTCAGTCCTGAGGGGGGTGTCAGTGCGGGCTCTTGTTTGTGTGGTGGTGGGGTGGGGGAGGAGAGACTTACCCGATTCGGAACTTCTTCTCGGCCCGCTCAATGGTCTGCCTCAGCGTCCGCTCCTGCTTGTCGGTGAGAAGGTCGGCGTGGATGAGGCGGATGCCAAAGGGATTGGGCGACATGGGACCGGAGGCGTCGGTGATGGTGGAGGAAGCGGTGCTGGGCGTCATGGGCGGGGGGAGAGGGGGATGCCCGGGGACAAGGGCCAGCGCAGCCGCGGGCCGTTGGTGTCCATGAGGAAGGAGGGCGTAAAGACGAGGGTGTCGGGGGCGGAGGCGGAGGCGGCGCTGCCGGCGGAGGAGACGGAGGAGGTGGAGGAGATGCTGCTGCCCGTGTTGGACCTGACGAGCTTCTTGAAGTTGAAGCGGGAGGCGGAGAAGGAGGAGTTGCTGGAGGCAGAGGCGGGCGGCGACATGGCGGGCGAGGAGAGGGCAGAAGACGAGCAGGCTGAGGAGGAAGGGAGGAGGGTGGGAAGCTGGTACTCGCGCCGGGCGACGACGAGGGTAACGTGGATGGACTTCCTGGCGAGGCGCTTGGAGGCGTACTCCAGGGCCTCGTTGAGATGGGGCGGCAGGTTCTGAACGTCGAGAATGGAGGTGCCGGCCTCCAGGGGCGACGAGATGCGGCTCTTGAGCGTCATTGTGCGGTATTTGGTGGGTGGTTTGGGTAGAATGGAAGTTGGGGCGGGGGACGTTTCCCGGAGAAGAACGGTGAATAGCTCCCAAGGTGGTGACGCCAGGTCGATGAAAAGTTACAAGAATACTAAAAGAAAATCGACACTGAGCTCCAGGCCTCGTTTGGGTTGTCGATACCGGAATACTACTAATGCTGCTGAACTTGTCGATAAGCTCTGAGTGGTAAGAGGCTGGTGAGGGAGGGGAAGCGATGATGTTATATCGACAGGAAGAGGCACGAATGCAAGGAAACCACGCCCTCCCCCCTCCTCGAAATCCGAAACAAGAGCCACTTGGATGCAGGAACCGCTTGGCGGTCGTTAAGATGGCGATGCAACTCAAAACAGCCTTATGGGTTGTCTTTTCTCTCCTTGGTGCTACCGGTACATGCATGGTCTTCTCGGACAGAGTCCACAAGGGGAAAGCAGCTATCTACCGGGGACGGTGTGAGCGAGAGGCTTCGGCCGTGGCCCCACAACTGGTTGCCCCACCGCAGCTACTCAGTACGAAGTACGAAGTACATACATCGTCCAGTCGGGGGTTGTGGTGGGTGTGCTGAATGATGTATACCACGTATCCCTGCCTCCTCCCCCAAGGTAACCATGCAGCAAAAAGGGGTGGGGGGGACATGCTAAAGGAGAATCCGATGATACCAGAGGCCGGATAAAAATAAGGGTTCGCTGGGCGCTGGCGCGTATGGCAAGGGAGAACTTAACCTCTGTCGAATAATGTACCCACGGCGTATTACAACAGCCTTTACCAAAAAAGATGAAACCCGTCTCTTTTAGATGACATGTAGACCACCCACAATGGGGGGAAGGACGGGACGGACGCACGGTCGCCACGGCTTAATTCTTGGTGTTGGGCAAGCGGCCAGCGGCCGCGCGCTCGTGAGTTGGCTGCGTTTGTATGTAACAGGGTGGGTATAGTAGGTAGTATGCGCGGGCTGAAATCTGGAATGGGGCGGCGACTTCAGCAGAACGGGATGGCCAGGCGAGATGTTGTTTCATGATCTACCTTGGTTTCCCTTCCTGAATCGGCCGCTTTGTAACTCGGGCGGGGAGGGTATGAGGGCCTTGGCGACGAAGACGACGACGACGACGACGACGACGACGACAACAGCAGTGACAGCTTGGGTAGGCGTTGCCAAGGAAATGTGGGAGAGCGAAGAAAGAGGAGCTAAAGCCGGCCCCGCCTGTCATCTATCTCAGCCCGTCATCAAACATGCCGCCAACAACGACTAGTCGCGGCCAGCACCACGCAGGTGGTACTGTTCTCCATCACTCCCCGCCGTCGTCGATGGGCGTGGCGGGGATCTCGATATAGAATGGGTCTTTGCTCCCCAAGAGAACAGCTGCCACGTATCATCAGCTGCGTGACGTAGTAGGGCCTACGGCGTAAGTGCTTACCTACCTAGTACTACCTAGATGTAGATGGTCAATACTACGGAGAACAAGTGAACCAGATGGGGCCGCTTCCTATTTCCAGTCCAGGACGGGAAGTCACGCTCCAATCACACGGCAGTCCACTTCCTTTGCCGTATCTAGTTTAAGAAATTGGAGCGGGGAAAGGCACAAATAAGCTGGCGACAGGCAAAGGACAACTTGCGATTCTTACCTACCTAGTTTATCTGTTCCCGCCCGAAATCTTACCTAGGTAGGCAGGAAGCGAAGCACCTGCTATCTAGCCACGTTATCCCTATCTTTCCCCGACTCCGCAGAAAGCACGCAAACAAACATTCAGAACAGAACGATGGCCAATCGTAGATTTCCTGCCATCACTCGTACGTGCAGTAGCGCATTCCGGGCGGCTACGATGCTATTTTCAGTGTCGAAACCAATGACCGTCAGCAAGGTCGGGCCAATCAGAAGCCGCGGGGATCTAAGCTACCTACCTACCTACCCAGGTAACCTCGAGATCGCCCGTCCAGGGTGTGCGCGTGTGCTGAGCAGGGGTGCCACCTGCATATTGTGTGGGGCAACACCGGGCCCGCCGTTGGAGCTGTCGCAAAAATAGAATGACGCCTGCTCATGCGCCACCCCTTCATCAACGCGCCGACCGAATGTCACCACGAATGAAGAAAAAGACGAGGGAAAGAGACAGACAGAGAGAGAGTGTGTGTGTGTGTATGTGTGACTGCGAACTGGCGGGTGCCGAACCCGTGGAACCACGTCCTCCCCATTTACCGAGGGTCGCGCTACTCAAAACAAAGACGATCAATCAATCATCCTTCGGTGCATCGTGATAAGGCTTCCAGAAGAGGCGGCCACTGTAGTAGTCTAGGTGCCTACCTAGGTAGGTAGTTTGCACAGGTAGAGCCCCTCGCAAGTCAATGGACGGGTCGACACTGCTCACACCTACTCGGGCGGAGCCCATTCTTCCTTTCTCTTCCCTCCCTCTCTCTATCTGTTTCCGCCTCTTTATCGCAGACTCGCTTCCTTGCCGAGAGCAAGCGACCGTTATGCCGCGGGACGTGGTTACTATGTATACACTGACGTAACTACCGTCGTATTCACCTACCTAGTTTACCTACCGAGTATCGAGAAGCCTTTGCGGGGGCTGTCTCGCCTAATCTAGCTGAAAGGTCGGTCGTCACGGTCGTCACACAGACAGTCCCGTCCGGCGCTGGGGGGGCGACGGGGAAAATGACAAGACGTGGGGCGACGGTTATACAAGCCACTCTCACTACGATACAGCCGCATCAATTTACCCAAGGGAGCCTTCTCCCACCGGATTCCTGCGCCTCTTGTCGCTTTGAGGTGCCCGCTCGAGATAAATTGCGTCGGCCCTTGGACCCTTGCAGCCCGCAACGTGTCGCAGGCCTTGGCGGCTCCCGCGCCCACCGTGGGAGGCCAAGAAGCCAGCCGCCCCCCCCCCCCCCCCCCCGGGGCTGTTCCCTCGGCCTCGCTTTGACGGCCGCCACCGTTGCACCCCAACGGCCGAGGAGAGACGGAGAGTCATTCCGGTCGGTCAGTCAGCCGCGAGGGATACTGGAAACGGTGCCAAGCGGCTTGGCGGTACTCGGTGTTGCAACAATAGTCGAATTCATCTACACAGGACTAGTCAAGCGACAAAGAGGGCACTGAGACAACAACCGCATAGATCGGACGAGGGAAATGCTATGGAAGAAACCGACACGACGGAGAAGAAGGAAGGAAGGAAGGAAAGCACGTCCCTCGCCTTAGCCGATGCCAAAAACTAAAGTTTTCTTGAACTCCCGCGTTGCAGGAGGCTCGGCTCCTCGCCTTGGCTACCCCCCCTCCCCCCTTGTCCCCTCTCTCTTAGTAACTCTGGTAACTTTGCGATGTCGTGCGCTCTGCGAACTGGCCAAGCTCGACTCCATCCCATTCTTGGCTCAAACACTTCCTCACTAACCGCCACAGTCAGCAGGCCTGTTGAACGTGTCAACCCATTTCTGATGGATCGCGAGATCGATCTTGGGGCCCCGACTTGACGTTGTTACCCTCCCCCGCCCTCCCTGGCCCCCCTACCAACATGGCGGTACACCAGAAGCCAAGAAGCACTACCGACCCTCGACCGCAGGAAGTGCTAGCCGATGTTCGCGAACCCGAGCCCGTCGCGTCGCGTCTGCTCACTCATCGTCCCAACGAGCACCTTCTTGATCGCGGCCACATGAAACCGTCAGACTGTCCAATTATCCGGCCGCCAAACCCTGGCTCCCCCCTCCGTCACCTTTGTACCTCTCTCACTCACCCACGGCCCACGGCCTCTCGCCGCCGACGCCGCCGCCGCCTCCGCTGCCCCGGCCATTTATCAACTACCGAAATTGCGTCATACGGACTTCCACCCCCCTCTCCTCTCACCGATCATCGCCAGCTTCATGTTTCGCCACGGCCCGGCAACCGTCTCCCACCCTCATCGGCTCGGGCGATACGGCAAGGTGAACGTGCTGTAAACGCCGCTGCTCATCCTCGGAAACTGCTGGTGGCAATTGATCCGCGGCATCGCGGACAGCGACGCGAACACTACGTAGTAGGTCGAGGACGTGTGTTTCACCCACACGCACCCCCCCTCCCCCTCTTTCTTCCCTTTTGCCGCCGACTGTACTGTCAAGTGCCGGCCCCAAGCCCCGAGAGCACACCGCCCCTCATCCCCGTATACGGGCCACACAGCTCACCGTAACCCCTCCCCCGAGAGACCCGGCCCCACCGGGTTCCATCTCTGACCATGTGCGGAATAACGTAAGGTGCCCTCCCGTCACAGCAACTTGAGATGAGAGGCGACGCTACTTCTCACCGGGCTTGATACTTTTACCGTGTTTTCCCGACCGTGTCATTAGTATTGTGTACCTGCGCGACCTTGAGAGGGGGCCGGCCGCCTCGGATACGTATCTCGTTGTGATGCAGCAGTCGTGACCACAATTGCATCATTCTGATTCCGCCCATCACCGTGCCACCCCGCCCCATCCTCTCAAGGAACCACGCCGATCTCCCCCCCTCCCTTGGCTCTACCACTTGTTCGTTTCGCGTGTTTGCGATCTCGACAACCCCCCGCACACCCGTCCGTGGCTGCGGGCCCAGAACACAAGAACTGGCCAGTCAGCCCCAAGCCAAGCCCGGCCGTTTCTTGAACATTCAGCCGCATGCGCCCCTTGGTCGGGGCTTCTGTCATGATTTTTTTTTCTTTCTATTTTTCGACTCGTCGTCCCGCTGCGGCTCCAGAAGGCAACCTCCAAATGTCAGCCGGGCAGACTAAGCGCACCGTCCGGGCGCGCGGTCAATCGTTGCCGCCTAACCGGACCCCTCCCCCTCCATTGTCCAAGACAGCATGGACCTACAATTCTCCATCCAGGGTCCGAATGGATCCTCCATTCCCTAATTCCTGCTTCCCTTGCTTAGCCCCCCCCCCCCCCCCCGGCCGCTCGGACCAAGCATACTACGTAAATGATGAGAAAGAAAAACAAGAGCGCAAAGACGATTGCTTTCCCCACGTGTGATGTGTGCATATGCGAGTTGATATCCGTAATCGCTAGGGGAAGTTACTCCACCCTGAAGGGCAGCCTTTGACTTTCCCTATTCGGCAGCAGCTGCCAACTACCCCTGATCGGTTTGACTAGTACATACCTACGGCGGTTAGCAAAATGGCCGGATACCACCACGGAACCCAAATACCTCTTACTTACCGTTCTACCATGTAATCTCCTGTACATCATCGCCTTGTTTTTCCTCCCCCCATACACCCTGAGCCGCCCGAAGGAAACCTAGCAATGGAATCGCTGCCCCGTCTGCGTTTAGCGTCAACAGGCTCTCTGCGTGCCATCACAATCCTTTGTCCACTTGTTCACTCGGATGTCAACCCGTCCGTCACTCGCTAGTCAAGCCACCAAGCAAACGGCCTGGCATGGTGACATTCATTCGAAGCTCACTCGCCAGTCTGTGCCCGCTGTCACAATGCCTTTCCCCCCTTCTCTTGTTTCTACTTTGTCCATTTCCCTAGAGTGTGCCAAAAATAAGTCTTACAAGTCTATCTTGCTAAGTAGACCCGTATGCGAGAGCATCGCTCACAGGTGTGGCCTGGGGCCTAATATGGACCTCATGCCCCATGACGCAACAATAACGGTTTACTGCTGGCCGTATGTGGCATGTCAACCACCATCCCCATCCAACGCCCCCCTTTACGACCAAGAGCTAAATGGCTGGCTGGCTGACTAGAAACCGGACCGTTGTGCTCCACGCCCTTGGCCATTGCTGTCCTCATTTAGACACAGGAAAACTTTTACCCCATCCCTGGGTCCGTAAAACGCCGACACGCCACTGAAATGCAAGAAGCCCTCATCAACCTGTATAGCGCTTTGTGCTGCCAATCCCAGAATTCGTCCCAAACGAAGACTCCTCATCTCCCAGACTCCTTGTGTGGCCGGACTGTTTCCGACCATGTCGCACAACGAAAACGTCTTCAAGCAATGTCGTAGTCATTCAATTCATCAAAAGGCATGTGTGTGTTGGCTTCCCGTCACTGGAGATCCGACTCTGGCAGGTCCCCAGCCGCCTGCATGCTGATATCTGCAAGGCTCTCCAGCTGCTCCGAGGATCCGCATGAGTTCTCCCAGTCTTGACCGCCGTTCCAGTCAGCCATCATGGTTCTGAGCCGAGGGTGTCCGTGTCACTGTAGAGTTCTGGGGACATACCGGAGCCCTCATCCTCCAATTCTTCCACTGTCATGCGTCGCAGCGGGTCAATGACAGCTAGGTCCCGTGTTAGCCACCGCCCACTCCAACAATTGATCCATTCGTGACTTACAGCGGTAAAGGTCTTGGAAGTCTTCGTACAAGATGAGCCCCATCCCGTTGACTCCCACCTCACTCGTGAAGAAGGGCTCGCACTTGGCAATCACAGCGAGTAGGGGCTCGGTGGACTGCTTGGCCACCTGGGCGCGCCTCTGCACAACGTGCTCTCGAAGATAGACGAGACAGTTCATGGCAAGTCTTCGAGCCACCGCGTTCAGCGCAACCGCCATGTTGTCGTCCTTCTCCTCGACCGCTTCGTGGTTTGCTAACCACACAGACAAGAATTCCTCCGCTTCCCGCCGCACCTCTGCGTCGTAGTAGCCCAGCAGCGAGGGTGCCCATATGGGAACGTGCTCCATGTATAGAGGGTAGCGGGCGGCCCTCACCTCTTCTCGTTCGTTCTGCAGACTGACGTAGGCGAGTCTGAAAAAGTCGAGGAAGGCTTTGCCGTCCGTGTTTTGCAGGTTCCTGCACTGATAGGCAGTGTGCCGAAACAGTGCCTGGACGCAGGCTGCATTGCTACTTTCCTCGGAGAACAGTATGGCGGCTTTGATGTAGGGCGTCATCGAATACTGTACGACTTGACCTGTGACCATGCTCTTAATAGCCAGGAACACTTTTTGGTTCATGTCGGGGTTCAGGTGAATCATGCGCTTGATGATGGACGCTGTGTAGGTGGGCTCTTGGTCGAGGTCGATCAGCTTCTTCACAAAAGTGCTTCCTGTTCCTTTGTTCCATTCGTGGGCGAGAACATTCACTTCGTCGGGCGTCCAAGACATCTTGGGTGCCTGGTGCTCCATGTAGATCTCCAATCGCATGTCGTGTGTTTCCACGATGGTATGGATGTCTATAACGTCCTCCAAGGCGTCCATGAAGTGGTCGATGAGCTGGATAATCATCTCGTACGAGGTGGAGCGCGTGTTGTTGATCCGGCGGATGACATTGGTCAGCATTCGGGCGTAGTTGTTGGGAAGGTCCATGTTGGTGTCAGCGAAGATAATGCGCAAGACTCTGAAGAACCAGTCTTCCGACATGAGCACGGCAGTCTCCAACGGGCCCATCTGCGCGAAGGCTAGGACGGTTTGGAATACCTCGGGCCACGACCGGATGTTAGCGTGGAAGTTGCTCCAGAGTGTTTCGAGCATTTGCACAACTTGCATCATTACAGGATCCTCGACCATGTCTGCCTGGGACAACCCCCAGACCTCGGGTTTGAAGGTCTTGATCTGTCGCAAGGCTGAGATGAACAGGCTTCCGATCGCGTATCTGACCTTGGAATCGGGGTTCCTCTGAAGAAGCTGCCGGAAAGCCTCATGCCTCTCCTGGAAGTAATCGAAGAAGTCCACGGCGCACTTAGCACAGTTGACGACGGCATGCTCAATCTCGTCTCGGAACAGCTCGAAATAGGGTAGATCTTTGGTCCGGGAGGCAACCTGGTCGAGGTGGCCGAGAAGCATGTGCATGGCATGTTGCTCGATAATGTGCGTACTCGAGCAGTTACCGCCGTGGCGCGTCTTTGCATGCTGGAACATGCGGAGCACAAACTTTGAGTGGCTCGGGTCGTAGAGGCAATGCCGTCTAAGTAGGACGGCATTCTCACCGTTGATGTGGTCGGCAACCTCGGCAGGTACTTCCATCTTCAGTGGAGTGGTCAGCGAGAGACTCTGCAGCTTCTCCTGCTCCGCTCTTAGAACCGAGGACCGTTGGTAGAAGAGCATGTATGCGCTGTACGTCTTGTCATAAGAGATGCCAGTCTCCGCAGATCCATCGGTACCGCCAAAAGTTGACTCTTCCATCTTGGCTGGATCCCAAGGGGAAACAACGTCGTCGTTGAACTCGAGCCACGTCTCTGAGGAGGCCGCAGTCGGCCGCTCTCGGATGTACGAGTAATAATGGCCAGATTCGGCCGTACCTGCGTGAACGAGGACGCCGACCAGCTCGAAGATGTCCTCTTCGCCAGGGTCGGACGGAGATCCCAAATGGTCTATGGTGTATGGGCGCATGTCGATCTTCGTGGGAAACGAGAAGTGATCGTTGATCTTGCTTCGCATCAGGGTCCGGAGATTGAAATCGAACCGTTTGAGATGGAAGATCAGGTTGTCCGGTATGTCCTTCAAGCAAGCTCTTTTGACTGCATCCACGTGTCGGTCGCAGCTCGAACACTTGTACTTGTTGTCTCCTTCCATGATTTCCCCGTCGACATAAGCCTGGAGACTATCCTGAAGCGTGCTCTTGCCCTTTATGTCGCACTGTATGGCCGAGAACGGCTCAAGTCGCTCGGAGATATGATCGCATTCCTTGGAAGCAACCTGCTGGACAAGCTGGCCACCATAGAAGGACCTCAATGCCTTTCTGTCATCCGCCGTCGAGAGTTGTCCTTCCCAGCGATCGAAAAGCAGGTTGTAGAACTCGTCAACGTCCATCTGGTTGTGCACATCGATGATTGTCTCCTCGTACGTCTTGATCGAACCGACAAGCAAGCTGGGGTCGATGAATTTCCGAGAACTTTCTTGCATGAATGCAAATAGCTTCCGGGTTTCTCTAAGTAGCGCATGTGTGTTGGCCTGGCTTGGAACGCGAGCATTCATCATGAATTGGCGAAACCCTGTGTTCATGAAGAGCTGGGTAAACAGCGAGTTGAGATAACATGTGTTGGACAAGTTGCGAAGTCCGGCATATCCGCAGGGCGCTCTGACGGCATACATTCGGTCGAACTGAGGCTGCAGTTCGTAGAGGTACGGGTCTTTATCATCGCGTAAGCCATAGTGACAAGTAGTGACAGAATTGGGGGGGGGGGGGGGGGGGGGCATACCAATGTCAAACTCGTCGAACGGCACTAGCTTTTCAAGGTCCTCGAGCATAGCTTGAAACTCGCGGTCTCGGTCTCTGACTAGGTCGAAGATGACTCTGCATAGAATCGATCTGGTTTCGGTCGACAGGAGAAAAGATCGACTCGAACCCAAGCCATGCTGGCCAGGAGGGGGAACAAGTACCTCCAGAATAGCTTTTTGCCGAGGTTTCTGCGACAAGTCAGCATTGCCTGTCTCGGTCGTTTTGCCTTGTGGCTGACTTACGCTGGCAGGCTGTTCTCCAGATCCATGTCGGCCCCTTCATTCAGGCAGCTTTGTAGGAGCTTGACCAAGCCGTCGGCCACTGCGTCTTTGCATCCAACATGGCCCAGTTGCTTGGGATTTTTAGCAGGCAGGTTCTGCAAGAACATAGAACAGTATTACTCACTTCTGATGATTCGTGCTCGAGGAGAAGTCTCCCGCAATCGCTTGCCAAAGCAGGGACGTCGACAGGGAAGCTATATTCGAAAGCCATTTCGCGTAAAAGCGACAGAGATAGACTGAAGACTTGCTTGCATTGCTTTGGAGACTTCGCCGCCTTTGGGATGAGCCGGTGAAGGATCGGCCAGAGAAATTGGCAGAGCGAGAAAGTGTTCGGGGAAAACCTGTCGGTTGCGTCAGACGGCGGCGAACGGCTGTCAGCCAGATGAACATACTCATTAGGGGAGATAACCCTTTCCTCTAGGAGCTTGGCGATATTAGCACGGATTGCTTCGGAAGGCTCATCCAAAAGCAAAACTCCCAACAACTCCTCAAGACTTGGCACAGCTTTCAAGGATTTCCAGAATGCGGTGTCGACTGAAGCACTGCGAAGGACTGCAGAGAACGTCGATGCGATCAGAGGAATGAGGCTCGTGTGGCCTTGCCCGGTGATCGCCGACCAGAGAATTTCAATGAGGCGGTCCGCAGGTGCTATGGCCTCGGGGGTGGGCGAAACATCAATTCCAATGAGATCAGGATCTGTGGGGGTGTCAGAAAGTTCATGATCGAGAGGCTGTCGGATGTTACCTTTAAAAGTCAGTCCGTATACGTTCATCAAGTTGAACGTTAACCGGTTCTTTAGAGCTTCCGAGGCACAGCCTTCAAGAATGTCACGGTCAGAAATTGCCGCTACAACCAAGGCTCTCACTCGGATTAGCTCTTCGAGGTAGGTCTCAACTCTGTCGTCATCTGCATCAGATATAGATGACTGCACTTCTCTCAGCCGACGACCAGCAGTTGCGATATACTCCGTCATGGCGTATAGGGCATAAAGCGACTTGAAAGGCTGACCCGAAGGGAAAACCTGCCGATACGATGTGTCCGGTGAGTCGAAGGCGGCTAGCATATGGGCGTCGGCAGGTAACTTGGTAAGGAAGGAATGAATCTGCGGCGGTGTCAGCTTGATAGCACTTGAAGCAGCGAGGAAAGAAGAAGGAAAAACGACAAAGACGCATACCTCTGCGGCAATAACCTCCTGCATACTCAAGTAGTTCCATAGTTGATCGAAATGGCCCAGAATCTCAATCTCCAAGAGGGAGGCGCCTGGCTTGATCCTAGATGCCATGGCCGTGCCAGTCTCCTCCCGTTTGACCAGGATTAGGCCGTCGTGAATTTTCAATTCTTCTAGAGACCGACAGACATCGCTTTCCTTGGGCGCGAAGGGGTGACCGCGGTAGTAGATACGATAGTTATCGAAGCCCGTCGCTTGGCGAATGCTCGCCAGTAGAGAGGCAGCGGTGTTCTGTTTTCCAACCTCGAGGGGCATGATATCCGTCTGCGTGTTGCCATCAAAAGACTGAAACTTGAGCTCAGCAGGCTCACCTTCGGCCACGCTCGGCGAGCCGGGCGTCAAAGCACGAAGGTCGGGTGCAGAGAAATGAGCCTTGGCCTGGTGCGCATTCAAGAAGTGCCGAAGAACCGCAAGTGACCGTGTGAAGATGCGCTCCTGTTCCAGAACCTGCTCTTCGGTTGCCACAATAACCATGGGCTCGTCATCGCCGCTCCGGGTACCGTCGCTGAAAGCCTCCAGCCTCTTGGCAGAGTCTTCCATTTGCTTGAGGCAGCGAGCTACAAGCCCCAAGTGGACCTGACAAGCCCTGTGGTGCGGATACGCCAAAATGGACTCACTGTCAACATAAATGTCGCCCACGAGCGTCTGGATCGCGGCGTCTACGAGTGTCATCTCCTTGGCCACGATTGTGGCATCCTCAGCATCAAGGATCATGCGCCAGAGTTGTTCGACACCGCTCTGCGCAAGACTTTCGCCATCATCCAAGATGATGTCATTGATCTCGTTGACGCGGGGGAGCACCGCTTTCCTCACAAACTCCAGAGCACCTCCGCAGAGGCAGTCACGAGGGAGACTAGGCAGATACTCACTGAAGCAGACCGAAAGGAACGGGTTTCCGTGGGCCGCCTTTGGGGTGGCGTTGAAGATCTTCCATCCATCGTCCCGATCGTCCTGGCAGGCGGCACCATGACCAACGAGCATGTCCCATAAGCGCGGTCCAAGGTCCGATGTGATTGTGGAGGGCTCGTGGACCAGAATGTTGGCAATAAGGTCCCTGCGAGGATGGTTGAAGGTTCCGCCGATAATCCTTCGGATGCCGGCTTGCTTGCCTTGCCCGATGGCATGCTCGAGCTCGTCCACCAGCAACAGGGTCAGGTTGTGTTCCGTCGTCAGCACGCGCAGCTCTGAAGCTACAGCGGGTCGCAAGACCACCGAAAGGCATGATAGGGTTCCCAATGTCGTGGGCGTCTTCGAAGCTATGTCCTTGATGCAGTCGTTGTAGATTTCTCTGCGAATCTCGGGCTCAATACCGTCTCTTACGAGCTCTCTCAGCTTGTTCAAAGCAAAGTGGTGAACGTCGGGATGAGCAACAGCCGAATCCGAAACGTATACCGAAGACTCCCGCAGAAGCCAGATGCATATCCTCAGCGGCAGGACACTCTGGGTCTCGCCCGCGAGCTGAATCTTAGTCTGGAGCGCTCTGAGGCTGTTCTCGCAAAGGCCGCGCACGGGCGGGGTGAAGTTGTCTATCGGTAAGGTTTGCAGCTTTTCGCACAAGTAGAGCAGCTCCTCTTTGTAGAACAGGTTGACGATGCTCGTTGTCATGCGAATCAGGGCTTCCGACACACGTGGGTCCTGTGTGGTTGTGATTGTCTGCCAGAGCAGGTCTGTTTGCTCGCTGCGGTAAAAACGCGTGACCACCAAGAAGCCTACAATGTTGCCGCTCTCGACGGTGATTTCGGGATGACAGGTTGGCCCCAGGATGTAGTCAACCAGCTTGGTCCCAAGGAGGTATTCGGCCACGTAGTTCAAAAAGAGCTTGCAGTCCTCGTCTTCGTTGTCATTGTACCTTTTCCAGCATGTCACCAGATCATGACACATGGTCGAGGCTGCCATAACACGCAACTGCATCTGGCTTGACGTGATCAGCTTCCCAAACACGCCCAATCGCCATTCCGAGGAGATGGCCTCCGGCGTGAACCGATGGGGCAGCTCGGGATGTGCTTGTCGGTGTGCTTTGAGCCGCTCTGTAGCCAGTCTGTGATCGCTGCCCAAGGAGATTTTGAGGATATCCGATAGGGAAGTGACAAGGCCTTGCGTGGTTTCGTTCGATAGTTGTGTCACCTTGTTTTCAATCGTACTATGCAAGGCATCCGCAATCAGGTGATACAAGGCATGGCCGTCCGCCAAGCGACTTTTCGCAGTTTCCAGGCTCGAAGAATGGGTATCGGGATGGACGTTTTGAATCGTCTTCTGAAGGATGAGGGCCGCAACGTTGCAGATGGGTGAAAGCACATCCATCAGATGCTGGTACCTCGTCGCGTTGCTGACATGCACCTGGGCAAGCTTGATCAATCCCTTGATACTCCCGGTTCCTGACTGAAATGTGTTTATCATCTCGGTACCAAGCATCTCTTCTTCATGCAATTGGCTATTCTGGATTCGGTTATGTTCTCTTCTGGCGAAGGATGTTAGTGGCTGCAAAAACCGGTAGAGAAGGAACTCTGGTTGGCGGGGCTCGTCATCTGGAGATGTCTGGAATGACTGAGCAGTGAGGAGATCGAATTCAACGAAGAAAGCGGCCATTCTCGAGTACGCGATGAAGAAGTCGGCGATGATCTGCCGGCTTTCGGCAGAGAACGGTTGTCTGTGAGAGCATTGTGAGTAGATTCTCTTTCAACTCTTCTTCTTTAGCGGGGCGAGCTGTGTACTCACTTTCTGTTAGACAGTACCCATGCGATCTCGGGAAACATGTGCCAGAATGTATGGTAAGCCACTTGGGATTCATAGGCGGCTCTCGTCCCGACGATACCAACGTATTTTGTGTACTGGTTTGTCCAAGAACGCAGAGACTCCAAAACGGCCTCCTCTGGCGGCGATTCTGTGCCCAGTCAGTACCTCACTAGCACCATTCACCAAATCAAGTCAGGCTTACGAGAAGAGAGGTAGTTAACCAGCTTTCCAACCGTTTCCGGTAACGATTCGTGGGCATCGTGGTATGGAAACTCGGGTGTCGGATCAAAGGATGCCGCATCCTCACGAATGATGCCGACCTCCTCGTCAAACGGAGCATCTTGATCGTCGTCGGGTATGGCAACCACTTCCACCTCGGGACTCTGCGGACTTGAAGAGGAAGAAGGCGGGGTATCTGTGATCTCAATGGGAGCTTGAACCATGTCGACTTCCAAGTCTTCCAGACGCTTCTTGGGCCTCTTTAATGGTTCGGTCGGTCGGCTTGGCAATATCCGCGGCGTTGGGGATACGGGGGATGGGGAGAGAGGCTCGGGCTGGGCAGCATTGCGCAGGTTTATCGTGACCCGGCTCGAGGGAGGTTCGGTCGGGGGCTCTGGTGCGGTTGACTGCCGCTCTGGCGTCTGTGGCGTAGATGGACCGGTGTCTATTTTCATGGCAGTGTCTTGTGTGGCAGCGTCGTCGGCGTGGTGGGCGTTGGAGGAGCTTGAGGTATCGCGGTCCGACTTTGTGGTTTCGACAGAGAGGCTCCGGGAGCCGCCAGACCTCGAGGTTCGGCGCCGTTTCCTAGAGGAATCGTCGTCTTCGGTAAAAGGGTTCGGTCTCGTTGAGCTAGGCTCTGAGGAGACCGCACGTTCTGCTTCCGAGGATCCTGTAGGCTGGTCCATCTGGCTGGTGCAATGAGGTGTTGCAACGCGGTTCCTGGAGCTCCAGAGACGTCACTCGGGCGCGAGAGACGACTCGCCAGCAGCTGGCCAAAATTAGCATGTGGGTTTTTCCCCCCTGTCCGTAGTGATGATCAAGCCGATGGTAAAGTACGTGTGGCCAGTAATGATGTGGTAATCTCCTTAAGTGGATGAAAACTGGCGACGAGACTTCGCAGTAGTTTCGTCCCTCGAGGTAGAAGGGAGGATTGGGGGGGGGGGGGGGGGTTAAGAGGTTGGCGCTAAGATGTCGAGGTGACGGTGACGATAGCAAGGTGCAGGCTGAGGTCCAACAAGGCAAAGGAAAGACGTGTTGAAGGTGGGCTTTGAAGGGGGGGGGGGGGGGGAGCAGGGGTTGCACGTCGGTCTTTTTCGGTGCTTGCAGGAGACGCGGTGCAGTGCGGGCGCAAACGTGAACAACGTGAATCCACTAGAGCTGGGAGCTGTGGTTTGGAGGGGGAGGGGCGGATGGTTGCTCGTCTGTTTGGAGACGGACGGGGGGGAGGGTGATGAGGTAATGCTTTACCTCAAGGGAGGAAAGACGGGAATGAGTACTTTTTGTCGCTTGGCTTTGGGTGAGGTGTACAGGTAAACAGCCCAGGTACGAGAAGTACCTTTTTTGGTGGTGGTGGTGGTAATAACGGTAGGCGATAGAGCTCCGAGCTTACCTTGGCTTAGCTTATCAGCAAGTTGCTAATGTGGAAAGGTTCGGGGCGGGAATGGCTTTCCATGAATGAAATAGAAAAGACCTGGAGAGAGGGAGAAGAAAAAGTTAGACTGCCGCTGGGGTTCCCTCTCATGAAAAGC
The DNA here is from genome assembly GCA_019425465.1 of Colletotrichum falcatum. Taxonomy (NCBI): domain Eukaryota; kingdom Fungi; phylum Ascomycota; class Sordariomycetes; order Glomerellales; family Glomerellaceae; genus Colletotrichum; species Colletotrichum falcatum. The sequence goes on along the minus strand of SWKJ01000008.1, from coordinate 179,323 downwards.
ACGCCATTCCAGAGAAAAAGAAGGTTACTGCACCTTTTTGAGCCTCCTGTCTGGGGACAACTTCCGTCGGCAAAGTGGTTGGTGCTGCCGAAAGCTTTGGGACAATAGGTAATTTAGGCGCGTTCGAGCTGACGGGTGTGACGGTGCTGTGTGAAGTGGGTGAACACTGAAGGTGGGACTGAGGGTGCTGGGGCGACTGAGCAAGGCAGGCAAGAAGGTAGGTCGGTACCTGCAAGGTTGAAGGAGGAAGGCGCGTCGCGTTCACACGACGACCAAAACTGAAGGGGAAAGAAATGGATATTGTTAGCCTGCGACGTGAGTCCAAATTACGTCAGTTGCCTCGGGTTTCTCTTCGGTCGCCTATTTAATTTCTTGGTGCTGCTCTTACCACAGGCTGCTGAACTTTGAGCTTTGAGCTTCGCTGGTGAGGTATTGTTGCGGCAAGTCAACAAACTAGCAGCTGAAGCGAGCTGCGCAAACGGCGGGCAGAAAACCGTCAAATTCGGAGTATCGCTTGGGGTGAACAAGGAGGGTTTGAATCCCTTCTCCGTAGGGATGGATACTGGTTTTCTTTGTCGGGATGCGTGGCTCTGGTTCGTATTCTGGGGACGAAGGCGGCAAATGACGCTACTGCCTAGGTACCTAGCCAGTACTCAAGAAATCCGAAAGGTTTGTTCGGGTGACTTGATCCTCCAAGGTGACGGATGTGCTCGTGGCCGTGGTTGGCCAAACGAAACACGGGGGTTTAGGTAGATACGGTCCGCAAAACAAAACACCTTTGGGACTTGGTCGTGGTCTTGGGTTTCGCCGCCAGAAACAAGCCAAAGTTAAAATCCGTGGCTCCGGCTCGTGTGCCAATCAATCTCACTTGACTTGCCTCTCCCTAGGTACCTAGGCAGCAAAGCCAGCCTGGGAGGCAGCAGATTCAGAGGGACACCTGCTCGCCTCACCCTCTTCCTGCTTGCCCATCCCGACCGAGCACCTTGCGCACCTCGGCGTCAACGGACGGCCAAGCCACTGCTTGGCTTGTCTGCCCTCACTTCGTAATCGATCAGGTGACGCTTCGGAACTACCTACCGACAGATGGTATTACCCACCAACATCCCGTCCATTAATACTCAACGTAGCACTCGGCCTCTCGGCGCCCCTTGCTCGACCCGGCTCTTCATCCCGCAGCTGTCCGTGCCCCCGGGAGACTTGGAGCTCATGCGGGGCCGGCATCTTCTGGCCCTTGTCCCTGCTGCGTAGGTAGTAGGTACCTCCCTCGACGACCCCAACGCTCATGTTTCTGTGCTTGCTCGGGCTGACATACAGCGCGAGGACACCCGAGTGCCATGCCTCGACAGATCATGTAGCCCTGTGAGAACATTGGCGCTGTCATATCCATCTATCGACAGCGCGATGTGTGGCTGCATTCTCGTGTTATTCCTCAGCGTCCTGATATCGTCGTCAAAATCCTTCGTTGATCTGAAGCCCATGTCTGTTCGTCTCGTTTTCTCCTCAATGGTCTCATGTGGCGCTAGTGCCACCCATCCATCTCGCTTATCGGGCCATCGGCCGCTAAGGCCAATTAGCTCAATCCGTTGTTTCTGGCTGCCGAGTTTTATTTTTGCCTTTCATTTAGGTAGTCCACGACTGACACACACACACATACACACACACACCGGCAAACCTGTGCCATCTGATTGGAGCACACACTATTGCCGGGGATCAACATTGCGAAGCGCAACTCACACAGTCCTGGCACTGGCTGTTCTGCTCTTCTCCCATTCTACCGCCCTCCTGTTGGCGGCTTCCCACGGGGACGATCGAGGGTTCGTCATATCCTCAAATCCCACTACCACCAACGTCCTGCTAGACAGGTGTTGGACCCATCGGGCACTCTGCTTGTCTTGCCGGCGGAAGAGAACATAGACATACTTTGCGGCCCCTCTTAAACCAACCCACTTACATCATGGCCACACAACTACGGAAGAAGCTGGTGTATTCGGTCGACACCCCCTTCTCGGCAACCCAATGGTATGGTCTTGTTGTCCCCGATGTCCTCTTGATCGCTCATGCTGATGGGAGACAGGCCAGAGATTAATTCTGAAGATCAAGACGCAATTTTAGAACTACTTTGCAGGTATGTGTTGGACTTTCCTGTGTCACCCGACAAACCCTCTTTCTCGTCAATACCACTGAGCTTACTGACATGAACTACAGCCTTTTATCTCCTCTGGGCCAACATCGTCAGAGGCATGTCAAGCCCTCAGAAGGCAAGCGAGCGGTCAAGAGGAGGAGGGGAGCAGATGGGATGGCCTCGAAGGAAACGGCCAAGAGCGAGCGCCCACCCATGCCTGATCTCGCCTCCTTCGTCGACGTCGGTCTCACAAGTATCACTCGTAACCTAGAAAGGCTTGCATCAGGACAGCAAACCTCGGAAACCCCCAGCGATGAAAACACCTCGACAGGCTCACTCGCTCCCTACTCTGTTGTATTTGTTGCTCGCTCAGGGCAGTCGTCCGCCTTCAACTGCCAACTGCCTCAGATGATCGCCGTTGCCTCCAAGAGCTCGCCAGGTGCTCCTCCGACGCGGCTTGTTGGGTACTCGAAGCCATGCGCCGAGAGGCTCAGCGCCTGCCTCGGCATTCCGAGAGTTTCGTCTGTTGGGGTCCGGGTTGGTGCCCCCATGTCCAGGGCGTTGGTTGAGTACGTCCAGCAGCACGTCTCGCCCGTGCGAGTGGCGTGGCTTGAGCAGGCCGAGGAAGCCGTGTATCGTCCTACGCAGTTGAAGATAGATGAGAAGATGGTGCCGGTGAAGAAGGGGGGCAAGGCTTGATTTCCGCCATCATAGTTACTAGTTGTCGGAGCCAGAGAGGTGATGTATGGGCAGGATTCAATAGCTTACGGAAGATAGAACAACGATATATACCCCCCACGAGACTGTAGTTTTCTGAGAAGCACCACGTGCAGACGCTGGTTTTCTTCCCCCCAGCTGATTTTATTCATCATGGAGGGTTCCATGACCGATCTCCTACCACTCACTTGTTATATTTCTTGCTCTTTTGCCCCATCTGCCTACTCCAAGCTAGCTCCCTTGTCTTCCTTTTGCCAGACTTGCGCAATTCATGTAATGCTTTTTAAGTGTATGTGCATATGCTTATGGGTTGCATAATATGCTGGTACCATACTTATATCCTTGCCATCAAACCTATGCCAAAATCTAACAAAGACCTTTTTGCGTCTCTGAAGCCTACAATCGCTTGCCTTATTCTTCACAAATACTCTCCTTGTTGGGTACCTCATCTATCCGAAGATGTAAAGGAACGTGAATGGAGCTGCCGCCTTGCTCTTTCCTGCCCCTATTCTACTGTCTTTCTGTTGAGCACCCGTCTCAGTCAGCTTGGCGAGTCTGCCTCAGATGCACTTTCCTCCTGGCCACTGAATCACGAACCCAATTTCACAATCAGTCGCCTTGGAAACCAGCCTCTTCATCCTCTCCTCTGTTGCTTCCCTCTCTTGTGTGGCCCGATCACCTTTATCCACCTTTTCTTCAACACCCTTTCCTTCTCTCATCAAAACCATTGGGGGCTGACCTCTGACACAACCCCCATACTCCCCTCAGACGCTTGAGTCAAGGTTTCCAAAGCCTGTTGAGCCATTCCACAGTTCCTTCTAGGATTTTCATCAGACAAAAGAGCAGATAGTAGGTTACATTCCCTGTTGTTTTATCTGTCCCATCAGCCAGTCTTATTAATATCTTGATGCTTCTCAAGCATAATTCTTTCCCTCTTTACATCATCACTGCTTCGGCTGCCTCTCCACATCAACCTTGCTCCTTCTCTCTGTGTTCAACCCAACGAGTATCCACGAGGTCATCCTAATATTGAGGCCAACATCGGTGCCGAGAATAGAGCACAGGCACAGACAAAACCACCACGCCAATAATTCAGCTCACCAGCATGATGGACAAAGCCGCTCAGATGGAAGCGGCCAGAGTCCTGGCACAGGAGTTCAAGTCGGGAGGTAATTCCAGGCGTGCCGGCGGCGCCCGAGGCGGCGCCAGAGACGGGATGAGGGGTGGAGGTGGTGTCTATAGCGTCGGAGCTGGGCGATCCTTGAACACCCCTCGATCCGAGTTCGCTCGCAACCCGATGAGTAGGTCATCTTCCAAAATGCTGCAACGCCCTCTTTGCTGATCTTGCCAGCCCGTCCCATGCCGGCGAACCCCCGTATGGCTCTCTCTGCGGGTAATGCCAATAAAAGCCCTACTCGAATCAACCCGTCCCTTGCTGGCTGGCTTGGCGGTCAGAGTACATACGAAAACAATCCTGCCAAGTCTGTTTCTGCCGCTACCAAGGAGGCCATTGTCCCGATTCCAGTCGACCCCAAGCTTGCCAGTTGGCTTACCAACAGTAAACAGTCTCAGCCTCTTTCAGTCAAACCGGTACCCAATGTCAATGCGACTCTTGAGTCCGATACCTCGGCTTCGGAGGCTACTGCTGCTGCCGTCCAGCCTACTGCAGTTTACCAAGCTCAAACCATTCTGAAAGAGCCAATGCGTGCAACTGCTCAGACTCAGAGTCCTGCATCTATATCCACCAACAAGGATGATCGGGACAAGCCAGTCACAGATGGCGCCTCCAAGAAGAAGGCTACTTCAGCATCGAAGGGCAATGGTCTTGGCAACAGCATATGGGCCAGCGAGAACCAAGAGACTGTTCGTACACAGGATGAAAGCATTGGCCAGAGACCAGTTGTCGACAGTTCCATGAGCAGCCGAGCTTCTGATATACCCCAGGAGCAGAAGCCAGCCTTTAACACTGCCACTGCGTATGATGGACAGGTTGCCCGGCTCCTTGAGACGGATCACACCAAAGACAAGACTCAGAAGACCGCCAACAAAACCGGCAGTAACCTTCAACTCCGCCAGCAGCCAGCGTTTGGTACCTTGCTCTGGGCCTTGCAACAGCTTGAAGCAGGATTGGAGCTCCCGGATCCACAACAGGTCAAGGCTTATGGAAACCGACTCAATGACAATCGTTCCAATACCCAGTCAGTGGCTACCTCACAATCAGACGACGTCAAGGGTGCGATCTCACAGGGTCGGGATCAGAAAACCGAAAACGGCGACAACGGAAACGTCTCGATAGGAGAAATCGCCTGCACCTGTCCCAAAAGAAGCCACCCTGTTGTTGGCCTGGCAGCTTCCAAGTATAACACGGACGCAGACGGCGATGTTGATATCTCTGGCATGTCCACGGCAGCTCGCAACAAATTTGCCGTCAATGTCATTCTTCAAGACCATTCCAAGCCTGATTGTCCCGTTCTGCTGAGAACCAAGACGAAGTACCCACTGTACTTTGGAGCAAGCCCTGCTATGGTGAACGACGAGGAAGATGGTCTCAATGTTACCGTCTGGGAGGAAACCCGCCACGAGATTCCCTCTGTTGAGCGGCCCAAACAGCGGCCCGATGGAGCGAGAGGCCTCACGTCTTCGATCTGGGCGGTTTAGGCCTTCTCGAAGAAACCATAGGTTTGGTTCGGCCGTGTTAGTGATTGCAGCCGCTTAGTTATCGATCAGACGCTGGTGGACCAACTTTCATTGTACTGGTATCCCGAAACAGGCTGTCTTACGGCTGAGACAGGAGAATATTCGCGGCTATCCTACAAGGCACTGATCATTAAATGGGGATTTGACAAAACTTGGTTGGTTAGCTCTCTTTCACGATGCCTTGTTAAGGCGCGACCTTGAAAAGCTACCGAACAGGGACTAACTTCTGATATGATGCCTTTTCGGTGTAAGCGTTCGTCTATCATGAATGACGGACGAGACTGTGGGAGATTGGAGTATGAGGGTTGAGAGTTGAGTTCGAACGAAAAAGAGCACCATCAGCCCATGTGACAGTATCTCCAGCGCCTATACTACGTAGGCTCTCGATCCGCTGTCAAATGCATCGCCAAATGATGAAACAATCACCAGAGCGGGCTCTAGATAGGTAGTCAATCAACGAGATGCGCAGAAACCGTTGAATTTGTCTCCCGGTATCATATCCCAAGGGCCACGAACTTGCAGATCCGACACATGCCCCTGAACGACCTCACGGCATCACGCGACATGCTCTTCAGGATTCAATGCCATGCGGCCAATAGATAGGTAGTAGATAGCACCACCGATAGTTTAATTTTCCAATTTCCCAACTCCTTCTATGCCGTGTCTTTGAATTACTCTTTACGCGTTACTAATCTCCTTTTCTAATAGCTTGACGCCCTCCCGCACCTTGGGCGAGAAGTGCCTCCGCAGCAGCTCGCCCTCCCACACCGTCGTCGCGAACGGGTTGCTGCCCTCGACGCTCTCGCTCAGCGCGTTGTAGGTGCCGTCGCCCTTCCTCTCCTCGGTGCGCCACAGCGACGCAATCTTCTTGCCGTGCGTGTGCGAAACGTCCTGCATCAGCGCCAGCGCCGCCTGGGCCGACTTGTCCGGCAGGTGCAGGGCGGCCGACATGAGCTGCTTGGAGAAGGCCGCCAGCCGCAGGGGCGGGACGGAGCGGATCTGGTAGGCGGGCAGGAGGATGGCCGTCAGGCAGCGCAGGAGCAGGACGGTTGTGGTCTGGAGGTTCACGCGGTTGTCGCGCGTCGCGGCGGCGACCGCGGGCCGGATGTGGAGGGACTTGGAGGTCAGCTCGAGGTCCGGGTTCATGCAGAGCGAGGGGAGCGAGGTGAAGAGGTGGGTGACGAAGTAGGAGAGGTCGAGATGCAGCTGGGCGCGGGAGTTGTGCGCGTCCTGGCCCGCGAGGAGGGCGAAGGCCGTCACGGTGCAGAGAAGGGCCTCGCGGGTGGTGTTGCGGGACGGGCCGCCGTCTTCGTCGTCGTCATCGTCGTCGTCGGCAGCGGCGTCTGCTCCTTGGTTTTCCTCGCTGTCGGCGTCAGCAGAGGTGCCTTCGGCGTCCTCCTGGGCATGGCGGATGAGGTCCTTGAGGGCCTCCAGCAGATCGCCAAAGAAGTCCTGGTTGATGAGGTGGGCGTATTTGGCCAGGCCCTCGAGGACGGCGCCCATGAGATGTGGCACGCGCATCTTCAGGATTCGGAAGTAGGACACGAAGACGAGCTTGAGCGTCTCAGACTGCATGCGCTCACGCTCCTCGTGGCTGACGAGGGCGTCGGCCTGCTGCATGTCCTTCTCGATGGCCTTTTGCTCCTTGAGCATCTTGCGCTCCTTCTTGGTACGGAACTCCTTCTTGAAGCTCTTGCGGGATTGCGGCGGCGGCGCGCTCGGGTCTTGCTCCCGGTCAACGCGGTCCTGTGACGCCTTGCCGGCGAACTCGGACAGCAGGCGAAGGTGGAGGAACAGGTTCGGCACGCTCTCGTCGACGGCGAAGCCACGGGCCTTCATCATCTTGGCTAACAACGCCACGGCCTCCATCGAGGGGCGGCCCTCCTCGTCCTCGGTGAAGAGCGTCTCGAGCGAACGGCGACACTTGACGTAGTCGGCGTCAATCTTGCGTTTTGAGAGCTTGCTGATGAGAATCTTGAGTAGGTCGTTGCGAAAGTTGAAGTGCGGCACCGCGTTGACGAGCGTGCAAGCGCACGAGATGGCGACGCTCGAGATGCTCTGCCCCGTCTTGCGTGTGGTGGGGATGTCGGCCTTTGCCCACTTGGCCAGCTCCTTGACGTACCCCTGGTACCCGGACACGAGGGCCTGCTCAAAGGCACGCAGTTTGCGGACCTCCTTGGAAAGCTTCTCGACGGGGGCGTCCTCGGCGACAGGCCGGATGCGGTAGCCAGGGATGACATCCTTGTAGACGGCGAGCTGGGTGGCCAGCGTGAGCTTCTGGATGGCCGGGATGCGCGACTGGCCGATCTTGGCGAGGGCCTTGAAAGCGCCAACGTTCTCCTCCGGGTCTTCGTTCAGCGCCATCGCGATCTTGGCGAGCTCCTCCTTGGCCTGGTGGATCTGGACGGGCTCCGGCAGGTTCGATTCCTCCTCCTCCTTCCTGCGGTCCTGACGCAGCCGTTCGGCAGCCGCTTCGGCGGTGGCGTCTTCATCCTCGCGACCCTCGAGCCATTCGCCGTCGCTCTCAACCGAGGCGGCGTCGTCGTCTCTGTTGTCGCCCTGGTACTGTTCGAGGCGGCCGTCGGCCGTCTTGATGGGCAGCCGGTGGCTCTCCTTCTTTTCCTTCTTCCCCTTGCGCGGGCGGTTCTCGTAGTCCTGCTCCAGGTTCCAGCTGGCGGCGCTCTTGAAGAAAGACTTTTGGATCTTCTTGGAGCCCTTGCCGGCGGCGTCGTGCTCGTCTTCGGGGGAGGGGTGAGCCTGCGGCGTTTGGTGGCTCTGGACGACATCTTGAAGGGGATGATGGGGATGTGCCGTCGTCGATCGAATCGGTGTGGCACGGGTGATTGAGGTTGTTCCGTCTTGCTGGCCGGTCCTCAATGCCCGTCGTTTGCTCGCCGAATGGAAGATTTCTCGATGCACGGGCGGATTGGGATGGGACCCTGCGGGACCAGCAGCAGAAAGAGGGACCGTCGAGAACTTTTTAGTGGAGGATATGCCAATTCAGCCAATGGTAACCCCGGCGTCTCCTTAGACCGCCCGAAATTTTTTGGGTTTCTGCCGCTACTCCAACCTTTTCGCATCGCGATTGCACACCCTCTGCATCCCACTCTCGGCACGGTGTAGCGCTTGCAAGTTTTCCCAAGAAAAGCCGCCCTTCTCCTCTCACCACCCCCAAGATTGAATTAAGAAGAGAGAAAAAAGACTAGTAGCCCGTCATGCGTCCCCTTACCGAAAAGGAGACCGAGACCCTCTTCAACAAGCTGGCCAGCTACATGGGCAGCTCGCTGAAGAACCTCATCGCCCCGCTCGACAACGGCCCCGAGCCGGACCGCTACGTCTTCCGCATGATCCGCGACCGCGTCTACTACGTCAGACTCTCCGTCGCCAACCTTGCGACCAGTATCGCCCGCGATAAGCTCCTCAGCATCGGTATCTGCCTAGGTACGTGCTCGCGCGCATGGCCTCCTCACTGCACTGGAAGTCGTGTCTCTAACCCGTGGGTGATGTAGGCAAGTTCACAAAGACGGGCAAGTTCCGCCTGCACGTCACCGCCCTCCCGATCCTCAGCGAGCACGCAAGATACAAGATCTGGGTCAAGGTGAGCCATCCTCGTCCGGAACAAACCCATCCGAGGACGGCAATGCTAACTGCAATCCTCTGCGACAGCCCAACGGCGAGATGCCCTTCCTGTACGGCGGCAACATCGTCAAGGCCCACGTTGGCCGCTGGTCCGAAGACTGCCCGGAGCACCAGGGAGTCATTGTCTTCTCCATGGACGACAAGCCTCTCGGCTTCGGCGTCACCGCCCGCTCGACGGCCGAGGCGCGCCGTCTCGACCCCACGGGTGTCGTGTGCTTCAGGCAGTCCGACTGTGGCGAGTACCTGCGTGACGAAGATACCCTCTTCGCCGGTTAAACGGGTTCTGCTTTTTTCCTCTTTTCTCGTCAAGGAAAGGTGGGGACCGCGATAGTGATGGAGGAGGAGGCCGGAATGCCCCCCTCCTCCTCCACCCCCTTTGGCTTCTTGGTCAATTTTGTGTTTAAACGTGTTTTGGAATGGCGTTTTCGGTTCCACCCTAAAAAGAGAGTCAGAAGACACGGCGGGGCATTTTGACGGCGTTTCTTGTTGGTCATCAGCAGTCTTGTTCTTTCGGTCATTTTCTTCCCCCCCGGCTGGGGCACTATGCTGGTACTACCGATGGCCTTCTGCCATCCCCCGACTAGTAATATGCAACGACCTGGAGGATATATTCCGACCTTTTCCCAAGTACATTGACAAGTGAGGCGCAAGCGAACGTGTTATGGTTCTGTAGCGGAAACCCTTGTGTGCGAGAGCTCTTGTATAATTACTGGCAAATGTAACGGGCCCAAAGCCTGCATCTACCCTTTATGGAATTCGCCTCGTAGTTCTGGAAATATTGCTTTTAGATTCATTGCATATGCAGACCTCCCCCCCATATTCTGGTCATCGTCGTCCCCTCTCGGCCTCTCACGTCTTCTGCTCATACCCGGTGATGCCCGAAATCACCTCCTCGACAATCTGCTCCTTGGCCTTCTCGATGCTCGGCGTCACCGGCCGGCTCTCGCGGCTGAAGATGCGGATGTGCTGCCTCTCCGCCACGTACTCGCTGTCGGCGTACCCCAGCAGGCCCCCGATATCCGAGCTCTGGTGGCCCTTGATGCGCATGATCTCGGGCGCGGCGTAGTTGACCAGCGCGCGGCCGACCTCGACCGGCGTCCCGCCCCACGGCTTGCCGCTGTGGGCCGCGCTCGGACCGTGCAGGCGGTCCACGACGACGAGGCGGACGGCCTCCTGCTGCGCAAAGTTGCCCTCGACGTCGAGCACGCCGGCCGGGAGCAGGCCGGCCTTGCGGAGCAGGGCGCTGTGGGCGCCGGCGTCGATGTACAGTGTGCCGTGGGGCTTGAGGCCGTGGATGAGCCAGAAGTGGCGGTCGCGGATCGGCTCCGCGGAGGGGAGGAAACGGGTGTGCAACGGAGGCTTCTCGACGGCCTGGTCGAGGCGCAGGGAGGCGGTGGACTGTGCCAGAGGGTCTTCGGCCTGGTCGTGGTCGTGGTCGTGGTCGTGGTCAGTATCGTGGTCTTGGCCGTCGTGAACGGCGGTGGCATCCAGGTGCGGAGAGGACTTTTGCTGGGCCTGGATATACCGCACGATCTTGATGATGTTGCCCGGATTGGAGGAGCGGGTAATCACGGTAGTCACGCCTGCAGATGTTGCTAGCCTTGCGGCCACGATCTTGGTCATCATGCCGCCAGTGCCGAGGGAGGAGCCGGCCGTCGAGACTGTTCGGGTGTGTCAGCTTCGGACCCTTTACCTGAGAGCTTTCCCCCTCTCCTTCTCCCTCTCCCAGATGAAGGGGGGTGGGGGGTTAGGTTTATCTCGACTTACCATCCGCTTGGATGCTGGAAATGTCTTCAACCACCTCAATGGCCTGGGCGTCTGGATGTGTTCTGGGGTTCTTGTCGTAGAGACAGTCCACGTCGGTCATGAGGAAAAGCATGTCGGCGTGGACCATGCCGGCGGCGATGGCGGAGAGCGTGTCGTTGTCGCCGAACTTGATTTCCGACACCGCCAGGGTATCGTTCTCGTTGACGATGGGAATGACGCCCATGTCGAGAAGCTCGTTGAACGTGTTTTGGGCATTGAGATACCGGGTCCGCTGCAGCTGGGTCAGACAATTCCATCATCCGGCCTCGTCAACATGGCTTACATCCGCTATGTCGTTCCGCGTGAGGAGAATCTGGGCGACAGGCTGTCTGAAGTGGCTGAACAAGTCATCCCACAGACTGATAAGTCTGCACTGGCCGATGGCTGCCAAGGCCTGCGATTCTATTCAGTCACTTCTCTTTTCAGCTCGGGGTTGCAGAACCAGACCAACCTGCAACGTCGACAGGTGCTTAGGCCGCCTGTCCATCTCCATCCGAAGAAGACCAACGCCAATGGCGCCGGATGAGACGATGACCACCCTATGGCCATCTTTCCTCAACTTCACTGCCGTCTCGACAATGAGACTAAGAATAGATAGCAGGGGCTGATGCGTCTTCTCGTCAACGATGGAGCTGGTGCCTGTGAAACAAGTCAGTTCGAAATCATTGCGAAACCGTTTTTGAACGACTCACCCAGCTTTAGCACCACCGTCAGGGGTTTCCGGCCCTCACGGTGCTGCTTCATATCTGCAATAGATGATGCTCGAAGTTAGTCGCAGACTTCTTTTCTTTATAGCTTGCACCTTTCCCCAACGCCAAAGACAGCCGCGGTTAACGGTACAAATAGCACCAAGAATAAAAGACCAAAAAGACGCCCAATGGCGGCATCAGGCACATTACGTATGGGCGGAAAATATTGGGTCCTCTTACACGTTGGACCACTCTCTTCCGCCATTGCCAGGACTCAGACCAGCCAGTTGTCGTCGAAATGTGGGACGCAGGTGCGAAGAGGGTGGTAATGTTCAAGTGACCCCTGGTCGGGACTTAGTGGTTGCGCGCCCTTTTGTCGTCGGGCTTTGGTCTGGCGCGGCGCTGGGTGGCTGGATCGGTAAGAAAAACCCTGCCGGATGGCCCGACATCGGGATCGTCCGGTGTGACAGCGACAAGCGGGAGAGAGCCCGGCAGTGAAGCTGGGAGGAGCCTGTGATTGGGTGGGTGCCCTCCCTAAAATCTGGGGCAGAGAGGTCCATGTTACCGGTAGATCTAGTCGAAGGTCCTGTACGAAGTACATACACTGACTGACCTTTTGATGGGCGCTGCTCCTCGTTGCTTCCATCCTTGCCGGCTATTCTCTAGCTGTTATGCATGCGGCAAGGGGCCGAAGCTTCCATGGTCCAGTTTGTCACCAAGCTGAACTACAGCAATGGCGCGCCTTTGTAGACCGCACATGTGATTCCGGGGGTCCCTAGGTACCAAGGGGGGTAGGTACCTACCTGCTACCTTACTCAGTTGCGAGGCAATATCTGTTCCAAAGCTGGCCGTTACAACAGATTTTACTGAAATAGAACTGAAGTGGCGTCAGTCACACTGTGATGGACAATATGAGGTAGGTACTCTGGGAGACTGAGAGTGATGAGATGGTTGGGCACTTGTCAATGCCCCCCTGCATGATTGGCACTTGATAGGTGCCTCGCTGAACATCGGCTCGCGCAACACCGCTGCTGGTCTTATCGATAGCGGCCAAAATTTCCCCAATCTCCTCCATCCATCTCCCATCCACAACCTCCACCCTAGCCATCACCAACGCCGTCGAACGCCCATACACAAAGACTCGACCCATCGCATCGCTCGGATAGCCGTCTGATATGACGATCCTCGACGATAAGTCGACGCCCGCGGCGTCCCCCGACGCCCCTCGACTACGACGACGGCCGCGTCCCCAGCGGCGCCGACCGCGCGACAGCAACCGCCGCGCGAGCTCCGCAACGATCCCGCCCGCACCGGCTTCGACCCGCAGACCAAGTGGTGGGTGAACTACTTCAAAGTCCTCGCCGGCCGCATGACCCCGAGGGCCAGTTCCACTACCGCGAGGCCCGCTACCGCGCCAACGAGGAGCGCGACTGCAAGCGCTGCGAGGAGCACCGCGACTGGCTCCTCGCCTTCTCCCCGACCGTGCGCTTCCTCAACGAAAAGATCGCCGCCCTCAACGGCAACCTGGACTCGTCCAACATCCTCTGCAGGCGGTGCCCCGCCCGGCTGACCGAGGACGGCGAGGTCCACCGCCAGTCCGGCGGCTTCAGCCCCGCCCACGGGATCCTCATCTGCGCCAACGAGGTTAGGGACCGGAAGCACCTCGAGGACACGCTCTCGCACGAGATGGTTCACGCGTGGGATCACCTGCGGTGGAAGGTCGACTGGTTGGGTGACTTGGACCTGAAGCATGCGGCGTGTACAGAGGTAAGGTTTTCTCGGGAGGACAGGAGATGATGATACCGGCGGCGGCGGCGGCGGGAATGCTGACGTGAGATGAATAGATCCGAGCCTCGATGCTCAGTGGCGAGTGCAGGTGGACGAGGGAGGCCTTCACGAGAGGCAACTGGAGCCTGTCGCAGCAGTTCCAGGACTGCGTGCGGAAGCGCGCCATCCAGTCCGTCCTCAACCGGCCGAGGTGCAAGGACGACGTGCAGGCCACCAAGGTGGTGAACCAGGTCTGGGAGTCGTGCTTCAACGACACGAGGCCTTTTGACGAGGTTTACAGGTGACGAGACGGCGGAGAAAACGGGCAGCATGGTGGTGGTGGATGGGCTCGGGAGATGAGCGTGCGCGCGCGTGTGTATAATACCCCTCTGAATCTGGATGTACTTATATTTCTTCTCACACGTAGCAAAACGCCCAAATACAGCAATGCTATGACGATGAATGGCTACTATGCATGCTTCTCTGGTTTTGTTTTGTCTCTTTTCAACTTCAAAAACGACGGACATTAGAGAGAACCCAACTCCCGCGATGCAATTGGAAAGAAAGGGAAAAATAAAACACTCCGTCCACCCAAAGCCCCAAGCCGTGGATCAGAGCCCGCCTGGATCCCGCAAAGAAGAAACGCCGTTTAATCATACAAGGGCCGTTATGCCTTGATGTTATGTGATGCATGAATCATAAGGGTCATAAATTAGGTGCTCTTCTCGCGGTTGGCGGCTCTCTCGCCCTTGACACAGTGCTTGACGATCCACGGGTGAGTTTGGACCTGCTCGAGGGGTATTCTCTTCTCTGGGTCGAGAACGAGGAGCTGGGAGACGACGTCAGTAAATGTCATTGGGGAAAGCGGCGTGCGTAATGTTGACTCACCCTCTTGATCAGGTCCTTGGCCTCGGGGCTGACAAACGACGGGACCGTCATATCAGCCCGGGCAATCCTTCTTTGCGTCATCACGGGCGTGTCCTCGAAGGGTGCCTCGCCCACGAGGAACTCGTACGTGAGGACGCCCAAACTCCAGAGGTCGACCTTTTCATTGTAGTAGTTGTCCGAGCTGCCGGGCTTGATCATTTCGGGCGGCAGGTAGTCGAGGGTACCGCACATTGTGTTGCGGCGGTTGTTGGGGGCGTGGACGCTCCAGCCGAAATCGGAAATCTTGATCTCGCCGTGGATGCCCATGAGGATGTTCTCGGGCTTGATATCCCTGTGGATGACGTGCTTGCGGTGAAGGTAGCGCAGGGCCGAAGCCATCTGGGCAATGTACTGCGCCGACTTCCACTCGGGGAAGCGGCTCTCCTTACGGAGGTGCTTGTACAGCTCGCCCTTGCCGGCAAACTCGAGGATGAGGAAGACGCGCTTGCTATCATGGAAGTGTCCGTAGAGCTGAAGGATGTTGGGGTGGCGCAGGTTGCTCTGGATCTCAATCTCGCGCCGGACCTGCTTCTCGACGCGACCTTGCTGGAGTTCGTTTTTGTGCAGGACCTTGAGGGCGCAGATGAAGCCGCTCGTGCGTTCCCTCGCGAGGTACACACGGCCGAACTTGCCCTTGCCCAAGGGCCGGCCGATCTCGAACATACCGAGGTGGAAGATCTTGGGCGCCGAGGGCTCGACGATAAGGGAGATGGTCGGTTTGCGCTCGGTCTCGACGACTTCGTCGGACGTCCTTGACGAGGACGAGGGCAGGGGCTTTCTGGCGGGTGAAGCAGGGTTTTTCACGAGTCGTTGTGCGGACTGCGACGGCAGCGTTACCGAGGCGACGGCGTTTGTGCTCTGGGACTGGAGTGCGACCTTTACGAGGTTTGGTCTGCTCGGGACATGGGAGAGTTGTGATGTCTTGACCAAAGACTGTGCCACCTCGTGTCAGCGGTGATGTCGTCGGACGATGAAAGATACACCGACGAGAGAGGTACGAACCTGGGTCTTGGAGTAGAGCTTGCCGCTTTCGACAGGCTCATTCTCATCATTCACCGACATGCGCTCAAAGCGCGACTCCAACGTTCTGGTAGCCATTGTCGCCAAGTGTGTTGGAGAAGGTATGTAACTAAGTCGAGTGTTCCCTGCCGGTTAGAAATGAGTGCACTGAAAGGGTTGTCTGGGTTTAGGGGAAACGTGGAGTTGGTTGTCAGGTTTATTAAAAAGGCTCTCGGACGGCGAACGATGGACGAGCCGCTGTGGGAGCTAAACAACGGGGGTGAGGCTGGTTGCCAGGGAGACGGGGCACACTGCAACAGCAGGGCAGCGACCCGCCCCTCTGTTTTCAGGTACAGCCACCCCACTTTCCACCCCAGCTGGTGGCTCCCCAGCCGCCTCGTCTGGGCTGCTGCCAGCTTGGTCTGACGTTCACATCTCCCGTTTCCTTGTTCGTCCGGGATCTAACCGACAGCTCCTCGATTGACTCGATCCTTTCCGGCCCCCGTTTCAAGTCACGCGCCCGGTCAGTCGTCAATGGTGGTTTGCTGGCTGATGAGCGGTCTGGACCCGCAACATCCCGCCTTTCTGTTCCAAGCTCCGTGTCTTGGGGTTCATCTGCACTCAACGTTGATTCAACAATAATCGTTATGAGACCCATCTGACTATCGGTTAACCTCTTGTTCTACACCTGCGTATCCACGTGAAGCTGTGAATCCAAGTCGGGCACGTTGCATTACATGTCGCTGTTGTGGCTATAACGGCTGTGGCTCGTGAGACACTTCTGGTTCGCAGAGCCCAAGTGTTGTCTCATCGACTATCCGTGGTGATCAACAGTTTGCTCATCCTCATCGCTGAAAAATGACAGAATCTCACCGAGTTATTTCAAGGCCTCTGCTTCATCATTTCTGCCCGTTATTTGAGATGAGATAATCACAGATGGAGTCAGAATAGAGAAAGTGCCTGGATAGCCGTGTATGGCGGCATGGCTTCAATCGAGGATAATTGACAACCATGTGTCCCTTTCTCCGATGTCTCACGACCAAGAAGCCCCCTTTCTTGAGCTCTAGCATTGTATCACTTGATCACCAAATTACTATACCCAAACAGTATGTCAATAATGACGAGAACTTGTTATAAGCCAGCATATCGCTGTCCTCCACATTGGTCTCACGAGCCAGTATACTCCCGCTACAACCGTACAAAACCTGAAGAACCTTCGCATCCAAATTGAGTTTTGAGGGTATTGGTTCAAAAGCTTGTTGCATTATTGAAGTACAAAGTGTGAAACAAATTGCTGAGACGTATCTCCGATGGCCTCCCACGAATGCATTTCAACTTACCACCTCGCCGACTCTCTGGCAGGAAGTAGGACGGAAACACAAGCAAGACCCAACACAAGCGGCTTCAAACAGCTTTTGATTCTGGCGGTTAATATATTGCTGAGACCCAGAGCACGGATACTAGGCCAAACGACATTGTCTAATTGACTTCAAACACAAGATGGAGTTGGAGAACCTGACCGTGACAACCGTTCCAAGACATCGATTACCGCCTTTGGAACTTTTGAGAGAAAACGCCAGGATTTTCGGGGGCCACATAGACATGTGGGTCAGATGCGATAGATGTAATGGACGCATCGAAGCACCAGTCTCTAGGATATGGCTTCTCGGAATGAGCGAGGTCAGAGACCGATACCCGGTCCCCGCAGCGAGCTTCATACGATCCCGCGAAGGTGAGCTGGGGATGACCACGATACGGGCGTCTCCCAAGCTGTGCACAGGCTACAGCGATGGAAGTTGCTTTGCCTCGAGAACTTTCGAGTACGTCCGGACGTGGAAAGCGTTCAAGTCGCTTCCTGGCTCGTACAAGACAGACAGGGAGTGGTTGAGTCTTCGATACCCGCCGACAGAGGGATATTCCGCGCACCCTGGCTGGCAGGACATGCTGAAAAATGCGGCAATGTCTGCGACCTACTTGACGCCACCGTATACCCGCTACCTCAGCTGGCGGTTCGCGTGGCATCTCTTCTGGCACCACGGGGGCATGAGGCACCAGAGCGCACCGCTCGAGAGGATGTGGGGAAACGTCGCAGCAGACGTGTTGCTGTGGCAATTTGGGCTCCTCCAGGACCGTGATGTCGAGGCGCTTTACTGCATGAGCGTCGGTAGCCTCGTCGGGCTGCTGGCGTGCCGCTGGGACTACGGCATCGCCGTGCTCGAGATGTTCTACGCTATACGGCAGGATCTCAACAAGCACGGCTTCAGTTCGCTCAAGGCGGCCGTCCAGCGGGCCGACACTGCGATGCGGTGGTACATCAAGGCCATCAGGGAAGACGACGAGGAGCAGAGATATCAACGGATGCTACTAAACAGTCGCTTCCTAGTACTCAGCGACATGTTGAGGGCGTATGCAACCGAGGAACAGTGCCGATTTTTTGCCATGCTGTATTGCAAGCCTCCGCAGATTCCGAGAGAAGCCTTTGGTCTCGTCTCCAAGTATCAATTCGACGAGGAAAGCGACGAAGAATCCGGTGAAGTGGAAGGAGAGCGGGCGGATGAGGCGATCAAGTGGCTCATGCATCATGTTGCGGAACACGAGGCAATCCACGGAACATTCGTGCCCCAGGGCGCGGAGGCCCGGGACGACCTGACTATGAGTCACTTATATGCATTCAAGAGCTGTTACGGCAACGAATTCATCGAGGAACTCATCGAGTCCGTACAGGAGCGCTAGAAAAGTGAGAGTTGGGGGCATTTTGGCGGCTCGGTGAGCTTGTTGGAGTGATGTTGTCCCCCCCCTCCTTTCACCGAGACAAGCAGGGATCTTGGTTCCGAGACGGCTTTGAGTTCCCCGCCAACCCCCACCATCGCTTCCCTGGTGCTCCCCGACTACCTATTGTTAGGTAGAGCTTTGGTACAACTGCCTACCCCCGATCCGAGCTGCGTTACACCAAAACCTCTTCTCAACACCAACAGCCCCGAGCCACCATCCCACGAACACTGCCGCGACTCCTTGCAGCGCGCCCTCCGAATTCGCATTAAATCTTACCAAATCGACAACCCCCCCCAACGCCTCCAAGATGAATCACATAACCTCCCCAACGAACCATTCCCCACCCCCTCCGCCCTCGCCACGGCCACGACAACTCACACACAGCGCAACTTCCGCATTGCCTCCCGCAAGCTCCCCATCTCCAAGGCCGGCCCCATCGACGAGATGACGGCATCTCTCGGCATCCCGGTCCCCGAGATGATCTTTGGCGACAACCTCGTCTCTGTCTCCCACGTACCCACGGGCTGGTCCGTCTCATTCAACGCCTACGACGCGCTCGACGCCGTCGACAAGACGGACAAGAAGATGCTCAAGGTCGCCTACGCCCGGGACTGGTCGTCGAGCAGGGAGAAGACGAGCGCGGGGATCAAGGAGGTCGTCAAGCCGTACGACTGGTCCTACTCGACCGAGTACCGCGGCACCCTGCACGAGCCCGACGCCCAGGGGCGGAAGCTGGAGGCGACGACGACGCGGCAGATCCCGCTCGAGCTGCTCAAGCGCCGGGACCCGATCCTCTTCTTCGACGACGTCGTGCTCTTCGAGAGCGAGCTCGACGACAACGGCATCTCCATCGTCAGCGTCAAGGTCCGCGTGCACGAGAAGCGCATGCTGCTGCTGTGCCGCCTGTTCATGCGCCTCGACAACGTCGTCGTGCGCATCCGCGACACGAGGGTGTACGCCGACTTTGAGACGGACGAGGTCATCCGGGAGTACACGGCCAAGGAGGACAGCTTCGACAGCGTCAAGCGGGTAAGTCTCGAAAGACCTCGGGCGTACGGATGAAATTGCTGACGAGGAGGGCGTGGTAGTCGTTGTTCATGGAGGGCAGGTTGCCGGATGATATCACCATCGCGTTGCGGGACCCGAACCTGCTTTACAACCTGCTGCCGACGGTCGAGCAGACGGTGCAGAGCGTCTCTCTCAAGCAATGAAACGCGTCCTCGCCCCACATCCTTTGTCCATTGTTTGCTTCATGGGTTTGTTCTCGCCTTTCGACAAGTGGCCGGCGTTCAGGGCGAGGGATTGCAGTAGAGTCAGGCGTTCCGGGCATTAGGGAAAAGTTTACGGGCATGGCATGGTAGGGTGGGTAGGTACCACGATACCTCTGCAGGGAGAGAAATCAAGGAATTGTCCACATGCACCCATGAAAACACACCGCAAGCATAATGTGAATGGCATCGTTGTCGACTCCGCTGAATAAAGCACTTCCGTTCCTGTAACTGATTGCCACGGCCAATCCCTATTGAAGCGGACGGCATCAACGAGACACGCATCAGAACGCCCAAACCTCCAGCAAAAGCAATCGCGCAGTGTACACGCCTGACGGTGATACACCAGGTTGACCACACATGAAATCCCCCAACAGCGTCGGTGCGGGTATCCCCGATTTCACATCAGACAACAAGAGCAACAAGAAGAAGAAAAAGCCTCCCAGTCCCTTACCCACGCCCTTTTGCAACTTTCGCCGTCATCCCGTTTGTTTCCCCACAGAAGAAGAAGAAGAAGAAGAAGAAGAAGAAACGCCCTTTCAAAAGAACTTTGACTGCCGACCTCCGCTGGTCCTCCTCACCGCGCATCCCGGTTCGGCGATGAGTCCTCCGTCACCTCCTCGAACTCGAGTTCCCAGCGATCCACTTCTTTGAACTTGCGCGCCGCCTTCTTCAGCTCGTCGGCGCTGCGGGCCGGGTCGCTGCTGTCCTGGCTCTCCAAGACGTCATCCGCGACGGGGGCGAAGCTGTCGCCCTCGGCCCCGGCCTCTGCCTCTGCCTCTGCCGTCTCCTCCTCGGCCTCGTTCTCCTTGTCCGACAGGCGGCGGCTATACGTGCGCGTCGACGAACGCGTCGTCGTCCTCGGCTTTTCTGCCGACGCGGCCGCCTTGGCGCCGCGGGGGGTCGGCCGGTTCGCTGTGCCGCGGTCGTGGGGCGCTGCCTTTGCGCGCCGGGAGCGAGTACGCGAGTCAACATAAGAGAGCTCGTCGTCGTGCTCCGCGAGGTTAGAGGTGTCGACCTCTTCCTCCTCCTCCTCCGTGTCATTCACGCTGTAAGGGTCTCGGGCCTTCTTGTGGCGTCTGCGGGGCAACAGGCCAGTGAGATCCGCCGTTGTGACCGCGGCAGGCTTGGCATGCTTCTTCTGGCGGGACTTGTTCCTCGTTGCAGGGAAGTTGGGGGAGTGAGTGAGGGAAGGAGGCGAAGAGGCGTCGGAGACGATGCCGTCTCGCGTCGGCGTAACCGGCGAGGCACGACGGCGGCGCTGCTTGGCGAGGGTGTGAATGTCGGGCCAGACCCCATCGCTGCCCTCAGAGTCGCTGCTCTCCGGAGGTGCCATGATGTCGTCCCGGTTTGGCGTCGTCGGGCGAGGGAACGCGGACGGCCGCGTGGGCGTGAGAACCGGCGAGGGCAGGTCTGAGAGCTCCGAGTCGCTATCGTCGCCCCCCAGACCAGGCACGGGCTCAGACTCAGGCTCAGGCTCAGGCTCGGTCCGTGACGCCTTTCCCGGTCGGTCGGTCTCCGCGTGGCTCTCTGTACTCTTGCGTTTGCGCGATGCGGTGCTAGAAGGGGGCGCCGCGTCCGTCTGTGCGGGCTGCGAGTCTGGGGCGAGGACCTGCTGCGACTCCGACTCTAACTCCGCTGCCAGCGGTTGTGTTCTACGCCGGTTCTGGAGAGGCGTCGACTCGGCCTCGGGGTCAAATCCCTCGTCGGCCTCGTCATCGTCAGAGTCGGGACCGGACGATAGCTCGATCGGCCGCTGCGCACGCTCCTTTTGGGCCGTACCCAAGATACTCGGTTCTCTCTGCCGGCGCTTGAACAGCCCGATGTTGAACGTCGAGCTGATTCCGGGGGTACTGCCGACGCCGCGACTGCTCGGCCTGATGGGCGCGTCGTCCCTGTTGATACTGATGCTCGGCGCGCGGCCCCGGCGCCTAAAGTGGCTGACACTGAACGTTGATGTGACACTGAACGTTGAGATGTCCGAACGTGGCGCAGCGGCATCGTCGTCGTCATCGCCGATCGTGGTGTCGAGCCCCTCAAACATTTCGTCGTCCAAATCCAGCCCTGTTGTGTCCCTCCGATGCTGTACCGGCGTCGCGCGTGTCTTCCTGCCCAACTCCAGCTCAAGCGAGGAGTCGGACTTTTGCCTCTGTTCACTCTCCGTCTTTGCCTTAAAAGACGTCGTGTCGAGCTCGTCCTCTAGCCTGCTCATGGCCTCGTCATGCGCGTGGGCCAACTCCTCCACCGCCTGCTTCTGGCGCAAACTGGCGCCCCGGCTCAGACGTGCAGACGCGCGCCCCACGGGGCGAGACGACCCGCCTCCATCCTCTTTTGCGAGCTCTTTACGGATGACTGAGTGTTCGCGATCGCTGTGGCTGTAGATGTCGCTGCCCGAGGCGGGCGCGGGGCTCGACCTTTCCTCCGGTGCCGGGGGGGCGACTGGAGCGGGTGGCGCGCGACGCGCTCGTTTGGGCCTCGGCATGGCTTCGATTTGTTGTTGGCGAACTTGGCTCGACGTCCGAATGGTATATGTAGCTTGGGTGTCGAAGGAAAGCCCGGCGCGGTTCGTGTGAAGCTCAAAGGTCACGCCGAGGTAAGGATGGGGTGGTGGAGTCTCGTGATATTTTGATGTGGTGTGGGAGAGAAATGCCTGTGAGCGGGACGCGTCGCGAACTCCAACCTTGCTCGAGCCGGGTAGCGGCCCACCCGCCCAAATTGAAAGCTGGTGGGGAGCTAGCGCCACAGCAGCACCAGCCACACACTCATCCAAACGCGGACTACCTTAGCTGACGGTCAAAGCAGCATTCGCATGTATCATGTCGCTTGAGTAGCGGCTTGCTGTAGATAGTCCATGGGAATTGTTGGGGCGCTGCAGGCTCAAAGTTTTTTTTTTTTTTTTTGTTTTTTTTTTTTTTTAGGAAAACGAGGAAAGGGTTTCGTCAGGAGTTAGGACCTTGAATCCGTGAGTACGACCCTCCACCTCAGATTATGTGCGTCATCATCCTTGAACCTTGATTCTATATTTTCTGGTATACATGGTATTTTATTTTTACATATGTGTTGTACAGCATTGTCCTCCATCTATGCCGAGAAGCACCCTAGATGAGAGCTTGACCCATGAACATGCTCTCCTTGACCTCGGCAACGATGTTCCTCTTGTCGTCCTTCCCAACAAGCACGATGCCTCTTCCGCGACGTCCCATGCGCCCGGCCCTGCCTAGGCGATGGATGAAGTCGATGGTGGTGTGCGGGACATCGTATAGAATGACATGTCTCACAGCCAGCGTGTCAATGCCTCTGGACGCCAGGTCGGTGGCGACAATCACCTTGGTGTTGGGCAGCGTCCGCTTTCCGGTGATGGGGGATTCCGACGGCACAGAGCGTAGAGGTTCCGCCGAAGTGAAAGAGTTGAGCATATCGGAATGGCGGCTCTCGGCCGTGTCTCTGTTTAGCGCAATGGCATCGATGCCCTTGGACTGGAGATATTCGGCCACCTCGGTCGTCTTCTCGCGCTCGTTGACGAAGACCATGATGCGACGGACATCAATCGCGCCCTGGATCGGGCCCTCGTGCTTGGACGCATCGCGGCCGATCGTGTAGATGGCGTCCGCGCAGGCCAGGTTCTTGTTGTTGTGGTAAGGGTCCTTGACGACGTCAATGACGCCGAGCTGGACTCTTCTCGGGATGGCGTGGAGGTTCGGCGTTGTGATGCGGGTCATATTGGGGAAGTTGTTTGCGAGGTAGTTGTCCAGTCTCTTGGGAATGGTCGCCGAGCAGAGGATGAACTGCTGCAGCGACGGCATCGCCCTCTCGATGATTGATGTGGTGACCGCCGCGAAGCTTCGGTCGAATAGGGAGTCCGCCTCGTCGACAATCAGGTGGCTGACTTGGGAGAGAATATTAGGGTCGGAGTCTGCGATCGAGGCCAGGAGGTGAGGCGTAGATATGACCATGTCGACACCGCGCGGCGAGTACAGGTTGCGCTGGATTGTGGTGGCGCTAAGATTGGCTGAGAGCTTTTCCGACTTGAACTTGACAGAGTGGGAGAGCAGCTTGGCCACTTTGTCCACCTGGTCGACGAGCTCTGCTGAAGGAACCAGGACAATGACGCGAGGTCTTGCCATGGTGGGATGGGGCTCGTCAAAGGTCGTGATCTTCTTTGACTTGGAGGACCTCTCTCTAGCCTTCTCCTCCTCGAAACGCTTCTTGTAAGCCTGGATTTCAGGATTCGCCTCCTCGGCAATCTTCATGGCGTTGACGGCGGGTAACAGGTACGCCAGCGTCTTGCCGGAACCCGTCTCAGCCGCGAGCAGAAAGTCCTGCCTCTTCTCGCCCCTGACTTTGAACGCGCTGGCCTGGCCCAGCATCGCCGGGAGCGCAAGCCTCTGGACGGGAGTCGGCTTGATGTCCACCATTCCCCGCAGGAGATCCTCGCTGATGGCGGTCTTCACAGCAGGGAGAAGATCGAACTGGTCAAAAGAGTCGTATTCCTGCATCTTCTCTTTCAAAGCGTTCCTCTTTCCATACGACACGCCGGCAAGAGACCGCTGCATCTTCAACGCTTTCCTAGGATCGGATGAAGTCTGGGAATCGCCTCCTCTGCTGGGCCTTCCCGATGGCGCTTTCGCGTTGGACGGTCGCGAGGCGGCGCGGCGCGGCCCTTCGGGAATTCTCGCAAACTTCTGATTCATGCCACCGAAAGGTCCCTCGACTAGTCGTTTCGGCGGGCGGGCATCTCGATTCCGGGGTTTTGCGACGTTATCGGAGAGAACCATGCGCGATGGTTTTTCTTTTGCGGCCGAACGGTAGCCGGCGTTTTGCGTGAACCATGGCGAAGTCGTCAGCCGGGGGAAGAGTTGAGGCCGTAATGTCAGTTGACACTTGGGGCACAGCGATGCCAGTGTCCTCGAAGACATGGCGGGCAGACGCGTGGGAGTTGTGGCTAAGGCTGAAGCTGGAGCTGTTGGAAGAGCGAGATCCTCCCCCCCCCTCCCCCTGGCTCTCTCGAAATTTTAGAGCTCGGTTTGGAGATTTCTGCGCCGGACCCCCCCCCCACAGTCGGTGTGGCGTAAGCTCCGTGCCGACCTCTGGCAGCGCCACCTCCGGGGGGGTTGTGCATCCTGGCTTCAAGAGGTACACAACGCAGTCCATGTTGCCGTCGCATTTAGACTGTGGTCTCTGGCCGGCTTGGCTTTGAGTGGACTTGAAATGATCAGCCCGACTTGTTTGCATTCTGCAGGTACTTTACTTGAGTTGTATAATCTCAAAGGACTGCTGGACGAAACGGATTTGAACCAAAGTTCAGGTACGTTCACAGTGCATGTTTTCCATGTGCTGACAAAGGCAACTAACTTCAAGTGGCATTGGAATTCCATCGCAACGAGTCGTCAAGTGAAAGTTACTAGTGAGGACAAGGCATCGTTCTTGCAGGGCTGGGCAGTTGGTTGTCTGACCATTTCCAGCACCAGACAGCCGAACTCGCGTGTCTTGGCCAAGGACCCATCGCCCGTATTATGTACCGTACCGGTATTGCTGTGGCTGTGGCGCCCCGAGGAACTACCCAAACTTTTTTAAGCCTTGACGTCCCGTCCCTGACCCCTCCCGCAATTCAGCCCAAGTCGTCCATCATTCGATTCCAGGCCGGTGGAACCTCTGTCCCCTACGTCAATCTCTCGGCCCCATTTACCGCCATCGTCGAGGAGGCGATTCCTTTTTCAGGTTAATCAAGCCCGGTCCTAAGAGTTCAGCTGTCTCCATCCGAACATCCTTTGTTCCCGGCATCGCCCGCCAGGCTTCAACCTCTTCTGTCCTTCCTCCCCCCGCTGCTTTGTTTCCCTCACACCTGGACTACTCGTCACCAGCAGATCCCCAAGTCAGAAGCATGTGCATCCCCAGCTGAGAACGGGGACCCGAAGCAATGAGCGCCGATCTCTTGGACCTCGACAGCTTCTACCAGAGCCCTCCGCCGCAACAACAGCAAACGGGGGCCCAGCAGAGCCAGTCGCAGCAAAAGCCTCAGCAACGCCCGCAGCAGGCCACGGCATCGTCAACGGACCTCTTTGACTTTGCCTCCTTCACTAACAAGCCTGCAGCCGCGGCCTCCCCGGCTCAGCAAACCCAACCATGGCCCAACCTTGAGACGCAGCAACCAAGCGGTACAGGTAGTGGTAGCAACGGAGGATGGGGTGACCTCAGCTCACTCTCATCGGGCTTCACGTCCGCAGCGACCACACACCAGCCCAAGCAGATGCAACAAGCTATCGATGACGATGATGGATGGGGCGATTTCGAGGTCGCGGCGCCTACGCCGACTCAGCAATCATTCGTGTTGCCCCCGCAGACAAACAAGGCGAGGTCGTCACCGCCACCGCGGAATCGCATCGCCCGCGCCTCGACGTTCGATCTCATATCGAACAACCTCGTCAACGTTGTGGACATGCCTCGTGGATCGGGTCTGTCGCCGATCCCGAGTCCGGGGTTCCCTCCGCCGAACCACCAACCCGCCCCTAGTCCAGGGCTCTCATGGCAACAGCCCAATGGGCAATCTAGTTCTGGGTTCGCATGGCAGACAGCGAGTACCAATGCACCGGGCAGTCCGGGCTTTTCGTTTCAGACATCCTCTGCAAAGCTGCAGTCGGGTCCTGGATTCTCTGGCCAGATGTACGGGTCGCAGAGGAAGCCAAACCCAGAGTCGGCTAAGCAGTCCGATCCGAATGTTTTATTCGACGCGGAAGACTTTGAGCTCCAGGGCGACAACGACGACGAGGAAGAAGAAGATGACGACGACTTTGGCGACTTTGAATCTGTACAGACCCCCTTTCCCGGCGCGAACATGAGCCCGACACTGGATTCAAGACCAGCGCAACGGCGACCACCACAGGCACCACAGCCTCCCCCATCCATGGACTTACTCTCCCTCGACGATGACCCCATCCCGGTTTCCCAGCCTCCGCCGAAGAAGCCACAGCTAGCTTCATTGAACCTTACCGCGCCTACTTCACCGTATCCCCAAGCCCCCAAATCGCCGTCTTTCCGAGAGCGCAACCCCTTTCCGGGATTGGGACTCACCACGCCAACCTCCGCGGACTTCCCGAAGGAAGAGAAGACAGACGGGCGTTCCAAATCTCCCACACCCCTTACAGCCTGGCCATCTTTCGGGCAGACATCTCCAAAGAAGCCATCCGCTGGCGCCACGAAGAAGTCGTCTACTACTGTCGCCCTCCACAAGCCGCAGAAGGAGAAGAAGGATGAGGAAGACTGGCCAGATTTTGAAGACTTCCCTGATGACGAACCCTCGGCCGTCGACTCCGCCAAGCCCCCAGAAAGCTGGGACTGGGACGCGGTCGACGGCGTCAAGCCGGCAGTCCCCTCTGCAGTAACCGCCAATAAACCCGCCCCGAAACCCAAAGCCAAGCCAGAGCCAACCTCGCAAGCCTCCGAAGTCCGCGACGATGCGCCACCGCCCATCAACATCCCCCCTCCTTCCGTCCTCCTATCCATCTTTCCTCAACTCCTTGACCTCGCAAACTCGTCCCTCTTCAAGCCCACGGGCCAGATGGCGGCGCCCATCAGGAAGCGCATCCTCTCGGACCCGGGAACCGTGGTCTTCCTCCGCGCGTATCTCCTCCTCGCCACGGTCGCTGCCCGTATCATTGCCGGCCGCAAGCTCCGCTGGCATCGCGATAAGTTCCTCGCCCAGGGCATGGCCATCTCCGCCGCCGGGGCTAAGGGCATGAAGCTTGCGGGCGTCGACAAGGCGCAGGCGGCGCGTGAGGACCGCGAAACGGCTGATGTCGTGGGTGTATGGAAGGAGCACGTCGGGCGGCTGCGGTCCGCAGTCGCGGCGGCGAACTCGACGGTCAAGACGCCTCACGACCAGCTCCGCGTGCCCGAGATCAACGAGACAATCCCCGTGTCGACGGCCAAGGTCGTGCCAACGGCGCCCAAGGCGTGCATCATCTGCGGCCTGAAGCGCGACGAGCGGGTGAGCAGGGTCGACTTCGACGTCGAGGACAGCTTTGGAGAGTGGTGGGTCGAGCACTGGGGCCACCGGGCCTGCAAGAACTTTTGGGTTGAGCACGAGAAGCAACTGCGGCAGAGGTGAAGGGAAGGTAGATATGCTGCGATGGTGGCGGGGAGAAGTATCCAAACTGTACATAGTGAACATATATGATACCTCGAGTACTTTTTCTTTGCACATATCGGGCGGCAAATCCCACAACGACTGGACATTTGGGCTAGATGACGGTACATCGATAGCTTTGATTTATCCTTTTGCAGTCATCATGCGCACCTTCTCCCACTGGCTGGGTAAGTTGAGAAGAGCGTCTCCGGCGGAGCGTCGTCGTAATGAGACGTTCCATCTCTTGTTTAGCCTCAAACGGATCGGACGGTTCCCGCCCGATGGAGCAATCATCGCGTCGTGTTGCCTTTGGGCGTGCCAGCGCTTGCCAACTCTGATCAACCATTACGCGCACATCCTTCACTCGAATTCGCCCGTAAGGAGACACGGGGCATCCCGGCGGCTGCGCCAGGTGTGTCGCGTGCCGGAGCGCACCCACGAGCCCTGTGCTCGACGAGTGTCACACGACTAGAGGCATTTAGAGAGGCATTCGGGCAGCCACTGGTCAACAAAAGAACGGTCGAAATAGCCACCGCGGCGAGGTGCACTCGGGCCGGGATAGGCAGAGAGTCGCCGAATGAGAGAAGACGGGAGGGACATTAGTGACGAGACTACTGCAACGGAGGCGCTACATCAGGGTTGCTAGAGAGGCCGCGTTCTCGTGGAGCCTTGGTCGGCATGCATAAAACCCCACCGTCGAAGGGGGTCTACCTTGAGCTGGCCAATCCGGAATGTTTGCACGGAATGTATTGTCTCGAGTACTATTCGTAGGCCGTCCCATTGACACCGGGTTTCCGGGACTGGAGTGGCCGGAAACTAATAATGAGATGACAAGGACGGCATCGTAGCATATGTAGCTGCCGGTCTAGCGGGGAGGCTGGAAGAGGAAGAGGAGCACGTTGCAGCCGTGCTTGTCAGATGGTGCGAACGTCTTACCCGTGCAATCCGGATAACGAAAGATGCAGCAGCAACACTGAGTTACAAAAAGCAGAGCACGCCTTCGTGTGTAGCAACAGTGGCCTATCGGAATCAGCGTGTCCAATGCGAACACTGAAGCAATGAGGCCAGTGGGGCGTCCTAAAGCAAGCCTATGTACTTGGTACTATCCGATCCGTACACAGCACATACTACCATGGGACGTCTTGACGGTTGATGGACGGCTTCTTTTGAGACCGGGGTGAGGTGGGAGGCTGGCCCCGTCGGCATCGTTTCGCCAGACTGACTGCCCGACAGGCCGCACCGATGGGCGAGCGAGGGCTCCATCAACACCCAAGGCAAAGCTTGACGGGAGCCAAGCATTTCACGAGTGGGTGTACTTCGTACATTATATACTCTGCAAGAGCAACGTGACGAGTGGAGCGATGACGGTTCCTCTGATTGAGCAAGGCGTCCGATCCGACGGGGGGGGGGACGGACCACTGGGAGGACAACTGGAGCTTGGGACGCTCGATGTGCTGCGTCTCGAGCCTGCGATGAGTTTTCGTGTTTGGGATGCAGCTGCGAATGCGAAGGGGGCGTGGCTGTCTGTACTTCAAATAGCCGGCAGAGCCCGCCTGGCCGCATGCCGCACTTCGCGAATCGGGCTGGTAGGACTAGGTATACTGGGTAGGTACGGCTAGTTGGATTAGAATCCTGTCGGATCCAACAGTCAGTAGGGTAGGTACTGGGTGCCTATCCATACTATTCGTACGTATGTATCCGTACGCTCACCAACAAAAGCCCCGATGCGGCCAGGGACTCAGGCACCATCAGATCCCGGCGAGACTGGTTATGCGCATTGAACTCAAGGAGGCAACCCTGGAGTGGGCGATGATTCGAGACGGCCGCGAATGCTTCTTCCCTGTCGGGTGGGCTAGCGGGGACCAGTACGAGGGAGCTATAGCAAGGGCAGAACTGTCCTGTGGTCCAAGAGGTTGGTTGTCTGGAGACCCTACCCAGAGTTTACAGCCCACCATCGATGAAGGTGTGAGGGCGAGAAGGGAGGTGAATGTCCATCTATCTATGTCTTGATTTCAGGGAGGTATCGAGGCGGCGGGTGGTTGAGACACTCTGCAAGTGCAGCGATTTGGTCTCTCATCGCCCTACCTAGTGTAGGTAGCTCCCGTCGTCGCGCCACTTGCTTCAATCATGTCTATGTGAACAGGTCAGCGCCCGGGGTCACCCTCGGGAGGAAGAGAAATGAGCTCCCCCGGAAGGCCCAGATAGATTCTGGGTAAGCTCCATGTCGTGTGGAGGGGTCCCGGGCAAGGAGTTTGAATAGGTACAGCTCAGAAAGCATGTGCACAGGAGGGGCAGAGTACCTAGGTACGAAGTACTTTCGAAGGGGATGGCCCTAGCGTCTTGGAATGTACTGCCCATACTGAACTACGCTGAAAAGGTACATGTGATCCGTTGCTGCAAGGCAGGACATCAAGTAGCTGCCTTTGAAGTGATTGAGAGTGATGAGGTTCCTTCCACGTTAGTGCTTCACTGTCTCGGTCAAGTCCCCCTTCCCCCTTCCCCTCCATAGTGAATTTGCTGCCCGTACCTGTCTGCATCACAGTCTTTCCATCCCATTCTTGGCCCTCCACCGTATTTTAACCTCCTGCAGCAGAGCTACTCCCCTAATTCTTTTCCCCCCACACAACACACTCAGCCACTATTACTGCCACTGAACAAGCAACTGCCAACCCACTACCTATCCAAGTACAAACAACAACAACACTGCTAGGAAGCACCATAAGCATCAAGCAAGCTAGCCACCCCCTCTGGTACCTACCTACCAGTGTTTATCAACTACATCGCACCCAAGTAAGTACCTAGCTTTTCTCCTATGACACCACATTCCAGTAAGTACCCTGTACCTTTTGCTTCCCCGCCCCGGCCCAGCAGCCAAAAGCCAGACGGGAAGAAAAAATAATACTGAGGCGCACTTTCCTGTTCCTGCCCGTCCCTTGGAATTACGACCTACCGACTTTTCTCCTCCCATTTTCATCTCCCACTCTTCTTTTCGTCCTTCACCTCTTCACCTCACTCTCCACGTCCACTCCACGACCTCACTTCTCCCCGACCCCCTCCAACTCTTCACCTCTTCACCGCACCCAACTCTCCCAGAAAACCTCACTTCCGCCTCATCCTCCCTCCCTCTCTCTCCCTCCCTCTTTACCTCCCTCCGCTCCATTACATCTACCTCCCCTCTGCCGAAACTCTTCCACTTCAACCCCATCCCCTCTACCCCTCCATCAACCGACCTTGCGTGGTCCACCACCCACTTCAATCTACAACCTCCCCCGCGCCCACCTGGCCTGCACTATCCGCACGCCCGCATCGCATCACGGCTCCAACCAGCTTACCTTTTGGAGATTCTAGCAACTAGTCCTCGGTTTCACTGACGACTACTCAATCGCGCCCAACTGCCGCTTTTCACATCTTCCACAACCTTTCTCGACTGCCTCTCAGAGTAGTCATTACTAGAGCAAGACCCGTGCTTTCCTATTTGGAAGTTAGGAAATATTAAGGTAATAAACTACTCTCATCCAACAACCTCTTATCGAATGTGTGCGCTCTACACCAAAAACCGCACAATGCGCTCTCCTACACTTACTCCCCTAGCGCGTATTACACCGACTGCCCAGGTTCGATCTGAACATTTTACACAAGGCAGCCAAGGTGGTCTCTACATTAATCCCATCTGGGCACGGCATGGAGACAGTCCTTTTGGTTCTTTCTTGTTTAGATGGCGGTCGCATACACAACTTCTGCAAATCGACATCTTACACTTACACCTTGCCTTGCATGTTTGCTTCTATTTTTATTCTGGAACATCATCTCAATCATGGCGTGTAATAGCTAATAGCTAACTAACTGTGTTCCTTAGGTTCCCCAGCCTCTACCTTGAAATCCCTACCCGCTTCGAATCCGAATCAGTCAACATGTCCGCAGAGCACATGTCCCCCAATGGCAACGACCTTGTTGGGTCACTCGACCAGATGAAGATGGATGATGAGGTCAGGCTCGGCCCCGATGGCGAGCCCGCGCCCCGCACGGACGAGGAGTATGCTCAGGCACAGCTTACTTTGAGAGCCATTGTCTCCTCCAAGGAGGCCGGTGTCATCATTGGCAAGGCGGGCAAGAACGTCGCTGATCTTCGCGACGAGACCGGTGTCAAGGCCGGTGTCAGCAAGGTGGTCCAGGGCGTCCATGACCGCGTCCTTACCATCACTGGAGGCTGCCAGTCCATCGCTGAGGCCTACGCTATTGTTGCCAAATCCCTTCTCGACGGAGCGCCCTCCATGGGCATGGGCGGCGTTGTCCAGAACAACGGCACCCACCGTATGTCTCCCTTATCAGCAGTGTTTCTTGACAAGTGTAGCTAACGGTTATCCCAAGCCATCAAGCTTCTCATCTCCCACAACCAGATGGGAACCATCATTGGCCGCCAGGGGCTGAAGATCAAGCACATTCAGGACGTCTCGGGCGTCCGCATGGTCGCTCAGAAGGAGATGCTGCCTCAGTCGACTGAGCGCATCGTCGAGGTCCAGGGCACCCCCGAGGGTATCAAGGGCGCCATTTGGGAAATCTGTAAATGCCTCGTGGATGACTGGCAGAGGGGCACCGGGACCGTCCTGTACAACCCGGTCGTTCGCACTCAGCCTGGCACCACCTCGACCGCCGGTAGTGGTTCGGGCGCGACCTACTCTTCCGGCGGTGGCCGCTCCAGCGACTACTCTGCGCCGCGCGTCATGCGCACCGGCAACGGTGCCGACTTCAGCGCCAGCAACACTAGCAACAACAACAACGGCGGCGGCCGTCCCTATGGCCGTCGCTCTGACTCGGACGCTGCTTCCCGCGGCCCTCCCACCCACGACGAGAACGGCGAGGAGCTTCAGACCCAGAACATCAGCATTCCCGCCGACATGGTTGGTTGCATCATCGGCCGCCAAGGCAGCAAGATTTCGGAGATCCGCAAGACTTCTGGTGCACGCATCTCCATTGCCAAGGTAAGATGGTTCGACTCCCTGCATACACGTCCGCGCCGACTAACTTTAGTAGGCCCCTCACGATGATACCGGCGAGCGCATGTTCACGATCATGGGTACGGCCAAGGCCAACGAGTCTGCCCTGTTCCTCCTGTACGAGAACCTCGAGGCAGAGAAGATGCGCCGTCAGACTGCGACTTCGCCCGAGTAAAAAGTGTTCGACTTTTCGTCCCTTCCATGGTTCGACATCTAATTTCAGACGCTGGACATTGCAGAATTTTAGCCGCGAGGCTTAATATCTCAGATGGGGGTGTGATGATTCTTCACACCTCATCTCCGGGACGGACGCAACAAAACACTTTTTTTTACCCTTTGCTTTTTCTTGTTTCTTCTTCAAAATTTCTGGGTCGACGGATTACCCAGGCATGCGCGCAACGAAATGAGTCACCCAAGTTGGTCCTCGACTTTCTCTTTGAAACGTTGCGCACACGAGTTGCTTTTTTGGGAGGGTGGTCCTCCGGTCTACGTTTGGGCAGGCAAAAGATACCCCCGGGTCTACGGACAGGGATTCTTGTATTCAGCCTTCCGGAACTGAACATACGGCACGACTTATGATTACTTCACGCGGATACCTCTTTGAAGCAGAGTTGCAGCTTCGGAGCACTTTTAATGACATCGGCCTACAGCTCATTCCACATCCTACTCTCGAAAGTTACCCTACCCCTACACCCCGACTGATCCGAAAACACCCCCCAGCGGTCTATATACCTCTGCTAGTCTTGGGTTATGGAAATCTTGCTTCTGGTATTGGCCTCCCGACGCCAGGGGAATTTAGATAGTACGCCCAACCCGTAACTAGGCAGATGGAAACTCTTTGAGCAAGGCCGCTCAGTAAACCCAACGTTCCAAGGTGCTAGGTGTGATGTGTGTATTCCCAGTGAAAGGTTCAGACCTAGAGGTGATTCTTCTTCTCCCCCCTTTCCCCTCCCCTTTTTTTATGTTTTTATTTGGACAGTGGATGAAGGCACGGCGCCTTGGCCTGGCGATGGGTTAATGCTTTGGCAAATCTTGTTGGGTGACACAAGATAGAAGATGTGGCGGATAGGCCAAAGCAGCAGGTCTTGACCCTCCTTCACCTAGGTAGGTACCCAGGGTCAAAATGCGATCATTTCGTGATTGGCCAATGCCGGGCGGGGTTATGGATACCTGTGTGTGATGCCGATCCGGAGAGGGGACACCGGGCTGGGTGGTTCCTGATAAGGTTAGGGCGGCCGCAAGCAAGCAGGCAAGCAGTGGAGGGGGACCCTGAAGGGGAGGGAGGCCTGCTTGGGGGGGTACCGGTAGGTAAGCTCTCCACCTTATTTTTAATTTTGGCATGAAGCCAACCTGTCATCTGCCCCAGCCGGATCGTCGAGTCGACCATTCATCCATCAGCAATCGCTTTTCTTGTTCGTAGTCTTCGTATTTGTCTTTCTTTCTAGGAGCGGCTCTGACCTCGAATCTCGTGACTCTTTGATTTTCTTCTTCTGTGCCTCTCTCCGTCGTTTTCCCTTTCTCCCCTACCCCAGACTTCGACCCGCTTGTGGCCACGCGTCGAGGCCTTGCCGCTCGTTCATCACCCACACGTTGCGCCAACCGAGCTACGCACCGCGACACCTTATTCACCTTGCTTGCCCGCCCAACGCAAGTCGACCCGACGCACGACACGAAACGAAAAAACACAAGTCGCGTCAACGACGAAGAATAATGGCGCGCTCGAAGCAGGCCACCCCCATTCGTCGCCAGACGTCGTCCGAGTACTTCAACAAGGCCGACACCCTCGCGCGGACGCCTAGCCACGGGAATGGAGCTGCGACGACGACCTCAACGAAGCCCAACGGCAAGGTCGCCGGGTCCGCGGCTTCCGTTGAGGGAAAAGAGGCAGGCGCATTGCAAATTCTAATCGCCGTGGGCGGTATATACGCATCGTTGTACGTCGCTCATCCTGCTAACCCCCTTTTCCCCCTCCCCATGTAGCCGCCGCATGTTGGAGAAGGCATCGTGACTGACAGCGGACCGCTCGCAGCTTGACGTGGGCCTACCTCCAAGAGAAGCTCACGACGACGCCCTACGGCCCGGCCTCCAAGCCCGAGGTGTTCAAGTACCCCGTCTTCCTCAACACGATCCAGTCCCTCTTCGCGGCGACGACGGGCTTCCTCTACCTCTGGTCCTCCTCGCGCGGCTCCGCCTCCCTGCCGCCCGTCTTCCCCTCGCGCGGCATCGTCCTGCCCCTCGCCCTCGTCGCCGTCACCTCCTCCCTCGCCTCGCCCTTCGGCTACGCCTCCCTCTCTCACATTGACTACATCACCTTCCTCCTAGCCAAGTCCTGCAAGCTCGTCCCCGTCATGCTTCTCCACACGACCCTCTTCGGCAAGCGCTACCCGCTCTACAAGTACCTCGTCGTCGCGGGCGTCACGGCGGGCGTCGCAGTCTTCACGCTGCACTCGGGCAGCAAGAAGAAGAAGTCGGTCGTCAACCCGGACGCCAACATGCCCTGGGGCATGCTCCTGCTGTCCATCAACCTGTTGTTCGACGGTCTCACCAACACCACCCAGGACTACATCTTCAGCACCTTCAAGGGGTACACTGGCCCGCAGATGATGTGTGCCAACAACCTCATGAGCACAGC
Organism: Colletotrichum falcatum; assembly: GCA_019425465.1. Classification (NCBI taxonomy): domain Eukaryota; kingdom Fungi; phylum Ascomycota; class Sordariomycetes; order Glomerellales; family Glomerellaceae; genus Colletotrichum; species Colletotrichum falcatum. The sequence goes on along the minus strand of SWKJ01000008.1, from coordinate 144,172 downwards.
CGTCACGCTGGGCTACCTGGTCCTGAGCCCCTGGCTGGTGCACACGGGGTTGGGCGAGTACCTCGGCATGGACGTTGCCGGCAGCGCGGGCGAGCTCACGGCCGCCCTCAGCTTCATGGCGCGGTACCCCGCCGTGTGGTGGGATGTCCTCGGCTTCGCGGCGTGCGGCGCCGTCGGCCAGGTCTTTATCTGTACGTCTTAACCTCGCCTCCCGTTCTCGGCCAGCCGTGCCCTGCTTCTTTGTGGTTTTCTTGTCACGCCGCTAACGCACGTTCAGTTTACACCCTCTCGACCTTCTCGTCCGTCCTCCTCGTCACCGTCACCGTCACCCGCAAGATGGTCACCATGGCCCTCTCCGTCTTCGCCTTCGGCCACAGTCTCACCAGTATGCAGTGGCTCGGCGTCTCCCTCGTCTTCGGTGCCATCGGCGCTGAGGCCCAGATCGCGACCAAGGAGAAGAAGGCAAAGGAGGCTGCGAAGCGCGCCGCAGCCGCCGGCAAGACCCAGTGAACGTGAGAAGGAAACGTCCTGATGCGAACACGCCTCCGTATCTGTTGCCCGTTCTCACTTGTATAGACCATTTGCAGTGTTCCGAACCCCAGCTCTCATCGAGCGCGGTGAAGGTGCTCCTCCTCTCGAGGGCTACCGCTCGGCGCCCAACATTATGTCATGCGCTTGCGGAGATTTCCTGCTGCCAGCCTTTTTTCCATACAGAGAAACAGCAAGAACAGAATGTAGCACGACCAGAGAAGAGCAGTGCCTTTTCTTCTACACATGCTAGAGTAGGGAGCGTTATACATCTTGTCTTTTTCCATTGCATGGGATTATATCTCGAGATATCCATAAGAAACATGTTGTCTGACACGGCTATCTGGTAGTCTTGCGCAGGGCTGGCCATCATTTTTCGTTTCTCATTCGTATACTTATTATACATTTATCTACATGTACATACGCCCAAACGCACATATATGAAGCACTGACTGCCCGGCTTTCAGACAGAACGGTTATTGTGCCATGTGGCTGGCCGTGGTAAGCAACCCACACAAGACACGTCGGTTACGGGAGAGGCTGCCTCGTGCTTCGGACGCATGTCGACCACCGGATGCGGTGTAAGTGAAATGCAGGGGCGGGTCTAATCGCAGCCCCAACCGCACGTTTCCCCTCGTGGGTGTGGTCACTGTAGAGGTGAGGCTTAAGTTATTTCCGCTTGCCCTTACCATAAAAGGCCAGCAAAGCCTTGGGGTCGTTGTTCGTAACAACATGGAAATGCACGGGCTATTATTCTTTCTGAAGCTACTCTTGCAGTTTCACGACCAACCATAGGCGAAGAACTGCCCGGTTCCCGTTTTCTTGGCCAGTCAGGACATTCTGACGGAATCCAGCCCGCGATGCCCGCCCTGCCGCGCAGCCTGACCCCGATGGTTCAAACAGGGCAACATTCGTGAGCTACGTTCAGCCTCGCCGTCTCTAATGCGATGGTCTGTCTATCTATTCCTTTATACCAAACCATATAAGAACAAGTGTATGTCGTCAGGAGACGCTTACCGCCACGTGTAGGTTCTCTTGACCACCGACAGGGCCTACAAGTCAGCGAGGTCCCGGGGAGGGCGGATCGGGAGGAGCGATGCCGTCCGCGGGTGTCTGAGAATGCGGCGAGGGGGGGCGAAGCAGTCTACTTTTCCTGTCTAGCGAACCCATCAAAGGGCGGCTACAACGGTTTGACGCTTTGAGGGTTGTCAAACACATTGGTGGGGTCCCATTCCGTCTTGATCCTCTGAAGCCGGGGCAGGTTGGGTCCCCAATAGGCTTCTTGGGGCTTCTCCAAATATGGGTCGACGTATCCAGGGTACGTCGTGTGCGGTGCCCCAGAGACGTCGTCGAGGAGCATTTGGTGAATGTCCTGCAAGAGGTCCTCCTTTGGGCCGCTCAGAGGCCCCCGGAGACTGTAGCCGTACGACTGGTAGAAGCGGACCTTGTCCCGGTGCGCGTACGCCGTCGAGCCCGTGGCGGGCTTGGCGACCTCGCCGCCCGTGGCGTCGAAGATGATGAACCAGTTCATGTCGATCCTCTCGTTGTCTCTCTGGAGCCGCCCCATGAGGTTCTCGACGGCGTCCCGCGAAAGCCCGTCCTGCCTCCTGAAGCCGAGGCTGCGGGAGAAGAACTCGGTCGGCACATCGGCGAGGTAGAGCCGCGCGTTCTCCCACTGCCAGCGGGCCGTCTCGACCCAGCTCGACTCGATGGGCCTGAGGCCGCCCGGGATCCGCTCCGAGATGCCCGACTTCCGGAAATCCTCCTCGGTCCCGAACCACGTCCCCGTGAGCTTGGAACCCTGGGGCTCGAAGGCGAACTCGGTGCCGAAGCGCGGGTCGAGGTCGGGGTCCGCCGTGAGGTTCTGCCAACTCAGGAACTCGTCGACGATCAGCCCGCGCTGGGTGTACGGGGTGCGCTTGGTGAAGTGCAGGGTGGTCGGCGGCTTCGGGTGCGTCCGCATCGTGAACTCGGTGACGATGCCGAAGCCCGCGCCGGCTCCCCTCAGGGCCTGGCCGCGTTAGACTACGACGACTGCGAGGCAAAAGCGCCCGGTGACTTACGAAGAACAGGTCCCCATTCGACTCCTCGTTCGCCGTCACGATGCTCCCGTTCGCAATCACCACCTTGACCTCCCGGACGTGGTCGAGGGTGGCCCCCCACATTCTGGAAGAAGGTCCAAGGCCGCCCTTGGGTGTGAAAAAAAAGGGGGGGCTTCGTTAGGTCGGTCGCACACAGCAAGGCCGATGGAGCGCGTGGGGAAGAAAACTCACAATCGTAGCGTGCCCGCCGATTCCGACGCCCAGGCACACCCCGTGGGGGAAGATCCTATTCCCTTCTCTCTCCAGCACGGCGTCGATGCCGCCGAGCAAGCTCCCGGCCCCGATCCTGGCGTCCCACGAAGCGTTGTCGACGAGCACGTATCGCAGGTTCTGGAGGTCGACGCACAGCGATCCGTCCCGTCCTCCGAGTCCTGGGCGCGGGGGCGAAGATGTCAGTCAAGTATGCCAAAGCCCCGACGTGCTCTGCTCTCACCATAGTTGCTAGAAAGGCCGCCCCTTGTTAGCCATGTCGTCCTTATCATATCGCCAAAAGCGGGGGGGGCATGATGGGTGGTGAGCGTACGCATATGAATGGCCTCCGGACTTGGCCTGTACCTTGACGTTGTTGGCCGCTGCGCACTTGACGAAGCCCGAGACGTCCTCGGCGTTCCGGGGCCGCACGACGGCAGTGGGGACAAAAGGCCAGGCCCTGTTGAAAGGGGTGACCCAGTGGAAGAACTCTTCGTCCCGGCCGATGCCCGAGTACCTCACGCAATCCTCCGCGCCGCCGCACACACTGTTCAGGCAGTCTTGGAAGGCCTTGGCGGGCGCGGGATTCGGGTTCGACGGCCTCGCGTTCAGCCAGACAAAGATGCCGGACAGCACCGGGACGACGACGTTCGTCAGGATGCCGGTCTTGCGCCCGAAGACGGAGCCGTTCAGGCGTTTATAGCCCTTCTTGCCTTGTTCGACGGCCTCGCCGTCGGCGCCGTCGTCTTTCTTGGCTGCGTGGTCTTTGGTGAACTACCCCTCCCGTCCCCTCAGCCGCAGCTGAAGACCTGAAGGGCTGAAACCTAGTGAGCCATATAGGTAGACAGGGGAGGGAATTGCCCGCCGGCAAGGGCCAGGTTCGAGCGCAACGCGTGCTACAATTTCGGCGTGCTTGGAACCATCAGCCAGCCACGATGGGGGGGCGCTGTGGGTTTGACATGTTTGCATGCCGAAAAAGGCCAGTAGGGCCGGTACCTTCAGCGCCTTCTGGGCCGTGCTAATCTGCCGGAAAGCCAGCCCTGGGCGTTTGGGTGCTAAGCAGCAGGGTAAACAAAAGGTAGAATTCATTGTGTGTGTGTGTGTGTGTGTGTGTGTGTGTGTGTGTGTGTGTGTGTGTGTGTGTGTGTGTGTGTGTGTGTGTGTGTGTAAAGACTATCCGTAAGTTGTTCTTTGTACCATTAGTAGCTGTTTCCTTTTTTTTGTCACAATGCTGCCACGGGCGGTCCTGGGCCCGCCCCGCCATTTCGGCCTTTCGGCTCCACGGTCTTTTGGTACGGCATCGGACCGGGCCCTGATCCGCTCCCGTGCTCCAAACGCGAGATTGCATATATGGTTGCCCTGCACCACAGGTTCTCTCACACGAATCTACACAACCCATTTTCAAAGTAGAGGATTAGCCGGCCGGCAAGGCGGCACGGCGCACCTTGCGCCGTTCTCTCACCGGGCCGAACGAGCTTGTGGTTTCAGCTGACGGGAAAGAAGAAAAAGACGTTGTGGGTTCGGCGGCTGCCGGGAGACTCTCGCGGAGGGATCGCATTTCTTGGGGATTACATGTCTTGCTGAACCTGTCAATATGACCATCCAGGCCATCGATGACGGCATCCCGCAACGTGTCTGACACTTCAACACACTTCACCACCATGACACAATCACTTGGGACACAAGAAGCAACATGTTTGACACACTAAATGTGGCTTCTCATTGTGGTTTTAAAATCCATCTGCCTCCCCCGCCCCTCTCTTTTCCTCCTGCCATGCATTCATGGTATCCTCGTCTCGTCCTTTGCCACATTCCCTTGGACTCCAAATGCGTTTGCGGAAAGTCATCCGTAGATAGACCCGCAGAAATTCCCAAGGTCGACAAACACAAGAAAAACAAAAAAAAATATGCCGGCGTCCTTTTTTTTTAGGGGGCGGGGGAAAAGCCGACGTCGGCAACAGGCATTTCTCCAGGCATCCCAGTACCCCGTAGGGAAAGGGCCTGGCGAGAAACCCGTGTACCAAATCCCCCGGCGGCCCCTAAACTCCCAGGTCCTAAACGTCGGCGCACCCGAAAAGGATTGCAGGATGCAAAGATGGCCCAACTCCCGTTTCCTTGCCCATCCGTGTCCAAATGGTGAGGATTTGCTTCCCACACTTCCGTTCCAATATTCGCGCCCAGATGGTGCGCTTCTAGATTACACATTTCGGTTTATGGTTGTAAAGTACGTTTGTTTGCAAAGCGCTCGCGTGACGATACCATTTCGCCAGCTCGCCACTCGCTACGCTCTGGGGAAAAAAGGCTTGAAAAATGACAAAAGAAATGTCGATTTAGTGATTGATAAGCTTCTGGAGCTTGTTGTGCTCGGCGAGGTCGATGGGGCGGGACGGACGTCCCGTTGGGATCGTCGGCGGTGGTTGCAAGCGTGTTTTCCATCCTGTTGCTTGTCACCGATATCCCGTTTTCTTTTCGCCCAGAATGATGCAATGCTTGCAGATGCCGTTCGCACATTCAACTGGGATGAGGGATGGAATTCTTTGGCTCGGCGAACGTGCACACGATTTGAGTCGCCGTCTCGCGCTCCGATCGATCGCAATCCTCGTAAAGAGTCTCGCGCTGTCGCAAAATATCCGTATTGACTAGTCCGTGCCGCGGGAAAACAGTCACAAGAGCCCGAGTTCGGCGCAGTGTCCGATCCCCGGGGAGTTGGTGCCAGTTGCCAAGCGACGTTGTACACCGTCCCGACTGCGGTCATAGCAGCTCGTCGATTGATCTCACAATTGGTGTTTCACCTCTTGTGGGCGGGCTTCGCGGGTCGGCAACCTGGGCGGGGCGTCCGAAAGGGTAGAAAGGGTCTCGAGGGAACATTGTTTGTCTGGGCGAGAACAGACCTTCATTTGGGGTTGGCGGTACCTCGATAAATTGCATGCCTGCGAACTCGTTGCAGGAATCGTGCAGCGGGTTTTTCGTCATCGTCTCTGCTCTAGGCGACATGAGTGCCGCATCGTCAGGCATCGCGCCAAGCTTTGTGAGAGGCATTTCCCTCCGGGTAGTGCTTTCTGTCTTCATTTCGTGGTCTATTGACGGGCCAAGATTCAAGCTGGAGAACCCAAAGCCGGCTGATGGGCCGAATCGATGGGCTCCAAAGCCAGGCGACGGCGGCGGTTTGGCGAAGAAGGATGACGACGGTGCCAGTCCCGAAATAGGCCCTTCAGGCTTGGATGGGAGCAAGCGATCGACGTCGAATGTGGCAATCTTGATAGAGTTCGTCGTCTGGTTTTCTGACCAGGAAAAGCTCGATGGTGCCGATGATGGTCCAGGTGAAATTGGTCGACTGCCAGGTGATGATTGTCCTCTGCCACGGGCAGGGCTGCCCTTCTTTGGGCTCGCGTTGCCTGAGCCAACTTCTTGCTCTCCTGGTAGAGGAGCCGTCAAAGGCTCCTTGGGCGCAACTTCCATGGCGGCATCAACGGAAAGCGTTAGACGGTGGTGCTTTGTGGGGCTGCGTCCAGCTCGAGGGCGGAAAGCTGACCCTGGCGGGCCCTTCTTCCTAGAGACCTGCTTCTGGAAGTCCTGCAAGCAGTACATGAGCTTCATGTTGGGGCTGATCCATTTGCTCTTCCCTTGTGCCGCGTAGTATGCGTCGTTGACGCTCAGTTCAGGATTCCGATACATGCCGTACGCAATGATGAGACTGGCGGATCGGCTTGCGCCTTGTTGGCAGTGAACAAGCACCCTCTTCCCCTCCTTCGTCCTCGCGTCGATCGTTTCACAGAGATGCATCAGATCCTGCGCAATATCCGTGTTGTGGTCCCAAGGCATGTGAATGTACTCTGGGCGATGGACGGAGAACGAGGTGCCCTTGGGCGTCGTCGGCGGTCCTGTTTTGTCGAGGCTAGGGAACTCAAAAGCCGTGGAGAAACTCGCGTTTGACAAGGCAGTGTCGGGGACGGGGCTAGCTGCAGGGGAGTCTGACATGGGCTCGTCCGGCTTGGGCAGGAAGGCAAACGGGTTGTTGACTTCCCGCGCAACGTTGATGACGGTGTCGAACTTGGAAGCCTCCTCCGCTGTCGGTTCTAGGTAAAGATAGACATTGTCTTCGTAAATTGCAATAGGACCGTCTGGGTACCCAGGTGTCTTTTGGTCCTCATTGTTTTCGATCTCGTGGAACGGCTCGAAATCAAGTGCAGCGCGGCTCGCGAGCTGCGTCTTGATTGGGGATTCCTCCTCGACAATCGTCGTGTCGAACGAAGAGCCGACGCCAGTCTTTGTCGGTCTCAGAAACTCTGAAAGACCCGACTCGTTCCTTTCCAGCACCTTGGGGAAAGTCATTCCGCCAGGGGGGCCGAACGTCGCGCTCTTCAAAGAAGGCAACATGTGGGGGGATGAGGTTGAATGCTTCAATGCGCGCCTCTGCAGCATAGGAGGCATGCTAGGCGTGCTGGGGACCTCCAGGGTGTTCCGCATGACGAGGTCTGATGTCTTTGTGTTGAGGCTCAGCTGGCTGGGCTTGCGCTTCATTGCAGGGATGGTAGGCTTGATGAAGGAGGGCGATGCCGGTTCAGAGACGAGCGTGGCGACCGAGCCGCTCACGAACGGCGGCTGAATTGACAGGCCCTTCATGTTCTTGGGGCGGCGCGGCGAGGGAGAAGTCATGGGCCGGCCGAAGTTGGCGGTTTGTGACGGAGTGAGAGTGTTCATTGCAGACAGAGGCGAGAGGCCGCCAAAGGAGGTGGCAGGGAAGGAATTGAGGGGTATCAAGTTCACAGGAGAGTCCGGGGAAGACGAGGGAGACGGATCTGACAACGGGGAGCAGTCGCTTGTTGAGAGAGTCGTCGTGGGCGACGACTCTGCAGACTCGGAGGCCTGTGTGGAGGTGCTGTCGTGGTGCTTATGGGTGGGATCTGAGGGCATCGACCGCAGGTGGTGGATGGGGTTGCCCAAGGTCTTTCCGTTGGCCTCCATCTCCATCAACTTGGGGTCGACGAGAGTGACTGTCTCCTGGGCGGCGATGGTCTCTGCGTCAAGGTCGAAGACTGACATGAAGGAGGGGATTTGATCTTCGTAGATCCGTCTCGCTGCTGCTGACGGCATGGTTCTGTGCACCTTTGGAACTGGCTGCCCGAATCCCTTTTCTCTCTCTCTTCTCTTGCGGGAGGGAAAGGTGTTGGCGGCAGTCTCGGGCGACGACGAGACTGTGTAAGCCGAGGGGGGCAGCGTGGGCGTAATAGTTAAGAAAATGGTTGCGACGGGGGGTGGTTGAAGGGGCGGGAGTCGCGTTCGGTGTCAATAAGAATGAAAAGAAGGGCGCGGGCGATTAGATTGGATCGGAGGACAGCGCTGCTGAATCCAGTCGATATTGTTGGTCCTCGTCGTCGGCGGGGTTTCGTGGTCCAGGTCTCGGCAGGGCCGAATGGTAGTCCCTCGTACTCGTTGCGGTGGGCTGGTGTGAGCAGTGTCGCGACAAGAATAGCTCGAGTCGGCAAGATGGCGGTGGGGGGAAGGCTGCTCGTATTGGATGTAGCAAGAGTTGAAGCCGTTGTGTAAAGGTCGTGAAGCCGGTAGAGGGTGAAGTGGAAGGAGAAGAGTAGTAGTAGAGAGTAAGTGATTGGTAGTGGTGGAAGAGAATGGAGAAGAGAGAAAACAAATGGCTAGTCACGACGGAAGCGGCGGGCTTGGGGTTAGCACATGCTGTAGGCGGAAAACAGAGATGTGGCGCCGTTTGGTCAATGCAGATACATGGATTGGAATGAGACGGTGGATAAAGGAAGTGGGAGAGGAGAAAGGTGAAGGAGGTAAAGGATGCTTTGGCGGTTGAGGGGGGGAGAGAGAGAAGCGCCGGACCAGAATCGAGGGTTGGTGGTAAGGTAGGTGTAGAGAATAAGAGAGGGGGTGAGAATTGAGGATTGGGGGACGGGGGGAGGGGAGGAAGAAGTTGAAAAGAAGTGGTGGAAGAATGTATGTGAAGTGGTTAAAAGTTGAGTTGAGTTTTGGATGGAACTAGGTATGGTGGGAAGGGTTCGAGAGAGAAAGAGAGAGGATCCGACAGGGCCTTGGAAGCGGACGGGGCAAGCTGGCAGCACTAACATCAACACAGAGCAACAGCGACAGCGACAACAGGTTGTTGCGGCGGCAGTGGAAAGAATTGGATGGGGTTGGTTTGGGATTCGGGGGGGAGGGGGGACGCTGCTCGGTGCGGATGCCGGTTGCTGGTCTCTCTCGTTGCTGGAGCCGGTGCTGGGTGCTGGGTGCTAGGTGCTAGGGACTGGTACGGGGTGGCGCTGCACGCAAGCGACTGGAGAATGACTGTTGCCCTCGTCGAAAATGGGACAGATGCTGGTCAAAGGCAAGGACCACGGATGGTGGGAGGGTTCCCAGGGTTGGGCTGCTGGCTAAGGGCGTGAAGCACTGGGGGCGACCGGGGCAGGGGTCCATTCCTGCGCTGCTAGTGGCTACCGCAGGAACCTGGGACAGCCCAAGGTAACGCAGTACGGCGCGAGACAGGGGTAAGATAGGTACGTACCGTCTCTTCCCCTCCGTCTCCCCATCCTTTCTGTCTGAGATTATTCGTTTAGGTAAGTGTGCTGTGGGTACGTACTTGCTCAGCAAGTACTGTATCCGTATGTGAACCCCTCTTACGATTACGATGTACGAGGCACGTACCTTGCGAGGTAGGTAGGTACGTATCATGGCTGGGGCCCATGGGGGTACGTAGCTTTTCTCTGCCTTCCATTTCCCACGGGTCGCACACCATGAATAGCATCACTGCTGCTACAGCACCCACCATGTAGTGTACAGCAACTACACGGCTCACAGACCACAAGGCTCACTAGTGCTTCATCGGCTCATGTAGTGGTAACAGCGACGACGACCACGACCACGACGACCACGAACACAACCACGACGACGACCACGACCACAACGATAATAACACAACCAGTCTTGTCACGGCTGGCTACCTGCCTAGTGCGGTCTCGTCCAAGGCTTCGTCCGCATAGCACATACCATCTTCCATGTACCATTGTGCCCTGGCGCCTGGAGGGAGGGGAGGGGGGGGCCGAAAGTGTATTGCCACACTAAGCCGCCGCCATTGAAGAGGACTTTGACTGGTGCCCGTCCTTGGATTCATTTGTTGTTGTTTTAGAGCTGCCGCATTGCGGCACTCGAGGGGTGTGTGTGTGAGGGTTGACTGCCTGCTCCCAAGAAGCCAGCCGTTGGTCGACCAGACAAGCAGACGAATCAGTCAGTCAGTCATTTGAGGTAATGAGTGACCATGCTCACGTACGAGCCGTCTCATCTCGTGTGCTTGGGCCGGCCACTTTGAATCAATTCGGCTGCGATGAGCAAGCGAGCGAGCCCTGACACCTGCAGCATGCAGAGAACAAGCAAGCAACATGGAAGCGAAAGAACCGCCTGGGCTGGCATCGGCGCTGTGCTGTTCCGATGCCATTGACGGCGGGGAGTACTCAGGACTCAGGACTCGGGAGGAGGGGAAGCGAAGGCCGGCCTGCTCTTGCCGCCGCTCATCAGCGCTGCCGCCGACAGATGCGAATGGACGAAGCTGACTGGACCGTCGACCATGTCTCCTCATCAGCTCTGTACTACATATCACATACACACATGCTGAGCAGAAGCCTTGTTGTGGAGAAGAGAGACGAAAGAGTGGAGTTTTCTCTTCTTCCTCTTTTTCTTCTTATTTTCCCCCCTCCCCCTTGCCAAGTTGGTGTGAGTGATCCATGAGGGAAGGGAGTGTGTGGGCTTGCATCGTGACTGGAGCGTGTTTTGCAAAAGATGACCGGGGTGTCTATTAATAGCAAAAAGTCCGCGGTTCCACTCCGCTAGCCCCCTCATCCCAGGTTGTCGTCGTGTGTGTGTGGTGCTTGCGCCTTGCCTTGCGTCGCTCGCTCGTCGGCGCCAATTCTCAACCAATGGGAGCCTCGCTAGAGCTGATTTGGCTTGACCGTGTGCAGGCAGGATGGATTCATTTCATTTTTTTTTTTTGATGGGTTTCTTTGGCCCACGTCGTCCATTACGTGAGGTACCACCATTTTCGTTGGAAAAGCGAGGCCTTCTCATTCTGCTGAGCCCGTCTCTCCCCTCTGCCGGCACATGACAGCCGCTTCGCAAATCCGCACTGCACTTACGGGGATCACACGCCCGGTTGATCGCAAATTGGGGAGAGGGGGGCGGGCGTTTAGCTGAGAAGAGGCTACGCAGCACTACGCCTGCAGATATAACCCGTTGTTTCCACCTTGCTGTTCCTCTTCGCCACTGAGCGTCTTTCCGGACGGAATGGATCTGCTACCTACCTACTGCCAGGGGCCGCCTCCGTCGATTCCATCTCCATCTTCTCACTCACTCACCCACTCACTCACTCGTCGTAGAAACAGGAAAGATTTTGCGCTCTGCCCAGCCAAGGGCGAAAGGCCCACTGCTTACTCGTGTAGCGTGTAGGTATACTCCGTACATCGTACGTAGTGTGCGCCGTGTGAGGTGTGCAGCGTGCCGTTGCAAACAGCATCGGCATACAGGGTCGCAGCCATTGCAAACATATGCGCGACACTCGGACACCAATTAGTTTCCGTAGCATTGGCGGGCCGAGATGAAAGTAAGCTCGAAAGAAAATGACAGGGCCTGTCAGGCGTAAGCTCCTACTAAGGTACTAAGCTTAGGTACAAGCCCTGCGCGACTCATCAACCGCCCTAAACTTGCTTTTATGCTCCTTCTCGTCGACGCGGGCACCCTCGGCCGTTGTCTGCGGTTCTCTCTAATAACCAGGGAATGTCACGGTCCCAGCCTCGGCCGCCTCGCCTCGGCTGTTGCATCTCTCTTTCTCTTGGCTCCAGTGTTTCCGAATGTCCCAGCCGCCTGTCTGACGCTGATGTGCTGAGCACTGAGCAGGCACGGGATACACCTCCTGGTGTCCTGTGCTTTTTTTTTCTTGTCCCTATCCTCTGCCTAGTGTGCATCCTACCGGTTCCATCCTTGCAACCAAATACCGAGACTCTGGTGCCGGTGCTGGCTGCCCTCTCTTTTTTGGAGTTGCGACACTAGACCCGGTGGAATCCCGACATTCCAGTCCACAACCGTTCCCTGCCGCGAAAGAACGAGAGATCGTCCAGTGAGAATGTTTCGGAGAGAGTCCGACAACGACAATCCCTTCTTACAGCCGGGTTCGCGGGTGGGTTCGTTGTAGAAGCCGCTCACTCGATCGTTGGAAATGTCGATTGCAGATCATTTCATCATTCCACCGTTCCCAGACTCCACAGCACCATGCCGCAAACTCAAGATGATGTCGACGATATCTCTGGTTTTTCATCTGCTGCGGTCCCTGCCAGCCGTCAATGATTCGAACACATACACACACACACCAAGTGCATATCGACGTAACTACCTACCCCAGCACCATGGAGCAAGCCAGCCAGCCAGCCAGCCAGTTACCTCTTTAGCTGGCCCCCCTGCTTTGAGCAAAGTCTAGAACGAGAATGTTTCCGAATCGAGCCCCCTTTCCTTCCCGTCGGCGGGCTGGCGATGGGCTCACGCTGACAGGCCTGCCTGCTGCGCGTGTTGTCTTGTCCCTCTCTGAATGCGACCGCCCACACAGCCAACGAACCAACCACTGGTTTCAGTCGTCGCCACCTTGTCTGTGGCTCGGTACCAGCCGCCAAACCCCGTTGTTACTGGACGCCACGCAAACCCACCCAACGTTCCACTCTGCACCCCGGGCGGCAAAAGCTAGTTTACGACCAGTAAACTATCACCGTACCCATCGCAAATAAACACTTGAGCCAGCTTCTCAGTCAAGCCGTCTGTCATCTGCAATGCCCGTTGCGTTGCCGAATCGTCATGGATCGAGGGAGCGGCCATTCCGTGGGTTTGGTTTGTTGGAAATATTTCATCATGCTGACCGTTTCGGTAGGATTGGTATGGAGAGGGCCAGGGATCCGATCTGAACCTTACTCTATACAGTAGCAGGCATCTCCATCCGTCCCAAACAACGGACACGACGACGACAGGCACAGGTCCGTCTTGAGGCTCGGGCTAGCACCGCACCGCACTGCACTGTACTGCACTGCACACTGCGCTGGACCGCCGCCGAACCCACCGCGGCCGGCTTGCCCACAATGTGACGCATGCCTCATACGCAGTACGTTGGCGGCTGACCGTGGATGGGGAGTCCCCGTCTCGGACCCCTAACACTCGTCTCCAATATGTCAATCTGGGATCCGCGATGTCAAACCGTTGACGGGGCGGCGGCATCTTCCTAGGGCTCAAGGTTCGCGAGTACTTCGCTTTACTGTTTCTGTAGGTAGTTAAGCACAGGTAGCTCATTTTGGGGGGGGGCGAGGGTTTCCATCGCGCATCGGCATCCGGGGCCTCGTGGCATGCCAGGAGCAGAGACAGGATGGGAAAAGCCACACCTAAAGGCAGCATTTCATGGTTCGTGTATGGTGCCAGAGTGCCTAGTAGATGGCTGGCTCGTTTGCTCACTGTCCTGCACCGCTACGTACCACGTATGCCAGGGCGGGGTCCCCATTTGACAGGCAGAGACATCCTTCCGACCCTGCACTTGGCAATCCCTGCCAACCTTCGTAAGGGATATACCGAGGCATGGGGCAGCTTGCATCGTGGGTTTCTCCTTCCTGGACGATACCTTCACAGCGGGCGACCATGACGATGGACATTGTCTCTCTACCGGACCTGGAAACCAATATAATATAATAGTTGCTGCTCGTATATGCGCTCGCTGTGCTTGGCCGCACCGTTGGTCAATCTCCCTGTGTACATACAGCTGGGGATAACCCACCGATTCGTCCCATGTCTCTGCCTCACTCTCCACAGCCCTCAAGGAGTTAAGGAACACCACCGGCCACCGTCATCCTCTGCATCATTCCTTCATAATAAATAAATAAATAAAAACCGAAGACGTTATCTGAGGACGCATGAGACGTACGGACACTACCTAGGCACGTGTGGGTGCCTGATACAAGCCTCTTGCCCCCCCTGGCAAGACCCGGCAGAGCCTCCTTTGTTCGATCGTCACATGAACCCGGGTTTGTTTCTTTTGACGGGCATGTTGCGGCGGCGGCGGCGGCGCGCCGGGTAAGTGGTACCATCTGGACAAAGACGGCGACCCTTCCGTCTCCCCGTTTCGCTGCGACAGCCGAGCCCCTTCCCTTTTCGTGCCTCCCCCTTCACACAAAAAAAAAAACCATGCCGGAGGTCGGTTCGGTCGTCGCTGCCACTGGATTCTTCTTCGGACTTATTATGTGGGTCCACCATGGCCGTTCAAGGGGGGGGGTTCCGCTGTTTCAGAAATTGCCAAGCCGTCGAGGAATACCTAGCATAGCTTCAAATTTCGACCAAAGGCAAAGCAGGGGCCCGACACTCCTAATCTCCCGCAGCGCAGCCACCACAGGTGGAAAAAGCTGCGCGGGTGGGGCGGGGCATGCCTGGATCGCGACGCCCACTGTCATACTGTGCAGAAGCCCCACCGCGTTGCCGGCAAAGACAGTGTGAAGTGCATGAGATCGTCTCAAACGATCTCCTGCCGCGTTCCTTCAGCGGGATTCGCAAGCCACAGCCACGATACCAGACATGCCCGGCAAGGGGAGGGATGGGGACGGAAGGAAGGAGAAACAGAGGGTTTGAGGATCACACTAGTCTCGCCATCGCATTTGTCGCATCCTCTCACCTTCCAACCAGACAGTTTTCTTGAAATTGCGATAAACTGACGGGCAGGCAAACATGAGCAGCCCTCGGCATCGCAGGGGTGTACTACTAGCAAGGCAGGCGCGCTGTGTGGGGCCCGTCCTAAGGGAAAGAGGAAGGAAAGAGGTTTCTCAGGCAAGCGGTTGCTGGTTTTTTTCTTTCTTTTTTTTTTCCTTTTTCTTCTTTTTTCCCCCCCTGGCGCAGGCAAGCATCGGCGAGGGACAGTGACAGCAAGCGCAACCGCAACTGCCGTCCGAATGAGGAGAAACAATACCATTCCGAAAAGTCGGTCTGGCACAGGGAACATCCCGTTTCGCCTCTTCTGCCAGTTTCTCTCATTCACGCGCACAAACGTTTTCTCTCTCTGTCTCTCGTGTCCGTTGCCTATTCGTGCACGCGTCTATTTTAGGCGTTTATTTTTCGGCAAATCACCAGTTTGCAGGTCGACCCTTTCTCGGCCCACGGCTACTGGCTCTCATTCCACAGGCCGTCACTGCTCGTCGAGCTGCTGAGGACCACGGCCCCCCCCCCCGGCCCACGAGTTCCCAGAAGGAGCGAATCTTGGCCTGAAGAGGAAATGGGGCCCAAAAACCCTCCAATGTCGGTAAACAAGGCACCCCTGGTCGCGCAGTCTGTGTCACTCGTTGCGCCCAGAGTCCGGGGCTGTTCAGCCTGCCCGCCTTCAATTTCAAACTATGACGATGTCTACGAATAGTTACGCTCACGTGTGCAGCGCAGGTGCACAAGTCAGTCGTCCCCGTTCGGAATTCCCCGTCGGAGGAGCCTCATCAAATAGGCTTCGGAAGATGAAGGCAGAGGGGTCCATCCTTTTTGCACATCCAAACACGATGCGACGGGCAGGAAATCTCGCGAAATTTACCCGTATAAACCTTCCGCAGACCTTCTAACCACGACAATCTTGTCTTCCCTGCCCGCCCCGTCCGCATAGGAATGATGTAAATGGTTGAAAATTCACACGTCGCAGTTACCGCTCGCCATAAGTTCGGTCATTTAGGCTTGACTCTGTCGTGTCCCGAAATAAACAAAACCCTAATATATTATGGATACCGAGCATGCGTCTCTGAGCTGGCGTATGCGCACGCCGCACGCGCATTAATGGTAATATCCGCAAGGCAGCTTGTGCCAAAGCCAAGCCACCCGCTTCAACTTGCAAGCCTTGAACGGCAGATCCGCGCCTGTCAAGACGGTCGGTACGAAGTACATCGTACACAGCGACCAGAGGAGGAGGGACTTGGGCCACCAGGCGAACCGAGACCTCTTCCTATCAACCCCCTTGACGATATGTCCCCGATCTCGATCCTTTTCCTCCCTTCGAGGCGATTCCGACCTGCCACCTCCTCCCCTCGTCGGCCCTCGTCCCTATTCATTCGTATGCCCGCAAACGATGCTTCAGCCGCCTTCAACTGCCCAACAACCACAAAGTTAGAATCCATGCCACGCCGCCGGGTGAGGAAGGGGGGTAATCCAGGAACCACAACACGATCCCAGTCCGTGTGTAATTTGAAGGGGCCCTGCTCAACCGAGCCTCAAATCTGTTACCGTTTTGGGACGACACCTGGTCCGGGGATTTGCTCCTCAACCTGGTGCCCCGTCGCCCCAGCAATGCAAGACGACGAGGGCACTGACCAGCCCGCTCGCCATCTGGGCCAATATTTCTCTCATCCATCTCTGTATCTCTGTCTCTCTGGATCGTTGGTGCGCCTTGAAAGCTTCGACTAGCCAGTCTTTGAGGAGACGACACCGGGGTTCTGACCCCCTCTTTCTCTAGTTCGTCTCCGTCTCGTCTCATCAAATCGCCCTGCACAGAGCACGCACGCATGTGGATGTTGGATGTTCAGCCCTGAAAGGCGGACGCGCTCTGCTTCATGCATCACGGTCCCCACGGCTTGTCTGCTTGCGGTCTGCATCTCCTTGCAACGCCGCAACAGGAATACTGTGCATACGCAATCTACTTGGCCCAATATCTCAAGCCGCTCTCACTCTCCATGGAGGGCCAATTTAAAGTCGTCGCAGCTCGAGCTGAGCCTCGTCATCTGAACGGTCTCGAACATGCACCCGCGTCGGAGGTTGACAGGCAGGGCCCTCATCGTTCCATCATGGGCCACATCATCAAATGACACTGAAGCCACTGATGCTAGCTCCAAGGACTTGAAGACGCGCATCGAACGCGCGTGGTGCCAGGCACCACGGTGGTTCCCAACTTCCACCAGCCACTCCCCGTAGTCGTAACGTAGCCCCTTGGAGAAATCGAGGCACCCTTGCACAACAAGTACGAAACCGGCGACATGCCGTTTCAGCATCCCTCGCCCACGACCACGTCGCCCCGGCGACTATGCGCGTGAGGTTGTACGCGAATGCAACGACGGGAGGGGCACTGCTGAACGAAATCGTGCAAGATGAGCCGGCAGTCCAACAACGTGCGCGGAATATTCGTTTCGAACAGATTCGCCTCGAGGCTAATTACCTGATACTCTCTCCAGAGCCGGCGGGAGATTATCCATTCGAGCTAGTTTTCTTGCTACGGACGCTTCCTCCGCCGTGTGATCCCAGCACCCCTCCTAATCACCGGCCCGTGTGAGGTCGCAAATTACGTCCCCCCGGGCACCCGAGATTCGTGTCCTTGATTCGAACCTTCTCGCCACACCAAACCACTGTCTTGGGAACACGCGCTACTGCACGGCAAAACCTCTTGCTGAACCAACTTACTCGTTCGAGCCAAGGTTGACACATGCAATGCGATCGCGACACAATCTTATCGGGGAGGGGGGGACGCGGTTCCCGGCGGGCGACCAGCAAACATGCCCCGGGTCGAAACCATCACCCCCCTCCACCTTTGTCTTCTAACCCGCACAAACGATCTGAACTACAACAATCGGGTGCTCGTTCTGGTTCGGTAAGCTAGGGCTGTCCCGTCGGGCAACGCCAAGTCGGCCTAATGCCTTTCCCCCATTTACCACGCACGACATTGCCTAGAGCAGTGCGGGTTCTGCTGGCAAAAGATGGGCTCGCGGGAGTTTGGGGGAAGGGGCGGCTTTCGGGCTAATAAAAAGCAGGGTCGGGGGGGGGGGTGGTAGGCGGTCCTGGTCTTCTAAGGGCTAGATTTCGGGTTTCCCTCGTTGGATCTGGCTTCGTATGAGGCGACGGGCGCGATGATGATGACTAGCATGCCCGTCGGCCGCCAGCCCGGTCTGCCAAATTGAGCCAAAGGGCATCCGGACAGTCGGCCGCCCCCCGTTGTGCGCCTGGCGGCCTAGATTCCTAGCCCGCTACTCTCTGTAGGTTCAGGCTGGTCATTTAATTGTCCGCGACCCGCGACCGTACCAACCGCATCCGGAAGCTCTCGTCCGAAATCTGGTGGTTAATCTCTCTCGGTACGAAGCCATCTCCGCGGACGCCCTAACGGCTGGCGGCTACGGAGATCCAAGCGCGTATCCGTCTGTCTGTCTGTCTGTCTGTACCTCCCCCTCTCTCTGTGTAAGTGTGTATGTGCGTGCCTTCGCCAAGAGACGTCGGCCTCTTGACGTGTGTTTATCACCATCATGCCTCCCGCTCGCGGAGACGAAACCCCCCCACCTCCCCTCCCTCCGGGGGATAGTGGGCCATGTCCGTCTTTAAAGTTTTCCCAGTCAAAGAGACCAGCTCGCGGGTTACGGGAAACGGTGCCAGGAAGGGCAGAAAACGTGGCGGCGACTCGCTTGCTCGTTGATCTACGCAGTATCCGCACACCAGCCAACTCTGTCGACACCATGGAAAGCACCACAGCGTACGGGCTTCTCCTCCGACCAGGGACGCCAGCGCGCAAGATGCTTCAGCCCGTACGCCCTTCATCCCTCGATCGGCGTCGGGGATTCAGGGAGGCCGGAGGGGGGCCGGAAAGGACGGAGAGACGGGGGGGGGATGAATGAAGGTCGTACGGGCTTCAACATTTCGTGCGCTGGACGTAGGAAGTACGTATGTGTCGCAACTGCTGTGTCTTGTTCCAAAAGAATTTCACAGAGTAGACCGTGATCTGCCTATGTTGTTTTATATGTCCAAGTTCAGTAGCCTATCGAGCTCCATAACCAAGTCGGCATCTAGGAGGAGCTTACACGCTGTAGTGCTTTCCATGGTGTCGGCAGAGTTAGTTGGTGTAGGTTGATGAGCGAGCGAGTCGGGCAAAAGGCATCTCTGCTACTACCTCTCTCGTCCTTTCCGTATCTCCGCCCCCCACCCTGGCACCCCGACGCCGATCGAGGGAGGAGAGAGAGGCGCGGCCGCGGGCGCGTGGGATAACCAAGAAAATCCCCGGGATGGGGCTGCGCCATCCGGCTCGCCTTCCCGTGTCATGACTCGGCTGTTTCTTCTTCTTTCTTCTCCCTCCCCTCCCCCATTCCGTTCGTTTTGATGTGCCGGGCTGGGCCGGTTTGGGGTGGCACTTGGACACCGCGGGTCGGCGGGATTCCTTTCCGCGGGGTGATCAAGACACGACGAAGAAACAAGCAAGACCTTTCGGCATCTGGAGGTCTCCGTGGCCTATTGGGCCGGCCGCGAGGGCTGCGGTGTTTGTCGCGTGTGGCCGCGTGTGCTGTTACTGGTTCCAACCGCGGGTGTCTGTACCGCGCGGGGATGTCGTGTTTGAAGCCTCGGTTATTGGCCATATAAACGTTCTTCAAAGCCACATCGCCTCCCAGTGTTTCCTTCTGCCCCTTTCTCATCCGCTCCACCACAGACCAGTCATTGGTGATTTATAAAATTGACTTGCGAGCCCGGTGTTGCGCTGCCCCTCTCACTAAGATGTATGATTCATGTCTTCATCTCAAGCCGATTCTTTCCCTGAAGAATTCTCTGTTGAACCAGAGAACCAGGGGGGAGGGAGGACGGCCATGAAGAGTGAACATATCCAGAAGGCTTCTTTCACTTAATAGAGGACTCGAAGGGCTATAGACAGGAATGCGCGGTTGAACCGAGGCAGCACGACACGGTTGGTATGAAAGGACGAACACGGCAGAAACACCATGCCCCATATCCGGCCCGTCAGCCCGTCAAGACATCTCCATTCACAAACGCAACGCTATAGAGCCATTGAACATGAATCAAGACAAGAGACGGCTTTAACCAAAACGGTCTGCGGTAAAGAGCTTCAACCATAGGCATTCCGAGTTTTCCCGGATGGGCGTCTTCTTCAACACATGTGGCTACAAAAGACTCACACAATCACTGACACATATCAACCTGTTTTAACCACAAAAATATATAGCCCGGAACGAGAAGAAAAGCTCAAGTCCTGTTGTCAGACTACATCACATGTGTTATACGCCGTAGATATCGCATTGATGCTCGTACTCTTACCTCCACAACCCTTTCGATTGGGGCATGCATCTCATTTATAATGCTTCAAGGGCCGAAGAGCAATCCATATCAACTGGTTTGAATACTGCATTTCACCCCCCGGAGAGGATAGCCCTATGAGTGCCGTCACCGTGAATACCAAGATAGACGACAGAGTGGTGGCCGATCTCATGAGCATCGAGTCCGCCTTCCTTATCCTGGTCGGCCCACCAATCAAGAACAGTCGCATTATGACAGCAAGTGAGATGCTTCAGGATGAGATACGATACCTAGAATGGCTGACATCATGTATGTTCCAAGGTGCCGCCGGATGGGTCGAACAGCGGGTCGAGCTGCCATGTCGTCAGGCCATCTGATTCGAAACCCGCGCAAGTTTGGTTTTAAACATCCCCAAAGGTGAAAGTCGTATGCATCATCACTGGCCCCCCGGGTGTGCTCCTGGTGTCGTATTGCGGGACTTTAAACACTCCACCGCCAAGCAGCATGCCAAACCCGTCTGGTTTCTGCAAAGATTTGCCGGCCAGCTACCGCGGATGCCATCCTCGGGGGCGCCCTCACACTCGCATCTCCCTCGTGACTCGGACAGCCCACAACCGCCGTGGGCGTCACCGTTTCGGACACCAAGAAAGAAAGAAAACTCTTCTTCGAGGTCTGCATGGCCGTTATCCGGAAGCGTGGGGCAGGCGGCTGCCAGCGTCTTCGGAGCACCCGGGGTGGACGACCACGAGCAGGGACAACGGCGCGACCCTTCTCCCGGAAGAGACACGCTGCAAGCGGTCCACGGGCATCGTGCCTCTCCCCCAAGATACTGGCAAGGTAGATTACTCAGGCCGTCGAGGCAGCAACCCCGGACGGTCTACGCAGCAGAGCGTCTTCGCTGTCCTACTTCTTCGCCCCCCCTGGGGCAGAGGCGGCGAGCGCGATACCATGGAGCCACGCCCACGCTCGAATATAGAAACAATAACGTATAACACGCAACGTGCGCCTCTCGGACGAGAGGGTTCCGGCCGAACACGTCTCCGCCGGGGGGGGTTGCTCCACGGTTCGACTGAGTCAAGGACAGAGACAACCCGCCCCCCCCCACCACCACCACCACCACCACAGACCGTCTAGGGTTCGTTTCCATGGTACGGGTGATGTAATCGCCTTGGTCGTGCGTTTGCTGCAGGCGTCCCCGATTCGGGAGCCGCCTCTGCTCGCTCGTCCGTCGACCATCGCAGCAGCCGGACCGGGTCAGGCACTGCGCGTTCTGAGGTGGCGTGAGGTCGTCGTATCCCCCTCCCCCCCTTTCTCTCAAGCGTGTTTGCCGCGTTTTCGTAACAGACGCGGTAACCCCGGGGGGGCTCCATCCTGCCTGCCACTTTTTAGGTGGTTTTGGGCGGGATAAAGGCAGAAATATAGATCGAATCTGCGTGGGCGTTGAATCCTTGTTTTCAAGGGGCCAATCACCTTTTTCCTGCATCGTGGCGTGCTCGTCTGCCGCCCCCCCGCCCCCTGTGGTGGGAAACCGAGGCTGTGTCGTCCTCAGCCTCAGAAGGACCCCTCGCCGATTGTGACACAGCGGGCTGGTGATCAAACAGCCCTGCGAGCCTGTGGGGTGCTTTTCGCCGTGATGTTTCCACGGCCGGTCTCGCCCCGGGCCTCCGGGCTCCGGGCCCCGGGGGGCACATATGAAAGAAAGAAACTGCAAGGCCAAAAGGTTTTTGCGACCTCGAGCCTCCATGGCCCTAACCCTAACCCTGGTTACTCTTATGAGTAAGTAATATACTAACCCTAAGTAAGTATATGTAGTTTACCAACCCCTTTACTTAGACTACGTCAGAATCGGTTCAGGCTCGTTCAGATGCAGTTGCAGGGCTTGGGGCAATGCGGTTAGGAGAAGAGGTTTTCAAGATCTCATCTAAAGATACATGCTTAAAGCAGTAAGTGGGGCATATCTGGCATTCTCAGCCAATTGGAGGCCCCAGGGAACGCGTTGAGATTTCCAAGTCGGGCAGGGGGAGCATAGAGTGGGACGATGAATGGGTTCAGTCAATGGTTGTGCACAGACGGCTGTATCTCGACGCGTTCCGACGGAGAATACTTGAGTAAAGGTCCTAGTAAACCTGTTGTTTTAGGATCCTGACTGTGTAGTAAACTAAGATGTTTGGGTAATAGGCAACCCGAATCTTTCCCCAGGTATTTCTGTCTACCAATGAACATGAAGAATTAGGGTGGCATACAATAATCAGGTAATACTACGCAAAGCATTCTGTCTAGTAGTTAACGCAAATAATCAGGCGGTGCTGAGACGAAACAATTTTGAATACAAAATGTATGAATTCCTTATCCTAAACTGAGGGGTATGTGCGGTACCATACCTAAAGGGCCTGGCTACATGGCGCCTTATAGGAACTCCCCGATTCTTAATTCGAAGATGAAGGGATGTTGCATGGGATGACACTATAGTTTGTAGAAGAAGCAACGCTATCTCGGTAAGTCGGCAGATAGGAGCCTCGATTCTGGCACGTAACGGTCTGATAATCTCTGGTATGACTGTAGCTAAAGTAGTCGGTGTAGATTACGCACATCGTCTAGACATCGATTAATCAGGGGCTATAGGGGAATATTGTTATTAAGGGGAAGGTATAGAATTAAAAGCCTAGGAAAGGGATATACCTACTACAATAGAGAAAGGATAAGGTCCGTGTCTAAGACTGTGCTGTGTATATAGATATGGAAGTGTAGGTGAGGATAGTAATATGAGCTAGGATGGAGATATTAGTGAGGATAGAGACTTAAAGGAAAGGATGTCTGGATCGTTAAGCTATATGCATAGAGCACGGGGACTAAGGACGTCTCTCAAGGCTCACCTCCCACAACACTGACCAACAAGATCATGATGGCTGCGCTAAAACTGGATCCGCACGTAGAGAGTTGCCTTTGGACTGCCAGGGTAAACCAACAGGGCGCTTAGCCTGGTGCTACATCACCACGTTCCCCACGAACCAACAAGCCAATACTGACGTGTGGTAGATGACGAGCATCGTGCGGTTGGGCCTGTAGCCTGGTTCCAACTACAGTTTCCCGGGCGCGTAACATCCAACCTGGCCCAGCTATAGGACACTGGCTGTCTGCGGGTGGCTGTGCCGCTTACTGTAGCGCGCGCGATGGTGTAGTGATTGATTGGCAGGCCAGGTTTGCAGCAGTTCCTTGTCTTGCGGCTCTCTATATAACCCTCAGACGGACGCTTCCCTTTAACGCCGACCAACATGGCGCTCGAACTTTACATCCCCCCCTGTATCTCAGATCCTCCTTGCGATCTTCACCCTCCACCCTTCGAACGGCCGCTTCGAATCCAAATTGAAGGTCCGCTGGTGTCCATAGAAAAGCTTTTCCCGGCGGTACAATGGAAAATTCCCCTGTGCAACACGACGGAGTACTTTCAACCAGCCGGCCCTATGCTTGCAGCACTGGCATATAAGTATCTCTATGGGAAGGAGGCTGAGGATCGTGCTGATGCCTCTGGTGATTTGGTGATCCGGGATGAGTACTTGGGTTGGATTAGGCATCAAAGGTAACAATAACAGATTACTCTTCATGCTGATAGGGGACATACTGATGATGAATCGTTTGTGCTTGTTTATAGGGCTATTGACTATTACGGCGTTACTTTCGACCACCTAGTTCCAGCTGACGATGCCGACCCGCAGGTGCTGCAGATCAATATCATTGAGACGGAGGACGACGACGGGGCATATGCGAACAAGTACTTACTGTTCCCGGTGGATGCTAAGGATTACACGGGGAAGAAGGTTCTCGCCGTACCAAGGTGCTGTCAAAAACGGAAAGGTACACAAGACCGCGGGAAAGTGAACGACTCGGTACGAGAATGGGAAGCGAGGAAAGCAGAGAGCCAAAACGCCAAGGGTATGCTTGTATAGGTAGGTCTATGAAAGTGTTATAGATGGCGGGATCCTGGTGTTGATGACTGCTCCTGGGTGGAGGTCCGTACGGTTATCATGTTGAAAAGGTGATAAGCAAGATAGGTAGGACTCAGTTGACTCGACGTCCTTTAGGTAATACGATTGTTTTAAAGGCTGGACTCTTTGCTGATGCCGTTGTATTATGCACTAGTAAGCTTTCTCCGGCAAGGCCTCTAGCTTCCCTGGCGGGGACGAGACGACGCCAGATTGGCGAAACTGTCACGAGAGGGAGGAAATATAGCGCCGAGCTGTTGAGAATGGGTCTAGACCACTATAACACACGGCTAAAAAGTGGCCGCCCATGTTTACGGTCGTGCCTTTTGCCCTCTGCTTTGGTGACATGGCCCGGACGATACCTAACATCGCCCAGGATCTAAACTTCTTCCTGGAGAGAAGCTTAGCTGGATAAGTGGTTGTCTTACACAGGAGGACAAGGATACTGCCTATTCTATTCCTTGCTGAACAGCCTGCTTTCATCCGACCCTAGGCGTCTGCCGGCTCTTCCGGCCCGCTGCCCGAGCATCCGTGACCACGGCCTCCTTGCGGAGCAGATAAGCAGCGACTGGTCCCCCGGCTGGTGTGGACCCTCTAACGCCAGGAGGCCTAGGCCGGTTATCCGCCTCCCCGCTCGGAGTGGCACGGGGATGTCGTCCCGGG
Organism: Colletotrichum falcatum; assembly: GCA_019425465.1. NCBI lineage: Eukaryota > Fungi > Ascomycota > Sordariomycetes > Glomerellales > Glomerellaceae > Colletotrichum > Colletotrichum falcatum. Next base: position 119,670 of record SWKJ01000008.1, on the reverse strand, counting down.
CGTATCTGTAGACCTGGGCGACCGCAGGCATCTCCGTCAGGACGAGCCCCTACGCCCTTTTCAGCTTGTCACACTTCTCCACGGCGTCTGCCGCGTCGGTCTGCTTCAACGACGAAGACGGCGGCGGTAGCGGCGCTGTAAACTTGGCGATCTGTTCCCCGCCCTCTCTATACTTACCCCGGGGTAAGAGGTTAGCTTGCCAGGACTATCGTCCGGTTTCCCTACCATTCTCCGTCCTTACCCCGTGGTTAACTATTAAGACTGAGAAGTCACGGCCATGAAATCATAGATAGACATTTTCGTACTACAGGACTAAGAAAAAGACAGGGCATATACCTAGAAAGCAGAATCCAGTAGGTATTATAAGAAAAAACAAGTAAGATATGGTCACCGTATTTGTTTCTACGAAAACGGAGAGCGTATACGTACTAGATGTAACTGCACTGTATCTGTTTATATGAAACCTGGTATATACATGGTTTATGTTAAAATACAGCGTTTCTTCTAACCCTAATCCTAATACAACCTATTCATACGTGATGAGGTTCTTCGAGTAACATCAGCGCCGGGACCCATGGACGCCGGAAAACCTCCAACGTGAGCAGTGTCTGCAGCGAGGGGCGAGTATAGAGGCCACGCAAATGGGTCGCTTCTTGATCGGCCACGTCTATCACGGAGCTTGATCGTGCCTTTTCCATCTCGTGCGCCGAGAGGCCAGCACGAGGAAGAAGACAAGAACGGCGGCGTCGGCCGTTCTTGGTCTTCAGTCATCCGGATTGAGCCATGTAGGAACGGACACCCGGGGGTAGGGGAAGGGCAAACAAATAACAAAAGAAGAAGAAGAAGAAGAAGAAGAAGAAGAAGAAGAAAAACGAAGCGGAGAAAGACGCTTGGTCGTTGAACGACGATGGGCCGCTTGGCCCATAGCCGAGCTCACAAGGCGTTTGAAATGAGTCAAATCTTGCGTCTTGGCAAAAAGCTTCCTTCACACCTCCGAATGCCCCCCTACCGACCATGCCTCGGGGCTCACCACGCACATCCATCGACGCGCCGTTGGGCGGGGAGGCTCCTTATAGTATATTGATGAATTGCTAGTAAAAAGGTTCGTGGTCGACGTCAAATAAAAGAACGGGGTTCCTCGGGGAAGGCTGGGGCGCGCTGGCCTCGGCAGGCACACTACCGCCCGCCATCTTCTATAGCCGTACGCCTGGACAGCACAGTCGAGCAGAACATGCCGACCTCTCGCCACGCCAGGGCCGCCTTGCAAGATCATAATCTCTCGACGTATGTGTGTGTGTGTGTGTGTGTGTGTGTCACGCCCTTCCGCCCCTCCTGCCTCCACGACCGCCCCGCCCCTTGCCCGGCGGCGCCCTCATCCGCAACCCCTCGGGCAGCTCCCCGACCCTCTCCCCGTCCAGCCAGAGCACGCCGACGCCCGACGTCTCGTCCCTCGCGCGGACCTCCCGGAAGAGCCTCGTCGGCACCCGCCCCTCCTCGTCCCCTTCCGTCAGGACGACCCCGTTCTCGCTCACCCACCACCTCATCCCCTCCTCCTCCCGCAGCGCCCGCTCGACGTCGACGTACACCAGCACCTCGGCGTCCCGCCGCATCCCGCTCACGACGCCCCGCTCGTCGCCCGGCAGGCCCGTCGCGAAGTGGACGTGGTTCCGCCCCATCCTCGACAGCCCCCCGGACTCCTCGATGGCCCGCCAGAAGGCAAAGTACGTCCCGTGCACCACGACCTCGGGCACGTTGCCCGCCTCCAGGGTGACGGGCGTCAGGAGGCCCTCCGAGTCGACCTTGATGCTGTGGCCCTGGTTCGCCCGGATCAGCCAGTGCGAGGGCTCCGTCGAACCCTCGTCCAGCGACGGGTTCGTCACGGCGTTGGGCTTGAGGGCGAAGCGCTGCTTGTCCGACGTCGTCACGGCGGCCTGGATGTCCGCGAAGGTGACTTGCAGTGACCGGATGGGGCCGTAGGCGAGCTAAGAGTGGTGTTAGCGGCGGTACGCACACGCGAGTTGTGTGTTGCGTGGCCCGGTGGCCGTCCGTCCTCCACGCCGGCCCAGCCCCCTTTTCATTGCTGAGCCACCGCATGGAGGATGGAAACGACTCGTTCCCAGCACCTGGTTCAAACCCAGTGAGGAACACCCCCCCCCCCCCCTCCCTTGGGGTCCGTTCCGTGCCGACCAATCCAGCGAGAAGTGTCATCCCGATTCGAGGAGAAGGACGTAGTAACACTTACCACCTTGTCGAGCGGTGCATACCCGCCCTCGTCAAGCTTCAGCCCGGCATTTTCGGCCTGGTGCCTCAGGAGCTTGGAAAGCGCCTTGGAAACCAACACCTCCCTCGGCTGCCCGCCGCCTCTCCCGCCACCGCCCCCCTTCCGCCTCTGCGTGCTCCCCTTTGATGCGTCCTGTCCTCGGCCGCGTCCGCGACCGCCTCGTGCTGATCGGCCATCCCTTGTTTTCCTGCGGCGTAAGAAGACGACCAGTGATGGCGCGCAAGCGACGACAGCGACCGGAGTTGCTGTGCCGACGGGGGAGATGAGAGATGCCGAGTGAGAGCCGTCTCGTGCGCCGCCGAGCTTGGCGCAGTAGTCGGGAGCGGCGGAGTGGGGCGCGCAATCGAAAAGCCAAACCGGTGGGATCTATCTCGCTTCAAAAGGCAGCTGATGCCGGTTTTCATGTGTTGAGCTTTTTACACACGCATGCGAGGAGACGTCGGCCGTTGTGATTCGTGGCCGTGTCAAGTGGTGAGTGATGAGTCGGAGTTGGGTTGGGGTCAGGCCCACTGAAAATTCGTCCAGTCGGTGTCTGTCAAACCCGCAAAAGAAAAAAAGAAGAAAAAAAAGATAAAGACCATCATACCGGGATGGGATCCTCAGCAATAAAGTATTAAAGCTACCTAGTTACAATATCTTAGTTATTCTAGACCAGCTAATTTTTATTAGGTAGATTAGTAGTTTAGTCTTAATAGTCAGATAATTAGTTATTACTAAGTAACTTAGTATCAACGGTCTTAACATTAGAATATTGGTACTTATTAAGGCTAGAATTTACTATAGTGCCCAGGTCGGTGACATCGGTGCTGGTCGGTCTATGCTCATGTGAAGAATCGTGTGCGGGGGGTATGAAGAGCATTGGGAGGAGCCAGAAGGACCAGCGGTCCATGGAACTGTTGCCTGTCTGCGGCTTCAGATTCATGTAGCCACCATTGTCCCATTCATTTGGAGTCCTCCCGAGAAGGCGAGCACGACGCCGCCCGGTCGGTTTCAGTCATGTTACCTTCCGCTGCTAGAGCGGCCATCCAACAAGCCTCTGGCCATCGCCGAGGGCTTGCTGATGGGGTCTAGTATATCCACCAGCGATCTATTAGGTCTGGAACAAGAGCTCGCTCCACCCCATCATGTAGTAGCTCGCCTTCCATTCTCAGGCGCTCCATAATGCCTACACACCAAAAAATAACCAGGAAGAAAAGAGAAACCGAAAAAACTTCAAAGACGGTAGTTCTCCAGTGCCATTTAGGCACAACCATCAACCCAAAGAAGAATAGTCCAGCGATGGCTCCCGCGTGGAAGCCGTCACTCACGCCATCCCCCATATCGCTTGTTATCCGCATGCTGTGCGGTAGGCGCAGCGTAGCGTGAGCTTCTCGCATGCGCCGTACAAAGATTGGCTTGTGTGGTAGAAGGTAGCGTTTGTACAGCTGCTTAAGCGCAAATTCAATCGCGACGCCGACGATTTGCCGAAGAAGTATTTCGTTCAGAGAGTCGCTCCCGAACAGGAGATTGATTGGTTTACTCATCTCGTGGTTGGTCTGGACCAGAAAGGAGGGCTGATGAAGAGTGGAGAAATGATTCCGTGGGCGTTTGGAGGACTTGGTATGTAGCGGGCAAATATCGAAAGCGCAACAGACTCTTTTTTCAGACACGTCTGGTTGCCCGGCGAATAATATATAAGAATGAGAGGGACCGGAGCCCGGCTTCTGTCTTTTCTACACCTGTCCACGGCCAGCAAGGTTGCTGCCGAGTGAGGCCATCTCCGCGTGCCTCGAGGCGCAAGGTTGGCGACGGCCGTGGTGGTGGCCAAGTTTTTGGATAAGAATCGGAGAAGGAAAACCCCAAATTGTGTTCGGAGATCATGCAGGCAACCTATTATAGTTTGTAAGTCTCGTGGGTACCGGCGACGCGACGGAGGACGAAACTACAGTCTGGCACCGTGAGTGAGGCAACAGAAACAGAGATCAATCAGTTCAGCGACCTGACGCTATGGCACCGTAAGAAATTATAGCTCCGTTCCGTTTCCCACGCAGATTTATCAGCAAAGACACAGTCTCCCATAGATAAGACTGCCCTCATGAAGTCTTGGCTGTAAGAGCCTTGACTTGCCATTCCAGTCAAGGCTGAAGACGGCCAAGTCCCGAAAAAGCTTGACGCAGACGCTGCAAACAAGGTCTGGTCCACCCCAATGTTGTATGACATCTTCTATAGGCGGCGATGTGATGGCGATGATCCTGGACGTCATGTCCAGTTTACTCGAGCACGTCCTCTGAGACCTGGCCTCTCTTAACGACTGAAAATGGGGCGACAGCGTTGAATTTATCCATTCATTCACCGCATCAAGGTTTTTGAGGTTGTTGAATGGAGCCTCATAGACACGGAAGCGTTGAACATCATCGTTGGGACGACTACTAGACATTGCCAAGAATTCCAGGAATCCCACGTCGTTGGCGAGGAAAGTATGGCGATTGCGCCGAAGAAACAGTTCACATAAATAAGAACGGGCGACAGGTGAAGCAGATGATGATGGTTGGGAATCAACCAGAAGGGGTGTGAGAGGGAAACAACCAGGTAATAAACATAAAGAGGTTGGCTGCCTCTCGATCAGGCATCAATCTGGTTCTGCAGGAGCCCTGAGGAGATAATAGGCAGTGGCTAATTAGAAATCTTTAGTCGGATAGGCCCCTTGTGCGTAGTTATCTACATACGTAGTAACATGTACGTCCCGGCGAATGAAGGTTGAGCGGCTATCTGCTAAGCCAGTGTGACACAACCAAGTTGAAGTGGTACTTCTCCGGTTATCCAAGTTGCCATTTTACCTGGCTTTATCTAAGTTGTGGCTGATATCCAAGTGGCCGATCACGCCGTTGATTAAAAATCATACAACACCAGGTGTTCGCTGGTCGTATGTGCTATCCTAGGGTTCCAAATTATTACACATAGCTATGTTGTTGCGCAGGTCAAGGGAATCCATCACGGTGGCTTTTTTTTTGGTGTCCTGAGCTGTGAGACTTCACTCGCTGATGAGTCAACGCTGTCCTCGAGGGAACCAAACAAAAGGGCACATACAGCATGGTTTCGAACTCGAGGCCCGTCGCACAGAGCCTCGTACCTACCCAGTGACAGGGCGATTATGGGATGATTTCGCAACGGGCTTGCAGCATTCGCAAAAAGAAGAAAAAAGTCAATTGCAGCGTTGAACGCACGCACGGGGCTCCCCTCGTCATCTTATCCCCTTGCTGATAGATGATAGACTAGCCCATCAGGGTCCGTTCTGGATTCCTTCATCACATTGAACTGGAAACATGTCTTAACAAAAAACTCGTCAGAGGCATCCGAGGCCTCTGTCGTTAACCTTTTCCCATTGGCTGGTGATTATACAAATACTCCAGCCTTCCCAAGTGAAGGCGAGCCCAGCAAATCAACCGGCCGTCCGTCGTCGAGTGTCATACAAGTACAGGGTAACCGCCGCCGAGCCCATGCGGTTATAACATATGCCAAACAGGAATGACGCCAGCGAAAGAAGAAACATCTATGATACATTCATCCGTGTGGTTGTGGTTCGTTAAGACGTTATCGGTAGCCGCCTGACTGGGCAGCTGTCGATGAATTCGTTATCGTGCTGTCGCGATTGGGTCTGCGGCTAATGCTGCTTGCCCGGCTCAGCAGCGACGAGTGGGTTAGGGAGAAGTGCCGCGGCTGGGCCACGGCCTGTTGCGGCCGTTCCTCGGTCGTCTTTTCCGTCGAGGAGAACTGTTCGCGGTCGGGGGTGCGCTCGAAGTATCGGCGTGTTGACAGCGTCGGCGTGGATGGCGCTATAAGGCGCGATGTGATGGACGACACCCCGAGCCGTCTGCGAGGGAGGGCAGAAGAAGCAGGCGATGACGCTTCGTTCAAAGCAGTCTGAGCGTGGTAGGTGTGGGAGACGGCGCGGGCAGGGGTGGTGAGTTCCGTAGCAGCTCGTGAGGGGCACGGAGGCGGGGTTCGTCGTCTTCGTCGTCGCCGGCAGTGAGCCGGCGTGACCGGAGCAACGAGGTCTGACGGCCGCTCTCGCGCGAATCCTCCGGCTCCTCGGTGCCCGCTCTCCGGGTTCTCAAGAGCATCGAAGACCTCCGGCCATCTTCAGGCTCCTCGGTAACCGCGCGACGAGGCCGGCCGATGAATAAAGACGACTTCCGGTGGGCCGCCTTGTTACCGTCTCCTGGGGTGCTCGGGATTGTTCCCGGCGGTAGAGCATATCTGGGGCTAGGTAGCGCGCTCGAGCCCAACATGGTGCTGCGCCTCTCCTCGTATTTGGATAAGGCCCTGGGGCTGGTGGCCGCGTTGGCGTTTGGCTTGGGCAGTGTTTGCTGCTCCAATGTTAGGCTATGGCGTCGTTGAGCAGCCCCGCTGACAAAGGTCTTGGTGACCGTCGGAGTAGAAGGAGCTGTTGTCTCCTTGGGGGGGGCGGCGACGTTGACTTGGATAGTCCTGTTGCCGGCCGCTTCCTCGCTCAGCGCCAGAACCAGCTCAGTCAGACTCCGACAGATGCTATCGGCCTTGCGTCGCAACTGGCGATCGGTCAGGTTCGTGCCCATGCCAATGGTGCTTGCGCCGCTCGAAATGGGACCCGGCTGGCCTGCCGTGCCCATCATGTTGGCGAGTGCCAGAGCGTCTTTGGCGGCCACCTCGAGCGCACGGGCCACTTCGTCGCTAAGGAAGGGCTTGGATTTGCTGACGGCAGAGAGCAAGATGGGCTGTTGGGTCTCGCGCTGCGAAGATGTGGTACTGAAGGCGTCCTGATGAGGATTGTTGCTGCCAGAGGTTCGTTTCGGTGAGGTGGACATGGTGGTATTGGTGGCGGTTGGCGGGCGCTCATCCGTGGCTCGAGACATCGCGGCGCCCGAGGTTGCAGGCAGCTTGCCGGTCAGCTCCAGCCGATGGATTCGCGACTTGAGGTCGTCCAATTCGTCCCACACGGTCGAGGGTGCGTTCGTTGAGGCCGTTGCTGTTGACTCTGTGCCCTCGACCCCTTGATTAGTATCCTGCTGCTCGGTGCGCGGAGATTCCGTCGACTTCGGGACGAGCGGTGAGGAGTTGTATGTGCGTGCTTGTCCGTATGAGAGGTTCGATTGTCTATACGCCGAGCTTCGGGCGGCGTAGCCAGCGTTGCTATCGGTCAAAGAGGGCCGCCGCCGTGCGTATGGCGAGTTCTCGCCCATGGGGTCTTGGAAGGTGAACGATCGGGCGTGTTGATGATCGAACGACTGGCCGAGTTGCTGGCCGAGTGATTGGCAGAGTGGAAGGTTTTTGCGCGTCCAAGGTCCTCGGCGGGATGGGTAGATGCTGGGCGGTCTCGAGTCAGGGGCGATCGGTACGACAACGCGCGTGCTGTTGAATCGGCGACGCTTTCGTCTTCCGATTGTCGCACACGCTTTTTTGACGTCTCCTGCTGGTCGGAAAGGCGACGACTGAGATGGGGAGGCGAGACGGGATGGTGATATGATAAAGGGACGGCTGCGGATAGTGGGCGGCGGTGGAAAGATCTCGCAACACGGCTCTGCTGGTCATCGTCAGTCAGCTCACGATCGTCCATGCCTTAACCCTGCGCACAGGTGTCCAGGACGCCAGGGTGGGCGTCGCGGAAACGTGAGAAGCGAGGGTGCGGGGAATTGATTGGGGAGGGCAGAAGAAAGGACCGGGATGAACAAGCAAGATACGGGAGGATACTATGGCGAGTAGACAGCGGCCGTTGCACAGGGCACGGCCACTTGTATGGCGCTAACAGGATCCCCGAAACAACAACGCAACTCCATGAAAGGCGGCTAAACTTACTACGGCACTTGGCTGTTCCGCCGGCGCAACATCGCCAGAGCCACGGCGGGTTGGCTCCTGTCTAGCGATTTTCATGAAGACATCCCCGGTCGTGTCGTCGGCTTCGGCCGACAGCGGCGGTGTCATTTGCGAGTAATCATCGTCGCGCCTGCCCTCGAGTGCGCGCAAGGTGCGGTCGCGTTGGTTTGCGTCGGTGGATTCGTCACCAAAGTCGAAAGACCGCATCGTAGAGGTGCTGCTGTCGAGTCCCAGACTTCGACGGGACCCGGATGATCGAAAAGAGCGGATGGGGGCGACGCGGACCGAGGTGGTCGGGGTGCTCGCGGCAGTGGCTTTGAAGGAAACGGGCGGTCGCGACGCTACCGATCTTCGTTTCTCATTTGTCGGACTCGAGTTTTGCAAGGTTTTTGGCAGCAGCAGTTCGCGCTGGCCCTGGGCCCAGTCCTTTGTCGTCCTATCTGCCGGGGATCGAGGACTGCTGGCGGCCGAGTCGAAAGGATGCGTGGGGTAAGTCTCTACAAGCGGCGACTTGAGGCCGGTTGCATTTGACTCGCGGGGTCGAGATGCAGCGGCTCGTCGAATTTGCAACTTGGGAAGGGCCAACGTTTTGGATTCTGAGACGTCGTCGCGGGGTGGCAAGGACTGCACGATGATGGGATAAGAGGCGGGCCGCCGGGACGAGATGGCCGTGTCTGCAGGGGTCGGCTGGGAAGCAGTCTGGTACGTTGACGCCCTAGATCGCGGATTAAGTTTGTTGTGAGGCGACTCGGACTCGGGCAACTCGCGGATGGGGCTCGGGTTGCGAGGTGAGAGGAGTTGGGTGAGCTGGCGGTGGGAAGGGCGGCGGTCGTGGGTTGGTCCGAGTGAAGTCGACGGGGTGTCTTGTTGTGGACTGTTAGTGTCGGATTCGGCGTTGTTGTGTTGTGGTTGCTGGTGTTGCTGCAAGTCTGACGTTGTTGGCAGGGTGGTGGGAGAGGCGGTGTCGGTAGCGGTGGTAATGCAAACGCCAACGTCAGAGTCAGTGACGGTGGCAGCAGAGTGGTTTTGGCTGGAGGCGTCTTGGAATTTAGGCGAGACGGGCGAGGGCGGGTTGTGCTGCAGCAGTGAGGGGAGCACTAGGCGTAGGGATGGGTGCTGCTTGTGTAAGTCGGCGAATCGAAAAGTGGGAAGTTTGGATGAGTTGTGGCTTAGTCGATGGGCGTGGTAGGGTGAGGAGGGCGGGTTGGCCGAAGATGTCGCAGGAACGGAGGTGGTATGGAATGCGACGGAGGAGGAGAATGAGGATGAAGGAGACGCGGACGCGGATACCGAAGCAGAAGAGGATAGTGTGGGATTCAAAGTCGGGGCATGGCCCGCATCTTCGAAACCACCTCCTGGCAGTGCTGTTGTTGTTGCTGCTGTGGTGGCCATGGTTGCGTCGGGGGGGGGGGGGGGGGGGTCTCCCTGTGCCAGGATTCTCACAGTGACCGTTTCTGTTTCTCCGTCACGAAATCTCGGGGATCCGCTTTCTTGTTCGCTTCGCTCGCTGCCCCTACGAGTTGGGCCAGGGCTTGTCGGCTCTTTTCCCCCCTTCCTTTTTTCCCCTTCCTCTTTTCCTTTTCCTTACTCGCTTTCGGCCCCCCGTCTGTTCCTTGGGCATGCACTGAAGAACAGCGCTTTTTCGCTGCCTGTTTCTGACTGGCCCTGGTCCACCAAACGTAAACGAACGACTGTTCTTTGCGAAATCCACCCAACCAAAAGTTGAGTCCTGGTGGCGCCTTGCGGTATGTGCGTCTGCAACTAGTCGCTAGTCGTTCGGATAAACGTGTATCGATGATTTTTTTCCCTTTCTTCCTGTTCGGCCTCTGGAGGAGGTTGTTTTTTTAATTTCCGTTCTTTTGGTGGTTCCCCGCCGCTGAAATTTGTGTAATTCCAGTTGAGTTGTTTGCTCTTATTGCTGGCTGGTGGTCGTTATCCAGATTGCCGGGTCTGCAAGGTTATTCTTCTCTATCTCGCTTGTCTCGACCTCGTTTCTCTCTTTCGTGATGTTGCGCTATCTGCGGCCGTCGGGATGAGTTGTTGGTTTCGTTGATTAGAAATTAGCGGTTTCTGTGGCACAGAGCGTCTGCTACGATCGTCCATCAGGGGTATTCTCGGGTGATTTGTATTGAGGCGTATGCACGTCGGCGTTCAGCGGAGGCGTCTTTGCTAGTCGTCGAGTGATTCGTGGGATTATGTGCGTCTTGCGACTCTGGAAATGTTGGAGTATTCGTGAGGGAGGGGGCGGAAGGGTATTAGAGGCTGTCGTCGGACTGATCGAATCGAAGGGGAAATCCAAGGAGTGGGTGGTGATGGACGCCGGCGTTCTCGGTGCGGTGGACAAGCCAATTATGATATAGAGGCAATGATGGATTAAAAGAGAGGGTGGGAGGAGTAAGAGAGATAGATAGAAAGATAGAGAGGGCCGGGTTGGCAGCGAGGGCTTGGGAAATTAGTAGTATTAAACAAGAGGAAGGAGCGTGAGTAGGCAAGTCGGTAGGTAACGGTCACCTTGTCCGGTGGTGTGTGTGGTCTGGCCCTCGAGAGGGAAAGTCTGACCCCGATGCAGTTAGTCGGGGATTAAGGATTGACAGGTAAAGATGGAGAGAAGAGACGACAGGAGGCTGAGAAACCATAATAAAAATAAAGATAAAATAGGTACAAAGGTAGGAAGGGAAAAAAGGAGGAAGAGGATGGATCGTCGACTCCCACTCGTTCACGAGATGTGATTAGTCTCTTTTTCAACTCAAGTCTCTGACTACGTAAAGTTTCTTCCTCGATGGAGCAACAAAGTACCCACGAATGCTTCCCTACCTAGGTAGGTAGGTAGGTAGGTAGGTAGGTATGATACCTCAGGTATCCGTATCTTCCTCATCCAGTTCCGCCCTCATATCCATCATACCTAGGTAGCTAGGTAGGCATTCGTCCGTGGGTTGAGGGTCACGGTGCTTTCCGCCTCGCTTCGCCTCCCGACTCCAGTGAAGAAGAACAAGGTACGTACCTCTTCTCTTGTGAGTATTACTTCGTACATGCCTGCGGTGCCTACGAAGTACAGTACCTACCTTAATACGATGTACTGAGTAATTAGTACTTACCTAGTTCGATTCGATATCACCTGTTCCTACCTGGTCGTTTCGTTTGGGCCTCCGCATATTACTTTGTACATGCCATGCACACCACCACGGAGCATTTCCTAGCTATCACATCTCGACTTGCATCGTACCGGCCAACCGTGCCTTCTGGTTCCAACGAAAACATAAACATACCTACCCAGAGTCCCATAAAACCACAGCTGCCGTCTCCCTCCCACTCAACCAACCACCTCATGCATGTCCATATCTGCCTGTGAGCACGCTTCTTCTTTCCACTTGGGCTTGGCGGCTCGAAGCCCGATATAGAGCCCAAAGCACGTTTCGTCTTGTGCCATCAATCATCATCATTGGGCTTCACTGACGGGCTCGGCTGTGGTCCCCTCACCTGACGACCCATGCCAGCAGGAGCAGCACAAATATCGGCCACATCCACATATGAAGTACACAAATACCGCAACGTACCACCCGGAGGAGGCCAGCAGACACGGACGTGGAGACCCAAGGGAGACCCAGGGCGGGGCCTTTAATGCGCCCCCGCCACCTCTTCTGCAAACATGTTCCTCTGAACCTGGTCGTCGAGAGATTCAAGGACCCAATCACTGGCTCACCGCTCTCGCTATCGACTCGTCGATCGCCATCCGCCCGTCTTATACTGCGTACGAAGTGTTCGTACAGCCATGCCCAGTCTCTGTTACTGAGATCCTTGGGCACTATGTATGCGTTTCAGAAACAGGGGGCTCTCGTCACTGGATGCCGCTGCTCCTGGCCCGGTTGCTCAGAGTCTGCAGAGTCTGCGCTTTCAACCCCCCCCCCCCCCCCCCCTTCTTGGCCGCCGTTGAGGAAACAAAAATATACCAACATCGTTTTGATGAAGAAATCCCCAGGGGGCTTTAACACCTTAATTTGGACAAATGAGGCGCGAGAACAGGCGTCCGATGATGTCGGACAGTGCCTAGTGTACGCCATCAGGGGGTTTTGAGCGTCGCTTGCAGCTTGACGATTGGAGGTGGCTGACGACTAGTGTATCCGTAGTTAACCCAGAGGAAATGGGGAGGGTGGCTTGCCGACCAATTCAGCGCCGTACGCTAGTTATCCCCGACGACCAAGCCACCGCCGATAGTCACCTTAGTGCTGGCGCGACGTCGGGGTCACGGGCTTTGCACGCGTGGCTGTCTCAAATATGCAATACCGCTGCGACTGAGCTATTTGCACCGCCCTTGACGATTTGCCTTTGGGCAAAATGAGGCCTGGGGGAATACTCCGTACCTAAGCGTGGTGCAAGTCAGGACGTCGTGTCGGCAGCCTTCTTCTGTCTCGCATCGCATCGGCAATAAAACAAAACAGGGGGGCTGGACGAGGTCCAGAGAATGGCTTGCACACCACGGCCGTCCTCGAGTCGCTTGTGACCTGGCATTGCGTCCGTCCACTCGTGAATGCGAGAAGTGATATTAAACCCACCTACAGTACTAGGCCAAAAGTCTTGTTACAATATAAAAACGCTCCAATCAGCAGCACATTCCATCGGCCAGGATTACCGGCCAAAGGCAGGTATTGGTGGAGATGTCCTTATTGCAGTAACGAGACTTTTGACCCAGCGGTAGTATTTACTAGGTATAGATGGCTACGGGCACAGGCTCCGCTCGACCATGACAAACGATCCTAGGCTGTTGACAAGCTGCCTGCCATAACTAACTGCCTACCTATCTATTTGTACGAACAGACGCTCTGTGTGTCTAGACTCGGCCCAGTGCTAGCCATCGAACCTCTATGACCTCCGAACTAGCTGGCACCAATGCGACCGACATACGGGACGAGGCTCGAGCTCTTCTCCTCAGAACCCACATCAAAGATGGTGTCGGCCCGTCATTCTACGGGTTTTGGTTGCTTTTTCCAAGCCTCAACAAAGGAGAGGGCAGACCCCGGAAATGTACGAATTAGTCTACCCATGAGGGAGGGGGCTGCGGGTTCTGCACAGTGCCCCATCATAATCTAGGTATCTATGGTAACCTTTAGGGGTCAGGTATCATTGCACGCGCGACATACTACCTAGGTAGGCGCCAGGTATTACGTACCGGGCATATTGCTCCTGTCATTTACAGCTCCTCTTTGTGTCTTCGTCTACGAAGTAGATATTTAAGACTGAGCCGACATGGATCCACATCATTAGGGGGCGGGGGAAGCCGCATTCCTCTAGATACAGGCTATGCAGAATTGGTTTTTGCATACCCATCGTATGCAGCTGGCACGCACCAACTAATAATCTAGCACTGCCATGAACACCCTCCCGGATAGGTATGTGGTTGTAGGGGGGGTCTGCAGAGGCTGCATGACTCTCCCACGTGCGGGACGACTGAAACACACGCCATCGCAACATGCAACCCAATCTCGCTGTGGCGTCCTCGCTTCTTACACTCGGTGCGTTGGGGGTGTCGTCAGTGAGACATGGGCTCCTTAATCTGTCGATTGGATGGATGTAGAATCCGAAGCCATGTCGGCTTGCCTGCCGGACAATCCTTCGTCGCAAATCGACTTTGGGAGGCCGTATTCCTCTTGCGCTCATCACAAGAGCGGAAACGCTAGCTGCGCAGATCCTCCTTGGCCTGGCTGGCAAGATGGTGATACTGAGGTCCTCGGGCGAGACCTTGTCAAGGTACATAAACGTCAACGTCGACGTCAATGTCAATGTCAATTGTGTGCCTGTGCGACTTGAACGGAGACGGCCTCGACTGTCAGGGCCCCGAGACGCACAAACCATTCGGAGAGAATGGCTTGTGACGGACGGATCTTCTACAGTCGCGGAAACATCGGCTGACGTCTACAGAAACGTCGACCCGTCACCCGGTCTGTTGAATGACTGACAGTAGCTTTTTCACGCATCTCAGCAGCTGCTAGCAAAAGTTTTCCCGCCAGACCAAAGTTTATTTTACCGTGAGAAGGAAGCACGGATCGCCTGGGCGAATATTCTAGCCTCACGCACCATACGTTCTAAGTTCGCTCCGCGTGTCTCTCCTTGAAAGCCAAGAAAAGAAGGCGTCGACCTCTTGCCGGGATCTTGAATCTCACAGAGGTGACCATCAGATGCCATTCAGAGGCACATCGGGCATGGCGTGTAGTCCACGCTGACACGGAATTTCCCAACATGGCGCTTTGCCCCCCCCCCCCCCCCCCCCCCTTGACATGCTTGGAAAAAAAGAAAGCTGCCACCTCATCTCAGCCTGTCGCGGCGCGCACGGATGGTCCAACGTTTAAGGCCAAACACCAAAACGGGAAAATCGTCTCATCTGGAACGCCCGGCCCAAAGGCTGGTCAGCAACGCGAATAAACAGAGGAGTCGACCATCATACCTACGCACCTCCTGTGGAGTCCGGCTCGAGTCTCTCTGAGATCAAAAGAGCATCCTTCCCTGGCCGCATGCAGGGATGTCCGCAGCCGCACGGGCTCGGCACTTGTGAAGGTCTCCTACGTGCCAATAGGATGAACTCAAGGCCTCCCCCCCCCCCCCCCCCTCGCACACTCTTAGGTGCTCGCAGATGGAATATCGGACACGCTTGGCGCCACACTGTGGCCAGAATCCCCGACGCTGCCTTGCAGCCACCCACAGCCACCCACAGCGAGAAGAGGCAGGGGGGGGGCTTGCGGGAGGGCCAGGGCCCTCGACCGGCACGCCATCGCCGGCGCCGAAGCCTGAAAATACTGCGGGGATGGTTCTCGGGATCATCAGAAATCCGTCGATAACTTGGCAACTATATACCAGGAGCAGGCGCTTTGGCTCGGAGGCGGAGCGTTCCAGGAAGAGCATCAATGGGACCCCCCGGGATAGTGCGAAGAAAACGATTCTCGATGCTCTCTGGACGGTGCTATTGGCCAAGGGCTGTCCGCCTTGCGTCTGATCGCCTGGATAACCCAACTAAGCGCGGTTAGCGGTTTGCAATCGAGGCCATGGATGTCCGTATTACCGAAGTGACTCTTCCTATTTCCGTCAGCACGACCAGGCCTACACCCGACCCGGCCGGCCACGGCGATCCTCTAGTGTGCGTGGATCGACCAATGCGGCTCACGAAGGGAAAGGGTCCGGCCTGGAACCCTGGCACGACCGCGGGGCCATTTCGGGCATTATTCTGGCACAGAGTCGACACTGCTTCTTTACTAAACGCGAGAAAAAGTCCGCAAGCCTCGTGTCAGTCTGTCAGAACTCGCACCAGTGATGCCAATGCCCAGGCCCAAGCACAAACACTAGAAAACTATATCTATATGGGGAGCCCGGCTCACTCGTCGACAACAGAGACGGCGGCTCACTGCGCGAGACATCGCGGCAACTTTACCAGCATCCGTTGCTTTGACGAATCTGGAGAGTTTCGATGGTTCTGGGGCTAGTTGCTGTCTCTGCGACCCCGTATGTCGACCGCCATGTGCCGTGTAGCTAGAGCCGGCCCTTATTTTTATCATCACCAGCTTCTCAACGCCGGTATAACGGTGATCTTGAACCAGGAGAGCCCCAGGCACCCCCGTCTGTAGCTGCGCCTTCTTCGCCCGATGCCCGTCGCGCTTCGTCGCGATGCCGAGGGAGATCGGCCGGCTGGGTAGGGGCAAGAAGCTTGTGTGGCCAATGGACTGCTCATCAAGGCCCAGGCGTAGTTTCCTCCAGGACTGTACATTGAAGACGACCCTACTAGGTAGTTACGAGTGTAGTCCCCAGGGCGGCCCTCCCTCCCATGCCCCTGTATTCCTCCTCGAATGCTACGCCGGAACCTAAGACCAATGACCGGTTTTTTCGAATGAGAATACGACTAGTACGTAAAAGTGCCCGAACCCTTCTATTGATAGGTATACCTATCGGCGCTGTCCGCCATGAATAACATCATTGCCCACTGCCCCCAAGAAACACCTTGGCCTTGGTGTTCCTCTTTTCCTGCTCGTGAAGCAGCCATGCCAGAACATTCTCCGCCATGCGGTCCTTGGCTGCCTTTTTCGTCAGGACCTTGTTGACGGCACCCAGGCCCTCCGGCACGCGCAGGTCGTTGCTAAAGTCCGCGCGGCCGTTCCAGAAGTCGCCCCCCGGCACCGTCGTGTCTTCTGTCAGCCTGTAATGGGGCACCGGGTACTTGAGGCGGCCGCAGAGCTCGCGGACCCTCTGGGCCGCCGAGAGCTCCGAGGGGTCGGAGGTCGCCGGCGGGGACCGGGCGACGGGGGCGCCGGCCAAGGGGGTGCTTGCGGTGGATGTTGCCGCGGACGAGGAGGCCGAGGTGGACGTCGATGCCGGTTCATTGGCGGGAGATGGCCTCTTGGCGGCCCCACCGGACGCGCCGGCCTCGCCATCGTTGCTATCCGGGGACCGAGGAAGCGAGTGGTTGCCCTGCCTCTTCCTCGCCGCCGCGGTCGAAGGTCCGTCGGCCTCGGCAGGGGCGACCTGGGCGGCGACCTCTTGGCAGGCAGGACGGACGTCGACGGGGGAGCGAAAGCGGGGGCGGCGGCCGAGGCGGCCGGCGCAAAGGCCTTGGGCAGCTTCGGCAGCTCGCCCGAGGGGAGCATCTGGCCGTTATCGATGAGCCACTTGCAGGCTGCCCTGGCGGCGTACTGCTTCGCGTCCTGCTTCCGCTGGAAGTCCGGGACGGTCGTGCCGGCGGCGGCGGCGGCGGCGGCGGCGTCCAGGCCGTAGCCCGGCCGGGGAAAGACGTCACCGGTGCTAGTGAAGGTCGCCGTGCACGCCCAGCGCAGCTCTGGTGCCTTCCCGAGTCGGGGGTGCTCGCGGGGCGCGTCCGCGAACGTGATCTTTTGGTTCCTAACCTGTTGGAAATCTGCAATTGAGAGCCGCCCCCCCCCCCTTCCGTGTTAGCCTAGGACCCCTCTTGGCTGTGTAACATGATGGGCAAGGTGTCGTTCCGATACGTACGGTTCAGTAGACCGAGCCAGTTCTCACTGCCGAGATCCGGGTCCAGTCGCGGAGCCGGGCGGAGGAGTACGGCGATGGCTTCGACCTCGGTCTCACTCAGTGGAGCAGGGCGGCCGGTTTCGGCCTCGAACCGTTCCTTTTCTGCAATGTACGACTTGAGGGCCGCCCAGTCTACGCCCTGGGCAGGTGCGCCGCCGGTAAGCGACGGGGCTGACATGGCGGTCCGATCAGGCGCACCCTGCGTTCGATCGGGGTGGCGGGCGACGCGGAGAGAAGTGTTGGTTGCTACCTAGGTACGCGGTGGTGTGCGCCGGCGTGCGAGGAAGCACTCATGTAAATCCGCGAGGGGCCGGGTACATATGTGGAAAGCAAGGTGGAAAGAAGTGCAGGCTGTTCCTGGCACCGACAAGTGCGAATGTTTGTTTGGTGGGGTTGCTTCCCCTCAAACCGCCTCGTTGGCTGGGGCTCATGCGGGAGGCCGCGGGCCTCTATCGCCGGGTGACGTCTCGGCGCATCTATCACTGGGGGATCGGAATGGAAGCTGGAGCTAATAGTTGCCGGATGATAAATCAATTCAACAGGTTGGTCGAGGTTGCCTTGAGTTTGAGAATGGAAAGGGTGGCTGTCAATTTGCCGCTTACCGGTAGACCGGTGCTCACATCGGACGAAATGCACTCCTCGGCACCCTGCAAGGAGAAGGGGAGGGGCTGTCGAGGTGCCTGCAGAACAAATTCATCATCGACTGTTGCTACATTGACGGCGATCCCACGATAGCTTTTTTTTTTGGAGGGTATACAAATGACAACCGAAACGCTCAACACCATGCCCATGCTTTTCTTTTCTTCTCGTCGCCCTCTTCCTGCTCTCTGCGGCCTATCCCCTCTCCCCATTGCCCAGTCTCACTCGAAGAAGCCCGTGCCGTCGTCCTCCTCGTCCGCCCCCGCCTTCGTCGAGGCCTTGCGCTCCTGCGCCCTGCGCTCCCTCCTGTTCATCGGCTGCTTGGGGTCGCTCCACGTCTTCTTCGACCGCGCCAGCCACGGGTCCTCCTCCCTCGCCCGCGCCGGCCGCTGCTTCCGCTGCGGCAGGGGCTGCCTCTGGTGCGGGGCCGCGTCCGCCCCCGACTTGCGGTCGCGCAGCCTGTACAGCGCCGCCTCGCCCTCCGGCAGCACCTTCTCGACGGTGGCCCACATCTTTGGCCGCTCGGCGTGGAGGGCCTGCAGGGCCTTGGGCTGCTTGAACGGCTTCGCGTCGGCCTCGGGCTTGTCGCCGTCCCCGTCCTCCTGCTCCTGTCCTCCATCCTCGCCCTTCTTGTCCTTGTTGGGATACAGGCTCTCGTAGCGCTCCATCAGGGGGAAGAAACGAGCATAGGCGACGTCGACCTCGGCCACGTGGGCCTCGGCCTCGAGCCGCTTCTTCTCTTCGGGGTCTTCGGTCTGCTGGAGCTTCTTGCGGAGCTGCCTGAGGAGCCTCTCTGCCTTTTTCCGTTCTAAACGCATTGCAAGTCAGTGAGCCGAACGCGTCCCGGAGAAGAAAAAAAACCACAGGCACACGAAACGCGGCGTGATAGAAGGGGGGGGGGGGGGGGGGGGGGGGGGGGTTGACGCACCAAAGAACCGAACCATGTGGTACTTCTGGATCATGTGGCTCCGCCTCTTCTTGAAGTCGTGCTCCTCGACCTTCTCCTGCAACGCCTCGAGCTCCTGCTCCAGCTCATTGCGCTTCGTGGCGGGCAGCTCCTTGCCGCTCTGCAGAAGTCTCCGGATGGCCCTCGCGCGGGTCTTGTTCCAATTAGTCGTGCCCTCCTTCGCCCTGTGCTTCTTCCGGGCGGCCTTGAGCCTCTTGTGGTCGTGTTGACCGTTTTCCGAGCCCGTGGAGTTGCTGTGCTGGTCGTCCGGCCGCGCGCTCTCCGAGTCCAGGTCGGAGTGTCCTCGTTTCGTGCCCATTGCTTTGGTAATCGTGGCCGGACCGGGACTGTGTTCTGGTTGGGGACGTGTATGTTTTATGGGGGTTTGATGGTTTTCGCGGGTTCTGCATTTCAAAAATTTGGATCGTTATCGGCGAGCCTGGGAGGTTGCCGACCCCACCCGAATATGCTTATCTTTCCATTTATGGACTAGCTCATAGGGTGGACCGCTTGAGCCAATGACAGGCCCCAATTGCGACGGCTCACTGACCTGGTCGCGAAGCTATCTCGCCCAAGGTTCAGTGATTCGAGGTGCCCGACTGACACCTGCGACCACTTGCGCCGACCTTCCCTTCAAACAACATCGGAGGTCACTGAATCCGGCATCAAGGGGACGGCTTTTGTATAAAAACCGTCTTGCGCTTTCGCCACGCTCGTCTGATCTCCTTAAACTTGGTCCTACCACCAAGCGCAGCTCATCCGCTCAACTCGGGTGCATCGAGGCGGTTGAGCATCGCTCTAAACTTGAACCATTGGTGCCCTCCCGACTCGAGTCAAATAGCAGCGACGGAAAGTCACGAAACACATTTACTGTTCGGGCGCGCGCGGCCGCCATGGACCGCCCGGAGCCTGGACTGATCAAGTGGTCGCAGATTCCTGGCTACGACAGCTTCATCCACATCAACCTCCAGCATCGCGTCGTGCAGCTGTACGAGCCCAACGGACTCGCACAAAGAAGCAGGTTTGACTACACGAGGCTCTCGAAACATGATGACTTTCCCACACTCACCACGTACGACTGGTCGCCGACGGTGCCTGGCCTGCTGGCCGTTGGCACCCAGACCGGCGTCGTCAACCTGCTGAGGATGGACGACAACTCCAACGCCTATATCGAGTTGAACCTTAAGATGACGAGAACGTGTCAGGCGGTGGCCTTCAGCACCGAAGGCCTCCTTGCGGTTGGCTTGGACCGAGTGCGGATGGACCAGTGCCTCCACATCTGGGACGTGAACCGGCTGTCGACGATGAACAAGACCGCCAAGGGCTTCCCGAAAGACCTGCCCGCCTTCACGGACCCTGCCTACCGGTTGGAACCCAGTGTGTCAGTGTCGAGCGTCAAGTTCTTCGAGGACAACCCAAAGACCCTGGTGGCTGGGATCAAGGCCCAAGGCCTGCGCATCCATGATTTACGAGGTAGCTGCCCATGGCCCGCGTCAGCGTGAGGAGCCACTAACACATTGCCTTCTTAGAACCCAGCAGTGTTGTCTGCACGTTCCAGACCAAATGTAACAATAACCTGGCCATAGACTATGCTGACCAGAACTACTTTGCATCTTCCGCGCTGGACCAGCCTGGCATCATGATCTGGGACAGGCGCGCGACATCCCGGCCGGTTACTTCGCCGTCCTACCTGGGCGCGGTGGATGAAGACGACCTCCCGTGGGGCGGTGCCCTGAAGCTCGATCGGGTGGTCGAGATGGACGATGACTCGTCCCTGAGCGAAAGCAAGCACTCGATCGTCCGCTCCCTGCGCTACTGCCGAGATCGTCGGGGCTCCTGGCCGTGCTGTCTCGGTCCGGTCAGCTGAAGGTTTTGGAGACGAACAAGGAGATCGTGCCTCGCGACATGTCTCTGGAGGGCAGCCCGGAGCTTCTGGAAGTGCACAAATCCCACGACATGGATGTCCAATACCGCGACAGCGGCAGGAAGAACGATCGGATCGTGTCTTTCGACTGGGTGACGCTGGACTCGTCCGTGCTGCAACCTCGCCTTTTGATCCTACGCGCCAACGGGACCTTTGAGATTCTCGAGCAACCATCGTATACCTCGGATTACCTGTACAAGCTCACGCCGTGGCAGCCGCCCCATCGGGGGCTGGAAGGTAGGTTGGGCAGCTCACCTATCGGACCTTATCCTGACGTCATACAGAGGGAGCTCCGTACCACAGCATCATGGAGTTTGAGCCATCGCAGGCCTCCGACATGCTAGGCCCGTTGTTTGTCGAGGAAGCGCTTTCGGACATTCCCATATTCGGCCCCAACAAGGCTGACGTTCAGTCCATCGTGGACGCGACGCTGCAGTCCAAGTTTTCGGCCGCCGGACTCAGCAGCAAGCTGGTTGGTAATACGGGCAAGGCAACTCCGGCACTTGACAAGTCCAAGTCAACGGCAGAGAGAATGCGGGCTTTGAGGTCGGAGCTCAAGGAAAAGGCCAAGGAATCCGAGACCAACGGGGCCGAGAGCTCGATGGTCATGGAGGAGTCGATCAGCTCACTCGCCCAGTTGTCCATATCTCGAGAAGGGCCGGTGTCTTGTCGCCACATGCACGAATCGCTCCTTTCTCTGCCGCTGAAAGCGCCGGACTTGTCGACCGAGGCCCAGTGCCTTCTCGACCACGTCATGCTTCTCCGCGCCAAAGAGAAGTACCTTCTTGACTGCAACGTCAACCGCGTGGTGGTGTCTGATGACTCGTGGCTGCGCTATGTATGGGACTGGGTTGCCGGTAAGTGTCACGGATGGTTCGCTGTTATAGTCACTGACGAAGTGCAGACGCGGAAGATGCGGCACTAGACGGAGGCATGAAGCTGTCACCACTCGATCTCAGCTACATGGGGGTCTGCGCCATTTGGACCGATGACCTGGGTTTGTACAAGGTGGTTTTCTTTACTCGGAAACGTGACTGACACGACTGCAGGTCGGAAGCCCTCTACAAGGCTTCCGGAGGCGTCGCCGATCCCAGAGACGACCCTGTGGGAGAAGTGCATCGGGAGCATCTGCAAAAAGCGGGGATTGCCAAAGTACGAAGGCATCCAGACCAGAAAGCCGTTCCACAGGCAACTGTGCCTAGATATTTGCGGTTGGGGAGACACTGCGGCACACGAAGCCAGGGGGGCGGCGGCGGCGTATGATCCCAGTCAAGATTACCCAACGACGGCGCACACAATGGCGGCAGCCCGAGCTGTCTTCAAGGGAGACACGCAAGAGGCAATCCGGATCCTCAGGACGGCGAGCGTCACCCACCCGGAGCTGCTGTTCGTCTCGCTGGCGTTGCAGCTCATCGGAAGGAGCGGCAACCACATCAGTAAAGAGCAGCTCGATTTCGACGAAGCGGTCGCCTCAAAGACGGACCCGTATCTCAGGGCCATGTCGTCGTTGATCGCCACAGGGGACTGGGTCGCCATCGCCAACCAAAAGTCGTTGCCTCTGTCGGATCGGGCCTACGTTGCAGTTCGGAATTTTGACGACGAGCAGCTCACCAAGTGGCTCCGGGAGCAGGTCGCCATGGCAGTGGAGACTGGAGACATTGAGGGCATCGTTCTCACGGGAATCACGGACAGGCTGGTGGACATCTTTGCCAAGTACGTCGAGAAGTTCAACGACTTCCAGACGGCGGCGCTGGTCACGTCGATATGCGCGCCACGCTACATTGACGACTACCGGTGCGTGGCGTGGAGGAACGCCTACAGGGCGTACCTGCAACGGCACAAGGCATTCCTCCAAAGGACCAAGTTCGAGGTGGAGAGCACGAAGAAGAGCAAGCGCGACGAGCGCGGGCGGCCGACGATCAAGCCGCCGTCTCGGCAGATTGCGCTGCGCTGCGTGTACTGCGACGCTGAGACGACGCTCGCTGGGCAGGGCGGGGTCGGGTCAGGGCCGCCGGTTGGGGCGCCCGATTCGAGGAACCCCCTGATGGCGACGAGCATCAACGCGGGCATCAGCTGCCCGAACTGCGGGCGCCACCTGCCGCGGTGCGTGGTGTGCCTGGAGGTGGTGGGCGTGCCGAGGTCTGACCGGCCTGAGCTCAACGGCGAGCCGGAGGTGTGGATGGCGGCCAACTTCCCGACGTTTTGTCTAAAGTGCGAGCACGTACTGCACCTCGATCATGCGAGGCAGTGGTTCACAAGGCACGTCGAGTGCCCGGTGCCCGAGTGTCGGTGTCGATGCAATTTCAGGGCCAACCCGGAACTCAACTATCACTAATCACGGGAGGAGGAAGAGGGAGGCAATGGGCAGGGAGGCAACAGGGCATGGCACAAGGGGGGCCGGTTCCGGCCTCGGCCGTAGTGTTTCGCAGGCTGACGGGCACGGGCGTTATATGTCAAAACGCGCTGTCGTTTTCCCCCTCTGGCTTGCTTTTTTTTTCTGATGGTTGTGACGGAAGACGTGTGTTACGATTGCAGAATGTGTTTCTGCACCCGCTTGCTATCTGCAAGGCGCACGGGGGGGGGGGGGGGGGGCAGGGGAGGGTGTCACGGAGAATTCGAACCCTGTCAGTCTCGTCGGTTTGCATATCGTCTCGGAACGGCTTGTTACCCTTTGAGTCCCCTCTCCCCTCTCCCCTCTCCCCCCCTCTCCCCCCCGGTCGTCGCCCTGCAGCCGAAGAAAACGTTCTAATATTAAGTGAGCGATATTGCCGCTAGGAGACGGGTGCAGGACCTTGGGCGGCAACTCGGTGAGGGATGGACTTGTCACATTCGGAGCCGGGCTGCAGCTTGATCGATCACCTGCGCATCTTCCCAAGGCGACAGGGGAGCTTGACCGGTAGGCTGGATGCTACCTGACGTTGCCGGATGCTGCCTGTTGCAGTGTTCCGGTCAATGACATGGTCCACACCACAGATAATTCAAGGCCACCCGTTCCCTCGAGGCTTCCGCAACATTAGTGTGTGTGTGTGTGTGTGTGTCCTGCGGTAGGTACATATTAGGCATGTCAGGGTAGGGGAGGGAGGGATGAGAAGTGATATGTGAGCTCTTTTGGATGATGATGATGAGGGCGGCTGACAGGGGGGAAGTGTTCCGGAGGCGGCGCTCATGCTGCTCTGCTATGCCATGAGGTGCTGAAGGATGTGGGCCGAGTCAGGTTTAGTGGATGCGTTGCTGTTTCCATATAATACCTGCTGTAGCTATAAGTAGGTACGAAGTAGATACTGTCTGTAGCGTGCAAATTAAATCACGGTGCACAAGAGTAACCGTGGACCGCCCACCCCCAGTCACGTATCCCCCCCCCCCCCCCCCCCGGGCTACCCGTACGTAGTACTCCTTCCCCTTCCAGTAGGTATTCGAGGGGGGGTTGCCATTCTTGCCTGCCCCCGGCTGTCCTCGGCTTACCTCCCGCGGCAGGCTTGCTGGGGTTCTGGTAGGTCACTGTTGCCGTCCCATTTGCCTCGGCAGGGTTGACAGCGTTGGTTTGGGAACACAGAGCACACGGGGAACTGGCCCGGGCTCTCTTTGCTCGACACTCTTAGTTGAACGACATCTTCAACCAACCCTTTTCGCAGCAGGGGGGTGTGGTGTGTCCCGTCCTCCTTTTTTCCATCGTTGCCGTTTTTCTCTGGCCTGCAGCACCCACGTACCTATCGTATCCTCGTTCTGCTCCCACACCCGGCCCAACCGAGTCAACTTTTCTCCATTTCATCCCGCCTCAATTTACAGATACTGCCCTGATCACCGTCGCCGTCACCGCCGCCGCCGCCGCCGCCACCACCACCACCATAACCACCACCACAACCATCATCACTGCCGCCTAGCCGAGCCTTGCCTTGTGTTTGCATTACTGCCTCCGAACCTCGCCTTGCCGCGTCGCGCTCGCGCCTCGTCTCACGATCCTCACTTTATCCCGGAACCAATACATGCCATTCGGCTCGGAGTTGAACACGACAGCACCGGACCCATCTTTTGCTGTTCCGTCCAGGCCCCGCGGTTACTACCTTTCCTGCCGCTCAGCCAGGGTTGCGACGCCCTGCCCGTCACAAACATGTCATTGCAGGTAATTTACGTCGCCCGCCATGGAGTAGGTCCCCATCCTCCCCTGCCCAATTCCGTCTTGTCTTGTCACATCCGGCTTCATCTCCGAGACGGACGTTTCCGACACCAATAAGGACGTCAGTGAGATCGAACAGATGAGAATCCTGTGCAAAGTTCCTTCCTCCCACGGGGGCCAAGTCCGCTCGGTTGGGAAAAGAGGCCCCCACCCCCCCCCCCTCCCTCCTCTCGACGCCTCGATAGTGGGCCGGCGAGCAAGGGCTTACGCTGCACCGTCGACGTTGGACGCATCGTTTTGTTGTTGGTCTGATGAAGAAAACTGACAACAGCCTTGGCGCCCCTCAGTTCAGGTCCAACTGGCTTGTCGACCCGTCCACGGGCAGCTACACGGCCTCCATCCCCTCCCCGACAGGAATCCCCGCCGACCCGGAACTAACAGCACACGGCGTCGACCAGGCCAAGGAGCTGGGCGCCCACCTGATGACCGTCGAGCCTCCAATCGAAGCCGTTTACTCCAGCCCCTACTACCGCTGCCTGCAAACCATCACGCCCTTTGTCGCCCTCAAGCAGCAACGCCTCAACCGCCTCGCGGGACAGGACGTTGGCGCTGATCCCGAGGCTGTCGTCATCCGCCCCGAGCATGGCCTCTGTGAATGGTATGGCGCTGCACCCTTTGAGCACCCGACTCCGGCCTCGCTCGACGTGCTCAAGTCCATGTTTCCTCACCTTGATACCACGTACCAGAGTGCCGTGTTTCCTGCCCGCAACGGCGAGACCATCGCTCAATTGCACGACCGTATTGCTGCCGGAGTCCGAGCCATCATTGAGCGATGCGACGCCGAGGGCAGGCGCGCAGTCGTCCTGTGCTCGCACGCTGCCTCCATCATTGCCCTCGGACGAGTGCTGACCGGCGCCATGCCTGACAGCGTCGATGTGGACGACTTCCAAGCCTTTACCTGCGGCTTGAGTGTCTACAGGAGGAAATCACATTCTTCCTCGGCACAGAATTCAGGAACCCAAGGTAGGATGCGGATTCTTACGTCATCGGCTGACAATGCGGGCCTCGGATTGACAATGGGACCAACAGGGCCGGATCCGGACACCAGCTCATGGAAAAACGGTCGGGGAGTTGGAGGAGGGTGGGTTTGCGAGCTCAACAGCGATTGCAGCTTCTTGAGCGGAGGAGAAGAGAGGGGATGGTAAGATGAAATTCCCGCTTCCCACCCGCGCCTGCACCCGCGCCCTGATTTCACCAATAAGGCCCTTCTTCGCCATTGCAATGCGGAACACGCACGGCTTGGGGGAGGGGGGGGGGGCTGCCCACCCTTTCTTTTCTTCCTTCTTCTTTGCCCACTCGCACCGCCGCTGCGTTGTATTTGGATGGAAGCTGACACACCAAACCATCTACAGGAGGTTCTCGGGAGAAGAGTCCTTTTCCACGGCCGAAAATCCATCCCAGGCGGCTGACGCTGGAGTAGCACTCGGTGTGGTGGTGGAAGGAAACGTGAAACCCGACAAGGTGTCTTCACGCAGAGCTGCAGGTCATCATCTCTAGGAGAGCGGTATTATTGACCAGGTGGCGTCCTTCGTCATTTGCATTTGCTTTTCCCCCTCATTCTCTAAAGGCCAATTCCCTCGATGGACGACGCTCAAAGGGTCGAGGGGGTCTTTTTTTTTTTTTTTGCTGCGACAAGGCCTGCTTCTCCGACCTGGCCACTGACCGATCCGCACCGCCCCATATCCTTGCGGCCGATACACGATGACAGCTAATGCCGGGTAGACTTGCCTAGCTGCTGCGGGATGCATCATTTGCATGTCTATGGCGCAGCCTTGGTGGCATAAAATCTGCGAGCCAGTTACCACAGCGGCTAGCCCCGAATCCCTGACAGAAGGACCCCTGTCAATTCAATCCCACATCTGCCACACCATTTCATCGCTCCATCGTCTAGCCTCAACTGCTCAACATTCGCTCTCCATTGACTGGCTGTCTTCCAATACTACAGTATACTCTGGACACACGCCCAGATACTGAAATTGAAACGGTACATTTGCGCCTCCGCCGTCAGATCTTTCCTCGGCCAGATTGGCTCTCGTTGGGCTGAAGAACCTAATCTCGTAAAGGCAATCTCTGGCGCTCAATGTCTATCCTGTGTCATGGCCACATGCAAGACGATTGGTGTGCTTGCATCTCGCCGCGCCCGCTCCCGTGCCCTAGCTGGCTCGATCCCTTGAAGTCTTGGCTCTCGGAAGGCCTTGGATGGGGCTCGCTGGCGAATCCTTGACCGTCGGCTGCTTCTCTCTCTCTCTCTCTCTCTCTTTATTTCTTATCATAGAGCAGCACAACAGCACGGGGTATGTCTTCTTTTTCGCACCCGATATCACCTCCGGCGGGACCATTCCTGGGGCACTAGGCAGTGGATATTCGCATACAAGACAATGGGCAGCACCGAAATGAAGGGTCGGATTCGTACTACCCTTCGCTGAAGAAGACATCCTTGGCATACCTATGCCATGAACGTGCCCACAAAGCAATCTCACGCAGCCCGGGAAACCGAGTCGGAACTTGGAAGCGCGACAGCCCTTTGGTGAGCACGACAAAAACGATTGGCAAGCGAGCCCATTTGATCGCCTGCCAGTTTCAACATTGATACACCTATTTGCTTTGGACAAACGACGACGCTAGAAGATTTTGATCTAGCAGCAACGCGGGGTTCGATCGGGGGCGATGCGTCTTCCGAACCGGCCAGCTGGTGTCTTTGCCGAGACCCCGGCATCATCTTCGGATACCTGTATCGATACTGGCCTCCCTAGCGGTGTAGGCTCGCATGGCTTGATTCAGCCGCTGGACGAAGAGCGTTCCTGTTGAATCGTGGGACCTCCACGGGGCGTGCTACCAGTGGCCACGCTATGTTCCATCTCGCAACTACGCAACACGGTCGATTCGCCAAGCCGCAGTCCATGGCAGCTCATGATTATCTCACACATGTCAAAAGAGCGGTGGGCGAAGGCAATCGCGCGTCGGAACGAGATGGAGGGGGTTGGAAAGAGCTCACCGTTCTTCTTATGGGAGGCTCTGCCATGGGCCAGGCCTCGAGCGTCTGGCTTGAATTGCGGTCGGCGAGGGAGGGGGATGGCAGCCTTTGACTAGCACGCATGTACTCGCCGCAAGGAAAGGAAAGTACAGCCCTCGCCCAATCTGCAGAAGATGGCGATTGCGGAGGGGGCCAGTGCCAAGTCTGACAAGTGGATGACATACAGCCTCCAATGCACGACATGGCGGGAGGCGACGGGCAACTATGGACGACTTCTTAATCGGGCGGCATGCTTTAGTCGATCATGGCCCCAACTCGGCCGAGGAGCTTGTCGGTTTCAGATCTTTGATGCGAGCATTGGTCTAACGAGACCCACGGTTACGCCCAAAAGAAAAGGTAAGAAAAGTAATGACCGGCTGTCCATACGTACGCAGGGCGGATATTTGAATTGAAGTGGTATCATTGTCTGCAAACACCGGCCGCTACGTAACGGGAGCATCTGCAGATAGCAGGATTGGGCAACTCGGGAGGCTCACGGCCGATGCGGAGAAGGCTGGAAGACGCCTCGAGATCGCTCGTCTTCGCCCTGGGTTTCTATGAAGCAGAAGGCGATGGCATCAATAGACCGCCTCATAGGCTCACGTTCCGGCAGCTTGGCGTCTCTACCCGTTCTCGACTGATGGGTGGCGTAGAGAAAGGCATTCTGCGTGGGGCGGGACCGATGTTGGCAAATAAGCAGCAAGCGTCCAGTTTTCAGTACTGGCCAAAAAGGGAGGGTGCTTATCGAAAAGGACATGCAGCATGTGCGTATGTGTCTGGCGCGTTGGGCAGCAGCTCGTGTTGCAGAAGGGGGGGGCGACTGGATCCAAGGCCGTCGATTCCAGAGTTTGATGAAAAACAACGGCAACACGACAACGTCGAGGACAATAAGAAGGCCAAAATAATTGAGGGTGGTCCAAAGAGAACCGAGCAATTGCCAGGGTCTGAAATGGATCGTCTGGGGCTCAAAGGTCTTTCTACCCATGACGCCTGCTGCCTGGGATGCGCCGGAAAGTTCGCCAGGGCGGTAAAGGCATCTGGAAAAGAAACGCCATACTACATCGTGGCGAAACCCCCTGCATCTCAAACTCGGGCAGCATGGTCGCGTGGCTTCGACAAAGGGAGGGAGAGCCCTGAGATTGACAGCGGGTTCGAATGAAGGTCTACCTAGTGAAGAGTCCAGCCGAGACGAGACAGGGAAGGCGTACATACACAGACTCGGTGGCTGAGGAATAAGAAACATGGGAAGCTCTTTGGTTGGCCAGGCGCTGAAATGGCCGGTAACAGGCTCGCAGACGAATGGGCAGGGCAGGGCAGGGCAGGCTGCACGTCAACACAACTCGATTGACCGTTATGGCATTGTGTTGGACACGGCCTCTAGTCTGTCCGGATCGCAGTGGCTTTTTCTTCATCTACAAGGCCTCCTTTGAGACGGACAAGCTCGTCGCTTGTCGCCGTCTTTCACACTAGGCATGGAAATCTGCGGCGGCGACGGCGGCGGCGATGAGTTTCTTATTCCTAGGTATCCTCTCGAACCATGGGCAACGATCTAGACGCGCTCGTCTGGGCCACACCCGATTGTGCGTACTATGGATATCGACACACCCTCCAGCATTCTGCCCCCTTACCCTGGTCAATACCAACATGACCGTACGGATACCCAATCTTGCCAACTTTCCGACCTCTGACCACCCCCCCCCCTACCTCTCGCCCTCTCGCCCTCTCGCCCTCTCGCTCACCCTCCCTCTTCAGCCAGACTTTGGCAAGCCTCTTCAGTCGGTCCCCGCAAGCCCATCAGCGGAGTGAACGGGTGGGCGGGTGGTCGAGACTACCTAGACACCAAGGCGGCCCCACAAACCGTCTTCCCAGATCCTAGACGGCGGCGGTAAGGCGGCTGCACTCAACGACTACCGCGTGGCCATCCACTGGCGGCCATTCATTGAAACCCTCCCCCCCCCTCTTGGCAGCGGGTACGGATGATGTCTGTTTCTCCCAAATCAGAAATGCATCTCAGACAATAAGCTGTGATGCACCGAGGGGCATTTCCTGCGAGATTCGAGGGCGGGTACGTGTGTCTGTGTGTCTGTGTGGGTGGGGGCAGGCGGCCAGAGAGGATGCCCGTCCTGCCCGTTCTGCATCGGAGAATCACACCGACTTTGAGTTTACGTTGTTTAGCGTTGCTGTGAAGGTAGTTGATCATGCTGCAAACACACGAGAGAAGACGTGAGGGGATACCTGCGCGGGAACGACAGGGCCTGGTATCAGGGTTGCCGAATAGCGACGACAATGGACACACACACACAGCTAACAACAATCGGTGCAAACGCCAGTGCCTGGGTTGTCCAAGGGTGTGGGTGCAACCGGACCGGGGCAGCTGTTATTACAGCTACAAAAGTCTCGGAAAGTGAATGCTCCAACCAGGTCGTAACTATCGTCTTCGAGTCAGCTTGTGGAGAGAGGGGGGGGCTCATGAGGTGACCCAATCGCAGCCTCATGTTAGTTCAGCAGTAAACGAGGCTTTGGGTCGCACAAAGCAAAGCAGACGTGCCATGCCATGTCTGGCCGTGCCTTGCTCTCGAGTGCCTGGCCAAGCTCACACTCTTTCTTACTCCCCACTCACGTACAGACACATACGCTCCTCTCTCTCACTCTCTCTCTATCGGTCTCGCAAAGCCCCTTGGCTGGGTGGGCATTGAGAGAGAGAGAGAAAGTGTGTGTGTGTGAGTGAGTGAGTGGGTGTCCGTCTCCACCGCGTGTTATACCCACACCTCGAGTGTCCCGATTGAGATCGTTCGTCACCTCGTCTCTGCTACGTCCGGAAGACAGTGGAACTCGCAGCAAGGCCCCGGGAGACTACGACCTCACGCACCGGTTGTGACGCGCAGCTACGATCTAAGACTAGCGCCCATGGAGGGGAATATCGACTGTGCAGCATGTCCCGAATACCACTTGCACCCACCCACCATGATCACTTTTTCCATTCTCATACTGACACCCGCTGCACTACAGAGCGCACTATCCCCTTCATTACTCTCTGTATGCACCATCGCCTCGACCATTGGGCGACCTCATTTCGAAGACGGCATAACCAAAGTCGCTCAGCTCCCTCCCTTGCGAGCTGGCGAGCTCCTCAACCCCTACCCTCTCTCTCTCTCAGCTGCGGGCGCCGCTCCTTCGATGCCTCACGCCTCTCCACCGTCTCAGAGCCTCTTATCCGCCATCCGTCTCGCATGCCTGGCCAATGCCCCGTCATTCCCAAACAGGCCATGACCTTGTTTGCTGCATATCCCAATTCATTGGCGGTGGCGTGAGGTTGGTTGGTGTCAAGGGTGTGCGTGTGTGCGTGTATGTGTGGTTTCCCATGTATGGAAATAGCCACTTGCACAATTGGATGAAAAGAAGCCCAGGCAGAGAGTCGGAGAGAGCGCCCATCCTTCAAAGGTCTCTCCCCCATATGACGAACCAGGATCAAGGCCCTGGAGGAGGGGCACCCGGCGCCAGCCCATACTTGACAGATTGGGCGACCCGCAGGAGGTACATGCCATGGATCTACACATTTGGCTGCGTCTGCACATAGCAAGCCTTAGTACCGAAGAAAAATAAGAAACGGCTTCTCACTGTCAGAATGCCACCAGGCGGAGCCCGATCTCCCTGGCCCTTACCTGGAGCTATGTTGTAGACGCAAACCTGGCCGGCTTTTTCTCTCACCCTCTCACACCCTCCCTCTCTCTCTCTCTCTCTCTCTCTCACATACACACACTCACACACTCTCTCTCTATCTCTCTCACTCCCACTCAATCACTCTCGAACCCCCCGGTCCAGAACCAGGGTCCCGGCTCGTTGCTTTCCCGACTGTGTTGTACAACCAGCCAGGCCGGGACAAGATAATAAAATGCAAAAAGAGATATAACAGAGACAGAGATCCATCACGGACGGAGACTTGATAATCAGGGTCTGACCCGTTGTCGATGACTCGTCTCGTATTTCTTCACTCCCGGATTAACATACACCTGTCTTCGCCCCTCCCGCAACAAAAAAAACATCTATCCTCCGCAACAGTTCTTCATCGATACAATAAAGAGACCTCGCCCGGTGCCCGGCATCACCCTGTGCCCCCCCCCCCCCCCCCCCATTGGCTTGGAACACGTTCCAATCTGATCAAAAACACCTCTCTTACATCGGACCGTCTTCGACTCTCCATCTCGCCCACCTGCAACGCCAACCTCAGACGCCAAACATGTTCGTCAGGTTACAAGAACACCAACAACACGGCATGGACCGCCTACCGCCGTCCATGGGCTTCAACCAGGCCCGCAGCGACGAGGTACCGAGAGTGCTCCCCAGCCTCTCGTCATTCACTTTTGACGACAGGATGGATGTGGACACCCGCAACAACAGCTTCAGCAACAGCAACAGCAACAACGACCCGAAGCCCGGCAAGCGTCACGAGGTGGAAGTGGCAACGACACTCGCCTCCATGGCCTCCTTCAACATCAAGTCGCCGACGCTCCCTTCACCCACCCAGAGCTTCACATCCATCAGGTCAGACGGTAGGTTACATCTCACAGAGACCCTTGTTGGATCGAGAGCGACGTGAGGCTTACGACAGCGCCCCAGGCATGACGAGATCAACCAACTCCCAATACTCCTCGCCTGAGCCCAGGTCACCAGACCTCTCTTCCGTCAACGCCCAACTGTCCTTCTCCAAGGATGGCGGCGGCGGCGGCACGGCATCCGTCATTACGCTCCCGCGCCTGCGCGAGCTGGATCTCCGGCCCTCGAGCCCGAGTTCATCCCTAGCCCGAGTTTCATTCCTCCTCCCCTTCGTCCTCTTCATCCATCTCAGGGGCGGCGGGACCGCGGCGGAGCAGCCTCGAATCCATCGGCACCTCGTCCTTCACAGAGCCCAGGCTCGAACTCGCCTCCCCGCCGGCCTACCGAATCCCAATGCCCCGATCGCGTACCCGGACTCCCTCCCCTCCCCGACCCCGGCGTCTCCCACCATCACCACCACCACCACCACCACTCTCATCCTCACCACCCCACGCCCTCACCTCCCCCGCCGCCTCCAGCACAGGCTGCCCGTGACGGCCCTCCGGACGCCCAACGGCGCCTGCAGCCCCTCCCGCCGGCCCCGCCGCTCCCCACGGGGTCCCGGTGCAACGTCAAGTACACGATCCAGCAGGTCGACTTTATTGATTACTTCCGCGTCGACCACCACCTCTCGTGGAAGGAGGTCGAGGCCAAGTACGCCGCCGTGTTCCCCGAGGACGCCGCAAAGGGCCACAAGCGCGGCCCGCAGGGCCTGCAGGGCGTCTACTATCGCAAGAACAAGCAGATCCCCGTCACGGACGCCGGCAACCTCCTCGTCTTCGACGAGGACGACAACCCAAAGACGTTCCAGTGCGACGTCCGCGAGCAGGGAAAGAAGATGAACAACTCCATCGGCCTGCTGGGCATGCACCCGGAGCGCGCAATCACCTATCCGTGGGTCTCGGAAGAGCACAAGAGGCAGTACGAGAAGATTGGTGAGCCCCCCCCTTTTTTTTTTCATTTTTTTTTCACACACCATTCCAGAGGACGGAGAAGGGGAGCAATGGGCTAACATGCATTCAAGGACGTTCAAGGCAAGCCCAGCTCGACGCCGCCGAGGCGCGGAAAAAGAGGAGACGGGCCATCCAGAACAGCCGTCTCTGAGGTCCCTCCCTCCTCCTGCCCCCTTTTTCTTTTTAAGCCTTACGTTTTCTTTCTTTTTCCTCTCGTTTCTTTTCCGTCTCGCCGGTTAAACTTCTACTCATGATATCCAAACTTACTTTTGCCCGCACCCGCACCCGCCCCCAACCCCCAACCCCCTCCTCTACATGCTTCTCTTCTGAACTTGTCATTTTCTCTTATTTTTATTTTTTTTTGTTTTTCTTTTATTGGAGTCTTTTTTTTTCATCATCAGAAGGGAGTTCTTCGGCTATACACACTACTACTACATCACGAAGGCCAACCAACGGGGGGGGGGTGGACCAGGGAGCTCCGGCTGGGCGGGATGGCGAAGGGTACACTCGGGATTACACAAAAACAAAACAAAGCGTCCGCATCCCAATAGCATTTGTTTAAGCGTATAAACACACAAGGAAGGGAGAGAGAGAGAGAGCCTACCCTGCAACAATACCTCCCCCAAAAAAAAACAGGAAAAGGATGGATGGTCAACCGGAGAGCACCACGGTGCGTGCGCTCTCAAGGAGACTGGTCCATACGCTGTACGATGACCAAGAAGATGACAAGACGTTTGTTTCTCGCGGGTTGGGAGAGTGGGAGGGAAAACTTTTGGCGGGCAAACAGGGCCGGGTCCTGAGGAGGGAGGGGGGGGGGGGGGACAAGCAAACAAGAGGGATATGGGGGCGGCTTGCCCCAAGAGCCGTCTTGTCTTGGCCATCTCTCTCTCTCTCTCCATCATTTGTCACGGGTTCCTATGCTCCTTTCTTCCTTCCTCTCTCCCTCTCCCTTCTACCCCGTCAGGTCACACACGCAACTCTTAATGGGATGGCACGGGAAAAGGGTTTCCGGGAACACGCCGACGATAATAGATGCGCTTTACGAACTGGATTTCGATTTACACCGGGGCCAAGGCCATAGCAATATCCGGGGAGGGGCATACAGCAGCGTATACGGGGACAATGCCAATGACGACAAGGAGTTTTTGACGTTTACTTCTTTTTCTACTTGTTTTTACAAACCTCCCACCCCTTCATCACTGGGAAAGAGAGGGGGGGGAGGGGTGGGCAGGAAGGCAACCACCTACAGGCGGGAAAGAAAACAAAACACAAAAAAGCGAGATACCAACCAACGGCGCCGGATGTGGAAATGGGATTCGACAGTCGCCAACAATGGGCCTTGTTACGACTCCTTTTCTCCACCCATTGTCATTTTCTTCACACGGTGTCTTTTTTCTTTTTTGACAGGGCCAATGATATACGAAAGCGTCTCATGTATTCACAAATGGGTTATGACCAGGGAGGGTAGTGTAAGGCTGGGTGGAAAAGGGGGGGGGGGGGTCCGGCGATGATGAAAGGTTCCCGGATCCGGGGCTAGTATACTTAGGATACCAATCATCGAGGTAAACAATCCATGCAGCAGCTGCCATTCTCGGACTTGCGTCTACCTGATCCAGGTTTTCAAGTGACGGGCGTCGTCGTCGTCGTCGCACAGAAGCCGTCGGGCTGTCGGGCCTCGCACGCAAAGGGAAACCGCTTGCTTGGGACCCGGGGTAGGGGGGTTTTCGAACAAGCACCGGTGATGGATTGCCACTTGGAGATCTCTCCCCTTTGTGCGTCCCTCATGCCTCGACGCGCAAAAAGTCCGGGGCATCGCTCACTTTGTCCAACTGAAACCCGGCACGAAGCAGCCTCGTGGTTGGGGTGTACAAAAGGGGAGGGGGGGGGCTTGTTTTCCCCGAGGCCGCGTTGGGGAAGAAAGAGAAGAAGGAAAAAAAAAAAGGGCGCAAACAATGTGCCACGTTGACGTCCTGCTGGTGGCGTACTGTGTGTCTGTCATCAACTGTAGGGTCATTGTGTTACAGATCCGTGAAGAGATCCTGCAAGCACGTTGGGAAGGGGGTCAGGTTGTGCCTTATCCGGTCTCCAGGTGCTCCGCCTGGCGGCCCATCCACAGAACTGGGTGGGCGGTTTGGGCGGTCTGTTCGGGTTGGTCTTGGGAGAGCGGTGTGTCAGTAGAAGGGTGTTTGTCCGTAATCTCGACCGTACTGACTATAGCGGCCAGGTTGGACACTTACACGGAGACCTCGGACAGCCGATAGGGGCCAAGCCTTATGCAACCAAGGGGCCGTAAGGGGGAGGAGGCTATTTCGGGTCGCATTGCTTACAAGTTGTTTTCTCGACGCAGGAACGGTGAGACGTCATCTTGGCCCATTGTTATCGGATTCGAGAGGTCAATGCGAGCATGGAGGGAGGGAGGGGGGCAGCATGGAGGGGAGAGCGGGTCGGCGTGAGGTGGCGGTGATGAAGAATCTTGGTGGATATGTTGCAGAGGGTCAATATTGGTTTCCTTTCGGCTTCCGTTGCACACGCCCCAAGCAGACCACGAACCGGACTGTCGGACCCCAAGCGTTGTTGGTGGCGCATTTCCCGGGCGAGGGGGGCAAGAGAGGGAGACAAAGAGGGTTGGACCAATGTAGAGGTCCATTGTGCGGTTGGAAGGGCCTTGGCTGCAGTTGGAACCCTGGAGAAGGAGGTGGGGGGTGTTGTTTGCAGCAATGTTTGCTTGCCGTGCTTTACGGATACTGAGTCATATGTAGCATCTAGTGGTAACTGGTGATCACGGCTGGCCTCGTCCATGTGATGGATGCCGTTTCTGGATGTTTTGACAAAAAAGAGTCGGGTAGTGGCACAGAGGCCTGCCCTCGCAGTGTGGCGCATGTTCTCGAAGTTTGGCGAACACGCCTAAAAGGGATGAAGCGTTGGGATGTTTGGGGTTTGGAGGGCCATGCCCCAAGCCCTTGGATGTATCCTTTGCCTCCGGACCTAGGTCCTCCTGACAACCAGTTCCTGTTTCCTCTCTCATCCCTCTAGGCGCAAAGAAGCTCGTACAAACAAGGGGGCTGGTTGGCGAGGATGGTGGACCTCGGCATCTCTGCTTTGAATACTGCGCCAACACGCGATTTCGAGGCTGGAGGCCCGTTGAAAAGCGACGTGCCACAGAACCGACCTTCATCTCTCCGGCTTCCTTATGCTCGAGGAGGAAGATGACCTGGTCGTACGTTTGACATCGTCATCGTCCTCGCATGCGTGCTCCATCATCGAGGATAACAGGCGTGAATGCCTTCTCAAAGGGCCTGCCATCGCGTCGCACTCGGTGTTGACCGTGTCCGTCGTCGACCGCCCATCAATGTTCAAACGGTGGTGCTCTTCCGCATTGGACCAGCAGCGGTCGTGCAGATGCGGCCCCCTTGGAGACCAGGGAGTCGAAACCTTTGAATCTTTAGCATTTGTCATGGGGGCTAAGAGAAGATCTTGGCCTTCCGAACCTGCCAGGGGCTGCGGGTCGCGAAGACCGAGGCGTACGATTACCCGCGGGTCCTATGTTGGTCGGTGTGATGGGTGTGATGGGTGGAGGCGGCAAGAAATGACGAGTCAACCGTTCCATGGCGTTATCGTTGTTGGAAGTGGAAAAGCTGTAAGATTCCGGTCAACTGCGGTTAGCTCGAGTGGAGCGCCCGTCCAACCTCAACCAGAAAAGAGCGAGCTTCGGAGCCAATGGACCATGTTTCCTCAGCACAGTTGCCTCCAACGAAATTAGACCAAAAAGGACGTTGGTCATTGCCTGCAATTACCAGGCTAGGCTGGCACGAAAGGGCCGACAAGGAGGTGCCCCCCCCATCGACTTTAAACAGGGGGCCGCCATGAGATGTGGCGGCGGGGGCAAGTCTTGGTCGACGACTGCATAAGCTCAGAAAGATCGTCAAGAAATGGAGGCGATTGCGGGGGAGGAAGTTGATTGCTCGGCAAGCGTGTACTGTCTTGACAACACCGACTCTCCCATCTATGGACAGGCCCGACCTCCTTCCTCGCCGGGAAGCCTCACAATTGCCATACCGCCGGCTTATACATGTTCTCAAGTCGTCATCGTCATCATCGTATATCCCAACATGTTTTTCATAATCGTTATGCAAATGGAGACTTGGGTTTATCCATGGGCTGCAGCCCAAAAATGTCGTCGGACTTGATCGGCTTGGTGTGATCTTCGGAATCGGCGATAACCTCGCCAAAGAGAAAGGCGTTGCGCTCTCTGCTAATGTTTCCCGAGAGTTTCTTCCGGTGTGCACCTCCGGAGCTCGACTTTGGCATCTGCGGCGGCGACGCGGACTGCGCCGATTGGTCGGGTTCAAGCATCCACGAGAAGGACGACTGGGCAAGGGTTGACCGCGTCGGAATCGGCGGTTGAGGCCGTTCCTTTGGCTTCCTCGGTGGGGTTCCCAGCTTTGGGCTTGATGTTGTCACTGAAGGATGCTCGGCAGGTTTGTCTGCGGGTGCATCTTGCGTGGTGTCCATCGGCTCGGGGAGGGTGGATGCTGGCGATATGGCTTTTCCTTGGTCTGCCAGTGACAGGGTGGATATGGCACCCGCGACATTTTTGGCGGCAGCAGCGGCCTCTAAGGCGGCTTTGCCGCCTGGGTCGACGTCCATCAAGTTGTCTCCTCTTGCTTCTTCGGGTGGCGGACTAGTGAAGCCCTCCAACTCGGGAACCTCGATCGTTGGATCTTCTAGGTAAACCTTCACGAACTGGACCTTGGCGGCAGCCACCTCGACGAGCTCCAGGGTCTTAACCTTGTCGTCGAGGTTGGAGGTGGCCAAAGTTCTGAGGCTTGTGACCGTCTCGTCCAGCATGTTGGCCAGGAGCTTG
Source organism: Colletotrichum falcatum (assembly GCA_019425465.1). NCBI lineage: Eukaryota > Fungi > Ascomycota > Sordariomycetes > Glomerellales > Glomerellaceae > Colletotrichum > Colletotrichum falcatum. The sequence goes on along the minus strand of SWKJ01000008.1, from coordinate 81,433 downwards.
TTCCGTTGCTCCAGCGCGGCAATGTCCTGGGCCACCGAGTCGTCTCCCAGCAGTTGTCTTGCTGTGCGAGATGTGTGGCGTACCTCGTTCAAGCCCTGCATGTTCTTTCTGATGTCACCCATGGCATCGCGTACGGCTTGGTTGATACCGAGCTTCTCGCCTCGCTCAAGCATGCTTTTTGCGGCGCCTTGGAACAGAGCCTCCATCCCACCCTGTTGCTGGATGAACCTGCTCGCCGAGGGGATCGGCGATTGGCCGCCTCTGGTTCGGTTTCTGAAAGAGGAAAATGCCTGACTTATTGGCGTCGTGGGCCGTGAACTAGTTGCAGACTGTGTCGTGCTTGGCATCTTGCCCGTGTATTTCAACAGGAGTGAGACACCCCCGGAGACACCAAGATGCGTTCTCAGGTACATGGCATCGTCCACAAATGTGTGAGGCCCATGAGGGGCATCCGGTGCGGGATACTTGAGTAGTAGTTGCAAACAAACGGAATAGTCGGCCTCGAGCACTGCGGCGAATTAGCCCGGGTACAAGTAAGAGGAGACACATGCCGGAAACCTACAACTCCAACGGATTCTAAGAAGCATAGCAACGCAAATGAGATCTATCAAGCTTAGGGACGGGTCGACAGCAAAAAGGGTATCCCAAAGGACGAGAAGCTCGTCGAACGGAAACTCGCGGCCGAAAAGGAGGCGGATCCATCGACTAAGGAACCGGCTCCGTTAGCACTGGACAGAAGTCTCTTGAGGATTTTGTTTTGCAAATGCTTACATGAGGAAAATCTGCGGCAGGATCTCAATATCCTTCAGGTGGTTGGCCAACTCTGGGTCAACCTTGGCCAAGCACACCTCGTGGATGAACTTGCTCTTCTCGACAATGGCCGACGTTTCGACGCGATCCTTGGACGCGGACGCCAAGGCCGCCTTTGAAACGGAGTCCTTGACTTCGTAAAACGACTTGGCCTTCTCCATGATCTTGGAAAACAATGCAAACGTGTCGTGTTCAACGAAGGACGAGTCGAGCATGCCAACCATGGTCTCATCAGCCGGCTGTCCGCTGGACGCGATGGCTTCACGATCAAGCGCATCTTGATTGACCACGTATGCTATCGGCGCCAGAAGCTCGTGCATACCCTGGCGATATCCTCCGCTGTTGGGATGCAGCTTGCAGTAGACAAACAGCGCGTCAATGATCAATGTTTGCGTCCGGTCTTGGTGGTAGAAGGGCTCATCCGGCAGGCGGCGGACATCCTGCGCGATTTCCGCCCTGATGATCTCGTCTTGACGGACAGTATTCCACGGCGACTGCGGCAAAGTGTGAGCTCAAGGTCAGCGGGGATGAGGGGGGGACACTTCGCGGCACGGACCTCTGGGTCGTCGGTCAGCGGATCAATGGCTACCTTGGCCAGTTCCTCCGGGTGCCTGATGAACTTTAAGAAATGATCTCGACGTTGAGAGTAGTAGGCGCGCAGCTCCGAGACGTCACGAAGCCAGTCTGAGGGGGCGACGTCTTGCAGGAGCAGGAAGGCCTACGAAGCGCAAGTCAGCCCGGTGTTGATACAGCAACCAACTGCCCCCGACTTGACACTGACCTTCCAACACACCGACCTGCAGCCCGTGATGCATGGGCTCGAAGGCCCGTTGTACCTGACTGCATTCTGCAACTCGGAGAAATTCCCGGCATTCTTCAATGTCTCGGCCCATCGCGTCCTGGGAGCCGGGGTTAGTCGGTGGGAAAATGGTGCCAGACGTGTTGCTCCGACGCGCACCGCACTTACTGGGCTTCATCGAGGGTTCTCATCGTGCAGCAAGAAGCAAGGCCTCGGTTGAGGGAGCCTTTTGGACTGCCAAACTTACAGAAGCAACCCGGGATGGCATCCCAGATGGAAACTCTCAAACTCAAAAGCAGCCGCACGCAATGAGACGGGATTAGGTTGGCGATGAGGAGTGTAGTTAGCTGAAGGTGGCTGGAGAGGAACTAGGTAGGCGCCGGTGAAAGCTTGGGCCAAGCCGAGTAGGTACCGCACCTCGTACCCATGAGGTAAGAGAGCGAGCGAGCGTGGCAGCAGGCCAACGGCCAAAGTGGGGCGGAGGGGGTACCTTGGAATCTACGATTACGACCGCCTGCCCAATAAGACAGTGCCCCGCGCCATCGGTCACATCTTCACACCCAGTTGGCAGTTATACATACATTTTTAAGGATTTTGTGGCAACCCTCCCATGTCGGGTATACATCTCTAGGCAGTCCTAAATCGGATATACATCTCGCACCGGTTCTATCACGAGTATTACACGGAGGACAAAGCGAAACTATGAAGTCGCTCAAGTGTCGCACCGAGGTATCCAGTACTCCTCCCTAGAGAACGCCATGAAGATCATCGCTGCCGAGGGAGCCTAGCGTTGGGGGGGAATGCTCACAAGGACACCCCGCGTGCTCTCGCACCGAGACCGCCGATGGCGTCGTCGAGAAGCAGGTCCGCGAGAACGACCCCGTCGGGCGCACCTGGGAAAGCGTCCCCCCCCCCCCCCCCCCCCGCTCAACCGTTCGTCTCATCTACTATTGTACTGTGCTTTCCCTCCGCCTCGACAACACACACACACACACACACACACACACACACAAAATAGTGTGACCAAGAGCGCAGCGCAAAGATTGCACATCTATTTGGTATTCCGTACTCCCTACCGCCTAGACACAGCCGTTCCCCGACCCAACTCCGAAAAAGAATGATGATAAAAAAAGAAGAGAAGAAACCACTCGTTCCGCCCCCCTCCAGTGTTGAATGACCAGCTCGAGTATCACATGAACTACAGAAAGGAAGAAGAAAACGTCTTGTTGCGTCAAATAGCTCTCTCTCTCTCTCTCTCTCTCTCTCTAAGCACGCGCGGTTCCGACTCGAACGGGGATCGGACGAGAAAGCCGTGCTGTCCAAGATTGCTCTTTAGGGTATCTTGACCAAATTTGCTCCGTGGCCCTGAACAGGCCCCAGCTTGCCCCAGCTGCCTCCCAATCAATGCACCATGTCCCTTCCTCCTTCGTCATCACATCATTTGCCTCCTTCAGCCCTCCTCTTCAACCTCCTGGCACCAAGGATGCTCCAGGACTTGGTTGATGTCGTACCTCGCAGTCACATCCCGGTCGAGCATACGCCGCACCAGGTCAATGCTCTCGTCGCTCATCGTCCACGGGACGCGCAGGTCTCGGTCCATGATCTCGTCAATGCTGTAGAAAGGGTTCTCCTTGTAGATGATGGTGTAGAGCAGGATTCCGAGCGCCCACACGTCTTGCTCCCTGCCACCGTATGGCTTGCCCGCGAGCACCTCCGGAGCAGCGTAATCTGTTTCATGGTTAGCTCTCGTCACCTCAATACAAGCAAGCACCGCTCGACTCACCAATGGTGCCCACGAAGACGTCAAAGGGGCCGTTCTTGATGTACGCTGCGCTCCCAAAATCGATCAACTTGATGTTGCCCTCGCCGTCAAGGATCACATTCTCATCCTTGATGTCTCTGTGCACGACCAGGGCCTTTGTATGAAGATGGCCAATGGCTTTGGCAACCTGGACGAAGATGCTCCGGCACTCGGCCTCTTCCATGTTGCTCCGTAGTTCAATGTAGTCGAAGAGGTCCATGCCGGGCAGTCCGTGGGGCACCATTTCGATGTAGTAATTCACGTCGTCCTCAAAAAACGACTCCATCTCGACAATGTTCGGATGTCGCAGGTCGGGACGTCGCAGGTAGTCGAGGACGTGGATCTCGAGAGGCACCGTGCCTAACTTGCGATCCCTCGTCCACGTGTCGACTAGGATGCGTCGCTTCGTCACGTACTTCAAAACCACCTTCTTCTGCGTCGTCGTGTACCTGGCCAGTTTGACCTGGCCGTAGGCGCCCTGGCCCATGTCCTCTATGATTTGGAAATCGTCGATTGACTTCTTCTGCTGGGCCGGCTCGGCCGCTTGGGGCACGAGTGCCTTCTCATGCTTCTTCTCGGTTCGGGGTCCACCAGTCAGCTTCGCAGCGGCCGTCATGGCGACTTCTTTGAGTTGTTTGGTAAAAGTCGACGCTGTCGACGACGACGCTGGGGGCTTGGGTTCGTCGGAATCCGAACTAATCTCGATTGGCGTGTGTGCGGGCGTCTGCCCGGGCGACGGTTGATGCAAGGGAGTCGTCGTTCCAGAGGCCGACGCCGACGTTGCGCCTAAATTGGCCCGGGAAGCGTGCATGTGCCTGGAGTAGGTGATCCAAAGTGCGAAAACTATCTCGGAGTGAGGAATCAAGAACGAGTCCTCGTGGTTTTCTCCACCCTTGTCTTCGTCTTCGTCCTCAATGACTGTCTCCTGGATGACCGTGGGCTGCTGCTTTGCGCTCCTGACCACCCGCATCTGGACGTCGATCTTCAGTTCCGAACCATCCCTGTGTTTACCCGGCAATCCGTCCGGCCGCAGGAAAGTAGCCGCAGCATCTGGGCGGTTCTCCCTGAGGCCCAGAATTGCCGAGGCCCGGCGGAAACTGTGCTCCGGCACCACAATCCCGTCCTGCAATTGCACGCCGTCCTCCTCTGTCAGGATGTGGAGGATTTTCTCGAAACCGGGGACCAGCGAATCAATGGCCATACCGTCGGGCTTTTCGTACCCAAACAATGCACCGCAGAAAACCGAGTTGGAGCTCTGGATCTTTAGTGTCTCGGGGTCCACTACAATGATGCCTGCAATGTGCGGGAAGCTCGAGACGCGCAGTTCTGTCTTGCCCCGAACTTGCTCAACGGTACAGGGAATGTTGACTCTGGCTGGGTTCGGGCATGTGAAGAACCTACGCCTGGCAATCTGCGCAAAGTCCACCTCGCCGGTGCGAGGGTCGATGCCTTGCCGAGGAATGCGCGGTATCAGCTTGCCGATATCGACCCCGCTCTGCAGCGACTCGAAGCCCCAGATCGGTGCTGTGGCCCCGGATATCCTTTGGATGATGCCTTCGTCGTCGAGTTCGATCTGGGCCACGTCCTCATGGATTTCCTCGAGGACCCAAATGAGACCGATCCGCTTCTCCTTGACCCAAAGACTTGCGGAACCTGTGGCACCGTTTCGCTTCTGGATAGGGACGACGTCTCCGCACAGGAGAACACCCCGGGACCGACTGCTTTGGTGTCGCGAAGTTCCTCTGAGTTTGGGTGGGTTCGGGTCTCCGCTGTGCACGGTTTGGGCTTTCCGTGCGACGGCTTTCGGTGGCTGCGATCGCGAGTTAGGCTTGCTCAGCAATTGGGCGGTGATCCCACCCCGCCCGCCCAGAAGCGAAGACGTGGAAGGAGTCGGTGGAGGTACCGTCGTCTTTGGGATGTCTTCTGCCTCTTTGATGACATCCTCGGGGTCCATCTGCAAGAGCTTCTTTTCCAGCCAAGCTCTCCGCTCCTCCTGGACCACCTCCAAGATGCCCATTTTCCGAACCTCTGCCTTGGTGACGCCAAAAACCAAACAGGCAAGATCGTTGGCTGCAATGATCGTCCATGGCGGCTTGGACTCCGTCGTGAAAATGGCCTGCGCTGCCGGGACCCACCTCGTAGAATGCCCATGAACAGCCGGGCCCAGTGCGTTTGGCATGTTTGGCGTGGACAAGGAATGTGGCGTTGTGGGGGATGCGATCGCCTCCTGGTTTGCCAGATACGGTTGCGCCATGGTGTCGATGAGCTGTCGATGGACCGAGACCGGTAGCGTATCCGTCAGTGTCCGCTTCAAGCTGAGTCTCCGGGACGGCGGCGGCGATGTTTTGGCCGTCGTCCCGCTCTCGTTCGTCGGCGTTCTGCTCGAATTTTCTGATTCGTTATCGGCCGCCGGTGGTTTCTGTGTCTCATCTTGTGGCGGCTTCTTTGCAGCGTCTTCTCTGGAAACCGGTGCCTTGAAATGTGTCATTTTGGGAGACGTGCTCGGCGAAGCCAGAGGCTCGGGGCTCGACGTTCGCGGGACGAAGTTGGCTTCAAAGAGGTTCTCCCCGAAACTTGCGGAGGCCCCGTTAGAGGGCCTACGAGGGACTGGTCCATGGACGGAAGGTTGCCGGCCCCGACGAGTTGTGCCCTAGCCAACAGGTCCAACATGTTCTGGGTCTCGACGTCGCCCGTCGCTCGCGCTTGCGCACTTGCCAGTGCGACGTTTGACGGCGAAACGGACCATCCCATCCTATCTTTCATAAAGTCTATGGATCGCTTAAGAACATTCTGCCGGTTATGTATGTATTCTTCGGACTGATGAGCGAAGGAGAAGGAGTGTAATGACTCGGAAGGGAAGCGGGAGAGGTCTTCGGAAAAATTGGGTGATGAGGGGTGCGAGCTGAAAGGCATGCCGGGAGGGTTCACAAGTAGCGTTGTCATGGACGTCGACCTTGACAGGCCGATCGAGGAGCTTCTGGATGCGGGGTTCGAAGGGGCTCGCGATGAGGGCTGTTGTCGGATGCGACGCAGTCCCGATAGGCCAAGGCCGTGGTCGTGGTCCGTTACGATGGAGGATCTATGGCTAAAAGAAGACCAGTCAGCGACAATGCCTCGAGCGACGTTGGATCGCCATGTGATGATTCATCCGCCACCGAGTGACTGTTCCGGTGATGCACTTGCACCCGTGACATACATTTGCTTGCCACCCAGTGGAGGTAAAGCGAAACAAAAAGAATCCATTCATGCATCATCCATCGCCAGCTCTTTCAGATACGCATCCTCCACGTCATGTTGAGAGTGGATATCCCACTTGGGATCATTATTTCATCCCTTGCAGGCTACAATGCGCCCACATGGACGCCGCGGGCGCCCCGTCCTCCTAAGCATTGTGTTTCGTCGCCGAGACGGCCGTCTTGGCGACTCAAATCAGAGTTCTACAACAATTGGCAAATTCGCTGTCGAACCGGCAGCCTTGCCAGATCGGTAGAAACGTATCGGGGAGTATCCAAAGGTGAGACCAACCTTGACATCGCATCGCCGCCATCCACGACCGAGCCGGCATCGAAGGAAAAGCGCATCCGGCCGAGGTTGGCGTTGTTGTCGGTAGTGACTTCGAGGTTCCCGGTGCTTCGGTTCTTTGGGAGCTGCAGCTGGGTCGTCGGGGTCCGGCTCCTTCCCGAGGCTCTTCATGGTGTTTGTCGGTGCCTATAAACCGTGGGAGAGGTCTAGGTCAGAGAGGCCGAGACGATTCGAAACAAGGAGGGGGGTTGCGCGGCCGGGGAAGACGTACCATTGTTGTGAGGTCCCCCATGCGGCTGTAGCATAATTGGAAAGAAGAAATAGCAGTCGATTCGGATGATTGTCCTAGGGAATAGAATATGTGGGCAGGATGCGGATTCGACGATGCAGGTTCGGGTTCGGCGGGGTCGAGTCGAGGAGCGGAAGGTCGGTCTAGCAGGTATTGAACGGTGGTTCGGCTCTGCTTTGTCTGGGGCGGTCGGCGGCGAGGGAGAGAACGAATGAGTGGTGCCCGACAATTGGTGGTGCTTGCTGAGAGGTGCAAGGAGTTGTACGACGGTGGCTGTTCCAGCTAATGTAATGGGCAATGAGGTACAAATGCAAAAACTCCCACAAGATGCACCACCTCTGTAGGTAAGGCGAGGAGAGATATGGGCGGGAGCCAGAGGTGAGGTAGATCGGGTTCCAATAAGCAAGGTTTGCCACAAGGATGAGGGTGCGAGTGTTTTGGCCCGAGGAATGGTGGGAGAGAGGGGAAAGAGAAAAAAAAAAAAAAAAGACCGTTCGGTCCTTTTTTCGCTAGTGGTCCGTCCTGTGCAAACAAACAACAAAAAGGGCGGCGAGGGACCGGGGAGAGAAACAGAGAGTCTGAGGAAGAATCGATGAATGATCCGACAACAAACAGTTCCGAGGTTAGCGGCGATGGTGAGGGTAGTGGTGGTGTTGGTGTTGGTGGTTGTGGTGGAGGGGAGTAAGGTGGACGTGAGCTCGTTAGCAGCAGCAGCAGCAGCAACAGCAACGGCAGCGGTAACGCAACGGCAAAAGCAAGAGCGTAGCAGACCCGATGGGAGACGATGAAGCGAAATGCCTCGTCTTTTGCAACTGGTTCTGGTTCTGGTCCTCCAGGTCAAGGCCCAGTCCGGTCCGAGTGAACTCACCGAAGGGGCAAGGAAAGGGAACGTGAGTCGTCTCGCGGTCCTGTGCTAGTGCCACCTCGGTGCCAGCGCCAATACCACAAGAATGCCAATGCCAATGCCAATCAGTGTCAGTGCCGGCGTCAATGCCGCAACCGGACGTCCTCTGGCTCGCTTGCTCTCTCTCGCTCTCTCTCTCTCTCTCTCTCTCTCTCTCTCACTCACTCACTCACTCTCGCGTTCGTTCAGTTCACTTCGGTCCTGCCCAACTCCTTCTGTTCTCCCGCTTTTTCACTTGCTCATCCACACTCTCTCTGTGCTGGGCTGTGCCGTTGACAAGCGCGAGTGTCAAGAGTCAAGTATGTAAATAAACAGGGCCAAGCAAGCCGAGCGACTAGCCTTACACCGAGCAGCCCACCACGTGCGCCCGGCCTCGTGAGAGGATCGTCTGCCGTAAGCGTTCAAAAATGGCACAAGGCTGGCTTGAGAAGTGACAGAAGCCTGGAGGCGGGGGGAGGGTGGTTTCAGTCTCGATGTCTTTAATTAGTGCACACGCAGCACAGTGTTGCCGCAGGTGCTTGCTTGTCCGTAATGTAGTTAGGGTCAGCGACGGACGAGACCTCGATAGTTGAGAAGTGCCCCCTTGTCAAACCCAAACAGCAATGCGGAGGCTCGGGGTTAGCAGCGGGCGTCAGGTCACGGATGGTGGCGGGCGGCGGCGGCGGCGGCGGTGTGTTGGCGACGAGGAAGATAGCACGAGCTCAATGTCACCTTTGGGACTCAAAGAGGGAGGGAGAGACGAGTCTCGCTCTGGGGACGTCGATGGTTGGTGAAGTGAGGGGGGAGGGAGCAGAGGAGGGGAAGATGTCAATGTATGAAGAGAGGGGAAGAAATGCAAGAAAGAAAGGGAAGCGGGATAAAAAAAAAAGTCCACTCTACCGGCTGTTCTAGTGATCGAAATTTTTGAGATGCATCTGTCCACAGCTTCGAATTAATAAACTACCACCAGCCAGGTATTCTGCGTCTGCACATGTGTGTGTCCCAGTTGCCTCACCAAAAACCCTCTCTTCTCCTATCAGGAGGAAAAACCCCGGAAATTCGCACCGAGGGTACGGATACTTACCTATCCAGTGCGGTCCCTCTCGAGGTCGCACAGGTATCCGTACATAATAATAAAAACAACAATAATAATAATAGCGGAACTTCGCACGTCGTAATACTGCTTTCTGCAATTCCGGGTGGGCACACAGCACGAGTTACAGGCTTGACTCGTAGGGCCTCGAGGCCATTGTAACCACCTACACTGATTGGAGCGTTTCGCTTCGCGGCACTGGGGCCCGAGAGAGGTATGAGGAGGGGCATGCCGGGGAGGAACACTACAGTACGTACGATGCACAATCCGTACATACATAGGTACCATACACTATCCAAACTGGAGATGCATTCCGCAGCCGGCCCAACGGTGGAACCCTCTTGTTGATGCTGAGCGGCCGCGCCGGCTGTGATATCCCCGGGAAGGGGGGCGGTTCCACGTTCGAGAAAAAGGGGCTGGAGATCCCGGGATACGTCACAGTGCCGTGACCACGCCCGGCGGTGACATACTGGCCGAAGGCCGTCGCTATACAAGCAGCCATCGCATCATCCCCATACCGGCACGAGGTTCATCGCCACCGCCCAAAGCGAACCTTTTCGTTGGGGTGCCGGCTGCCTGCCACCACACCTGACGGGACGGGACACCGGACGGAAGCATCCCCGTCGCCCGCCCCATTTGCGCGCACACCGACACCCGACAAGACAGACCCCTGCCGACGACAACCTTTCCATCAAGACAACGCGGCTTGCTAGCCAGGAAGTCGCCTGGGCTCAGACCGGTGTGGAAGTGGTTGACTCTGCAAACGATACGGCTGTGTGCCATCCTGACGGGTTGAGGCCTACAAAACCAGACGCACAGTCACGACGGCCTCGATGTGCACGACTCGTGCGATGGTCACTACGCGTGTCCAGCCTGCCATGTGCACGTTTGCCAGCGCTGCAAATGGGCGCTGGCCCATTACTTCACCGAGACTGTCCTGTTGGCAGCCGATTTGACGACATGGGCCGCGTCTGGCACATCCGGCGGTCACGGGAGCCTACGGCCGCCATGCTGCTGGTTTCAAGGCGTAAAACATGCCTGCAACGGTACAAGGCCAACCCTTCTTTGTCGCTTGGCTCGTTGCACGGTATCAACGTTCCAAGGCCGTCTCCGTGGCGCAGTTAGTCGTCCTGGCCACGAGCTCAACGAGTTGTGGTATTCCGAACAACGCAGGCAACATCCCCTTATCTTATCATTGTCCTGTTAGAAGTCGCGGCACGCGGTCGGCGCCGAGGCAGGGCGAGAGGTCAAAAAGATGCATGATGGTGCCCGGAAAAGCTGGATTCAGTGACTGTCAAAAGACGACTCCTTTGCAGGACGGCTCGGGCATGTTTGAGACGGGTGGATCTCATGATCCCGAGGGCGTTTTGAGGAAAGGTGTCGCGTGGCTCGCCGCTTGCTACGTCCTTATCTTTCCTACCCGAGTCGGCTGATGTGTGGTCATATTTAGGCTCCGGAGCTTCGGCGTGAAAAGTGTCAGCCGATCGGGCCGGTCTGTGTGCTGTCGTGCTAGAAGTGCGCTTGATTCAGAGGGCAAGGCTGGCACACCAACCAAGAAACGGCTTGAAAAGAGCCGTAGTGTCAAGAAACACCATGTTGAATCTGGATGGAAATCTGCCAAACGGCTGCGTCAGAGACATGTACTTGGCAGGCATGCATGAGGGCATCGAACGGAGGGTTCTGCTCTCTGACGACAAAGCGCGGCAATGCCAGCTCCCCAAGAAAGGAGTGCGGCGAAGATGGCCACGGAAATAGGTAGGTTGGAGACGGGTTCGATTGTTGCAGGTCTCTCGTCAAGGCGGAGGAGGCAGAGACGGGCCTGCTCAAAAGGTGGCATTCGGGTTGATGCTGAGGGACATCGTTTCTGTAGCACTGTAGGTAGGTAGCCAGCCAATGGTCGCTTGGTTGCGGCATGGATGGGACCGAGGATGACGGATCTCAATACCGCCAACGTGCCTTCTTCTGGTCCGTTTCGCCAGTTTTGGGTGAATAGGTTTCTCTTCTCTTTTCAAGGCGGGCGAGCTACTGGCTTCACCCCACACCGTCGGACACTTCAGATGGAAAAGCGCCTGATATATCTGTCGGCGAATCAGGCAGCACAAGTGCCGATACATATCTACCTAGGTAGGTAGGTAGGCCGCTACGAGGCATATGTACCACAATGTTTGTAGGTAGGTATGCCGATGAGACGGAGAGACGGCGCCGCAATCGTGCAAATCCCCCAATGAGTGGTGATGGTAGACTAGCGGGTGGCGGTTCCGGGGTGCAAATCAATACCCGCCCAGGTGCGTCTGTGGCAGCAGGGAAAGCCCAAGGGTCCAGCGAACAGCGCTAGCGAGTCTCAGAAGAGAGACAAACAAAGAGAGAAACGTTGAGGGGACAGGATCCGAGGTGTACACGACCATGTATGTAGGTAGGTACGCTATCTACATACCACCTACCGGTAGATGGGTCGGATGCTCAGGTCCCTGCTTAGACATTTCTGGAGGCGGAGGACCCTGCGGTGAGCTGCCTAGATAGGTAACTGCACGCATTACAACTCGTCGACGACCCGTTGTCCATGCAGTACGATGCGAGTGGTTTCGACGAGCACGGTGTTTCTGGCGGTTTAGTACCTGGCCTTGCATCATTTGACCGATCGGATGGCGGGATTAGGGCCGGCGATGGTGCCGCAAAGAAAGATGAGGACGGTGACTTGGACAAGGGGGTCTTGGAGTGTCAGTCAGCGACGATCTGACTGGTAGCCCGTGGTGGGGTTTCGATCCTCCCAGGTGCCCCATTATTTTCTCGTCAGCGACCTCAACGATTGGTAGCTGAACAGATACAGTAAGGTAGGTAGTGTACGGATACTCCGTACTCCGTATCCGTACTATGTATGTATGTATACAGTCCCTCGCCCTTTCCCTTCGTCCTTCCACGGGCCCCGCATCATGTGGGTCAAGTAAGAGGGTAAAAGAGGTACGAATGCATAGTACATTACCTAGGTATATGATGTAGGTATCTTTTTGCGTATCGGCCGCCGGTAACGACTTCACATGTATCATTCGCCTCCCCGTCCCCTTGGACAGGTGGAATCCAGACCAATCATTCTCTGGGTCGGTGGTCGGTGGCTCTTGCTTCCAGACTTTTTCCGTCGCAGTGCCACTTCCCAGCTTCAGAAAGAAAGGTCTTGCTTGGGCTGAGCTGCCACGCTGCCAACCTAGGTACCACTTACCTACCTAGGTAGGTAGGTAGTCTATGTACTACCTAGGTATGTATAGAGAAAGGCGGGTAAGACGAGGCTGGAAGCTGCATCCTCATCCGTTTTGGCCCGTACATACCTAGGTAGGTAGGTAGGTAGGTAGGTAGGTACACTACCCAAGGTACCTTGTGCTTCTCAGGTCATGCTTGGCCCAAAGCAGCCGAGATGCCCATGGTCTTGTCAGTTTTTGGGGGGCCAGCGGATGGCCAGAGTCAGAGCCCGTCCCGTCGTCCAAGGTACACCCCGATGATTCGGAGTCATAGGCAAGACTGGCTTCTTGTGCCATCGACCGTCAGAGTGATTAAGCGAGTCGTAAACTGCCAAATAGGTGTTGGGGTGGGGGTGGTGAGAGTCGTGCATGGCGGGCCGGGATCCATCCATCAGTGCCAGTCGACAAGAAGAGGGAGGGACCCTGTTTCGCCGACCTGGATGGAGGGGGAGGGGCATGGCCGTTTTGTGCATCCGGCCCAGAGCGCGTTTTAAGCTTCTGTTGCTGCTTCCCGTACCCTTCCTTCAGTGCGGTGCGGTGCGGTGTGTGCGAGCGCGGTCGAATTTCGCCCAAAGGTAGGTATGTAGGGTAGGTAACCGCTTGTTTCCCTCTTTTATGTTTCTCATCTTCCATTCGTCTTCTTCCTCTTCTACTTGTTTTCTTCCTCCTCCATTCCCCTCCGTCTTTGCTCTTACTTTCTCACCTCCTCACTCTCATCTCTTGAACTCGTAGCCGTCTTATTCCTATCTTCTCCCCCCCCATCTCCCCCGACCCTTGCTCGTGTGACCTGTCACCAATAACCAACAGGCCATGATATCTTGAGCTTCCGTGTGCCATGTGCTCCGCCCCAACCCGTAAGGTCCCCTTCTTCCAGCCTTCCAGGGCTCCACCCCCGCTACTTGCACCGGCTGACCTCCATTATCGATAGCCGGCTCACACCCGTTTTCATAGCAGATCCTACAGAACCCCTGCCCACCCCTCCGCTTCTGCCCTCCCTTCCCCTCCAAGAGATAGAGAGAGCGAGCAGCGAGCCAGCATTCAAGACCGCATCTTCTCCCCGATTATTCGCGCTCCATGCCTCAACCGCTTTTCTAGAGAGGCCTGGTCCGTTTCTCGAGTTGTCTCGAAAAGAAATATTTGCCCCCGTCTCTCCAACACACGGACTATGAACTAGGGCCGTTCGTTCCGCCGCCTGTCTGGAGCGCTTTGTCCTCATAAGGCTTTACGAAGTAGATCTTCGAGCTCAGCTTCACATTGCCCCGCGCCACCCAACCTACACGGAGAATACGGAAAAGGCAGCGCTGCCCTGAAAGCCGGAATTAGGCCCTCGAGTCTACTGTTAATTCTGTAGTAGTCCCGGAGCCTATTGATCCCACTCCAGGTCGACATTTTGTATATTTTCTTCGCCCCAACCATAGTAGTCGAATCTCCAACATGTCCGACAATACCGAGACCCCCGCGGGGCCTACCCACATGGAAGTGGTTGACGAACAAGGCCCCGGTCTCCCCACTTCACCTACCAAGACCAAAGGCCGCCACCTTGTGCTTTGTGGTGTGCAACGAATACCGTCCTCGGCTTCGCTGTCCAGGACCGGCCGTACGAGATCGCACAGCAGTCCCCAGCGCGGGCGAGGAAATGCTTCCTGCGTGAGCTTGGCAGGACCTTCGACCTCCGCAACTTCTATCGGTGGCGATTCTTACTTTCCCGCCGGACTAACAACATCTGCTAGCGCCAGCGCCTCGAGCTCGGTTCCAGGAACACCCTCGAGCGAAACTATCCAGTTCGTGGGTATTGACGGCCGCCTGGCTATCCGACGAGTCGACAATGTCTTTCCCATGTCGCAATCACCGGGGCCTCAGACCGTTGGGCTTCCGTCCGATATGCGGACGACGAGCAAAACCCAGATCGCAAACCCGGCGGTTCCCAAGCGTGGCTTCAACTTCTGGGAGAACATGCCTCACGAGATGCGTGTGCACATCTTCTCCTACCTTACACCCAAGGAGCTTGTACGAGCTTCGCGCGTTAGCAAGGTGTTCCACAAGATCTGCTTCGACGGGCAGTTGTGGACATCCTTTGACGCTACCGAATTCTACCAGATAATTCCCGCCGAGTCGCTCGCCAGAATCATCGTTGCTGCCGGGCCTTTCATCAAGGACCTGAACCTCAGAGGCTGTGTCCAGGTCGAACACTATAAACGGGCCGAGGTGGTTGTCAAGGCCTGCAAGAACCTGGTCAACGCCACTCTTGAAGGATGCCGCAATTTCCAACGCAATACGCTACACAGCTTGCTGAGGAGCAACGACCAGCTCGCCAACCTCAACCTGACTGGGTTGACAGCAGTGACCAACATGTCCTGCAAGATCATCGCCGAGTCGTGCCCTCAGTTGGAGACGTTCAATGTGTCGTGGTGCGTCCACATGGACGCACGAGGCATCAAGGCAGTGCTCTTGGGGTGTCCCAGACTAAAGGATCTGAGGGCCGGAGAGGTTAGAGGTTTCGACAACCTAGAAGTCGCCGATACCATCTTCGAGACAAACAATCTCGAAAGGCTAGTCTTGAGCGGCTGCGCCGAGCTCAACGATCGCGCGCTCAAGATTATGGTCCACGGAGAGGACCCCGAGATCGACATCCTCACCGACCTACCCATCGTTCCCCCGAGGAAATGGCGCCACCTCGATCTCAGCCGCTGCTCCCGCCTCACGACTCAGGGGGTCAAGGCTTTGGGATGCAACGTCCCCGATCTCCAGGGACTGCGGCTGTCCGGTTGCACCGCACTCACAGACGCCGCCCTGGAACCCATCTTGGCATCCACCCCGCACTTGACACACCTCGAGATGGAGGACCTGTCAGATCTCACCAACAGTCTCTTGTCGGAGCACCTGGCCAAGGCTCCCTGCGCGCGGTGGCTTGAGCACCTGTCCATCAGCTACTGCGAGAACCTTGGCGACAGCGGCGTACTCCCGGTCGTCAAGAACTGCGTCGGCCTCCGAACCATGGAACTCGACAACACCCGCATCAGCGACCTCGTCCTCGCCGAGGCGGCTTACATGGTCAGCAACCGCTCCCAGAGTATTGCGGCGAAGCCGAAACCGCGGGTCGGCCTGCACATGGTCGTCTACGACTGCCAAAACGTCACCTGGACCGGCATCCGCGAGGTCCTCTTCCGCAACGCCCAGACCAAGCCATCCATGTCCGAGACGGGCAAGTGCACGTACTCGACTGAGGCCGTCAGCCTCAAGTGCTTCTACAAGTTCCAGATGACCGTCGACGAGCACATGAAGCGCGTGCTCCGAGGCGACCTCGCCGCCGCCAACCGCCTCGAGCGCCGATGGGCCGACTACATGCAGGCTACCGAGGAGGCGGGGACCGCCGGCGCCGGCCATCGTCGTCGCAGACGCAGAGCCCGCGAGGCGCAGATCCTGCATGCAGACGAGGAAGAGGGCGGTAACGGTGTTCGCCGGCGGGGCAGGACAGTTGGGTCTTGCACCATCATGTGAGGCGGTTGACTCGCTCTCTACGAAGCCCTCGGAAGTGTCGTAACGAGCACTTCCACGCAGTCTCCCTGGGGAGCAATGCGTTCAATTTCTTTTCATTCTTTTCATAAACTTTTCTTTTTCTCTTTTGAGCCGTGTTGGTATATTTACGTGAGGGCGTTTGGAGCCACCCGCATTTCCGTTGCTAGACTTGGGGTGCATTGCCATTTCTCTCCGTTCGTAACGGATGAGCTCAGGCGTCTCGCATCAGGACAGGCGTCACTTGATCTGGTCCCTCTTCTGTGCTTGCTTTTCGTCTTCTTCATTATCTTCTTCTTCTTCTTCTTCTTCAGAAGCACTCTGAACCTTTCTTTTCATCCGCCCTTCACGGTGTTCTGGGAGGTCGGGCTTGGGACACTGGTCCAGACGAGACGGGTATTTCCGCGATGGATCCGAGGGTTTGCCCTCCATGATGTGCGAAAGAGGAAAGAGGTTGCAAGGCACTCGCGCCTTGGAGGCAGTGTCATGTACTTATCCTAGAACTTGGGGGTATCGTGGCTAATTCAATGGCACGCACGTCACATTGTCCGCATAGGCGACCAGTCCCAGAATATTGCGTGAAAAAGAGAAAAAATCACCCAATCGCACCCACACCCACCCACCCGATGGATCGAGACACCGTCTTTGCTGCGGGGAATATGCAGCTTCTGTCATACAATCGTGCGCTGCCCAACCGCACCAAGCAGGTCCGCCCGGCGTGCTCAATCGGCGCCGTGCTGGCGGATATACCGACGGATCCTGTCCTGGAAGACGTCGTCCTCGTCGCGCTTCTCGTCGCCCTCCATGACGTACATGTCATCGTCCTCGTCCTCGACCAGGTCGCGGGAGTCGAACTCCTCCTCGTCCGAGGCGTTGGCGTTGCGGAAGAGGTAGGCGTGACGGTCGTACTCGTCCTCCGAGTCGACCTCGTCCTCGGGGTAATCCGCCGTGTAGTGGTTCTCGGCTGTGAGGCCGCGCGCGTCAGCACGTCGAGACACTCTGGACCGAGCCATTCAAGGTAAAAAAAAAGGGGTGGGGGGGGAGAGGCAGACTTACCGTTTTCGTCCTCTTCGTCGTAATCGTCCGAGTCGTCGTCGTCGTTGCCGTAAAACAGCTCCAGGTCCTCCTGCGTGTCAAACCTCAGCACGCCAATCTGCTCGGGCGGGATCTCGGCCAAGACGGGCTTCGAGGGCGCCAGCTCGTACACTTCGATGACGTAGTCATCGTCGCTGCTCTCGTCTTCGCCGCCGCTCGCCTCGGCCATCTCCTCGTCGCCGCGGCCGCGGCCGCCACCGCCATCGAGCTCCTTCGCCAGCTCGGGGTGCCGCTCGGCGAAGCGCTTGGCGGGCGCCTTGGGCTTGAAGCGGGACGGCGACGCGGGCGGGTTCTCCATCGACTTGAGGTTCAGGCCGATCTCGTGCAGGACCCACTGGTCCATGTCGGCGGCGATCTTATCCAGGTCCTGGGTGGGCGCGGCGCTGGGCATGGGTCTGCGGTCCGCTTCGACGCTGGGGCCGCGGGCCGGGGCGGGCGCTTCGCGAGGGGCCTCTTGGGCGCCGGCTTGTCCTCCTCCGCGGACGCGGGGGCGGCGCCCTTCTTGTCCGCGTCGAGCTTGTCGAGCGCCCTCCGCGCGCTCTTCTTCTTTCCCCGCTCCACGAAGACGGCTGTGCCGTAGCGGCCCCGTTTCATGACGCCGCCACCGGCCTTCAGTATCGTGCTGCCGCCGGGGGAGCTCATCGCCGACCTGGACATGTGGAATCGTCTCGGCTCGACGGCCGGGGTCGTTGGGCGCGGCGGCCCCGCGGCGGGGTCTACGTTCGCTGCGGACGGCACATTGCTCGACGACGCCGAGGGATTGCTCGAGGTCGGGGGCCGGCGGGGCTAGAGATCTCGTCGCCGGGCTTGGACGTCTGGATGATAGGCTTGGCGTGGGCGGTGGCATGCTGGGCGGCGGCGGCGGCGGATCTGGCGTTGACCTTTGCCAGGCGTCTTTGGTAGACCCAGCTGCTGCCGGCCAAGTGCCTCTTGGATCCCGGCTCAAGCTCTGTCGTCTGTTAGTTAGGAGTGTGGTCCCCCGAGGGAAACAGTTGAGAGAGGGGGGAGTCGCACGAAGGTAGGTGACGGGCGCATCCTCATCGCCCCGCTTCCGCTTGATGTGGATCAGTTGAGGAGGGGCAGACATGGTGGGCGAAAGAGGTAGAGAAGTTGCTTGGTGCGGGGATACGGAGAGAAGAGAGACAGAGTTTGTTGGGCGCTATTGAGATGGTCCTGAAGAAGGGATTTGCTAGGGAAGTCGGAGCTGCGACCCCTGGTTTGTGGAAAGCTCTGCCACGTCGCAATTCATGCGGTGACGACGACGTGTGTGTGTGTGTGTGTGTGTGTGTACCGGTATGGGGTTTTTTTTTTTCTCTCTCCCTCTTTCCTTTTTGCGAATTGTGGATTTTTCTAGAAGCCTCCCGCTTGACCACATGTCGAAGACGAAGGTCAGATAAAGGCTACCTTATCATGAGGTTACATCATTGGCTAAGAGCTCCCACCGCCTCCGGCAGAAACAACCTAGGTCCGGGGATGGCCCCAGACGGTGGCTTTCACTGCCGAATGGAGACTGGGACGGCGAGGAAGCCCCGCCATTCCCGAACCAAAGTTGAGCTTTCCGCCTCCTAGTATCCGTACCTACCCAGGTACTAGGTATGCAATGCTGTGTGTGTCCCGCAGATACTGCAGCCAATTGAACTCCGAGAGACATTAACATGACATGTTGGCGGGTAGATTCAGAGGATAATGCAAGCAAAGGTGCGGGCCTAGAGAGGCATCGTGGAGCGACACATGTGACCACGCACGCAGCGTTTTGCCTTGGCTGAGCATGGCGGAAACGGTAACTGTCTTCCCGGGGACCTGCAGTCGACCGGAAGACGAATCTGGTTGAGAATCGGGATTTGAACGTTTGCAATTTCTCATCGTGTATGCAGTACGGATACACCAGATGGAAAGCCGGGCTCGGTGGCCGGCGGAGCGTTGGTGTTGGGTGCAGCCTCGGCAAAGCGACTTTGCAATGATACAACAGATGAGGAGATGGGGAAAGGAACTGCCTTTCACTATCAGTCGACTCTGCGAAGCATGATGGAGGTGGCTGACGGTCTGGTAGTTTCTTCCACTGGGGGGGGGGGCGCCAACAACGATTGAGCTTGGGGCCGCCGGCGGCTGCTGTGGAGCTTCGTGGCTCGTGCGTTGGTGGAAAGTCTCCGATACTTTGGAACGATGAGCTCCCAGGGCCAATGGGCATGTCCCCGCGACCTGCCCCCTGCCTCCGGCCAGCAAGCATCAGGGATGATGACGCAGCAGGCATGCCGACGCCGAGATGGAGTGCCTATTCGTGCTTACCTACTACGAAGTACGTAGTAACGATGACCGGGGCGCTGATAACCCGCTACTCATGCCCAGGGTGCTGATGTGCAGTGGTCGTAGCTCGCTCTCGCACCTCGCGCATTGCGTTGGGGAAGTTGCCCGCTAACAAAACTTGTATCAAGATGTGGACGGCGACTGTTCGGGGGGGGGGCAGGGAGCTTCCGCAATGCTGTAATTTTGTCTCGTGCCTCACAACAGAAACATACCTCTTTGGGTTTGTGTTTGTTCGTCCCAGTATCCGTACCACTATCCGTCCATCCGTACGGACGGCATAACACCCCTTGGCAGCTCCATCAGCTCAACACGTCCAAGTTTGCAGGTAGGTAGGTAGGTAGGCAATCACCTAGTTGTCTGGCCAAGCATGGCAGGTACCTCGTCCGAGCTTCTTCCTCCATCTAACCCTTCCCAACCTCAGTCTCCTCAGTTCCCCAGTCTTCTTTCCCTCCGGATACCCAAGGCACCCCCCCAACGTTTGGTAAACTAGGTATGTCACATACCGACTAGGTACCTACCTAGGTATGTAGTCATGCAACGAACCCCCCCCCCCCCCCCCCCCCCCTGTGCTACTGCTTCCCTGTTGTGAGCTGCTTCCTGCGCTGCAACTCCTCCCCCCACCCAAAACAAGATCATCGTCTCTTGAACTCTGCTATCTGAGCTTACTTCTCGCTCCTCCGCTCCAAACGACTTGTGTGTTGTTGTAACTTCTTCTGTCTCCTCTCTCTTACCTACCTATCTACCTTGCCATACCTCGGCAGATCCGGCTCGTTCCATCAAAGCTGCTTCACTCGCATCAGCAGGTAGCCCGACTCTTCCTCGTTGCGTGAAACACTCCAACACGGGAACTCCACTCCGGGATTCCTCCCTGCAAGAATTGGTTTGCGTCGCCTCTTCCTTTTCCTCCAATCAAGGTTTCGTCGCCCAGAGACAGTCGCATTCGTCAGCGTGTTTCTCCTTCCCCTTCCTCTTCCCAATCCGCCACTCTTACGTCAAGGTACCCTTCTCAAGGGGTTTTCTTACCCGTGCTGACTGGAAGTGTGGTAGAGGGGAAGTCACAGAAAGGCTCACCTTCCTCAACACTGCCCATCTTATCGACTTGGCCGAGCGACAGCAGCTTGCTGAGCTCCTTGGAGTACCTAGGTACATTGCCGCCGACACCAGCATCGACAATGGTTTCCGTAACCATCACGTACAAGAAACCCGGCACCCAGCCTCCCATCTTCGTCGCCGGCTCCTTCTCAGACCCGCAATGGCAGCCCCAGGAGATGCAATTCACCACTGAGGACGGCGGAGAACACACCTTTCAAAAGAACATTGAGGTGCCGCCCTGCTCGCAGATCCAGTACAAATTTCGAGTTGGTCTGGGTGACTGGTGGGTTCTTAACGAAGACGCCCCTACAGGTAACTTCTCTCTATTGTTTTCTTTCCAATGGCAATGGCTAACATGACGGCACCTTGCAGTCACCGACGCATCTGGAAATCGAAACAATATCCTGATAGCTCCGGAACCCCACGAGGACAAACGGCCGAACGGTGACAACGGCCAAACCTCTTTTGAAGCCCCCGGAATCATGGACGCGTCCCACTCTGCTGCTGCCTCAGCGGCCACTCAGCCCGAGCCTAAGCCCAAGGCTGTAGACCATCTCAAGGATGAGGAGCGGCAGAGGCTCTCATCGACACCAATCGAGAAGGTCGCAGATACCGCTGCAGAGGTCGCTGACAGCGCCGCGAAGCTTGATGCCGAAGAGGATACTACTTACCCTGAACTACCTTCCAAAGGTGTGAGTCAGCTGAAGGATGAGGAGCGGAAGAGACTCTCGTCGACACCAATCGAAAAAGTCGCAGATACCGCTGCAGAGGTCGCCGATAGCGCCGCCAAGATTGATGCCGAGGAGGACAAGACGCACCCTGGGTCCGAACCACTTTCCAAAGGCATGAGTCAGCTGAAGGATGAGGAGCGGCAGAGGCTCTCATCGACACCAATCGAGAAGGTCGCAGATACCGCTGCAGAGGTCGCCGACAGCGCCGCGAGGCTTGATGCCGAGGAAGACACGACTCGCCCCGAACCACTTTCCAGAGGTGTGGACCGGCTGAAAGATGAAGAGCGACGGCGTCTCTCGTCGACGCCCATTGAACAGGTTGCTAGCGTCGCCGCCGAGGTCGCTGATAGCGCCCAAGCGCTGGATGCTGACAAGGTGGGAACTGCCAAAGTATCAAGCTCCCAAAGACTCCGCCCATGGCTGACATGCTGCACAGTATTCCGAAGATATCGATAACGTGGATGACGGCTCCACGCCTCTGTTTGCCCACGAAGCTCTGGGACCTTACGAGTCTTCGGGAAGCGATGAAGATGACGCTTCGAAGGGACTTGATCATCACGGTATCGTAGACTATGACGTCGACAAGTACGATTTGAATGATCCTACGTTAGAGCGCTGGCCCTCGAACCGCAGCGGCATCATCGACGCCGTGCGCAAGGTCGAAACCGGACTCAACGAGGATCAGACTAGCTTCCATGGCGCACCCCTATCACCCATCATTGGCTCCCGAAAAGCCGGTCTGGATCAGTACTATGAAGAAGCCGTTCTCTCTTCAGGACCCTCTAGCCCAACTTCTAACAAGAGACTCGAATTGCCTAGAAGATCCAATGGCTCAATGGTATCGGACAGATCGCTCCTGTCTTTGGTATCAATCGCTGAAGAGGACAAGGAAACGCCGACTGCCGAGGAAGCCGACTTCGACGACGACGGTATGGTGCGGGTTCCGAGCCCGGCTGTACGACCCACACCAAGCGCCTTGACATCCCCCGCGAGCGACGAGGACGAAGGTGTCGTTATGAAGGGGTCCAAGGCCAAGTCTTGGAAGAGTTCGGAGTCAGCAAGGTCGGAGTCGCCGCACCTCAATGGCGAGTCCAATGGCAAGCATGCAATGGACGACGAGCCGCCCGAGGCACCTTTGGCACAGCCAGATGGCCCCAAAGCCCCTGTCGAGACAGCCGAGCATATTGGGGAGCCAGGAAACGTCGAGGACAACAACCAGACAAGGTCTGTTGACTTTGACGCCGGCGGTTCGGCCTCGACCACCGGTCGAGATGATGGTCACAAGGGCCAGATCAAAAAGCGCGGAGCTTCACCTGCCGAGCGACCTAGCACTCCTTCCTCGATACACAGCGTTACAGGCAGTAAGGGTGGCTGGCTGCAGGCTTTTTTCCGCGTGCTGTTTGTAGACTGGATCGGTGGTCTGTTTAGCCGGATGTTCGGCAGCAGGAGACAGGCGTAAGGCTATCTCTCTCTTTTCCGATTTCAAAGTGGATCGGTCGCTAATCTTGTTTTTCCCTTTCTTTTCTTCATCTCTTGTTCCACACGACATCTGAAAGGTTGACTTTTGTCCGCAGGATGCTGGTTACGAGCACGGCCGCCGTTGTTGTAGGGGCTGCATGGTGGAAGCTTGCCATGAGAGGCGACTTGAGCTAGGTCGAAACATCATCACTACGAAGGGGCCACGGAGGGTGGTCATTACAATTGTAGAGCACCCGAATTTGCACACTGGCACGCGAGCATGGATTGTACAAGTAATGGGGTGGGAGGGGCATGGCGAGCATGGTCGGTGAGGATGGGTTAACCACCTGAAACCGGGGGCAAGCAAAACTGTGGCATACCCGGCGGAGGAGGGTAGTTTGTCGAGGAAACATGTAAACAAACACGCATTATTGGACCTGATGAAATTGATATGGCACGGAGAACATCATGCCTCTATCTATTCACGCCTCCTCGCTCGCCCAACCTGCCGCCTTCAAATCACTCTCCAAACAGCGCCGGCTCTCTGGGTATCTCTGCCGCGACCGTCGTCTCCCTCGCGGTTCATCCTCCTGATCCACTCCGACTCCCTCTCCACCGCGGCGGCCTCGATATCCTCCATGACGGCCAGCTCGTCGAGCATGTCCCTGACGAGGCTGCCGCAGCCGTCCAGCATGCGCTTCAGGCTCGACGCCTGCGCCGTCTTGCCGCCGTCGCCGCCCGCGGCGACGGCGGCGACCTCTTCCTCTTCTTCTCCATCTTCCGCGTACGCCATCTCTCGCAGCTGCGCGTCCCAGACCTCGAGCTTCCGGACGAGCGCGGCGGCCTCGTCCTTCCAGCGAGCGTCGAGCCCGCCGCCGTAGCGGACCTGGGAGTCGGCGTCGAGCAGGGCCGAGGGGTCGCCGGCGTCCTCGGCGCGGGCGCGGGCGGCCTCGAGGTCGGGAAGGGCGGAGGCCCAGCGCTCAAAGGCGCGGACGAGGCGGCCGTGCTTGCCGCCGGGGGTGTCGAGGGACCACAGGGAGGCGAGGAGGGCGTCGAGGCGCTGGATCTTGTCTTCGAGGGTGGCGGCGGCGGCGCCGCCTGGGGTCGACGACTGGCCCCAGCGGCGGAGGGCGGCGACGTTGAGGCGCTCGGCGGCGTCGGCCTCGAGGCGGGCGAGGTCGGCGGAGGACTTGACGAGGCCGGCGTGGCGCGCGGCGAGAGAGGACCGGGCGCTGGCGTGCCAGGCGGCCGTGGTTCGGGGCAGGTCGCGGTGCAGGAGGTGCAGCTGGAGGAGCTCTGCCTGCAGGCGGGCCGTCTCGGCGGTGAGGGCGACGTTGGCGGGCAGCTTGGAGGGGGAGGGGGGCGCGAGGTACGTCGCCGTCAGGGGCTTCGGGGCGAGGGACTTGGCGGGGGAGTAGTGCTGCTGGAGGGTGCTGAAGGCCGGGCGGAGCGACGCGGCGGCGGCGGCGGCGGCGGCGCCCCTCGACGGTTGTTGCCGTGGCGGGGAGGTGGTGGTGGGCGAGGCTTGCTGCTGGCGGGTGGGCTGCGGCGGGTAGGCCGGCTTCGCGGAGGCTTTTGCGGCGATTGACGTGCTGGCCGTGCGGGTCGGCCTCGTCGACGTTGTCGTTGCCGTGGTGGTTGCCGAGGAGAGGGAGGATATGGAGGCCTTGGAGGAGAGACGGTCCGTCGCCGAAGGCGGGCGCGGCCTTGCCGTCGTCGTCGTCGTCGTCGTCGTCGTCGTCGCCGTCGATGAGAGGGGTGCGCCGTAGAGGGATGTCGGCCGTGCTCTCGCCGGCGCAGGACCCGTGGACGACTGGCCGGGCGGCCGCAGGACGGTGCTTCCGTTGAGGGTCGCGACGCTCCTTGCGCGCGCGTGGCCCTTTGTGGGGCTCGACGACGCCGACGACGCCGCGCTGCCGGGTGTTTTCGAGGCGGCGAGGCCCCCCGACGTCTTGGGTCTCGCGGCCATGGACGATCTCGTCACGGGGCCGGTGGCGGCGGCGGCGGCGTTGGAGGAGGAATGCTGTCCGAGGTTGGTCGTCGACGCTCTCGCCGCAGGGCCGATGGTAGCGTTGGAGGAGGAGGAGGAGGAGTATTGTCCCAGGTTGCTCGTCGAGGCGTTGGCCGGATACCGGGTCCGCGCCAGCCCGGGTTCTCTGGTGGAGGACGACCTCGCCAGGCCCGAGAGAGCGCTCGTTCTCGCCGGCGGCGCGGACGGAGGGCCCGAGCCAACGGGACCTCCCGCGGCAGGGGCGGCATCTCTCTGGCGTGTCGGCGCTGTCGTCGGGGCGTTTCGTCGAAAGAGGGTGGATATGGTGCTGGGCTTCTTCTTCGCGGCAGCGTCAGTGCTGCCCGTCGTTGTGCTGGCGATGCTGGCGCCGGAGACGCTGCGCGTCGTCGGGCGCCGGGGCGCGGGGAGTCTGCTCGGGGAGCCGGGGCGCTGGGCCGAGGCCGTCGTGGTCGGCGCCGGCGCCGCCGCCGCTGCTGCTGTCGCGGTGGAGCCGGGCGCGGCTCCGGTCGGGGGCAGATCCGTCGAGGAGCCCTGGGTCGGCTTCCGCAGCGAGCGGGTGCGGGCCAGGGACGAGGACATGATGGGGGAGGGGGAGGGGTTTGACGGTCACGCGGATAGCCCGACGTCGACTCTCGCGTCCGCGGTCGGATCCGATTGAGGATGCGGGCCCCCGAGTGCTTGAACTCTATGTCGGCAGACTGAAAAAGAAAGAAGGGGAGGGGGAGCAAGAAAGAAAACAAGAAAGAAAGAAGGAAAGAAAGAGAAAAGCAAGAAGCAGGGTTCGTCGGACCGTTAGGTAGATGGGTAGGCGGCAGCGCAGCGGGTCACAACGGGGTGCGAAAGTGGAAGCCGAGTCGCGATGTTGATGTTGATCTCAGGGGTGTGGTTCTTGCGGTGTGGGGGTTGCTGTGCACCCGAGCGCCGGTAGGTTAGGGCGTTAGGTAGTAATGGTGGGGGCGGATATGGGATGGCAGGGGAGAGGGGGGGGGGGGCGGTAGATGTTGGTGCCTTATCGCTAATCGCTGGAGCCGTGTGTCCCGGCTCCCTACTACTACGTCACAGGCTCACAGTTCACTGGGGGGGGGGGGGGGGGGCTGCAGGGCGGCAAGGCCTTTTCCAATGTTCTTTTATTTTTTTATTTTTTTTCCAATCTTTTCTCTTTTAGCGCCTGGCGCTCGGGGTCTTCTTCTTCTACTTCCCGCCGCCGAGCGCGCGCGGGCTGGGCCGGACGGTGTCACTCCCGATAGCGCAATCTCCGGCACACCCGACAAGGAAAAGTAAAAATGTCGACATGTCCTTGGATCGGGGTTCCCGGGACGTTTTTTCTTTCTTTTTGCTTCCTTTTTTTTTTTTTTTTTGGCGCCAAGAGTCATAAGACGGATTGGGGGAGGTGATTCGCCCATCAACAGGGTCTCGGACCTAGGTACTTTCGCTGTACGACGTGATTTACTATTAATGTCTTGTTCAGTTAGTTGTCTGGGGGGGGTTCTATCCCGTGGCACAAGTGTCGCTCACCATCTCACAGCGGCTGCGATCGCATACACGAGCTTCAGCCCCCCCCCTTCTCTCGCGTCATGTTTTGAATCATGTGGTTTATTGAAAGGGCATTCCTATCGTAGTACCCCTTCCCCATTTCTCGTTGTTTACCTAGCTTCGTTTCCATATGCTCGCCCTGGGCAAGTAGTATTCCACATCGTGCAAAAAAAATCATAACAAAAAGAACTGCGTGTGCGTGTTTTCTCTCTCCGAGACCACAGAGGGTCCCTACGCACAAGAAGATGTGGTATATGGAGGAGGGAAAGAAGGGGTATCAACCAACAGACCTCTCTATCTAGTCCCATGATGAAGCAAGCTGTTTTTTCCCCCCCTGATGCGTCCGAGGCCGAATTGAACAAAAGAAAAATGGCCATGCAATTCCCTTTCCCTATGCCAAAGCAAGCAACAACGAATTCGAATCATCGTGTCCGTGGTCAAGCCACAGACTGTTGTGGGTGCCATGACGTTCTTCCGCCACATGTTTGCGCCTTCCTGGGAGTGCTACGCCCCCACCTTCACCGCCGAATCGACGCCTCCAGCCGTGGCAGGGTGTTCCTGCGCGCCGCCGCTGTGCGGGTTGCTTTCCAAGTGCGCCATGAGCTTCCTGAGATCCCTGCGGTTGCTGTTGAAGATCTGCAGGCACGAGCCGCACATGCGTACGTAGCAGAACTGGCACTTGTAGCGGTCTTCCGTGTCAGCCTTGCCGCATGTCTGGCAGGTGAGGGCGTAGTTGCGGTTGCGCGTGCGGTCCATGGTGCGGTGCTTGACGTAGCAGTCGAGCATGCTCTCCTTGACCGGCATCGCCTTGAAGATCGTGCTGGGGCTAGGGGGCTCCTTGCCGTGCATAGGGAAGTAGGCCGCGCGTGGGTCGGCGGGCGGCAGGTCATTAACATTGAGCTCGCGGTACTGGACGGCTTCTTGCTGGGGGCGTTGGTCTCGCGCGGCTGGCCGCAGGTCGCCCTGCGCGGGGCCGGGCGCCGGTGCGTAGGGCGCGTACTCGCGGGGTGATTGCTGCTTTTGACCCATCGGTTGACGTTGCTGTTGCTGTTGCTGTTGCTGCTGCTGTTGCTGCTGCTGCTGCTGCTGCTGCTGCTGAGGCTGCTGGATGGAGGTGGAGCGAGGCGGTAGCTGGTTCTTCGTTTCGGGACTGACGGGGCTGACTGCAAAGTCTTTTGAGATGATGGGGGGAGCTTCGTTGCTGGTGACGGGCCCGTCCACCCGCATCTGAGGCAGGCTTTGGGCGGATTGCAATTCGCGCGCCGCCGTGACGGCCTTGCGCGGAATGGGAGGCCTCGGCTCGCTGCCTGCTTGGTCACGCGCGGGCTCGGGGGACGCAGCGGGCGAGATGGGCGAAATGACGCTGCCGACGACCTGAGTCTTGACGTCTTCCTTGTCGTAGTCGGGGGTCGGCAAGCGCTGGGTCGGCGAGAGGGCCGTGTCGCTTTGAGACGCGCCCCGGTTTGCGCCTTCCTGGCCGTCGCGCAGGTTCGAGATCTTGTCCTTCAACCTCGACGCTTCCTGGCCCATGTTGGCAGTCGTTTCTGAAGGCTGGTTTTGCGATGCAGCGGGGCGAATGTTCCTGCCGGGCAAACCTGTGGCGCTGCGAGGGGGAAGGGGGGAAACGGCCGAGGATGGAGAGTTGGCCGTGTTCGGTTGGGAAGCGGCCGTCGACCCATGACTGATTGCCAGATGAAGTTGGGGAACCTCCTTGTTACGATCGGACTTTACAGACCTCCTTCTCCATAGTGGTCGCTGCGGCGATGAGCTCGACTCTGGGCTCGTGGGGCCGGCGACAGTCGGGGAGCGGTCCGCCTTGGGCGGAGGAGGCGGGCCCTGCTCGTTGCGGTATGCCGGGTGAGGCGGCAGGCCCTTGTTGGGTGTGAAGCTTGGTGCGCCGCGGCGGTCATTGTCACCGGATGACAGTGAGGCGGGCGTCAAGACGGTTGCTGGTTCCTTTGTGGCATACTGGTTGTCAGAGGCATACGTTGGGACCGAGTCTCTCTGGCTGGTGCTTCCGTCCGGTGACATGATGAGGGATTCGCCCGAGCTCCTGGAATAGGCCGACAGCAGACTGCCGATCGAGTGCCTGTGGTCGTCGTCGTCTTCATCGTATTCAGGGACGGCTGGCTGGGGCTGAGATGAGGGCGTCGGGGGTTGCTTCGCAACGGGGCGGCGAGCGATATGGACTGGCGGCAAGGCCTTGGTCTGGAGGGGAGGGAGGGGAGGGAGAGACTGTTTGAGGGCCGGCTGCTCCTGGGGCGGCGGTAAGGGCTTGTCCGACATGGCAAAGAACTTTTTGGAGGGCACGGGAGGGACGGGAGGGATCGAAGAAGGCTGTTTAGACTTGGAAGAAGGATCTATATCGGCAGGCGGAGGGGTCGGTAGGGCTTTTGAGAAGCGCGATCTCCCCTTTCTGCTGTGGGAGCGGAGGAAGTCCATGTTGGACAAGGTCCCCGGATGGCCGGTGGAACTACGAATAGGTACGCAGGCGAGGCCGTTGTTCTTGGGGGTGGATTGCACGCTTTCCCCTTCTTCCCCTTGGCTACCTTGCCCGGCTCGCCTCTGGTTGTGGCTCTGTTCCGAGTCGGTTCTCACCAATCGGCTGGGAGAAATCCCCGAGGAGGCCGCGAGGCGAGGAAATCAAGGCACCGAAACTAGGCCAGCGGGCGCGGTGGGACTCGAACAACGTGGGACAGCGGGGGGGATGTTGGAAGGATGATTGGAGCGATGAGGTTCTGGCTTTTTGCCACGGGGTTCAGTATCGTTGCATCGCGGTTGTGGAAGCAGCAAGCATCAAGGGTCTTGTTCGATGGAAGAGAGGATCCGCGACGTGCACCGCGGCAGATGCCTGTAGGATAAAAGGTGGTGGGAAGGAGGCGCAGGCAGGGGGGGATGTATGTACCTAGGTAGGTAGGAGAAGAACCCGAAGGGCGTGCGTGTGTTGGAGCTGCGTTTGGTTGGATAGCAAAGCTTGAAGGGGTTTCGGAAGAAGAAGGAGAATAAGAAGAAGAAGAAGAAGAAAAAGAAAAAGAGGAGGAGGAAGAAGAATGACCGAGTGACACGGTGAGTGGAAGAGAAGCCTGCGCTGGACCAAGGTCTGACCAAAGGTTGGATACTGTGGCCCTTTTCCATGAGGAGAATGGGAGACGGGATACCGGTAGAGGGATGACATTGCCGGTTTGGAGCCAGAGTAACTTTGCCATCACTCATGTCCATCTCCCTCCCTCATACTGTACTTTCCGAGCAGGTATCAACGTCGCAGATGCGAGCATTTGAATCCCATCCCATCCCGTCAGATACCTAGCAAAAAGTTCCTTGTTGCATAAAGTAGGCGAGGGGCTACTTTCCAGCAAGTACCTCGACTTCGCTGCCAGCAGGCATCAATACTTTCGAGTCTCCCATTTTTAGCTGGGTTTTTCCACGCTGTCTTTTTTAGCGTCTTAAACACCTACAAAAGTCCGTCATTGGCTCCGCCAGCTTGGAAGCCCCGCCTATCAGAGGAAAGGGTGGAGCTGCTGGCTGCTGAGACTCCCCCCTTCCCCCCCCATTGCATCGGCAACCCCCTGCAATGAGAGCAAGCAGGATTCAGGAACAGGAACTTTCTTGCTTCGAGGGTGCTGGGGTTGTCGGGGCTGGGCTCTTAGTGTATTCCTACGAGTACGAATGCACGCATAGGTAGGATGGTTTTCCCGTCGCCATATGTCGTCCCGTATCCGTACACACGCAAGTATCTTTAGGGCCAAATAACCGTGTGATCGACTTTGGCAGCTCGTCCCACCCCCTTTGCCCAAGGTACGTACCTAGGTAGGTGGTAGGTAGGTAGACAGCTGTCAACGCTGTCCGTTCCTTTATGCACGTCGCGGGCTGTGCACAACCACTTACCCTCACTGCCACTGCTGCCCCATCCCATCCCGTCCCATCTTCAACATACCTTACAAGTCATTCCAACCACGATGCACGCCAAGTCTCCTTTCCAACAAGTCATCCGATGCCCGCCTCTTTTGTATTCATCTTTTCCCATGCGGATCCTGAGTCTATCCGATCTCTCATTTTAATCCTGCATGCCTCGGTGGTACTACATGTGAGACGTTAATCAGAAAGACAAGAGACACCCCCCCCCCTTTAATCTCGTCACCCAGCATTCCCATCTCGATTTATTCACACCTACGCACCTCGCTCGGTAGTAAAGCTAAATCTTCGAATAACCTAGGTTGCCCCCCTCCCGTCATCGCTGGGGGTCGAATGGGTCGACCCGACCTGCCATCCGGCATGCCTGTCGTCACAACTTGGCGGTTCAAGATGAACCCTTTCAAATTCCCTCTCGCCCCCCATGGTCGCATCATGACGCCATGCTTAACATCCATTGACCGCCCTCTTGAAGCTAGACGACGCGGATACTGGTCACCGAGCAACCGACGGCCAGTCCCGTCCGAATCTTCACCCCGACCCTCTGCTATGTTTGCGCCGTCCGCCGTGCCGCGTAATGACGGCGTCGGAGGGGGGGGGGGGGGGCACGCTGGACATGCCGCCGGTTGTGCTGACGACTATTCTGATTACAGACGAGCATGGGCTATGGGATTAGGATACTACCTGGCTGCCTAGCACTGGAGGCCTGGCCAGAGCATCTCCTAGCACGGACACGGGAGCTAGCTACGGAATGCGCCGTTGCAGACTTGGACATGGGCGAGCTTCAGCAGTCACCAATTACCTTACCCCCCGCGAACCGTCACGTCGAAGCTGAAAAAGAGAGGCCGCCGCCCAAGCGTCTCTCGACGTGGCATACCTACCTACCTAGCTTGCATTATCTCGCCCT
The DNA here is from genome assembly GCA_019425465.1 of Colletotrichum falcatum. Taxonomy (NCBI): domain Eukaryota; kingdom Fungi; phylum Ascomycota; class Sordariomycetes; order Glomerellales; family Glomerellaceae; genus Colletotrichum; species Colletotrichum falcatum. The sequence continues at coordinate 50,453 of SWKJ01000008.1, read as the reverse complement.
GTGTCTTGCCTTGCCTTGCCGATGGCGCTAGCGCGCTAACACAACAACGCGTACCTAGTCCGTACGATTGCACCACCGTTTCTCCCGTTGCACGTCCTGACTGACACCCTTTCATCTTCTAGACCCGTGTTGATGGCTGGCCTCCACCATCCACGCCGTTCCAGCGCCCCGAACCAGCCACGCCGGGCGAATACCGATCTACGCCAGGGAAGCCAACCAGGCCCATAGGCCCCACGACTGTTGGGACGCAGATGGGGTCGCATCTCACCCTCCCATCCCAGCCCGGCATCAGACGTATGTACAGGGGGTTCATGCCTTGCGGCTCGCCAAGCCCAGAAGCCAGTCTGCCCGCCCTCTCCTTAACCAGGAATCTGGTTGGCAAAGACGACCCAAACTCGTCTCCTTGAGCCCGGAGGCCGGTCCCGATGCGTTTGGCATGGAATCGACCCCCCCCCCCCCTGAGAGCAGACCGGCCGGCACCAGTCGCTGAAATAGGTACCATGGTGGTTTGTTGCAGAGCCAGCTGAAGGGCCTCGGCCAGCTGCCAAGGGGCGAGCGCGTCGCTGAGCAGGGGCCTCGCGGCTCGCATGAGCCGCGGGTTTGAGCCATTTCGATCTCTTCTGTCGTTCCAGTCTCACAATCAGGCCGCTGCGAGGTCCATGCAGGCACGCTAGACTGAGAGGTCATACGCTCCTACCAAGAACCCCTGCCCTCTGTGCCCGCCCCTTGAAAGATGAAGCTTGATGATGACGAAAGCTCGCTTCCCGTCTCGCAGGCGCACAAAGTTGGGATGACCTTCTCGTACACGGCCAGTGCGCCATGCACACTGCCATGATACAACACGAGTTGCATTCTCTCGTCTGTTGTCCAAAAACTCGGTCAAGAGATGAAGAGACGGTTCACAGCGATGAGTCGCACCGCAGCGCATCCATACACGAGGAGCGGCGACGTATGCGCCTGCTGTTTCACCTCTCTCTCTCTCTCTCTCTCTCTCTCAAGGCCGAGGTCGATGGAGGTCCGCCTCCCGAATCACTGGAATGGGGCTGCAGATCGTATATTCTCAAGGGCAACTGCGCCGCGGGGAGTACATTAACATTAAAATGACTTTTGGGGTTCTTCTTGTGGGTGGATGGAGCGGCAATACGGCGGTTTGTTTCACACTGACAGGATTTTCTAAGATGAGCTGCGATCCGCTTTTATTCCGCGTCCGTTTATTTCTCTTCATCAACCGTGGGGGGCTATCTTCCTCGGCCGCTAGTGTCGTCCGCTTTTTCACTACGAACCGGGTCTATTTTGTCAGCCAGTCGACTGACCGACCGATTGACAAGGTGACGGGTCAATTGAAGAACGGAAGCCTCGGAGAAGTTCGGTCAAAAGCCGAAGGTGGAGAGTTTCTCTAGATCCCGGGGGAGCACATGGAGCGGATTGCCAAGCTTATTTGTCCGTTGTAATCCACACTGCCGCTTGCCCGTGCTCGTCAATCATCTCTTGGGTATATGTTACGGTCGCCGGCCGATATGGCTGTTTGTTCCGAAGGCATAGCATGTGTCCACGGAGAGTTCTGCCGTGATGCAAGCGCAACTCGAACGGAAAGCCGGGAATGTCCCCATGCAAGTACGCCCCAACTCCTTCTTCTCGGTCAGCGATTGTTCCTCGAGCCAGCAGATGGCCAACTCACGAGCGAATTGCAAGTCGCATCATCACGTGCCTGGACCCCAGAATGGCGTTGACCGCGATAACGGATGGGATGGGACCGGCTTATCGCGGGCAAGTGTCCGATGATGGTGCCGAAATAAACGGGGCTTTACTGTAAGCAGGAGGCGGGTTATCGACCCCTCGTTGGCGAGGATGCGAAAGTCGGAGAGAGAAATGGCAGGGCGACGGCTTGAAAAGGATCCGGTTCGCAATCGGGCATTCAGTGCTGTGCTCTCTGCACCGAGAAGGCGTCGGGAACACACCGCCATTTGATTCTCAACAACTCGGACGCTCCTTTGAAGCTTTGATCCCCCCTCTTCCGCCATCATGACTGGCTCCGCCGACGGCACCTCCGCCCCGACCGAGACGTCGCCGCTGCTGTCCAACTCCGACTCGGAAGGGGTCAATGGCAACGGCTCCCTCGAGAACGGCCCGGCAAACGGCGCCCCGGCCGTGGCCGAAGATGCAAACGATGGCCGAGACGGTAATCCGGAGATGGCCAAGAAGATGCACATCCTCCTTCCAGCCGTCGGCATTGGCGTAGGTCCCCCTCCGTGTTATGTTTGTATTGTACCCGGCGAAAACAAGCTTTCGCGTTCGACCGATCGCTTACCGGGACGTCCCTAGGTCTATCTCTGTGCCGTTGACCAGCTGCTCACCGTCGCAACCTACGCCAAGATTGGCAGCGAGCTGCACGCCCTCAAGAACACGAGTTGGCTCGCGACGGCGTGAGTACATCGCCTTCGCCCCCCCCCCCCGCCCACCCCCGGCTCGCTGACTGACACGTACGATAGCTACTACATCACCCTGACCAGCTTCCAGCCCCTCTACGGTAAGCTCAGCGACATCTTCGGCCGCAAGGAGTGCCTTCTCTTCGCCTACGTCATCTTCGGCCTTGGCTCCCTCGGTTGCGGCCTCGCCCAGTCCTTTGCCCAGCTCTGCGTCGCCCGCGCCGTCGCCGGCATCGGCGGCGGCGGCATGAACAGCGTCGTCGCCATCCTCCTCAGCGATATCGTGCCCCTCCGCGACCGCGGCGTCTGGCAGGGCTACCTCAACATCATCTTCGCTGCCGGCACCTCCACCGGTGCGCCCCTCGGCGGCCTGCTCGCCGACACGGTCGGCTGGCGCTGGTCCTTTGCCGCTCAATTTCCGCTGTGCGTTCTCGCCTTCCTCGCCGTTTACCTGGTGCTCGACCTCCCGCGGGCGGACCACGCCCACTGGCGCGACAAGGTCCGCCGTATTGACTTTCTCGGCGCCGCGACCCTTGTCGCCGCCGTCGTCGCGCTGCTCGTCGGCCTCGACTCGGGCTCCAACAACGGGTGGTCGAGCCGGGCCACTGTCGTGGGGCTGGCCTCGGCCCCGGTCCTCTTCGTCGTCTTCGTCCTGGTCGAGATGCACGTCGCCTCGCACCCGTTCGCGCCGGGCCACATCATCTTCGACCGGTCGCTGTTCGCGTGCTACCTGGCCAACTTTTTCGGCATCGCCGGCCATATCGCCTCCATCTTCTTCCTCCCGCTCTTCTTCCAGGCCGTGCAGGGCGCGTCGGCGACGCAGGCTGGCGCGGCGCTGGTGCCGGCCATGGCGGCCTCCGTCACGGCGAGCGTGAGCGCCGGGCTGTGGATGAAGCGCAGCGGCCGGTACTACGCCCTCACGGTGCTGGCGTACGGGCTGATGGTGGTCGCCGTCGCACCGACGGTGGCGGCCCTCGGCGCGCGCTCGTCGGTGGGCGTCGTCGGCAGCATGGCGCTGCTCGCGCTCGGCGGCGGCGCGGGTATCACGACGACGCTGGTGGCGCTGCTGTCCAACGCGGCGGTGCAGGACACGGCGGTCGTCGTGGCGTGCTCGTACCTGTTCCGGTCGCTGGGGTCGAGCATCGGCATCAGCGTGTGCTCGGCCGTGCTGCAGCAGGTGCTGCGGACCCAACTCGCCGCGCGGCTGAGCGACGGCGGCGAGGCGCGCCGCATCGAGGAGAGGGTGCGCGAGAGCCTGGACTACATCCGCGAACTGCCGCCGGCCGTCGCCGCCGAGGTGAGGGCGAGCTACCAGGTCGCGACCCTGGGCGCCATGGTCCCCGTGGCGCTGTTTCTGTTGCTCGCCTTCGTGTCGACCTTTTTCATCCGGGAGAAGGCCTTGGGCAAGAAGACCTAAGGGTGTTGTGTTGTGCCATGGTAAGGACTGCGTAGGATCTTCGCGGGCGCATATATTATCAAAACGTGCACGCACGAACATACATATATCATCCCCATTCATATATATATATATATATGGCAGCGTTTGCTGCAGCCATTAAGATGATGAAATCGCCCAACATCTCTGACCGTCTACAAGGAACGCGTTGGAAAAGCCAGGTCGGGGGGGATAATGACAGCATCTAAGTTCCCGTTGATGCCGGTTAGTTGAAGATGGGTTGTAAAATAAGGAAATTGTCAACACCTTTTACACGACCTCCCCTTGTTCTCTTCCAGAAAACCCCGAGTTCTTGTCGCCTCACTTCTACAAAGCGCACATGCACGAGATGGACTCTATCGGATAACCGATAGTATTTCTGTTGTGGAGGTTCATCAGCCTTTTGTTTGACCTCGACAACCGTAAGACGTGAAAGCAAATCCATGCTTCCCGAAACATCACTTGGGGTTAGGCAAGACTCCATCCCGTGCCCCGGATCGCTGTCGATGATGGGAGTCTGCCCCTGTACAGGAATCCGACCCGAGGGCCTGTGTCCAAGTTGCAGAGAGCTCGCGCCAGCCCCTTGCCTGCTCGTTTATTCGCCCCCAACGGCTTTTTGGAGGAACCAAACCCTCGCAGTACGCAAGTTTCCCGGGCGGTGGCAGACCCCCCGAGCCGAGCAACGGGCGTTGAAGCTCTGCCTCGGCATTTACGCTCACGCCTGCGGCTCACTACCTACGTTCTTCAACGTTAATATGTCCAACTCCCGTGTCCTTTCCACATGGGTTTAACTACGTTTGTCATCCCGGTTGGCAAACGCCGGCGGAAGGAGCGGGACTGAGACGGTGCGTTTTGCTCATGAGGCCGTAGCCCCGTCGTGGTCGCGGAAGCGGCCTCACTTGCGAATCCTACTAACACGATGCTGAAACAAATACAAAGGTCCAATCCCACAGTTAAGCATATTTCTTTCCAGTGTGAAAACCAGACACCCTTGCGCATATCTTCTCTACTTCACGGAACCGTCAAAGGCAGCAACCCCCGGACTGGCCAGGACGGGGAGACGTCCGCCAGCTGAAGGGCAAAGGATGTAATTTGGGCACCATCAGTTCGAGCCTCGCAGGGATGGTTGCGTTTGACGACGTCGAGTCAACTCTTCTGCCATTGGCTGCGGGGATGTCTGCCCGGCGGTAGTCGAAGGGTGAGCAAACGAAAAAGGGGGGTCTTGTATGGCGACCAGCCCGAGATGCTTGCGGGTTACTACTGGCAGATCTCCCGCCCCGGGTTGTTCTGTTACGAGGTCATCGCCAACGAGTCACGAGAGTTCCCGGCCTATGCGGCCTTTCGCAGAAGAGACGATTCATTCTCCTGCATGCAGTCTTTCTCCATGACTTGCGGCCAGTCTGTGATCCTTTCGAACCGCAGAGGTTACAGCTTCGCGAGCTTGAGTGAATCATGGGATTGCTTCCCGCAGCACGACGTGGTTAAAGCAGAGGTAACCGACATCCAGACCATCAGACGCCAAGATCCCTGGAGGAAGAGGAGGCAGCCAAACTCGGGAAAGTCTCAATCAACCCATTTTTTCATGACGTGGCATAGTACTAGCATGGCCACCCTCAACGACGGGACGAGTAGGACTGAAGTCTTGGTTCGTTTTGTCAAGGTTTCCCCAAAGGATAGATGCCCTTCCAGCCGCTGCCTCGGCCGGGTCCCTGATTCAACCCAGCAACCATTGGCCGATTTGCAACAACTGACTAACCAGCGGGTGTTCGGTGCGTCTTCTCGGGGCGCCGGGGCCGCGAGCCGACTGCGCATGATTAAGGTTGGTTGCGAGGTAGTCGTATAGAAACGTACCAACCAAACCCTCGTAGGCAAGGCCATCAATCGCAAGGCCCCCCCCCCCTGTTTGAGCTGCGTCGCTGGGCACGTCTTGGTGCAAAGCTACAGTTGAACGTCATCTCTAGTTAATTGATGAGAATCCTCGGGGGCTGGTCAGCTCCAAAGTTGACGACGGTGACCGTCATTCATAAGGCGCCCGACTCCTGCCGTCGTCACCTTTGCAGCGGTCAGCGCGGGAGCAGCAAACTGTATTGCCTCACGACACTCGCTTGGAGCTTTCGCGCCCAAGACTTGACATGGCCATGGCTTTCCATTCTACGACCGTTTTGACGGCCTTCTCCATCCTAGCGGGGGCCCAGGCCGCGGCGTCTTTCGTTTGCGCCGAAGGCAGCTCCTCGCCGTACACGGCCACGAAAGAATATGCGGGATGCTTCGAAGGCGACGGCGGCTTCTTCGACAAAGGGAAGCTGTATTCCGTCGCCATGACCCCCCAGGTCTGCTCCGACTATTGCGGAGAGCGAGGCCTTGCCTACGGGGCCATCTCCTCGGGAACGTGAGTTTGGCCTGGGCTCGCCTTCACGAGCGAGATGAAAGACGGACGAAGGGGCTAAACTAGGTCGCGACAACAGTCAATGCCTGTGCGGATCGAGCATGAGCGACGCGTCTGCTGCGCCCGACGACAAGTGTAACACGAAATGCCCAACTGATCCTTCGCTCATGTGCGGATCGTACCGCTAGTATGTCGAGCCCCGTGCCTGACGCTTGCTGGGCTGACCTTTTGTGTGTCTTGGTGTGTGAAGCGTGTCCGTATATAAAATCACAAACCCTGGAAGCCGTGATCCGCCCGCCGGTCCTGTCCCGCCCGCCTGCCAAACCTACCCGCTCTGCGGGCACCCCGTCTGCGATGCTTCGAAAAGCATCTCGGACCGGGTCGCGTCGCTCGTGGGCGACATGAGCGTGGAGGACAAGGTCCGCAACCTCGTCGATGCCTCCGCCGGCGTCAAGTCACTGGGCCTCCCGCCGCACGGCTGGTGGAACGAGGGCCTTCACGGCGTTGGCTTTTCCCCCGGCGTGCTATTCGCAGGAGGCTCGGAGCCCTTCAGCCACGCCACGAGCTTTCCCTTGCCGATCCTGACGGCGGCAAGCTTCGACGACGACCTCTTCAACGCGGTCGGCCGGGTCATTGGCCGGGAGGCCCGCGCTTTCAGCAACTACGGCCACGCGGGCTTCAACTTCTGGACGCCCAACATGAACGCGTTCCGAGATCCCCGATGGGGCCGGGGCCAGGAGACACCGGGGGAAGACGTCCTCGTCGTCTCCAACTACGTCCAGAGCTACGTCACGGGGCTGCAGGGCGGCGACCCCGCCGACAAGGTCATCATCGCTGCTTGCAAGCACATGGCCGCCTACGACATCGAGACTGCCCGGCGTGCCAACGACTACGATCCCACCCCGCAGGATCTCCAGGACTACTACCTGCCTGCCTTCAGACGCTGCGTGCGAGACAGCCATGTCGGCACCGTCATGTGCTCATACAACGCCGTGAACGGGATCCCGTCGTGCAGCAGCGAGTACCTGTTGAAGGATGTCCTCCGAGATGCCTGGGGCTTCACCATGGACTACCAGTTCGTCGTGTCCGACTGCGACGCCGTGACCGACGTGTGGCTTCTGCACAACTTCACCAACACGGAGCAGGACGCGGCGTCCGTCTCGATGGCTGCCGGCACAGACCTGGAGTGCGGTTCCTCCTACCTCCACCTCAACGGCTCCCTGGCCGACAAACACGTCACGCAGGAGCGCCTTGACGAGGCCCTGACGCGCCTGTACAAGGCGCTCTTCACCGTCGGGTACTTTGATGGCAGCGCCCACGGCTCGCTGGGCTGGTCTGACGTGTCGACTGCCGACGCGCAGCAGCTCGCCTACCGGGCTGCCCGCGCGGGCATGACCCTCCTCAAGAACGACGGCGTCCTCCCGCTCGCCGACGGCGAGTACCGCTCCGTCGCCCTCATCGGGCCCTTCGCCAACGCCACGACGCAGATGCAAGGAAACTACTTTGGGAGGGCACCCTTCGTGCGGAGCCCTCTCTGGGCTTTCTCGCAGCAGAGCGGCAGCCTGCAGGTCAACTACGCCGCGGGCACCGACGTCAACGGCACCAGCGACAGCGGCTTCGCAGACGCGCTGGCGGCCGCCAGGGCCTCCGACCTCGTCATCTTCTGCGGTGGGATCGACACCACCATCGAGGCGGAGGCGCTCGACCGCGTGTCCATCACCTGGCCCGGCAACCAACTCGACCTCGTCGGCCAACTGTCGACGCTGGGGAAGCCCCTGGTCGTTGCCCAGTTCGGCGGCGGGCAGGTCGACGACACCGCCCTGGTGGACAACGCCAACGTGAACGCCCTGTTCTGGGCAGGGCTGCCGGGCCAGGCCGGGGGCCTGGCCCTGCATGACCTCGTCTTCGGCAAGGCGTCCTTTGCCGGCAGACTGCCGACCACGCAGTACCCTGCCAGCTACGCCGATTGCGTCAGCATCTTCGACATCAACCTCCGGCCGAACGGGACGTTCCCGGGCAGGACCTATAAGTGGTACACCGACGAGCCCGTCTTCCCGTTCGGGTTCGGCCTGCACTACACCAAATTCAACTTCACCTGGAAGGACACGTTGGCGCCCACGTATGACATTTCCACCATAGTTTCCTGGGCGCGGTCCCAGAACCGCGAGGTCATCACCGACACCACGCCGTTCACGTCGGTCAACGTGACCGTCGAGAACGTGGGCAGTGTCAAGTCCGACTACGTCGGCCTTCTCTTCCTCTCGAGCAAGAACGCCGGCCCCGTCCCGCGGCCGAACAAGTCGCTCGCGTCGTACTCGCGGGTGCGCGACGTCGAGCCCGGCTGCAGCGACCAGCTCACGCTGACACTGACCCTCGGCTCGTTCGCCAGATCAGACGCCCAGGGGAACCTGACCATCTTCCCCGGCGACTACACGTTGGAGCTGGACAACGACAAGTCCCTGACCTTTGACTTCACTCTCACCGGCTACCCCGCCGTCATTGACTCACTGCCTGCCCCGAAGGCCAGCTACGAGTTCCCTGTGCCGGTCCACATCGAGCCCCCGTCCGACAGGCCACTGGGTCCGGCCTGACGAGGAAGCTGCTGGGAGTAGCTGTAGATTGCCGAGACGCTCCAGGATAGGCACGGGGTCACATCGGGACTCGCATGCAAAGACGGGCGCCGAGTGTTGATTATACCAACTACAGTTCAAACATAGAACGACTCCACTGTTTCCCATAGTTGTAGGATGATTTTAGGTCAAAGTCCAAGTATGATTTGCTGGTGTCCGTTGCCTTGGTTCCAGGGACACAGCTCCATGTAGACTGCTTGAACACCAGCCCAGTTTCATTTGCTGTGATTTGATGTTCATTTGAGCCTAGATGCATGCCAAGAGGCCGGTTTTAAGACACCAAGGCATGAAACTGTCCGGTCAAGTATAGGGCATACCGCCCATCCTGAGATGTCGGCATGTCGCTATGACACGTAGTCAGTATAAGCCTGACGCTGCCTGAACCTTGGAGACAGCTGCCCTGCTCTGGCGAGATTGACCATGGTCGTCGAGCCCCCTCCCGGGAGCGAGTCTCTGTTCCGGAGGATTGCCATCACCCCGCCCTTCCTCGATAGAGAACACCGGTTGCCATTGCCGGCAAGAACCAACCCAGCCCTGCTGCTCTCAACTATGGCCGGTAGGGATGTGCTCCCCCGCCACAGATAGAGAATAGACATGCCGCCATGGGAAAATGTGTTGGAAGGTTTCCAACGCGCGACGCCCCCGTGCATTTCAAAGCCCAGCTGCCGGATGCTAAAAGTCTCGTGCCCCGAGGGCACGCTTGACTCCGTACAGGGGCGCGGCTTTGTTTTTGTAGAATTTGTGCTGTCTTGATCCTCGAACCCCCTTTTCTTTTTCTCTTCATTCCTTTTCCAATCTTTCTTTTTCCATGCCACTAACAGGCTCATAACGGACTGGCAGCATGCTTATTGTACGTCTGACAGACAACCATCTTGATGACATTCTGGACGCCATGAAAGACGATCAAACAACGACATATCGAGGCAGTGCTACCGGCTTATGTGAATTATTCTCTTCCGTCCCCGTCTCTCGGGCTGGACCTGGAGTCTTCGGAAGTCTCACCGAAGAGAAACGCTCAGAGGAACCGATGTTCTTGCGGACCCAGAACTCGGGAGGGGTGAGTCACGTCGGGATTGTTATCTTTAGGCTTGTTCATCGACCTGGTCAGTGTCTACGCATCACCACCTTCGGTATTTACACAGGACTATCCGGGTTTGCGTCCAGGGGTCGATCAGCATAGCCCCATCGCCAGCCATTCCCGCTCCGTTCTTGACGCATCTGGGCATTCGAGCCCGCAGACGGACCAGGCCCACTCGGCTCCTCGCCAAGCATCTCGGTGCGATCCGGTGGGAGTGGCTGCGTTTCACATGACGGTACACTGCTCGTGTCGGCTTCTTGTCGGTGCAGCATCGTTTGTGGGCTGTTTCCTCCGACGAGCCTGGCCTCGAAACAGGGAAACGTCCCAGCCGTAAGCTGACGAAATCCCGCCGTACCGAGCCCGAAGTCGCATTCGATTGCCCGGATAGGACAGCAAACACGCGGCGCACGAGCCTGGTTGTAACTTGGACACAATAGTCAAGGTGTATGATGGATCTGTTCGCCAGGGTACCCCCGAAGAGTAAATCAAGTGGCTTACCGTGATTGACACCACGACCATGCGGCCAACAACTTGACGCTGCGTGCGGGGAACAATCACCAGGAACGTCCCGCCCGCAGCGGAGACGGGCAAGCTACGGGCGCGGCGCCCAGAGGACCAGCCTGGTCTGTGGTATTCCACGACGGCCTGGCTTCTTTCTTGCCCTGGAGACCCTCGCTCATGGACAAGGTTCCCCGTCGTCAAGCCAAGAAAGGCCGCGTGCCTCTCTGCTCGTCTTTCTTATATCAGAAGCTTCTCAACGGTCCCGTCGATATCCCGGCGGGAGCCTTTCTCGGACGGCATGTTTCCGTCCCTAGTCCGAGCGCACGGTGTTCGAAGAGGCTTCGTAGGCTCTGGGCAACTTCAACCTAGGTTTCTCTCGCGCGCCGGCCGAGAACACTTCCCTTGGAGAGAACAGAATGCGGAAATGCGTTTGGTCAGCATTGCGGGCTCTTCCCTCATCCCAGTCTACCGTGTTTCGCCGAAACCCGCCTTTGGGTGCCCGTTCCACTACGTCCGGCCCTCTCTTTGGGAGAACCAGCTCCAGAAACAGCGACCATTGTCCTTGGAGTCTCGAGTTTGGGCTCAACGCTTTTCGATCCGCCGACAATCCTTTCGAGTCTCTACCAGAACAGCACTCGGGCCATGGAGGCGGCCATACCGCAGAAGGGGCAGCAGGCGTCTGGAGATGCCCCAGGAGACAATCTACTCGCGCCCCCGGGCTTTCCCACTGACCGCGGCGACGGCGTACGAGAACGCTGGGCGGCGGAGTTCTATAGTCCGCCCGGGCCGTAGAGGCACCGCGAAACCGGACCCGCGGCCACGGGGAAGCCGGCCCGGTGCTCGACGTGGCCCCCATGCCAACGACCCCGCTCGTCGCCATCGTCGTCGGGCCTTGCCGTCCTTACCCCGCCCCGAAACGCCCGAATCGGCGGGCTAGTCAGGGCCGTCAGGTCCCCGCGCACGGCAAACAGGGACGGCAGTGGCGTGGCCCCGTTACGCGTTCGGAAAGATACGCCGAGTCCCCGGGGCTGTCCCCCCCCCCCCTGAAAAGGAAGCGGATCTTTTGTCCCGGGAAGGCCTAGGCTGTTGCTGCCTGTTCTCTCCATGCCACCACCGCCCAAACGACGTCATTTCCTGGTCGCCCGTCGAGTGTGTCTTTGTCCTGCTCGTTGCGAGTGTTGGCTCTTCCCCACATGCGAACTCTCCTTTCGACAATACTGTCCACCTCTGTGCTAAAAAAAAAGAAGAAAAAAAAAGGATGAAAATAAAAATAAATAAAAGTTCCCCTTCCCTTCCCAAACATGAAAACATGGCTTGAAGTGAGTTTAGACTCCCCCGGCGGCCCACCGCCCCGGCGATCTGCCACCGCACTCTCTTCTTTCTCCCCCCCCCTTGCCGATCTTCCGGCAATGTCAAAGTTGAACGCCGACGAGGGGCGAGGAAGCCTTTCGTCTTCAGCCCTATAGGGGATCGTCATCGGCGGGGTGAGGTATGTGGCGCTTGGCCAAGGCAGACAAGGGGGTGGTTACGCGCACACACACACACACACACACACACACACACACACACACACACGGTATGATGCGGGAAATGCAGAAACCCAAGCTGACCACTCGCTCCACAGCCCGATGACGCCCCCGTCCTCACGGGTTTACCCGGCGCGGGGCTATGATGGGGACGAAGGAAGACATGGCCTTGGGTAAGTACCCCAAGTGGCTGCGGCTTAACCACATGTGCGTTGGATGAGCTGGCATGCATGGGGTAAATGGGGATTTTTTTTTCTTCTTTTCTTCCTCTTTTTTTTGTGTGCATTCCGGTTTCCCCTCTTCGTTAGGAGAGACGCCGTCGTACTATTTACTGCTAAATGTGCTATATGACGGCAGCGTACTGGATCCGTTCGGTAGGTAGGTTCTTTTCTTTCCTGCCTTTGTTTCATTTCCTTCGTATCGTGAAATCATAATATTTTGGCGTCGGTGGAAACCAAAGAGTTCGGGGCCCGGCGAGCAGATCCAAGGAACAAATGTTTCGACGAGAAACCCAAGGAATGGTGGGGGAGAGGGTCCGGGGCCAAACCGGCGACGCTCGCAAGATGCCCGAATGTGTTCTGTAGCTGATCCCCCTTGAAGTCCCACCTCTCCCGGAGATGTGCCGTTTATCGAGCCCCCCGTCTATCTGAAAATGAGCAACCATGTCTTTTAATGCGCAATCATCCACAAGTCCAGCGTCCCCCTTCTCCTCCCTCTCCGGTCGACCACCACAGCATTGCGTTGCTCACAAGAAGGGACGGCGGGGGTAGCTGACGCCCTCGACGGCCGCGTTGTCGACGAACCAGCTGACACGGTCGCCGGCTCCCTCGTTGACGAGGGCGCAGGGAAGACCATCGCCGTGTTCAAAGATTCTCTTCATGATTTCCTTCTTGCCGCCGCCGGTGGCGACAAAGGCAATCTTGACGCCATGGTTGACGACGGGGAGAGTGAGGGTGATACGCTTGGGAGGGGGCTTGGGCGAGTCCTCGATGGGGGCGACCCAGGCGGTGGTCTCGCGCAGCAGCTCGTGGCCGGGGAACAGACTGCAGGTGTGGCCGTCGGGTCCGGAGCCCAGCAGAAGCAGGTCGAAGATGGGCAGACGCACGCTGTCGCGACTGGCGAAACTGGTAACGAGCGTCTTTTCGTACTGGTCGGCGAGCTCCTGGGTGTCGTCCAGGTAGGTGGTGTCGATGGGGTGGACGGTCGGGGCACCGAGCTCGGCGGGGATCTTGTCGAGAAGCTCCTTCTTGAGAAGAGCATAGTTGGAGTCTTCATGGTCGAGGGGCACGGCGCGCTCGTCGGCGAAGAAGATTTCCCACTTGCCAAAATGGGCCTGGTCATCGGGGCCAGACGAAGGGCCCAGGAGTGCCTGTGCCAGAGTCTTGGGCAGGGAACCGCCGGAGACGGCGACCTTGAAAACGCCGTGACGGCTCAGACCGGCATTTTGTGCTTGGATGACGTAGGATCGCAGAGCAGGTGCGAGGGCGTCAACCGACGGGTAAGCGAAGAGGTTCGGCTGTTTGTTGCTCATGGTGGGGTAAAGCCAGGTATGTGGAAGGCGGGGTGGCGTGGAAGAGTGATGTCGAAAGCGAGGTTGTGAAGGGGGGAAAAGATTGAGGCGGGGGAAAAAGACGGTCTCTGTTGGTGCAGAAAGAGGGGTAGTCCGGAATTGGAGAAGTTGTGTGCAACTTCGAGTTTGTTCTGCGAGATGCGATACTTTTGGGTTGTCAGGTCCAGGACGGAGGTGCGACAGTTCAGACGAAGAAGAGCTCGAGGCGGGGGAGGGGGGACAACTCTTTGCTCTACACTCTACCTACTCGGGAGGTAGGTAATAAGGGCCGAGGAGAGACAGTCGGTACAAATCCAGCGGCGGAATGGGTCATGGACGTTTCCAGATGTCTGAAAGAAGAAAAAAAAGAAGGAAAAAAAGCGAAAAAAAGAATAAAAAAAGATAAAAAAACCGATAGCGGGGCCAAGGTACTTGGGGGTGTTTGGTCGTTCGTCCCTGAAGAGCACACACAGTACGGAGCACCAGCACGAGACAGAGGTAGCAGCGACTTGACCAATGCGTTATTATGCTCGAGGCCGGATGAAGACTGAGCTCAGGTCCTCCAAAGCAAAATGATTGACCCGGCTTGCGATGTACATAGTCGGCGTTGAGCAGAGAAGCCGGACAGCGTATGTACACTACGTTTCACCAGCGATTTGTGACGGATAACGGCGTCAAGAGGGGAAGCCGGATTGACCCACGGCGCGAAGTGCATGAGGGTGTGATCTGGTGGGGAAGTCATGTTTCCAGTGGACCGGCTATTGTGGACTGGTGGTGGGCGAAGGCAATGCGGGATTATCCATCTCCAGCAGCTGGCGTGTTCACAATAGACGCAACATCTCTCAGGAAGATGGTGCCGGTACTTTGCCGAGCCGAGTTGACTCGCATCATGTCTCGTTTCCGTTGTTCCAGAAGCGAAGGACACAATGCTGACGATGAGTGACGTCCGTCTCTGTGTCCGGCTTTTGTGTGGCTGGCGGGTGATGAGGTGATTGGGGGAGCGTGGGATGATTTATGGCGAGGCGCCAAGACGAATTGACATCCGACAGAATACAGCCCGGTTGGAGCTCTCCGTCCTCTGAGCTGTGGAAACGGGATGGAAACCGACCTTTCCTCAACTAGCAACCGAACTTCCTCTGCAAGAGATTATCCGAACAGAGCAAGGACATTCGCTCACTTACACTGCATACCTACCTAGGTACTTACCTGTCTAGGCAGCAGTGAGTGACCCTCTCCTGCCTCCCCAATGCGTTATCTGCAGGACAAGATGCAAGCGCCGCCAGGCACTGGACATGGAAATGACAATGTCCATGTGGCACATGGGCGTACGCATATGTGGCAGGAGCTCCGGACCTCCAAGCGGCAATTGCTCGAGGGAAGGCGCGACTGTTTCCTCTCCCGTGCGTCGCCTGTCTGTGAACCAAGCCCGACAGACAATCCGGACTGCCCATGTTGTCAGGAGCCGATGATTGGTGCGGTGCGCCTTGCTCCTTCCTCTCGATACATGCCTCAGTACCTAGGTAGGTACACTATGCAGTCAAAGGAAAATCTTCGGCCACCAGCCACGCCAAGCCAACCGACAACGAGTGTTTCGCCACCTCAAATCCCATTCCTGACTTTTAGTCTAGTGTCAATCGATTCTGTCCGGCACGAGCCCCCGCCATCGAAGCTCAACTCTTGAACAGCCAAGTACCCATCTATGTTTCAGGAGCCACGCCCGCCCTTGGTCGGCCAATGGTCCGCCTGCCGGCTCGCCGGCTGCTATTGTCCGACGCCCGGGACGAGGTTCCGTGGCGAGTCTGCTTCGATTTGCTGCGGCAAGAGCATGAGCAACCCATCTCGCCACGTTGTGGCTCCACGTTGTTGCTGTGTTGCCGGTCTCTAACATGCCAAAGACTAGGGGGAAGGAGTCTAGAAAACATCGACAGAGTCCAAGTCGATAACCGACTTCATGCGCGATACAGCCCGACCGGAAACATCTCGGCCAGAAGACCGAGGACATATTAGGACTGCATTGGACAGACGGAGACATGCCTGGGGATGATATGCTCATGTATTCGCTTCTTAGTCACTGCCGAGAAAACGGACATTACGAAGTACATGGGCCGATTTGACGACGCTACCGTAAAGACCTTGTCGTGTACCGTAGCCGACAGCCTTCGCGCTCACAACGGCCATTGTATCCGTATGTACAGTTGTATAGGGGATGCGCACATGGGACGGGGCCTCCCGACCAAGAACAGGGAGGGCACCGCTGCGTCATGCATTTAATGGACATGTGCATGACTCGACGAGATATAACCATAGGGTCCTTTAGTAAACTCAGAGTGGTCAACAGTCAAGTTGGGCGTGGATTCGATGGAGCATGACAAGGCTGTTACGCGCATCGAGACATGTTAACAATGACGTCACGGCACGGGGCTGACTCGGGAACATTTTACTTTTCCGATTCATGGGAACATCACGAAGCGCCGGGCGCCGAGTGGGCGGGGTGCTCACCAGGAACCTGCTCCGACGGTAGCGGGGGTGCTGTCGTCATTGTCCCAAGCGTGAGGGGTCGCAAGCGTTTAGATGATGAACCGCTGCCGCGTTTTTGAAACGGAATGCCGCGATTAACATCATCTACCAACGGTCCGGCTACAGATACACTCTGGAGAGGGATGGGCATTGTGCGAATAGGGCACAGCAAGGGGAACAAATGGAAACCGTCGATTCAAACAGGTACGCGCAGTTTGCAGCAGACTGCAGGATGTGGGCATCATCATATCATCTCTGGCGGTGTGCCGACCGCGCCTCGAGCCCGCATGCCTGACGGCGCAGGGAGCCCGCACAATCGCGTCCCACGGGACGGAGCCTGCATACCTGTAACCTATGTAAACTAGATGCCTATGTAGGATGGATCCATGCTGGCAATTTCCCTAATTGACGATGAGCGGCAGGCGGCGGGGCAGCGATTGCAACGAGGCCATCCATCAGCTGGACCCCTATCGCGAACCAGACGGCAGCTGCCAGCCGCGGCGGCATTGTGGCGACCGGGGAGGGTGGCAGTGGCCCACGTAAGCCTCATTCTGCGCGCGTCCTTGCTGCCCCCGGATGCCGATCAGGCACTTGCTGACAAGGGAGAATGAGTGACACGAACGACGGGAGTAAGTTCGGCACGACGACAAAACGAAGAGCTCGAGCCTCAGGGGGGGGGGGGGGGGCGGAAGGGATTCGGGAGGGACCAGGTACAGGTACGAATACCTACTCTACACCGTCTGGCGACAGTGAACTACACGACTTGTACCCGGAGAAGCTTGCTTCCAAACCCGTCACTCGTCACTGGTAGAGGTGACATGTGAAATGCCACGGCAAAGGCCAATGCAAAAGATAAGGCAGCTACTACTACTACTACTACTACTCACCTACTGTAGCTAAGGAAACAAGGAACCCACAAAAAAGACAGAAAGCCAAAAGGCGGATGACGGGATGAAAGAACATGGGCTCTGGATGGTGACGTCACCGAGCATGCCCTTCCTTGGAGGAAGAAAGAAAGAAGGCAAGCCCCAACCCCATTCGCGACAAAACGCAACCCACGGGGTGGAGGGGGGATCATGCACGGGCAGGCTTGAGATCCCTAGTTTTGCTAGGTATCCCTATCGATCATCCATCCGTACCCGGAGAGCCAAACGTACGTAGTAGGTAGGTATCCCATCCGTACGTCCACGGTACGTCTCTTACACTAGGTAGGTAGTTGAACCTCCATCCACCTCCCTACCTACCTAGCAACCACTCCGTCCGTTTAGCTTGTATCTCTAATTAAGGGTCACCACGCCCCCTTCCCTGAGGCTTCCTGGGGCTCCCTGGAGAGCCAAGGAGAGTGGCAGGGGTGGCCGGGTGCTCTCTGCTCCAGTCACGGCATCGCGCCTCACGAGTCAAACGCCAGGGTGGGTAGAAGCTCCGAGGTTGGTTCCGTGTTGCGTTTGCTTATAGGGTTTTTTTCTTTTGAAGGAGCGGCTGCTACGCAATGTCCAAGTACCAGGGCGGTTTTACCCCTCCACGCGAAAGGACCCTGAAGTTCCATTTTTTCAAGGGTCTAGAACCCCCCACTTGTCATCGCACACCAACGAACCAACTGTCCATCCCACGCGCCAATATCCAATTGACGGGGTTGCAAATTTCTTCTCTCCTCTCCCCGGACGACAAAATCCGTCTTGCGACTATTGCTTTCCCTCGGAACTACCCCTCAAAAAAACGGCACGCCTAGACGGATCTGCTATCAACCAAAGGTCAATGTCTCCGTCTTATCGGGACTGACCTGGATCCAACCGGCTAACCTTTTGCCAAGAGTGTCAAACAACTAAAAAGAAAAAAAAGAAAAAAAAAAGAGAGAGAGAGAGAGAGAGAAACAGGAAAAAAAACCCGATGGAGAGAGAATGAACTGCGACTTGAAATAGAAGTCAAAACAGATCAAAAAGGAACGGCATCGGTTTAGAAGCCGTCATCCACCAAAGCAGCCACGCCCGATTTATTTCCCCCAGTTACGGGCCAAAAACATACATCCTTCTCTACGATTCCATCCCTTCTCTACACATCTTCTCCTTCGTCCGCTCTGCGACTTCTTCTTCTTCTTCGGCTTCTCGCACCCGCATCTCGACTTTCAGCGGTCCGATCCCGCCAGGGTTTACATAAAGTGGCCTGACCTTTGTGGGCTTCCCCGGTTCCCATTACCAAAAAGGCTCAAAATCGAAATCCCGGAGACAACCATCGCTGCCGCACCACCACCACCACCACCACCACCACCGCTGCCTGCCGGCAGGCTTATTTTGCTCCTGGGATTCGGGTTGTTTCTCACCGTTCCGTTTTCCTAGACGGTGTTGCAGTTAGGCACCACAACACACGCCCGTCTATCCTGGACCTTGAGCCCCAGGGGAACCGGGATAGTTGTTTCTCCTCACTGACGTCAGTGTCACTTGCTTTGATCTCGATTTCACCCTCGATCCCTGGGCGGCCTGTTTTTTTCTTTTCCTTTTCTATCGCTCCCGTCTTCCGCAATTATTCCTTCTTGTTTTAAGCCCGGAACTTTTGCACCTGTTGCATGCCGGCTCTGGCCAACCTCACCCCTAACCGAGCACATTGTACTGCCTTCTCTCCTCACGCAATGTCCGCGACCAGTACTACGACAACAGGCAACGAGTCGCCCTTGACGGACGACGCCCTTCAGCGCGCGGAACAGCTGCTGGAACGTCGCCGACAGCTTACCGACGCGCTGACCGGCCTTCCTTACGACTTGATTCTCTACCTCGAGCGCGCCGTGGTTCACTCGGAGCTGGCCTACCCCGATCTCGCTGTCGGTGACGCTTACCGCGCTCTGCTCCTGGCTGACGAGGTCCTCAACGAGAGCTTCGAGTATCACGAGCAAGCCGTCGAAAGCTTGCAGTCACGCCCTCTGGACCCTCTGCCCCTTGTTCTCGACCACGGGCACCTGCTACACATCGGAAGCGACTATGTCGACGATGAAGCCAAAGAACAGAATGGTCTGGTTGGGCACGTCGCCAAGCTGTCTTCCGTACGCGCCTTCCAGATCCTGTCGCTCAGCCTTTTACTGTGCGGCTGTCTGAAGAGCGCCTACGATTTCTGCGAGCGAGGCCTGACGCTCGCCCCCACAAACGACGAGTTGGTCCAGACGATGGAATACATCAAGGACATGGCTCGCCGTAGGCTTCGCAAGAAAGACTTCAACCCCAACGTCTTGCCGGAATGGGGACTTGTGCGGAGAGAAGTCTACCCTTGGAACTCGCACGAGCCCGACCGCTTTGCACCCGAGTCCCTCGACTTCCTCAACGCCGAACTGTCCAAATTTGCGCCCAAGTGCGCCGTCCAGGTCTCCCAGCTCCCTGTCCTGTTGGAGGGAGCCAGCGAAATGGACGACTGCGAATTCATACCCACCTGCAACCAGCTGGGCCTCTTTGTCAAGGAGGACATTGCGCCGGGGGAAACCGTCCTGGACGAGTACTCGCTCTTGACCGCCAACAACCGTCTCAAAGAGCCGGTCTGCGACGCGTGCAGCGCTGATCTGCCGCCCTTGGGCCATGAGCCCGGCGCCGTCAACTGCGACGAATGCTACGACACGGTTTTCTGCAGCCAACGCTGCCACGACCTAGCGCAGGAGGCATACCACCCCGCCGTCTGCGAAAAGGATGTCGACGCCATCGCCAAGGACCCTGACGCGTCGGAAGCGGATGAGACCTTGCACTTGCTGCTGCTGGCCCGCATCTTGGCCATGTCTAACCACCAGGGCATTCATCCCCTGGATGTGACGCAAATAAAGTACATTTGGGGCGACTTTGTGCCGTCGGCATCCAACGAAATCGAGATATCACCGTCTGCGAACCCGCCGCCGAATTGGACGTTGCCTTTCTCGTTCAAATACAACATCGAGACGCCTTTCCACATTCTCGAGAAGATGGATGTCGACATCTACGCCACTCTCAACCAACACGACGTATGGGTGCTGAACACGCTCTACAGCAAGTTCCGCGGCACGGCGTCGGCGCGCAAGAACCCCCGAGACGGCCGGCCCGACGTTGCAGCGGTACATCCCTTCTGGTGCCTGGCCAATCACGACTGCAACCCGAACGTCACATGGGAGTGGGGTGGGCGCATGCTGCTCTGGGCGCGCAAGGAAAAGATTGTGGGCAACGCCCCGGGTGGCCTCAAGGCCGGGGACGAGGTGCTGAACCACTACTGCGACATCACGCTCCCGGTTGAGCAGCGGAGAGAATGGGCCAAGGGGAGCCTCGGCGGATGGTGCATGTGCCAAAGATGCCGAGATGAGGCCGCCGCCGAAGTGGCCGCGGCCAACGGCCAGCCCGTCTAGTCTCCGACGACGAAATGCAGACCATGACAGAGGCGTACCGCGGACTCTTTCTACAACCTTGCACCAACGGTTCCACGCGTTGGAGAGGCCCTTGCGATTAGCGAGCGATTTACGGGGTTAGAGAAACGTTTACCCAAGCTTAGATATCACGGGGAGGTCAGGACTCTTTTTTCTTTCTTTCTTCTTTTTCCTCATCATTTTTCTTTCTCTTGGGCTGGAGCAATAAAAAGACCTGGTTTTGCGTCTTCAGTTCAATGGCCTCCGGGTATCACATTGTATACAAGCCGGCTCGCGGACCTGGCTTGAAAAGACTTGGGATGGCGGAAATGGGTGCCGTTGCTATTTGGGGGAGCATACACGACGAAACTTAATCGCGAAAACATGCCTGATTTTTCCACCGCCCGTATTTCTTATGTGGACGGTTCCTCGGGGGTTCGCTCTCGGGTTCTCAATCTTGCTAACCGGACTTCTGTATACACTAACCAGCCGTCCCGGCACGCGATACTTGTCGCCCATCGCCTGCCACCCAGTAACTCGGTGTTACCCGTTTGTACAATGCGACCGAGGACTACTCCCGTAACATTCCCGCGCCCGACTGCCAGAGTATTTCATACTCCGAACACATGCAGCACCGGAGCCGGACCCATACCGGTCGGGGGGGGGGGTGTCGAAGCCTTGGGGATCCGGCTCCTCGGCTTGCATGTCGCAGTATGAGGTCACGGTTACCAGTCTTGCCTATCCTGCTAGATCTGCCGTAGCGGAGATCCAAGTTCGAGGGGGGGGGGGGGGGGGGAGGCTCCTAATCCGAGCATCATATCTCGTTTCATGAACACCCAAGCAGGGTAGAAGGCGGAGCAGCAGCTCCCCGAGAGGGCCGGAAGACATAACCTAAAAAACCGACGCAACCCGGGCCGTATCCGCGTCAGAGGTGCAAATATGTACGTCTGTATGTTACGTACGCACAAAGGCTGTATATCCGGGTAAAACACCCAACAAGCAGCTCTGCCGCTACGAACCAATAGTCGTCGGTTAAGGGCGCGGTAAGCCTACCCAGTTACAGCGACCATGTCCCGGGATGAAGAGGCCAGGGTCGGCTCGGCAATCTCGGTACACACACACACACACACACACACATCGACTGGCTCCTGCATGATGACGACGCGGCCAAACCATAAGAAGCTCACGCGAGTTGGTTTAGGGTTCGGGGAGCGCGCGAGAAAGGGACGGAGCAATGGTCCCTGTAATTTATTTTGGGATGGCTTGGGACCATCACAGGCGGATCGTCATTCGTCCGATCATTAATGTCTCTTTTCTCTCATACTACACATTAAGGTACATAGAATATCCCCCCCTCCCCTGGGGTTTGCGGTCATGGATGTTTCAAAAGGGGAGTTTAGGGCGTTCATTTAGGTTGTCTGGGACGAAGAACAAATCAAAAAAGGGGTCCCTCCCTCCTCTCCCTAGTGACCCCAGGGGTCCTCGCACCAGGAATCGGGGCCGGTAGCCCCGGCCGCGGCGCAGAACTCGCGGAACTTGCAGTTGTCGATAGTGACGTAGTCGGTGATAGGGCCTCGGTTGACGATGCACTTCAAGACCGAGTCCTGCTCCTCGGTGTACAGCGGCCAGCCGGGGCTGTTGGGCGCCAGCTTGTTGCTGTTGTTGCACGCGACCGCCGTCATGGTGTCGTTGGCGGTGTTGTCGGCGTTTGTGCAGTGGCACTTGTTGTAGGTGCCACACGCGTCGGCGCCGACGGCAAGGAGGGCGGC
Source organism: Colletotrichum falcatum (assembly GCA_019425465.1). Taxonomy (NCBI): domain Eukaryota; kingdom Fungi; phylum Ascomycota; class Sordariomycetes; order Glomerellales; family Glomerellaceae; genus Colletotrichum; species Colletotrichum falcatum. The sequence goes on along the minus strand of SWKJ01000008.1, from coordinate 28,297 downwards.
GAGGAAGACGAGGGCGGACCGCATGATGGGAGGAAACGAGAGCGGGAGAGAGATAGAGAGAGAGAGAGTATGTGTGTGTGTGTGTGTGTATGTGTGTATTGTGTTTTAGGGAGTGAGCGTGTCTTGTTCAAGAAACCAATGTGTGGTTCGCTGGATATGAATGCCGTCCGGCTACGGAATGACGATGAGGTACTTATACAAAAGGCGGTCGCCATGGAGCGACAACGAATCTACGGTCGGGGGTTTGGCGGTGGGATATCACTTCCCCTCCCTCCCCATTTCGTTGTTGAGCGAGTCTTTGAGCGGTTGGAACCTCCAACCCGAGAGAGAGCCCGGGGTTTCCTTGGACTTCGGAGGGGCACACGCTCGCGGGATACCACCCACCCTTCGGCCCTCCCGGCCTGCTCCTCACGATGGCGGCCAGGCGCGATAGCCAAGTCTTCATCCGCCCCCCTCCCCCCCTTCCCACGCCAACGCCAAGCGTATACCAAGCATTTTCCAACGGCGATCTCCCGTACCGAGAAGAAGAAGAAGAAGAAGAAGAAGAAGAAGAAGAAGAAGAAGAAAAGGACCCTGCCCTCCACAATCGGTCGCCTTGTGTACCTTTTTTTTCCCTTTTGCAACTATTTGAAGGGGCACTGCGTGTGGAAGCAGTCGCTGGTGGTGATGCCGGAGCAGTCGAGGCCCACGGCGCAGCCCACCGAGGGCCCGCCGTTGCAGCAGCAGCACTCGGCCCTTGTAGGCGCGCGCGCGTCGAGCTCGGCCGCGGCGAGGGCGGCAAGGGCGAGGAAGAGGAGGTGCTTGAGCTGCATCTTTTACGGGGGTGCGTTGGGTGGGTTCCGTGCCCGTACGGGGGGGTAGTCAAAGAGAGAGAGAGCTCTGAAAGGGCTTCTTTTATTATATCGGAAGAGTCGAGTCGATGTTTTTTTTTTTTTGCGATGGCGGCTGAAGGCCAAGTCCTTTTTTCTGGATGGGAGGGCCGGCTTATATGCGCGTCCGCAGTTGAGGATTGCCCAGATAAGACCACATTGCGAGGTGCATTCTTCTTCTTCTTCTTCTTCTCCTCCTTCTTCTTCTTCTTCATCATCATCACGGCGGGAGTTTCTACATGCCTAATCCAGACCCTTCCCCGAAGACCGTTTCGTCGCCCAGCTACCAATCTCGGCCTAGTCGGCCAACCGCGCCAAGAGGCGAGGGATCGCGGGGGGGGGGGGGGATCCGCCAAGCGCCGAGTCTCGCCCGGCGGAGGACGAGTTGACTTCTCGGCGCAGAGGGGGTCGGTGCGGGCGAGCAAGGCGCCCGCCCAGGCCCATTTGACGTGACGGGATTGCGGCACAGCCCCGCGATGACCAGCCTGGTTTGCTCGAGGGTGGTGGTTGGTCCGAGACAAAAACCGTCTGACAGACGAGCCAAGCGCCAAGGACGCGGAAGGAAGAAGGATCGCGGACCCCCGAGACGAATCGAGAAGGCGGCCCGGCTGCTGCGCGCGCCGGCGGTACTGTTTTTTTTTTTTTTTTGTATATCATTATTTGTCGTTGCGTCGAAGCTCGCCACCTCTGGATAACTCCGTCGCGGTCCAGTCGCCTCCCGTTTTCTCATCACGGGGCGGAATGATGCCAGCGGCCGCTGCTCTTCTGGATACGGGGGGCGGTTGGACAGCCAGAGGCCCAACCAGCCGAGTCGCTCGGGCGGGTTCGCGTTGGACGCCGCATGGGCTTGTCTGAAGCGCAAGCCGTTGAAAGCCTTGCCAGCCCTGGTGTTAATAGACTTGCCGACTTGGTTCATGGGTATCCCATGCCACCTCGGCGGTTGTTCTACTATGTAGTCCCAATTGAGTTGGCAACGAAGCGGCCGGAGTCGTCCCCGGCTCCCCGACTCTACGAGACCAGGCCATAGGGCGAATACCAGCGCCGGGGCTTCGTCGGCGTTTTGACACGCCCCATGATGGGACTGCCCAAGGCAAGCTCAAGAGCAACCTCGTATACCCGCGCGACTGACGATTCTCGAGTCGTGGGCGCGGGGGGGGAGCTGGCGATGCCGGCGCAGCTACGTGGCGGTTCTCTTCACGATCATCACGAGGGAACAAACAACGACGACGTCGGAGCACCCCTCCGCCTCCCCGGCGTTCGGTACCAGGCCGGAGAACCTTCCGATGACGCGGGGGGATCTCCGCCTGTCCCCGAGCGGGCGACCGTTTCGGGCCCATGCTCTAGTCTGCCCCTTCGACTCGTCCGGCTTTCGCAACGACATCAATCAAAAAAAAAAAAAAAAGCAAGGTGGGCCGCGGCAGAAAGTCAGTCACTGGAGACGATCCCCTTTTGTTTTTTTTTTGTCGTTTTTCTTTTCGAGGAAACAGGTGCAATTTCTGTAGTCCCTGATCGCAACGCCGCCTTCAGAGCTCGTCGTGTGCCGCCGCGTTGTCCTCCCCGGCCTCTTCGTTCTCGGTCTCCCCTCTCTCCTGGGCAACGACCTCCTGTTGCTCCTCCTCCTCGCCCGCCGGAGTCGGCGCCGGCGCCGGCGCCTCCCCTTGCCCCTCTTCCTCCGGAACCGGCGAGCCCACCTGCCAGGCGTCGGCGTTGCCCTCGGAGATGTCGAGGATGTGCCGGTCCACGGCCTCCACCGTGATCTCGCCGCCCCTGAAAGGGAACGCCAGGCCGACGGACGGGTTCTGCAGGGCGAAGCCCTCGCCGGCGGCGGCGCGCAGGCCGAAGAGGGCCGGCATCTCCGGGTACTCGCCGGCGTCGACCGTCACGAAGGTGATGTATTCGTGGTACTTGCGCGCCAGCGGCTTGACGGCGGACGCCCACGCGTCGAGGCTCGCCTCGTCCTCGGAGAAGAAGTACGCCAGCGACTTGCCGGTCTGCGGAATTCCAACGTCAGCGGTGCCGCAGTACGGAACGGTGTTATCCACCGAGGGGGGGTGAGGGGCGACGGACACTCAGATGCTCGGCCTCGTTCCGGCGTGTCAGCCGCGGCACGAGCTGCGAGGCGCACGTGCGCAGCAGGCTCTCCATGGCGCCGACCTCGTCCAGCTCCGAGGTCATGTGGTAGGCCCCGTCGACGTTGTTGTAGCACCCGACCCGGCCCGGCGCCTCGTCGGTCGTCGTCAACCCAAAGGTGTGGCGGTCCCGGTACCGCTCGGCCACTCCGGCGAAGCGCTCGCGCAGGTTTGTCTCCGACTCGGCCGCGTGCGCGATCACGACGACGTCGTCCTGGTCGCGGAAGGAGGCCGCCGAGTCCTCGTCGAGGAGGGTCACGGCGGGCCGGAGCATGCGGCGCACGAAGGCGGTGATCCTGGAAGGAGGGGAAGGGGGGCACGTGCGGGCTCAGCAAGAGAACGAAAAACGACTCGGTTGGGCGCAAAAAGGGGGGGGGGCGGGGGATTGACTTACTCGGACGCCTTCCGAGGGCCGCGGAAGCGGTGTTTCGTGTGGTCTTGGCGGTACAGCCGTATGGCGGGGAAAGACACGACGTCGAGGTCGGCGCACAGCGAAGGGGAGGACGGACAGTCGACGGACAGGGCGGTCGGGATCGCTTCCTCGACGGCGGACCAGTGCTGCTCGAGGGCCTTGCTCGCGTCGCTGTGGGCGGGGTTAACGGGATGCCGTCGCGGATGCGGAGGGGGGTGCGGTGGTGTGTTACAGCGAAGGCTTGGTTCGTCAGTGCCGAGGCCGACATGCGATGGATAGCAAGCTGGTCTTGGTTGAACGGGCTCATCTCGGAGCCAAGGGGCTTACCGCAACAACTAATCGCATCATTAGCACGGCCGCGGACGAGAATCCGAGTTGGCGATCTGCGGGGGGGGGGGGGGGGGGGGGGGCTGGCTTACACGCTACCAGGCTAAACTCGTTGGACTTGAGGGCATCGCGAACTTGGGCCTCGGTCTTGTGCTGCCATCCGAACCCCGCGCCCGCGAGCGCCAGCACCGGCAGGAGGGCTTTGGATGCCATTTTCGTAAACGCGGCCGACAGCGGTTCGAGCTCAAAAACAGGCCGCCAGGGGAGGCCAACGAGGAAGAATCAAAAGAAGAAGCAGAGATGAACGACAGAGAAAGACGGAGAAGAAAAATAGTTATAGAAGATAAGAATAAAAGAAACACTGGTGCGGAGTTTGTCAGGCTCCCGCTTCGGAGGAGGTGGCGCCATCCGCCCATGTACATTGGAATTGACTTGGTACGATGGGGGCGCCCCTGACGGGGTGTAGACTTTCTGGTTTAGCGCAACTTCGGGTGATGCCCTTGAAACGTGGGTGGGCAAGGGGGGGGGGGGCGGGGGAGAGCCTTGGTGAGAAGGCGTTTGATTGTCGGAGGGGTGGGTACCTAAACTCCACGTGTTTTGGACAGACCACCAACAGACATGTTCATGATAGTGGCATATTTTGGATACGCGTCGGGAAACCACTAAACGGATTATTCTTCAGAAACACCGAAACACAAATTACAAGCTGGCATTCAATCTTCCCGTCGTCCTCCCTTCCACCGACACCGCTGTTTTCTCACCTCCCGGGCCTTACTTGGCACACCCTCAGCACGAGCCCAATATCGATCCTGTCGTCGATTTTGACGACCGCCCGCTTATACACCGAATCAATCTTTTGGCCGAGGTTAGATCTAGATTCATCCAAGATGCCCGTCTTTGTCTATCTGCACTGATGGGACCAGGAAGGACTGTAGTTGCGTGTTTTGCAATGGTTGTTGCCAATAGTTCCGATTCCATCATCCTGTCTTCGAGGAAGCTCGCTGGCGTAATCATGGTTGGTCGGGCTTGGTCAACTGAAAAATTGGAATTGCGATAGCATCCATTGAGTTGGTCGACACCCGATGACCCCCGGACATGGAAACAACAGAGTTATTTCGTCCGAGGAGTCAAGAACAACTACTCATCGTCAAAGACGCTGACTAGTGTTGGAAGCCCAAAGTCGTAATCGTAAGAACTCATCGTTGTCGGTTGTCCCAGTTTTACTCTGGAGCATCGTGTTGAGGCATTGCAGATGAGCCAGAGGCCCAATATTCGACCCAGCACTTGATACCTTAAGAGCTTATCGAGAACTTGGATCTTGAAGCCTCCAGACTAAACAAAACATCCTCCACGGCCAGTAGGGTAGTGAGCATTTCCGTAACTCTAGCCCGTATAAACGGGACGAGCCAGGGAACCTAATCTTGGATGAAAAACACCGCCCGAATATATCGATGCCGCCTAACAATGGGCGTTTTGGACTACATGATCTTCCGCGAGTTGATCAGACCCGTCATTACCCTAGAACGGTTGTGGCAACGAATCATACACCTACAGGCTTTTAGTCAGGTCGAATGATTCACAACCCCCCTAGTCCAGCTACGTCGGGTCCATATCCGGTCGCTCTCTGAGGGTAGTTGGCTGCCACTTGGCTAATTAGCTTCTACATGGGAGGTTGTTCCGCTAGAGAAATCAAAGCCCGGCCGACGGGGCTGTTGTACCTATCCTGCATAGCCTTGTGGTTTCAGCCAGCTGCAACTTTGGAACCCGGTTGTGCATCGCGGCCACCACAACACGAAGGTCAACCGCTCTCTCTTTCCCTGCCAAAGCAACGAGCTTTGACTACAGAACGTGCATCCTCGGTCGATCTTTGCACATCAGAATGAGACAAATCGTTGATCCCTCGCCAAGTGGGCGAATTATTCATCTAATTTACCAGTCTAGCGGCCTTGAGTTCGTACTAACCAGTCTCAACAGGCATGTGGCTATCATCGCGTACCTCTTCAATGGGGTGGAAAAGGATCGTTTCACTTCACGTCTTCGCCGCGTCTCTTCACCTCGCTGCCGCCCTTCTACATCAGCAGCTCCCACAGCCCATTTTCCCCTGTCAGACCCGGAACGGCTACAAAGAGGGTTACTAGTACATCTATCAACTAGACTTTCGCCTTGCAGTAAACTCTAACTAACCCTAACCCTCATGTGTTTCTTAACGGAAGTATGGCCGTTACTAAGTGTTGCTGAAGTTGCCGATCAGGCCCTTAGTCTCGGCCTATTCCATCGCCACTGATCGGTCATCGGCATCACTATTTTAGCTCGGGCAGTGATCGACGTCGCTCCTCGCCGCCATCGGCAACGCCGCCAGCCCGTCTCCTTCATATCAAGTCAAGCACACATCTATTTAGCACGTTGGTAGGAACGGAACAAACCAACATACATTGAGGGTTTTATACCCGGAGTACCTGTCTCTATGTTTCGACTTTTGAATACAACGATTTAATCTCATTTCGTATTTCAACCGTCAGTCAATGGACTTCAATTAATCATGTCGAGCTGGTCTATACCGGTATCCTTCGCTCGCTCTACTGTCTCGTGTGTCACGCTCAATGGGCGGTTTTCGCCCTCGTTTACCCTCGCTCACCCATTGCCTCACGCTTGAAGCATCCTCACTGGCTGAGCATCAGGCGAGCGTTGGACGCAGGATCTGTGCGACATACTGCAATCCCTGGAACACAGCGTGCGCTAGTTGTTAGGTGTTCTCGACCCGACAGCTTTACAGCACAGCCTGGATGCCTGTTTCTATGGTGAAACGGGCAAATTATGGACTTCTACAACGCAAATCCCGAAACGTTCAACATGCGGCTATCTTTGCAAGATAGCCGCTTACTCTGGAAGCCACATAGTTAAACCGACTAGATTTGGGCCTACGTCCAGAGTCAGATGAGCAAAGCAGAGAGCCAATTCCAGCGCTGGCGTGTTTCTCATTACTGACTTGAAGGTTCCCTGTTGCGTTCCCGACACATGTAAAAGATGACAAAGGGCGTAAGCGTGTTGTGCAAGCATCACACCATGGATATATGTTATCCCAAAACCCAGTCATATATTTTTTGTATATTTAGGAAAGAATAATCGCCTGAACACGTCAGAATATGTTAGTGATCTCTGATAGGTATAATACATGGAGTACTTTAGACATGTAATATCTACATTCCTAGATAGTTGTGGACTATGATAAATATTATGTCCATGATCTACAGTAGAATAAGCTTACATTTCTCTCTAACACTAAGACTTCTACTTATTATAGTCTTTAGATGTACATAGATAAATGTTAAATATCCTAAACATGTTCTGATAACGATAGAGAGAGAACGTGACATGAAGTTTACCGAAAGCAAACAACGAAATGATTACGCAATGGCAGGCCAGGCATCGACCACCCATTGACTAATCTACTCCATCCCTATCCCTTATTATTGTAAGTTGGCTGTCAGAGTTTGGCAGTTAACCAACTCGTGAGGGTGCTTTTCTTTTTCCGGATCCATTTCCCACCCAATACGCGCCCTTGTTAAAGTCGTAAGCATTCCTAGGCCGCCTGATACATTGGCTCTGTGTGCCTTGTGAACACGCTCTAGCCGCCCTTTTCTCATTGGTCAGTGTTCGAGTCAGCAAGGGTTACGTTTGTGTGATTGGATCGTGGGATGTGCTACATCCAACGTAAGATCATGCAGGCTTGCTGTCGTGATACAGGACGTTGTTGCACATTGGCAAATTTGGATCCGCTCTTGTCACCAAACTTGCCGAGCTCTGCAAGATGCCGTCCTGCGAAGTAGCCAGGATCTTTCTGACTAATTGTGTTACTGCTGGGAGTGACATTGCCCTACCAGGTTTCGTAAAAACGTTGTCAGAGTTGCACTATTATACTCCTTAAATGTCAAACAAGTGGACACACCATGGGGGGAAAGACATCGCCTGGAAAGTCAATATTTTGTTGGCGGCTATCATGGGATATGCCGATAACAAAAGCTCTCATGGCGAGCTTTTAACCCAGAAGCCCACCTTGGCTACATTACGAGCGTTACCTGGGGATGGCGAGCCGAAGTTGATTGGGTCCAATCCGGACAGGAACAAAGCAAGGCATCTATGGAGCGTCTACTCGACTACATTAGCAACCTTGGTAGCTTATTTAGCTCCTCTGGATCACGCATCTACGCTCCCGAACGTCTTGGATGAATACATGTGGGCAGTCTGTCGTGAACGGCATTTCCACACGACGCATAGGGCCATATGTCACACACACTCCACGACAGCATTCTCCGGTCTCAGTGGTGCCTAGCAGGGGCAGCTTCATCTCGAGGCTTTTCCCCCCCTCAACGTAACGGACTTTGTGATTAGGGTCTTCAGAGTGTGTCATCCGTATGAGAATACTAAACCGGCCAAATCAGACCGTGTTGAGCGAATATATTCCCGCGTTTCCGTAGCCATACGACAAATTCACAGGCCCGAACAAATGAAGATCTTGACAAGTATCAAACGACAAGACCCCAATCAGCCGCCAAGTCTTTCAACACGCCACAGGATCCGTTTTCTTGACCTGTCCCCTAGCCACCCCCCCCTTACGCATTCCACCCCCTAATCCCCTACCCATCAACGTCGGCACCTGCGCCGGCTCATCCGGACTTTGGCAAGTACGACATGTCGAACTGGAAGGGGCACTTGACCGCGGTGCAGAAGCAGCCGCTCCCCTTGGGGATCGCCTTGCACCGTATGGCCGGCACGCCAATGTCGCAGCAGCAGCACTGCTCCTGGGTCGCGGGGTCGTGCGGGCACGCGATGGCCGGCACGTTGCAGACGCCGGCCGGGGGCACGGTGCAGATGTAGTTGGGGCCCGGGTTCTGAAGGTCGCACGAGCAGCAGTTTGCCTTGGGCTCCTCGGCGGCCGCCTGGCGGGCGTCGAGGGCGCCGGGGGACGCCGGCGACGCGTTGACGGCGGAGAGGGCGCCGACGAGGGCGAGGAGGACGGTCTTGCTGCTGAACTGCATCGTGGCTTGGCGAGGAGACTCCTGGATGGGAGGGACGAAAACGAGGTGAGAGAAACTCGCGCTCTGTGCTGGTTATAGTAGCTGGTGTACGGTTGAGGGTTAGCCGTTGAGTGCTATTTGACTTGATGACCGCGACGAAAACTCGGGTCTACAAAAGGTAGCTCTTTGATGTCTTATATAGTCCCTCTCGGCTGCTGGATTGTACCACCTTCTCCCCATGTTTGTGATTGTGAACAAGCGACCCTAACGGCAAGCATGACAACATTGATCGCACCAGGTCTATTCCAACCACACCAAGGAGGCTCAGTGCTGGTAAAGGGAAGACTAGCCAACCTCCTTTCCAAGGCATGCCTCCCGTCGTCCAAGAGGATTCCTGCCCGAGGAGAGACACGGAGCTTACTCAGACGAGAGAGGCCAGGAATCTCCAATCACACGGCAGCGACGTCGTGCCATCTCAAGAATGTGCCCCCAAGGGGAAAAGAGACGAACCGACGGGGCGTTTTTGCCGATCGCTCGTACCGTCTGCGACTGACGAGAAGAGCATCCCTTTTCCCCGGATGAGCAGAGGAGGATCGCTAGATGCTTCCTTAGTTGCTTGGCCTCGTATCCCCCCCCCCCCCCTTCGCTCCAGCCTCCGCCGTCCGAGACACCAGGAGTTGGTCAGGTGTGGCACAGTCTCTAATGAGGAGAGTTCCAGAATTTACCCTTTTCACCGTTCACACGCGAGCGGGCGGGGTTTTCGAGCAGGCGCCTGCTCAGTGGCAGAACTTCCCTCGAGATGTGCGGATGGACTACGCGGAAACCACCCGGTCCGTCAGAAACACCAAGCCGGAAGCACAAACATGACCCGCCGCGTTGCCTCTGAGAAGATAGAACCCCGCCGCGTAACCATTCAATTCCCTTGGAGGAAGGGCCGGGCACGGGGCTGACTTGTCTCACCGGGGCCGTCATTGAATAGGACCGTGTGCGGAGAGAGCGACTTGGATCAAATAAGTAAACATGCCGTACTCCTCCCGCCAAGAGAGGAAGAAAGGCATCTTCATTTGGCGGCGGCTCCCTCTGCACCCGTTCAACAGGCTAATGCCTCCGGGCATCTGGTCCAATTTGATACTGCGCCTTGGATCGATACGCATCTCGGCTAATTGACACGCCAGCTACGTCAGCTGAGCGTGTCTCGGACGGACAAGGCCTGGCCGCTCCCTCCGTGTCCCTGCCAACACCCGATGCTGTTTACGTACATATCTTATTCTCTCTCTCTCTGTCACGCGCGCATCCGCGCCCGGCGGCATCAAGGATGATTCGGCCAAGGGACGCTGAGTCTAGCTCTCGCCCGGCCAGATAGGACGCCTAGCGGTACACGGGTGACGGAAAACGAAATACCCCTTTCCCCCAGTAGCCACCGCCAAAACGTATCCTGCTTCCTGTCACCCGAGTGGCGGCAAGGAGCTTTGCGAGAAAAAAGGCATTTCGCAGCCTCGGAAAAGCGACGGAGAAGGACACCCCCCCCTCTTCCCGCTTTCTAAACGCCGACGAGAAAGCCCGGGCTTTCCGGGACTGAGGCGTTCCTGGGCAGACGTTACGATGACGCCGCGCCGTCGCCCTCCCACCGGATCCGGGACTTTTATTTTCCCGTTTTTGTTTTGGAGGGCAGGACGAGCTGTGTGGTTTTCCCGCCCGCCAAAAACATCGGGCGGGAGAGGGGTCACGGGGCCACCCTCGGCTCGGACGCCACCACCAGCTGCGCCGCCCTCCCTGCCCCCGCCGTGCCAAGTTAAATGGTATCTCTCTCCCTTTTCTCTCTCACACGCATTCGCCCAAGGGCGACGTCTTTCTATTCTTGGGAACGCAGGTCGGATACCGGACCGTTCGTCCGAGCCCAAGTTGTAAACTTTGCGGCCGAGTGTGGTGGAATGAGGGAGAGGGAATGCAGGGTTAAGGGGGTTATAAGCGAGGCTCGTAACGTTCGTCGACTTCTAAGCAGTCCGAGCGAGCGTCGAGACCGGCACGCCGAGAAGGCCGCGAGGTTCGCACTCTCGCGTGGGGAACCGGCGGCAAGGCTTTTCTGTCGGAGCGGGTGGGCGGCGCGACGGCCTGGGCTGGGCAAGACAACAACGCTGAGCTGGTATTTCGGCCAAGCGTCCACGGCCCCGCTTGGTGGCTGTATTCCTGTGAACGATTCACTTTTTTTTTTGCCAAGTGAGAGTGCCAAGAGGAGGCAGCTCAAAGAGGAGTTAAAGAGGCATAATAAAACATTCATTTCGTTTGGCCCTCGAGTCCAAGGCCAAGAACTACTACATAGGTGGCGAAGCAACATGATTCTCGTGTGAATGGGTTTTTTCCCCCTCATGATCTCATTTCCCCATTCCGATGGATTTCCGTTTGATCCGCGCAAAGATGAAAAAAAAAAAAGAACCCGTTTGTTGAGAGAAGTGAAGCAAATGTGTTCTTCGCACCAGAAAAAAGCGTCTTGTGCTTTGAGGCTCGCACAGCCCTCGTCGAATGTTAAACTCTCCTCTTCCGTTGACATGAAATGTGGATAAAATCAAATAGTTTGTGAGGGATCAAAGAGGGGGAGACTCCCATCCGCCCCCCTTCCTCGGTAATCCTTCCATCTGCGAGGTGTGTTGGGAGACTGCGTGGTCCAATCCGACTTTCCCTTTCAACTTCCACCGACCAGGGTATGTGTGACGTAACAAAGAGGCTTCGACAGGGGTGGGAGGTATCTTTGCCGGAAGCGTTGTTGTAAAATAAAGAACGCAGTAGAATAGAAAAAAAAACGAACCAGGTTGTATTTTGGAACCTGTCACACACCATTTTCCCTCGTTTCGTGCGTAAAAAACTTTTTGTGGAAACAAAAAAACACGCTTGTAGGACAACTGTTGGTACACGCGCCTCAGGGGGAGGGGGCTCTTTCTTCATTGTGGGAAGCGGCTTCAGTTGGGCATGCGCAGGATGGGGTAGAGCGGCGCTGCCGGTGCGGGTTTCGCTTCGACCTCCATGGGCTCGGGAGACTTGAGGCGGCTGGCCTCGGGAGACTTGGGCGCTTTGTCGACTGGCTCCTCGGAGTACTCTCTGCGGTCGATGCGGTCGCGGATGTACTCGCGGAGGGCCTCGATGGTGCGCATGTTCTCGAGCCACTGGTCGTACTTCTCCTCGCGCTCGCGGGCACCCTCGCTCATGTCGGACTCGGAGGCGGGGGAGCCGACGGACGAGGCGACAGACTCGGCCTTGGGAGTGGTGGCGGCGGAGGAGTCGTCGAGCATGATGGGGGACTTGGGGGAGGAGGGGGCTGCGCGCTGGAGCATGCCTCCGGAGTAGCGCCTGCGCTCGTTGCTGTCGAAGCTGGGGCCGAGAGTGGATGCGGTCGACTGGCCGGGGAAGACGGAGCTGACGGCGGGGAGGTTGGGGTACATGACTGAAGAGGCTGTGGAGGAGTGTCTCGACTGAGGAGACATGCCGGAAGAAGAGGGGCTGGGCGAGTGACCAGAGGTGTAGGACATGGTGCTCGAGGGGGCGTGACGGCGGGGGTTCCGGTTGAGGACACGGCGGTCAACGGCGACGCCATGTGGGCGGCCGACACGGCGTGGTAGCTGTCGTGGGCAAGGCCGGCGTGGGAGCCGCGGTGGCCACCCGGGGGCGAGGGGCTGTGGCGGAGGTCGAAGGTGTTCTGGCCGTGGATGTGGATGCCTTGGGTGGCCTGGTTGGCGTTCTCGTAGACGGTGCTCTGCATCTGCTCGAGGATCTGGTCGATCTGAACCAGGTCGTTCTTGGTGCGGGCGTTGGGCATGGGCGGCAGGTAGTACTGCTGGGTGAGAGGGCCGGGGCCGGAGGGGGAGGCCTGGACGTGGTGCTGGACGTGGTGGTGCTGGGGCGGGGCGGTCATGTAATCGGAGCCCATGGAGCCGGTGTGCAGGCCGAGAGCGCCGTGGAGAGGGAGTAGGGAGCGGCCGACCTGCTGGTAGGAGGTGGGGTCGACCTGGCGGCGCTTGGCGTGGGCGAAGAAGTCGTCGACCATGTCGAAGGCGCGTTTCCGGCTGTCGTAGCCGCCGTGGTGGTGGCCAATGTACTCAGATCGGGGAGGGTTCAGGGGTTGTTGGTTGAAGTACAGTCCATAATTCGTAGATGGTTGGGGTGCATAGTAGCTAGCATGCCCAGCCTGGTGTGCGAAGGCGGCCGAGTTAGTCCGAATGTGGCCATTATGATCATAGTAGCTAGAAGAAGCTGGAGGCAAATTAGCCTCTAGTTGGGAGAAAATAGAGGACATTGGATGCGCAAACGTGAGCTTCTACATACCTTTGCCAGGCTGCGCCCGGTAGCCGTTCATGCCTTGGTCCTGGGGAGAGCGGACGAGGACTGAATCATCCGCGTGGGTCTGGAGAAGGGTGTCAGTCTGAGCTTTCTCGCGGCTTCTCGTGTAGAGGTGGTGGCGGTGGCGGAGGCGCGACTAACCTTGACGTGCTTCTTCAGGTCCTGGGGACGCTTGAAAGACTTGCCGCAAAACTCGCACTTGTGAGGCTTGAGCGGGACGTGCACACGGATGTGAGAGGTGATGTGGTCCCGCTTGACGGTGGTCGTTCTGCACGAGTTCCACTGGCAAGTCAGGTTGAGGTTGTTGGTGCTCTTGCGGCCGACATGGCGCTCGCAAATGTGCTCCTGGTGAATGGTTAGCGGGATGATTATTGAGCGTCGCGCGTGGTGTGGGGGGTACATGACATACGTAGAGAGCCTCGGGTGAGACGAACTTGAGATTGCAGGCGTTCCACTTGCAGATGAGGTTATCCTCGGCGCTGGTGCTGTTGGACTGGGAGGTGTTGCTGGTGGCTGTTGAGGGGGCCGGGGTGCTGCTCTTGGGAGAGTTGCTCGCAGAGCTCTCGTTCTCTTGCTTTGTCGACATGGTTGTGGGAATTGGGATGTGGTGAGTGAGCCGGGAGTGCTCAAAGGGGAAAAAAGTGAGCCCGAAAGGGTTCCCGATGGGTTGGGAACACCGCGTACGGGAAGAGTGAGAATGAGGTGGGATGTTGTTTGTAAGTGAAGTGGGGCGCGCTTCAGTGGCACAGTGGGTGATAGCAAAGGGGTGCGTGTTGTAGTGTAGGTAGATTGCCGAAACCAGGTGAGAGCGTGACACTTGGGATAGGGCAAAAAGGCTGGAAACGGGGAGAAAAGCGACGGTGAGCAATGCCTTTATGTCTTTTCCTGCCGACTCGTCCAAGACTGAGTTGTTCTTCGAGAATCCTATCAGCCCAATCTGGGGGGCATGGACGACGGCCTTGTCCTTTATTCATGAATCACATTTCCTCTCCGCTCTTCCTGCCCTCCTAAGAGTCTTGGCAAAGTCTTGGCAAAGTCTTGGCGACCGGGGGTTTGCCGGACCAGCTGATGTTTCATTGGTCGAGGGTGGCGAGGGCTTCCGAGCCGATGTCGCGGGTGGGGGGAGTGACAAGTTGGGGCCAGCGAGTGGACGGGAAGTCAGCTCACAGGCACTGTGAGAAAAGCAGACGCCGTCTATCGACTTGGCGGCAGGAGAGGCAGGGCGAGCCGTTAGGCAGCATCTCCCGGCACAGTGGGCGAAAGCGGGTCAGTGCCTTGGGCGCACACTGCCATGCCATGTACCTTGCCAACACCGCAACATCCGGGCGCATACGATGCCAAGACATTTGGCTGTCTTGGGGAGTCTTGGCAAATCTCCAATTTTCACCTCTTTCTCCCTTCGCCGAGGGCTTGGCATTAGTTAGCACTTGGCGCTCGTTGCTTCATCTGCGCGCCCGTTTCCAGTTATTGCTGGTCAATAATACGGTAATACCTATTCCTGCCTGCGCGGGTACGAATACTCCGTAATACCTATGATTCGTACCTCCCCATCAGCTGATTGATGACCGCAAGCGCGCGCCGCACGTCTTTGGTTGCCTCATCTTATTGCCGTCTCCTGATGGGTCTTGTGCTCTGTCATCTTTTGCCGACCGCGAGGGGCGAGGGTCCCGCGGCGGTTATAACGGTCGCGGTGGATTGTCTCTGTCTACGGATACACTACTACGTACGGATATTCAGTACTCCGTAGTTACCTACCTACCTACCTGTGTGCATGGCATGCCCGGCAGATGTTGCCGCCGTACTCTGTGTGCCGTCTGAAGAGGAGGCCCGCGACCGTCTCAGATGGGGAAGAGGTGTTTCCGACCGAGCGAACAAGCCGAGTATTTTTGGGGCGTGACCGGACGGGGGGGGGGGGGGGGGGGGCAAGAGGCCCACTCCCAAGACTGTCCTTCCCTGGAGAAACAATCCGCCAAGCACTCACTCACCAGTCACCACTGTAGGTACCTGATGTCACAAGGCAAAAGACTCAGTGTCCGACTGTCCGTTGAACATAGCACAAGTATGTATCCGTACCTACCCATTCAGAGATGGGACGGTTGACAGGGCCTCGACAAGCCTTCCAAGACTGTCCAAGCCTTTTCCTGGTTCCAACCCAAGACTTCCCCAAGAAGCCAAGAAGCCAAGAGACGGACGAGAAGACGAATAGGTCAAACGCGGAGGGAGGGGAGGAGAGGCGACCTCGAATGCTGCGATAAGTGCATACCCCGTACTTCGTAACTCGATAAAGGCCATGCAGCGACCGCCCCAACGCTGCTCGTCATTCCGCACTGGGCATGAGTACACTACCGTACCTCGTCCACCTCCCTTTTTCGACTCGACCGCAATGCCAAGACCTCGATAAGCCGGGGTATCCCACCCTTTTTCGGGGCCAGGTGACTCGACACAGTGATTGAGGGGGCGATGACCAAGAGCGAAAAGAAGCTTTCCGCTCCTCTCTTCTTGGCCTCTCCGCCGCAGCCAAGACCACCATGCTCTTGGCGCCAAGGACTACGCGCAAGCTCGTCTGCTGAGTCTTCCCCTCCACCCCTCTTGGCTCACTCTTGCCCCTCCACCCCTCTTGGCTCACTCTTGCCCTCCCTCCTCGACATGTTCGCAGCGCAGTCGCCACTCCTCCTTGGTCAGCGAGAAGCCGTCCAAACCGGCTCGTCCCAGAGTGTTGCGCAATACCGCTTGTTGCGGTCCACGTCAGGGAAGCCGGTGTGCCGGGCCTTGGAGAAGCGTCTCTGGTGAGAGGAAATGAATGGGTATCGCCAAGATTTGATATTCAAAGAGGGAGGGGGAAGCGGGAGAGTAATGTTGTGTGGTGTGAGGGCGAATCGTGCGAATCAAAGACTGGGGAAAAAATAAAGACCAAGGCGGCAGCAGCAGCAGCACTGTATCCATGGCATGCCGTGCCAAAAGCACGTCAGGCCACACCGGGTGTGAGGGGATACGTGTCCGCCCCATGTGCGATACCTGTGTACCTACCTGTCTTACATAGCAATCTGAAGTATCTTCCATGAGGTGTATGGTACATCTCCGGACGTACGAAGTACTTCCACAGAGTAGCATCTCCCACCTTCCAATCTCACGGGGGTCGAGATTTAATTTCTAGCATCGGCAGGTACCCTCCTTCCTTTCCCCGCTACCTTCCCATCGCCCAGCTGTCTGGTGGTCCAAGTCTCGCTCCGATTCTTTTTTAATTTTATTAACCTTTCTCACTAAATCAATCACCCTCTGGCTCTCGCCGTCGCCGTCCGAGTCTTGGATCCTCCGCATCGCAGAGCATCCCCGACACAGCCTTTCTCGATCCGGCGACTCCATTCACCCCGTCTGTTACCCCCAAACATGGATCCAACCCAACGTGCCCGAGCCGGTGTCATATCCATGATCAGGTGGGCGGGTCGGCCAAACTTGGCGGTTCGACCCACGCTGGCGGTATGCCAGCTGGTGTCAGAAGCCTCCTGAGAGCCTTTTGGAGTCCCTTGCTCATTGTCCTCTCTCCATAGCCGTAGCGCCAAGCTTCATCGACAAAAGACACCAGCTCCAGGAACGACAAGCCGTCCCACAAGTCCCATGCTATGGCATCATCAGCATTCCCGTCGGTCCACCAACGGACACTGTGCTCCTTCTGCTGCTGCTGCTGCTGCTGCTGCTACAGATCACCCCAGGGGCCTCCAGGCCAGCACTCGAGACAACTGGCTACGCGATACAGCCATCGGAGTTGACCAAACTTGAGGACTTGCCGCTTCATCGCCCGGCCAAGACAAAGCCTGGGCGTCCTTGGCTGCAGATACCAAGCACCTTCAGACTGTTGCCGACCTTGCGCCCGCCGTTCAATGAGGCTGTGCAAGCAATGCCAAGACTAACGAGGATGCACGGTTTCGCCTTGGCTTCAACTCTCTCGCCTGCTTGAGCGGGGGGCAGCCGCCAGTCCACCACTCTAACCGTCTGCAGCTCATACTCAATCAGAGGCCAAGCAATCAAAACGACGTCTCATAAGTCTTGGCATCTCTCCTCACGCAGCGTTTGGCCCGCCACTTGCATTTCATTTGCGCGATTTGTGAGTTTGCTGCGACCGTCCGTCTCGACGTCTCTCACCTCATCATCCCCGTCAATCACCAGATTGAGCCCAGTGCCCTCTATCCCCATCGGCCGACACATGTCCCACGCTGTTGCTAACATCTCCCAAAGAAATTAAGGTTCCAGAAGGGACACCCGCATACTTTGCGCCGTCTTGCATACCCATGCCCCTATCGGCCACCCCATGGGAAGGCTCACCGGTATGCCACGAGCCTGATGAGTCTGCCATGCCACGGGAATTATACCAAGCTTTCTGGCTCGGTCTTGGAGTCCAAGACCCGAGCGAAAAGACGGAATTGTGCCCCCGTTGTTAACACTATCACTACTGTTTACCGCCATGATGCAATCTGTTAATAACGCGCCCCTCCCTGAGTCTCAACGTCTGTCGGCATTGGAACCCGCCACGTTTGGTCGTCTTTATCCCGGGCCTCCATCAGACCATCTTGTCCGTTCCCCCAGCTGATCGCGACTGCCCCGGCAATCTGAGGAGACAGGACCCACCACAATGACCAAATGCGGAGTGTCGAACTGGGTGGCACATGTTCGGACGCCAGGCCGAGATTAGGAAGGGCTCTGCAGACGGTGCAGGCAGCTCGGGAGGGGGTCACTGCATTCCTGGCTCCGTGAGTTCAAGCTAAGATGCCAGCTTATTGCAGAGTGGGCTTTGCTCCGTTTTCATGGATACCCACGAGCTCTCGATCTCTTCCCCACGAGCTCCAGACTTTGGAAGACCGTCTTGGCCTTGCCTCAGAGATCTACTGGCCCTCACAGCCTGCGGAGCGTGCTGGCAAGCGAGCAAGCAATCCCGTTGCGCAACATGTCTTCGAAATCTCTAGGCGCCTTGGCCCAACAGCTTGAGCACTCTCGAGTGGCACTTGATTACATCAAGTCTCGGCGCCAATTGGCTTATTGGTGAGAGCCAAGATCCACAGCCACTGTTTCAATCTTATACTTCCATCCATCCGTCGGTGGTGGTGAGTGATGCTCGGGCGCAAGGCAGCAGAGGCAAGTCAGAATGCGGCCACCTTAGCCGCTTACCTCCGTTGCACAGAGAGGCCATGCGATCACAGCGTAAGCCCTCCAAAATAAAACGACAAGTCTTTTGGGATGCGGCCGAGGTTTCTCCCTCCAACACAGCCAGGCCTTGGCCTTTGTCTTGGCATCATCTTGGCCTGGCGACCGTGGCGATAAAGACAGCTCCAAGACAGGTATGGCGACTGAAACGATTGCCGGCCTCCGGCACCCGGACTCCGGCCTGTCGGCAGACAGGAAGGGACAAACCATCAAGCAATAGGCCGTGCTGTCAACTGACGATTACCCGTACCTACCGAGTGATAACAGCAATCTGACTTTTCTTGGCGTTCCTTTACCAGAGAATGATCTACGATACGAGCATCCATCTTCTGAGTCGCCAAGCCCCCTCACCATCGTTCGATCAAGTGGTGAGCTGGCGCATTGTAGCCAGCAGAGCGACTTTGACCTAGAGTGGGCCATCTGCTTGCCATAGGTTCATGTTACAGCGAGCTGCTGCGGCTAATGTCGAATGATGGCTTCGGGTCCTTGTTATCGAACACTGCGCATATTGGCCCCTCGCGGCCAAAAATATGTTTGCTCGGACAGCTACTATCTATTAGGAAACTGCGTTTATCATGCAATGGAAAGCTAGCTACGTTTCCCCGACTTCCCGGTGGGTTCAGCGACACGAGAGGAGATCTCCACTTTGCAGAAAATAGATGTGACCCCAAATCACCCTTGTCCTCCTCCATCAAGCATTGTTTGTCCCCATTTTCGTTTCTGTCTATTTCCGTTTCTCATCACCATCTATCGAATCGTTTTCCTTGGACCCTCCGTCAGGACCCAGCGACTCAGACTCCTTGAGACGCCAAGCATCCGGGGTTACTTCAAGGGGGGCAAAGGAGACTTTACATTTGCATCTCTCGAAATATCCCTCAATCAGCGCAGTCGACCCAGACGCCCGATAAAGAGATGGGTCAGTCAGGATGCAGGCCGGGACCCTCACCGGTGAGCTAGCCCGCCGTTCGGGCTGTACACTTGGGCGAGACGAAACTACATAGGCCCCCATTTAGTGAGGCCTCCAGTTCCGAATGTTCCGACTTGTAATCAAAGCGTGTCGCCGCGCTTCTCCAAAGGAATGCTGCCTGGCACTGGCTTTCCCCAGTCATTGGATAGGTGGCCGACGCCAGATGAATCCTGGGCTGCTACTCAGATGCTTCCACAAGCGCCAGGAGCTTGGAAGGGGCGATTGAAGTATCTCCAGGCTATCAGCAAAGAACATAGCTGGTTCGGCGGTCGTGGCTTATAGGCCGTTGTAGAAAACCGTTCTGGTTCCAGCCACCTCTCCATCGGTGACATGTATGTCGGCTCGTAGTGCGGCTGGAAGTTGGGGGTAAACTTATTACACCAATTCGTCTTATGGATGTCTAGGGAGGACGACGATATAAAGAGGGTCTGAAATGTAGCCTTTCCCATCGCAATACGGCCGTCGTCCTACCACGGCCAAGTATTGTCCTTTCAGCACGTCTTCCTCGATGAAGAACTGGGTCAAGGTGTCCCCAAGCCCCCGTCAAGTCTGAATGCGACGGTCGAAAAAGGCGTTCGCCGTTACCATTCCGTCTAGTCGTCGGGCCCGGTATTGCCCTTCCCCACCCCAATGAACACCAAGATGTCTTGCCTGTCACGGCTGCCAGGACGCGACGAAAGTTACACGGTCTCAATGACGTGGGACCCACGGCCTGCTTGCCGCTCGTCCGCAGGTCTTCTACGATAGCCATACGTTGTTGGCGAGGAGGCGAGGACGATGGGGGCGGCCAACCACGCCTCCCAACCTTCGACGACGTCGAAACGCCCCGCTGCGGTATGGCCGCAGGCCTACTCATCCGATGCCAAAGAAAGAAACAGGCTGTCGACACGAGCACCGCCGTCGCCAAAAACAGCCAGAACATGCCCGAGATGGCTAACGTACCCCCCATCGCTGGCCTCGAAGTCGAACAATGCCAAAGATGGAGTACAAGCAAAAGGCGTCGGTCAGTTTGGGCTTGGCGGCCAACCTATTTGAGATGGGGAGCGATGTAGGGGCATACCGAGGTGAATACCACGGGAAGCAATGCCGCTGCCACGAGGGGCAGGTTCCTCACGGTGGCCGTCTCATCCGCTACGTTCGCGTTCATGCGTGTCTGCGTGCTGCTGTCGCGCTGCCCGGCCGCGCGGAACGCCAAGGTGAATGATTTCGCTCTGGATTCGTGCCCTGTTGGCCTCGGAGCGCGACCACAGGCTCTGCGTTGCTTGGGCGACCAGGCCGATCGCACTGGTCATCGTTGCCGCGCGAGATGGTGCATCTCACGTTGGGAGAAGCAGGCCGGCAAGGACACTAGTGCGGTAATCGCTGAGCGTCTTGGGGGAGCGCACTGCCATCTCAGTGGTCTCGCTGACGTGAATCGCGTGGCGGTCAATCTCGTGGAGATCATGATCGGAAACTGTGTTTCTCGACTCGCGGAAGGACAAAGTATGGTCTTTGCCGCACAGAACAAGGGATTTGGAATCGGTCGTTGAACTGGTCTATTGTAGGGGTCGGTAGTTTGAGAACCCGTAGAGGAGAAGGCCAGGACGGCGTATCTTCCGGCCAAGGAGGGGGAGGTCTTGGCCTACACGTTTGGAGGGCCTGCCGGAAAACCAGAGAAAGGCAATCGTCTGCGAGCCAGGACGGTATTATGCTTTCTATTGTTGAACGCGCCTGTGCCAGCTGTGCCCAAGTTCGTGTTACAACCCGTCACTGCTCCTCTTCCGCGATTACGTTGGCATTTCACTTGGGGGCGAGCCCCGCCGTCTTCTCGACTTCAGGCCCCAGACTCACCTAGTTGAATCCTTTGGCATTTTTTCTTTCTCTTCACTTTCCCCGTTCATCCGACTTCGGTTCAAGACTTCGAGAGAGCCTTGTTTTCATCGTCGTCTGACCGTGTGCTGGCTTTTGATTTTCGATTGCCAGGAGAGCCAAGTCGAGCGCAGCCTCGGCGCTATTGATCAACACGAAATCCCGCATCATGTAGGTCAAGTAAGCTTTGCTCGGGCTGATTCTTGAGGAGGGGGATGCCCTCCTACTGCTGCGGGCTGCTTGGCAACGGGCTGGCAGGACGTGGGCGTATGGCGATATAGCCAAGTCTCTATAGCTATCAGACATGCTCCGACGCGTTCCTCAATCTCAGCCTTCGCTGTATATACACAAAAGCCGAGAGAAGGAGTTACTGGGTCCTGCTTTTCTTAGTACCGGGCTGGCAACTCTGGGCAGACTGCATGACATAACTGCCCGCCCGGATGGGATGGACACGTCACTGGCGGCTAAAGCAGTGTAAAGAGTAATAGGACTTGTGCCATCCGCCAGCCTCACCATCCTTCACCCGAGCCATCTCGACCGCTTTCCCCCTCAGCGTACTATCCCAACCGCCTGCTCAAATTCCATGGTTAGTGATCAGAAATACACGGCCGGCTGGATCTGTGCCATCACAATCGAGTTTGTCGCCGCGCAAACCCTTCTCGATGAGAAGCATGAGACGAATGAGATCGAGGTCGGGCAAAACGACACTGATGTCAGTTGTACTGACGGCACTTGAGTTGCCGGAGTTGTATTCTATTGCGACTTTGGCAAACCGGTCCAAGAGCAGTCCTTCTGGGTGACCGGATTCCTAAACCAACCCCCAGTCTTGCTCTACACAGCTGTTGCCGCGCTGGGCACGTACATGATAAAGGATCACCGGATGAAAGAGACTGTACAATAGACGTTAAAGACAGCCAGACAAACGCTCAAAGCTTAGCAGACCTCGTTCCGACAGTGGTGGGCTTTCCAAGGCAGATGTTCGCCTGACAACGACTATGACTATAGTATCAAAAACAAGGATACTATAGAAAGAGTAGTATATGCAATAGTTAGCTTATCTTGGTATCTTATACTCCTCTTATAGTAGCTACAACTGGATCTACGAGGAGGTCGACCTCCGCCAACCAGCTGCAATCCACGATTAGCTATAGATTGTAGGTCGGCCTATGCCACCCCGCGCGCTCCACCAGCAGCACCTACTCAACCATGAGATCGTGATTACCAAAAAGATAAACCTACACCTTGTGTAGACACCAAGACGTATCTTCACCAAACATCTTCCACGCTTTCTTCTAGAGCCACGCTTCTAGGAGACATTCCTTCCCGAAGAGGTATAATGGTTAGCGTGGCGGACGGCTATAAAGGAATTTTTAGGGATCTTGCCTATCTACCCCTGGATCGACCCCTGCTTTCGCTATAGGGAGCTCCGCCTCAGCCAGCTCAACAAGATCTATTCCTTCTAGAAGACCCTGCTACGCGGTTATCTATCTCGCTGGAACCAGTACGGCTTGGTCTTCCAGGACAACTTTGCCTTGGTAGCTAGCGAGCTCGACCGTCTATATCGCTGTTACGCTAACGGCGACACAGATCAGCCCTGCGACAGAGGTTCTCCAGGGCAATCAAGCCTTCCAGTTAGCCTCGTATGGCTTCACTGTCTTCTCTATCGTGGGGCCTCTAGCTGCTGCAGGTCTATTAGTAATCGTGTTTTGCTACATATTCATCAGTAATTAGGTGAATACAATACAGCACAGTCAGGAGAGGCTAGAAAGGACCAAGGGTTGGTAACTTGTCAGGCGAAGCAGTGCCTTGGCTTGGGCTACGGACTATGAGTCTGAGTTATGAGGTGGCCAAATGGAAGACTATCGGGGTGCTCTGAGCCTGTGTGTAGAGTCCGGTACGGGTGGGCTACCCTAGGCCTAACTAGGTCATCAATAACCCGCGCTAACCGCGCGTTAATAGTTCCTTATCTAAATGTAATCCCCAGTGGTATGCATCCTGCGGTTGATTGGCTGTGCGAGACCTCAAAACATGCCGAGTATAGAAGCTCAATTTCCGCATAGCTTAAAACTGCTGACACCCCGGCCATGGTGGTACTATCGAACTTTTTGGCAAGGTTCCTGCTGACCACCTATATCAGAGCCTTGTTACCCCTGTTCGTCGGTTAAATCAGGCTCTAGATGCGGAGTATTGAGGCAGGCTATGAGTGTTCCGTTCTACGAAGCTGTGACGATGCAGCCCAGTCGATGCGTGCTGCTTGCTTGGGTCAAAGAGAGCGGGCGGAAATGAATGCTCTAAGCTCTTATAAGCATGCCCGACCCTCCCATTGTTTTTCAGGACAAGATTTCCCCCCCATTTGATTGAACATGATTACTTGACTAGCCTAGCCATATCATCTTCTCGCTTTCACCAGGTCAAAGGCCAGCACATAACGCCATGCCTTCAGAACAAGGAATGAAGGTTCTCTACCCCGAACCGGGCCAGCGGTCAGAGAGGAGAGTTAATATCGAGTCAGTCATGCGGCCTCGCTTACGCGTCTGAAGTAATTAACACGATGCCGCAGCATCGTTGCGGTGCCGGGGCTAGGCGCAGACCCTTCCAAGAGTTTTGGCTCCGAGACGAGCGACTTCAATTGGCTCAAAGACGCCAAAGATGGCATTCCCGATGCAATCCCCGGCGCCAGGGTTCTACTGTATCAATACGACTCCCGATGGCTCGGCTCTGAGGCTAAACGGCAGACGCTTTATAATGTTGCTAGTCACCTTCTTATGAGTCTGGCAGATAGCAGGAAGAACGAGGAGCTCGAGGAATCCACGAGGCCGCTCGTTTTTCTCGCACACAGCATGGGCGGCTTGGTCGTTGCCAAGGCATTAACGCTGGCAGCGGCGAAACCCGAAGAGATTGCGTACATGCGCATTGTTGACTGCTTTGCAGGCAGCATCTTTTTTGGCACCCCATTCAAGGGCTCTGACGAGACGGCCCGCGCCGTTCTGCTTGCCAGTCTACTCAAGAGGGTTGACAGAGGATTCCCAACCCAGATGCTACAAATGCTAGACCCCGAACGCGACTCACTGAACGAGCTGCGACAGGACTTTGTGCAGCTAGCGTTTAAAGAGCCCAGGGCTAGCATCACTTGCATCTTCGAGCTAGAGCCGACTTATTATTTCCAAGAAAGGGTCGCGAAAATCCTGCCCAAGTGGCGTGTCAAGTTCGGGCGCCGATCAATCATTACGACAGAAGACTCGGCCACTCTAGACGGTGCCGCTCGGTGGGGCTTTACGTGCAACCATCGCCAGCTAAATCGTTTCGACACGCCAAAGGATGGCAGATACGAGTTTGTACGGAACAGGCTCAAGGATATTGTCAAAAGCGCCGAGCTCATCGTCAAAGCTCGGCTCAAAGCCTCGCGCCAATCTGTGGTCGACGACGACTCGTTCAACCGCCTCGCCCAGAGCCTCAACGTCGTAGATGTCATGAGCAAGCTCCGGAGCGTGGAGAACCAAAGCGTCGATTCCAACTGGATTCTCGACGAGCCTGACTTTGTTCGGTGGTGGAAGGGGGATCCTCGCACTCGGTGTCTTTGGGTTGCTGGTGACGAAGGCTTGGGACAATCCAAAGCAGCGGCAGTTGCTATCAAGAAGCTCAAGGACTACCAGGTCAATCTTAGCAATGAGGCTGCTAGGGACCCTTCGTTTACGAGGAACATCATGGTGGCGTACTTTTTCTGCGACTTGAGTCCCGGTGCTAGCACTGCTGAGAATGTGCTGCAGTCACTGATTTGGCAACTAATTCTACAGAAGAGGGCTCTCGCGCAGCACGTTAAAATGCTTGCTGCCAAGGCCCCGTCTGCCCGCCGCGGAGGCTCGGGCGGCCAGTTCAGCGTGGACAAGCTGTGGCGAGGATTGACGAGCATGGTCCTAGACACCTCTGTGCAGGAAATCTACTTTGTCATTGCCAACATTCACTCGCTCGAGGAAAACGACTCGCGGAAAGAGCTTCGCAATGCCATTTCCGAGCTAGTCCATGGAGAGGAGGGTGAGTTGATCCGTCAAAAGACAAAGTGGATGTTTCTCAGCCGGGATCGGCACGACTTTCACGGCGCGCTAGAGCCCTTGGTCCTCGAGTCTCCTCGGATGCTCAAGACTGACCTCAACAATAGCTCCATGAGCCTTCTTCGACGTCAGATTCTAGCTTCCTTTACCCGTGGTAGGGTCAAGGAGTTAGTTGATGCTAAGGGGTGTAGCTTAGCGCTGAAATACTTTGTCTCTAACAGTCTTGCGAAACGAGCTGAGAGCAATACGCTTTGGGTGAATGTTGTCTGCGGGCTGCTTATGCAGCTTCCCAACGATTTCGTCGGCGTTAGAAAAGCACTACAACTGCTTCCACAGGACGTTTCAGTTCTGATAGATCAGGCCTGGGCCAAGGTAAGCAAAGCATAAAGCTTTCACGTGATTAGTAGTTACTTACCTTGTTACTAGGAACTAGAGAAAAGCAAAGATGAGGACCTCGAGGTTGTGAAGGAAATCCTCCGTACTCTCGTCGTTGCGTACGAAGACCCAACACTTCAGGAATTGTCTGTTCTTGCCGAGTTAGGCTTCAATCTCGACGAGTCTGGCGTGGAAAACAAGATCAAAGGGAAAATCGGAGCCTGTGGACCAATGGTCAAGGTCTATACCTCGGATGAGTGGGACGATGTCCGCGGCTACTGGACCGAGTCGCGGGTTTCCTTTATCCACCCTCTTGCCAAGGAGTCCCTGCTAAAGCCTAAACTGGGAAGAATCATTGGATTCGGTGACGACGAAGCAGAGGTCAAGACCGAGTTTGAGTTGCAACACGGAATCGTCGGCCTCCGTTGCTTCTCCTACCTGATTGGTCGCTTTGGGCACGACGAGCTTGATGACCTGGGCATCCAGGACACTGCTGCTGTGGCGACGAACAAGAGCCAGACAGAGCCCGAGATTGACGAACTTTTCCTGGAACACGAGGTCGAGCAAGAAGAGTCCGAGGAAGACGATATCGATGCCAGCGCCCTGGTATACCCGCTCAAATATTGGCTGAAGCATGGGCACGACGCCACGCCCGACTTTGTCGACACCCTCGATGTATCGCGCCGGTTCTGGTCTCTGGATTCGGCTGCGAGAAGACGCTGGTGGCGTAAATATGCCACCACGGATGGCCTGGACGACCTCAAGAACCTAACGGCATTGCATGTCGCCTGCTTCTTTGGTCTGTTGCCTTTGGTGGACTCTCTCCTACAGAAGGGTCATTCCAAGGAAATCCACCAGCACGACAGCTGGTATAATCAGCCACTCCACTGGGCCGCTGCCAAGGGCTATCTAAAAGTCTGTAAAAGGCTGCTGGAAATGGGCGCCGATATCAACAACGGCCGGGAAACAAAGCAGTGGACCCCGTTGCACATGGCGGCTAGTGAGGACCGCGTGGGGGTGATGGAGATGCTTCTCGATAACGGGGCAGAAATTAATGCGATATCTGCTGGGGAGGGAACAGCACTCACCTTGGCGCTGGAGTGGCGCCAGACCGACGCAGCTAAGCTTCTTCTTGAACGAGGTGCTGACCCTGCTCTGGCTGCCGAGGATGGGGAGTCGTCAGTCACCATTGCCATCCTCAGTGGGTACGAGGACCTTGTCCAGGAGCTCCTACGCCGGGGAGGACATAGGAACCTTTACTCAAAACAATACGCCAGCCCGCTTGGCGCCGCGGCTTCGACGGGAAGCATCAAGATTGTCGAACTCCTTCTCGCCGACTTGGATTTCGAGCCCGCGTCTCGCGAGGCGGCCCTCAAATTCGCTGCCGCAGGCGGCTTCCCCGCCATCGTCGCCTTCATCCTGGAGCATTCCATGTCCCTACGCCTTGGCGAAGCGCTTGAAAAGGCGGCCATTCACGGCCAATACGAAATTGTTGAGAAGCTGTGGGACGCTCGTGGTGGCCATCAGTTACACCCAGAAGACGTCAACCACGCGTTGTACTGCGCTACGGACGCGGAGCACGAGTCTATTGTCAGGTTCTTCTTGGAGACGTGTAAGGCGAATCCAAACGCGGCAGGCAAGGAGTATGGTAACGCGCTTACTGCTGCTGCCTACGACGGCACGAAGGCAATCGTCGAGATGTTATTGTATCACCGCGCAGACGTTCAAGCCCCAGAAGGGTATCCTCTGCACGCCGCGGCTGCGAATGGCCACACAGCCATTGTCAAGCTGTTGCTTGACAACCATGCCGACCCGAACAGCTTCACTGAACACTGCGCAGGGGGTTATGCTCTGCAAGAGGCCTGCGCTGCCGGTAACATTGAGACTGCAAAAGTCTTGTTGGACAAGGGTGCCAACCCGAACCGGGGTGCTGGAGAACTGTTTAGCCCTTTGACGGCTGCTACTTATCGCGCGAATGGTGACCTTGTGAAGCTGCTGCTAGGCAAAGGAGCAGATCCCAACCGTTTCGGAGGCCCCAGCAACTCGTCGCCTCTGATCAACGCGGCGAGAACCCTACAGGCAGAATATGCTGAATTACTGCTCGATTATGGAGCCAGAGTGGATTATCAAGATGGAGATGGGAACACGGCTCTTATGATATGCGCCGCCTTAGGCGACACCGACTTCGCCCAGACTCTCATCCAGCGCCACGCAAATATCAACATTGTAGGACAAAGTTACGGAACTGCTCTGCACGCAGCAGCAGCTGGCGGCCACGCGCCAACGTGCAGGTTGCTCCTGGAGAACGGCGCCAATCCTAAGCAATCGGGCGGGCCGTATCTCACGGTGATCCAGGCAGCGGCTGCATCTGGAGAGCCGGACTGCGTCAAGGCTATTCTTGATCATGCTCCGGATTTGCCCCTAGACGAGTACGGTGGCACGCATTACAGTGCGCTGCACGCTGCCGCCGTCCAGAACAATGACAAATGTCTGCGACTGTTGCTCGAACGAAAAGGGGTCGAGCTGGATGTGGTCCCCAAACCAAAGGCGCTGCGCAGCACAATAGGCACACCTCTGCACCAAGCGGCTGCAGCAAGGTGTAACCGCAACGCGCGGCTGCTGCTCGAGGCGGGGGCGGATGCCAAAATCGTGGCGGGTAAATTCGGCACCGTCATCCAAGCCGCAGCGCTCAAGTCTGACGGCACACTCGTCGCACGCCTGCTCGAGAAAAAGGTTCCCACCAACGGCTTGTCGGGTAAGTACGGCAGCCCGCTTGTTGCG